>JALAZF010000559.1:1200000-1800000 GCA_022829125.1 Lathyrus tuberosus
ATTTGAGTGTATATGTCCCGTGTTTGTATGCACGTGTGCCTTCAATCCTTTTTCGAAGAGGAGAGTAGAATGACATATGCAGGATGAGTTTGTTGTCTCTTGAAACATTGTTTGAGAGGCAAGTTCTTTTACGTTATAGGTTCTTGAATTGTGTAGATGTGCGTTGTTGTGATCGTTGTTTAGTTGAGCCGTTTTTTGCGTCGTGGTTGATTTGAATGCTCGAGCAAATCCTTGTGAGAGGCATACTTTGCTTAAGAACAAACAAAGAATTAGTTGGGGAGAGTTTGTTAGATGTCAATCATGTTATATATTTGTATGAAATACTTGGCATTTCTCATTTCTTTCCAACGGTAAAGTGTGAATGTATGCGGTAAATTCTGTTGTAAGGCTGACATTGGAATATATGTGTGGAGCTTGTAATTTATGTGTTAATGTGCAGGTTTAGGCATAAAAGGAGCAAAAGTGTGAGACACATGGAGTGGAAGCAAGTTCCACTGAAATTATTGTTGCAATAGAACATTCGCAGTGCGAAGAATCTGGCGAAGGACCAACGAATGTTCGCACTGCGAACGATAGCGAAGGCGCCAACGAATGATGACAGTGAGGTCCAGTTTTGGGATGACAAAGAGTTTGCACTGCGAACTCCTGGCGAGGGTCCAGCGAAGGCTCGCTGGTTGGTTTGCAGTGCGAAGATGCTGGCGAAGAGAGGCAGTAAGTTTGGGTTTTTGAGTGGCCTAGCTCGCTAGTTTATTCGCAGTGCGAATGAGCTAGCGAATCATTCGTTGTGCGAAGGAATGGTTCGCACTGCGAACGCGCGATTTTTGCTAGGGGCGGTTTAAGTCTCAGAGGCACTTAAAGTGCCATTTTTCCTCATTCGCAGTGCGAATGATGTGCTCGCAGTGCGAATAGTGCAGATTTCAGAAGTGTATAAATAGATTTTCACTTTATGTAATTGGGATCTCTTGTTCATTTTTCACTAGAATTCATAGTTTACCGTATTTTGATCATCAAAGAGTGTATTTTCGATTGGAGAAGCTGAAGTCGCATCCATTCTCGATTATTCGTCGTGGATGCTCATCCATCTCCTTTCTTTTCTTGTTATCCAATCTACCATGAGAAGTGGTAGCTAAACACTCAATGTTGAGGTTAGATGTAGTTGATCCTACTTTTATGCATTGCTTTTGATCTATGGTGTATGAACAAAGTCTTTGATCAATATAGATGATGTTGTTTTCTCTTAATGATCCATGTGTGATTTGGTTTGCTCTAGACATAGATTCTCCAAGTCATGACCTAAAAATTTTATCTCTTAAAAACCAAACTCTAGACATAGATTTGGGATTTGGTATTTGCATTGTGTTGATCTTAATGATCGTTGTTTAGATTGTTAGCGTGAGACATCATCTAACGGTCTAAACAACGATACTCACGACTTTGCTTTAGACATAAACGTAGTCGGGAGGATACGCGGTTATATTGGTCGGAAACCGAGTTCATACGCTTGATTAATCATTTATACGTAAAAAGGATTGGCGAAACCTAACCTTAACATGCTTTTATAAAAACCTTTACAAAATCTTTATCGCCAATTAATGTTTGCTACAAGTGAATGTTAAAAACAATTGAGAAACTTTTGAAACCGTTAACTTAGAATATCGCAACTATTGAAAGGCACCCATAAAATATCAAACAATCCCTGTGGATACGATTAAAAATAACCCCCACTATTACTCTACAAACAATCGACCACACAAATCCTAGGACATGTGCTAAATTTGAGAGACAAGTGTAAATGACAAATGAAAAATAAAGGGAATGTACATTGAACCCTACGTGCGACAATGCTGAAGTAAAAAATCTAATTGAACTCCATGTTCGACTACTTGGGCTTGAAATTTAAAGGGTTGTAAATAAAGGATGCAAAAATTAAAGGCGTCGAAAGGAAATGACAATAAGTAAAAAGCTTTGAAAGTAAAATGCGACGAACTCCACGTTCTTGAAAAGTAAAGGTTGGAATGATAAAAGTGTTGTCGAAGGTAAAGTACAGGAAAATAAATGACTTTGAAAATAAATGCAATGGATTAAAGGTGAACTCCACGTTCTTGAAAATAAAAGACTTTGAAAACTAAATGCTTGAAGATTAAATGCTTGAATGTAACAGTGCAGTCGAAGGTAAATGCAGAAAGTTTAAATAACTCTGAAAGTAAATTTGGCATGGAAGATAAAGTTCAAGAAATTGTAAAGGCATGGAAAGTAAATAGCTGAATGTTAAACATGATGAAGATAAATTGTATTAATAAAGAAAATGGTGTTACATTACGTACTTTCTCACGAACTCGTTTCTCTACACGCGGGTACTTTGAGTTTCTTTGAGTAACTTGTACAAAAATATGAACACACCTATTACATAGAACTAACTCCTATTTATAGTGCTAGGAAATAACTACTAAGTGGTGGTTACTGCTTCGAACGTGTAGATTTTGGCGCCTTCTCCTTGGTCTCAACTGTTCCCACGTTCACAACTGCTCTTATTTAAATTTCAAACATTGGAAATTCCCTCCAGCCTTAATATAACAACTGTAGCGCTTGTTTCCATATTCTCATGGTCGAAACCTTTCCAGCACTTAGCCATTTTTTTGAGGTTCCTGCAACCTCTATTCGACTCAGGCTTCACCAAAACTGGGTCGAAGCCTTCTTTACGTTAAAAATAAATTTTTAACTTAAAATAGCTTTGATTCTTTCTAGCGTCGAAAATGAGGGTTAACAAATTGCCCCCAAGGAATGTCCTTTTGCCAGAATTGGTAGGAAGGTCATTTCTTGATATAATAACCATTTCGACGCCTGTTTGCATGGCCTTAACTGAATATCCCACTAATTACTTAATGGCTGAATTGTTCAGTTTCTTTGACCCACACTTCTGACGTCATACCATCATGACAAATCCTTAAAACGTCCTTTCAGCCATATTCATCATAACACCTTTCTTGAAAACAGACGTTGGCAGTCTGAACATAACTGCTACTTTTCATCACGTCTCCAGGAGAAAGACACGCGTCCCACTAGCTCCTCAGCTTCAACGGTAGATCCAAGTCTCTTGGGATTTTCAAATGTCTATACATTCCCATTTCCACCACTTTGTGAACTTTCCACACTTTTCATACTCTCAAGCAACCTCTTCTTCTCTTTCTCTCCCGCAAACCCAGTAAAAACACCATCTTTTCATCTTCTTCAACAATGGCGTCTTCCCAAACCAATCCTCAAACAAAGAAAACTCAAAGAGGCAAGGCCACTCCATTTAAGCAAATCATTCCTCTGTTCGCTAATATCCCAGGCCCCTAACTAGTAGATAACCGTCATTGCATGCCGGAACCCACCTCTGAAGAATCAAGAGCCATATACAAATCTTAGGTAATGATTCCTATAGTTGTTTCTGATAAACCCTATGCGCTATCTGGTCCTTTAGCTGAGGTTGATGTTTCTAATGAGAGGCTAAGTGAGTTTCTCCCCTCGTACCGGAAAACAAGGCCGTTAGGGCAAAAGAGTTTTCCCAAAATCAATGCTGCTGCTGGAACTTCTCCTGAAGAAACCCCCTTGCCCAAAATCAACGTTGGCTATCTCACTGATGGCACCAGGCTGGTGAGAGCTGTCAACCCTTTGAAGGAATTCGACCAATGGATGGCAAAGATGGAGAAGGTCAAAGCTGACCATTGGAAGGATATAGGGATTTATGACCTTCTTATGCTGTCGAAGACCAGCATACCATATTGTCTGAATATGTTGGCGGCATCCTTATACTTTTGGGACAACATCCATTATACCTTCCATCTGCCATGTGGAATGGTTACTCCAACCTTATTCGACATAGCTGTCATCACAGGGCTTCGCCCAAATGGCCTTACTTATAACCCTGATGTTGATGCTGACGACACCATCAATATTTCAGGCTCCAAACTTACATACACTCTCTTCATCAAACACCACTTTAAACTAGAAGATAACAATGTGTCTGATGAAGAACACATTGCTTTTCTCACAGTCTGGCTGTCGAGATATGTTTTTTGTACCAAGTCTTTGCAGGTAGCTAAGAAGTACCTGCCCCTGGCGAACCAGCTTCACCACAATAGAGGAACCTGCTTGAGTGAACTCATTCTGGCGAACCTTTACGAGTCTATCAGTGAAGGGGCTTCTCGACTTAGAAATATGGAGGCCCAATGTCCTATGCACTTGAGTGGTCCTCTTTGGCTACTTCAATTGTGGCTTAATGCTACATTTGAGGCTAGCCTCCCCAGAAAAGGCCGAGTTGATGAAGCCTCTGCTGAAAAGGGAAATGAGTGTCGAAGGGACGCGTCTGGCTAAACTCACTCCCAATGATGATGGTGAAAACCTTCAAAGGGCTTTGACCAGTTATATTATGATGTTTGCCAAGCGCTATGAGTTCACTCCTAGCATGGCACCTTTTGCTCGACGAAGCTATGGCCCTGTGTGGTTTAAAAGGCCATTTCTAAATCCTCATCAAACTCTTGATTAAGAATCTGTTGCTATCTAGGAAGCCTTTTTGATTCCCAGATTCTTTATTCACAGGCTGAACTTAGGGAGAGGTTTATCAGCATTGATTGCCTATCAACCCAACCTTGTCTCTCGACAATTTGGGCTGGCCCAGAGCTTCCCTCAGTGCTTGTATGAGAGAAAGGGCCAAGTAATTCTTCACACCGCCTGTTTCGACGAGTAAAATGTCTCCCATACACTCGACAGCCGGAATGAGAAAAGAAGAATCCTCTCTCCTGTGTTTTTTGAACCTTCCTTTCTATGCACTTCATCATTCCACCAATGGTGGTCGAAGCACTATAGTGAGCACTTTCTTAATGTGGCTACATTTTCTTCGCTACTTGACCAAGCTTTTCTCCATGTGCAGGAAAAGACGAAAAAGAGTAAGTTCACTCACATCGAAGAAATACAGGCTTTTCAAAAATACTTCGAAACTATCTATCGACCGGATGATCTTAGTCGAACCATTCATGAGGCTGCTGTCACTCTAAAGAGAAAATTTCTAGAAAAGCTGGATCAACTAAAAATTCCTCCCAACGTCCCTCGTGAGAAACGTTATGAGGTAGCTTTTAAACTTTTTCCTCCAAAGTTCCTCGACTGCCTAATGCTGATTTTGGAGTGGCGCTTGCCCCTCCATTTCCAGATTGGTTTGTCTGTGGGGAGCATTTAAAACTTTTTCGACAGCAGTCTCAGCCAAAGGCTCAACGAGTGGTTTCGACTAAGCATACGTTAGACAGTTTTAAAGGGCACCTTCATATAGGAATTTAGGACGTTCGTGTCGAATCTGAAATATATGAAGGTTTGAAATCCTTAATCCATGGCTTTATAACTAACCATGTAATCATTAACTTGTAACAATTGTGTACTATCTTTCAGCTGTGCCTAGGAAAGCTGCTTCGACTAGGGCTGCTACCTTACAAAGTGGCAAAGAACCAGAGAGCACACAGGTATATTTCACATCCCCTGCTTACGCTTTTACTATATGAATTCCTTTCTTATATTTACATTGCCTCTTCAGACTGGTCGAAAACCCCCAACACCTTCCAAGAAAGGTAAAAAGGATACCCCAGCTGTGATTATAGCTTCAGAGGCCTCAGATGAATCTCCTGAGGAGGTTCTCATAAAGAAAAGAAGAAAACCCCTAAAGGCTTCTGGACCTATTGGCCCGCCTCCTTCGAAGGTGGCCAAAATACTCGAAAAGGCACCCACCACAAGTGGTGTCGAGAAGGAACCTTCCAAGGTGGCCTTGAGAACCCCTCTTGGTGACCATGGGAGTGATAAATCAAGTCCTGATGTTGAACAAACTCAGGTATGGGCACCATTTTTTTTATTATGCTGACGTCTTTCGCCTATTATTTCATTCTCATTTTCTCCACTTGTGTTCTTTAGGCACCCATAATCAGCAATCCTGATCCCCAACCAACTCCAAGCAACTTCGCCACCACCATAATTGACGACCCTGTTCCTCAACCAACTTCAGGAAGCTTCACCACCACGCTCCTCAACAGCCAAGGTGAGCCAACTTATCACCCATCTTCTGATATTAGCTCTGGTTTGAGTGAGATTAATCAACCTACTCCACATGCTGCAGAACACACCACACCACCAGTTCAAACCACCACTCAAAACGCACAAGCAGATGGCGCCAATTCTGATGATGATGATGCCTCAAGTCCCCCACCTCTCAACCTGTCCAACTTCATGGATGATGATCAATTGGTTGAAGAAGAAAGGAATGAACCTGAGGTTCAAACACACAACGACAATCCTAGTCAAGCTGCACCTGAGGAGACAAGCGAACCACATTCTACACCAGCTGACGATCAGGAGAATATTCAACCAACTGCTGAAGAGCCTAACGAAGAGATGGTAGTTGAAGAAGAAAAAGATGAAGAAGAAGAAGAATCAGAAGAAGAGGAAGAAGAACAAACTGATCCTAATCCCCACCATACTTCTTCGCCTGTGGTCCTTCCACCGCCTGGAGACTCACTGGCAGCACTCCAGTGGTCGAACTCACGTGAGTTTACCAAATTAATTCTTGGGCAGAGGTATGGTTCTTCTTCTTCTGTTTCTCCGACTCCAGTATCAGATAACTTCGCCCAACTAATTCTTCAGGCCATCAAGAAAAAAATCTTCAGGGGGGATATTCATAGAGTTTTGGCCTCAGACCCATCTGCAACTGCTTATTTGAAGGATACCCTTGGAAAGCTGGAGCTCACCACTCTTAATCCAGACGTTTCAGGTTTTCTGATAGAATTAACTGCTGTGGTGAACCAAATAGCTGCAGAGATAAAGTTGCTCCCATCTATCAGGAAGACCCTAGAGGAAACATCTGGTCTTGAGAGTGCAGCTTGGTGTGGTGCAAAGGAGTCATATGAGAAGGTCAAAAGTATAGAGGCTGACTAAAAGAAAACACAAGATGAAATAGCCTCCAATCAGAAGAACGTTGAAAGCTGGAAGCAGCAAATCACTGAGTTACAAGCTAAAATTGAGGATGCTGAAAAACGCAACCATGATTTGCAGAACTTCGACACCACTGAGATGGCTAGGGAAATGAAACATGCCATAGATCATATTGAGGCAGCTCAAAAACTTGAGAAACAGCTTGCCACAACCAAGCTTGATGAGTCCTTGTGCAATGCTCGCCTCAAACATCACATCGAAACCTTTGCCCAGTTGGAGTCGAGGCTTCCCTTCTGATGCTTTCAAGACCTTTATTTGTTTAACTAATCATTTGTTTCTTGGACTTTTTCAGGCCCTTATGTAATGACAATTTTATGCCTTTTGGCATTGATTAATCAATCATTATTATTTTGCCCTTAACTGCTTTCGACCCATATTATATTATGATGCACTTTATTTGTTGCCTCTTATCAGTCAAATTTGCAATTAAGGCATTCTATCTTTTTCTTGGAAAGTCAACCTTTCCAGCTTTAAATTCCAAGGCATAAGCCTCTAACTTTTAAAGTAACATTTATAGCATAGCCCTCAGGCCTACTTCCAAGAATAACTCACGTGTTTCCACCGTTTGATTGGCCAATCCAATCAGTACTCCGCCTCTATAAATTTCTTCCACCTGACCACGTTTTGCATAGAAGCAAACATGAATAATTCAGAGAAATCATCAGCTAAGAAAATGGTTGGAAAGGCAAAGGCAGTTGAGGAACCAAAAGAGATGGAGGCAACCAAGCAACCTGAAGCCTCCATTGGAGCAACCTCTCAAGCCAAGAAGAGAGAAACTAAAATGAAGATCTCTAAGAAAGGGCGCTCGAGCACCCAAGACTCTGATGATGAACCAGATGCAGATTATATGGATTTCCTCAAATCCATAGATTAGAGAGATTATGAATAACCTTTCCTTGATTAAAAATTGTTGTATTGGTTTTTCTTTGCTTTGTATGCCATATTAGCCTGACTTGGCCTATTTTGGCTTTCTTTTTATTAAATAAAGCTTATGTTTTAATATGAATCTCTTGCAGCATAGGCTTATATTTTTTCAAATACTTGCCATTTACTTTCAAGATTCTTTTATCTTTGTCTAACTCTTCCACTTCATAAGCTCCATTAGAGAAAACTTGTATAACTTGGAATGGGCCTTCCCACTTAGGGGACCATTTGCCCAATGTTCTGTCCTTTCGATCCATAGGCAAAATCACTTTCCAAACCAATTCCCCACAGGCAAAAGATTTAGACTTAACCTTTTTGTTGTAGGATTCTTCGACCCTCTTCTTAACAACTCCAAGGCTCTAAGCCTTTCTTCACCCAAATCCACTAATTCATTCATCATCATTTCCCAATAATTCTCAGAGGGAATCTCATGATGTCTTTGAACTCTTATAGACTGTAAATAAATCTCAACAGGCAATACTGCATCACGACCAAAAGTAAGTCTAAATGGGGTAGTGCTGGTAGCCTCTTTAGGGAATGTTCGACATGCCCAAAGAACTTGGTCTAACGTCTTGTGCCAATTTCTAGGCCTCTTTCCCACATGCTTCTTAATTAGTCCAATTACTACCTTATTGGCAGCTTCGACTTGCCCATTGGCCTGAGCATAATAAGGTTTAGAATTTAATAATTTAAAACCTATTTCTTTGGCAAACTCCTGCATCTTTCGACCAGTGAACACTGATCCTTGATCTGTAGTGATTGTTTCAGGAATACCAAATCTATAAATAATGTGATTTTGAATGAATTCAATAACATCTTCTTGACCTATATTCACCAGTGGTATTGCTTCAATCCACTTGGTGAAATAATCAATTCCCACCAAAATATATCTTTGGTTCTTTGAAGATGCTGGTCGAATCTCTCCCACTATATCCAAAGCCCATCCTCTGAAAGGCCACGGTTTCACTATGGAGTGTAATTCACTTGCTGGGATATGCTGTACGCCAGCATGAATTTGGCATTCTTGGCAACCCTTAGCAAATTCTATGCAATCTTTCAGCATAGTAGGCCAATACATGCCTTGTCGAAACAACAACTATTTCATCTTCTGGCCAACTTGGTGTGCTCCACATGTCCCACTATGTACTGTCGAAAGAGCCAAATATGCCTCTGCTTCACTAAGGCATTTCAATAGGACTCCTTCAGGGGTCTTTTTAAACAGTTCATTACCCAAAAGCACATAGCTTAAAGCTTGATACCTGATTTTTCGCTCTGTCGAAGCCATTGGATTTTGCAAATTATCAACTATGGGCTTCCTCCAATCTTCATCTGTTAAATTATCTATGGCAAAAATTTCAAAGTTTTCGCCATCTATGCACCCAAGCTTAGTTGTTTCTAAGTCTGATGGGCACAATCCAACAGCCACCACTTTACCTCTTGCTTCAATTACCTCTTGAAGGTTTTCCTTCAACACCTTGTATCCAGAGGCAATTTGAGCCAAGTCGTTAGCAACTTGGTTCTCTATTCTAGGTATGTGTTGGATGGCCACTACCTCAAATTTCTTTAATAATCTATTGGCTATCACAAAGTACAAAATTTTCGCCATCTATGCACCCAAGCTTAGTTGTTTCTAAGTCTGATGGGCACAATCCAACAACCACCACTTTACCTCTTGCTTCAATTACTTCTTGAAGGTTTTCCTTCGACACCTTGTATCCAGAGGCAATTTGAGCCAAGTCGTTAGCAACTTGGTTCTCTATTCTAGGTATGTGTTGGATGGCCACTACCTCAAATTTCTTTAATAATCTATTGGCTATCACAAAGTACATAATGAGATTTTCTTTAACACACTTATACTCCTTTGTGATTTGTTTTATAACCAATTCTGAGTCTCCCATTATTTCAACTCTAGTTGCCCCCAGTTCTAACAAAATTTCAAGGCCAGCGATTAATGCTTCATATTCAGCCTCATTGTTAGAGCAAGGTCCTTCGACCTTATACTTGAATTTTGTTGGAATTTTTTCAGGAGAAATAATGTATATTCCTACTCCTGTTCCATTTTTATGACTTGATCCATCAAAGTATAACTTCCAGGATTTTAATTCAACGTAATTCAAATCATTTTCATTTATAGAGTGATCAACTATAAAGTCTGCAACTACTTGCCCTTTCACAGCTTTTAAAGGTTGATATGTTAGGGAAAATTCCGTTAATGCTAATGCCCATTTGCCAACTCGACTATGCAAAATAGGTTTAGATAACATATGTTTTACAACATCAAAGTGAGAAGAAACATACACATCAACTGGCTTTATATATTGCTTCAATTTAGTACAAGAGATATACAAGCATAAACATAACTTTTCAATCATGCTATACCTAGTTTTTGCATCATTTAAGACTCGACTAAGATAATAAATGGCTCTTTCGACTCCATTTTCATCCTCCTGAGCTAACATGCTCCCAAGAGTTTTATCTGATGCGGCTATATACAATCTCATACTCTTGTTTCTACAAGGTGGTGAAAGAATTGGAGGGTGGCTTAGGTACTCCTTGATCTTGTCGAAGGCTTTCTGCTGTAATTGCCCCCACTCAAAACCATCTTTATTAAAACGAAGCAATGGCGAAAAATCTTGAGTTTTTCCACTCAAGTTGGATATAAACCTTCTTAGGAAGTTGATCTTGCCCAACAACGACTGCAACTCCCTTTTAGTTGATGGCGCTTTCGCCTTCATTATGGATTTGGTTTTGTTCTGATTTATTTCGATCCCTTTCTTGTGGACCACAAAGCCTAGGAAATCCCCTGCCTGCACACAAAAAGCACATTTGAGAGGATTCATTTTAAGACCATATTTTCTCATCCTTTCAAAGGACTGTCGAAGATGGTCAATGTGACGTTTCCCAGAAATAGATTTTATAACAATATCATCAATATAAATTTGCATGAATGTGTCTATAAAATCGTGGAAAATTGAATTCATTGCCCTTTGATAAGTGGCACCAGCATTTTTGAGACCAAAAGGCATCACTACCCGTTCATAGGTGCCTAAGGCTCCAGGGCATCTAAAAGCAGTTTTATGAACATCTTCCTCAACAATGAATATTTGGTTGTAGCCAGAATATCCATCCAGCATACTAAGATATTCATGTCCTGCTGCAGAATCTATTAACATTTCTGCTACTGGCATTGAATATTCATCTTTAGGAGTTGCAGAGTTTAAATCTCTAAAATCAATGCAAACTCTCAAAGACCCATTCTTTTTAATAACAGGTACTATATTAGCCAACCATTCGACATACCTTGCAGTGCGAATGAATTTGCAACGAAGCAGCCTTTCGACTTCCTCTTTGATCCTTGACAATATCTCTGGTGCAAACCGTCTTGGATTTTGCTTGACTGGTATTTTCCCAGGCGTCATAGGCAACCTGTGTTCGACCAACTCTCTGCTCAAGCCAGGCATCTCATCATAATCCCAGGCGAAGCAGTCCTTGAACTCTTTCAACAACTGAACCACTTCAACCTTCAACTGGGGATTAAGATTGACACTGATGTAGGTAGGCCTTTTGGTTGCCCTCTCACTGAGGTCAACTTCCTATAAAGGATCTTGTGCTAGCATTTTGATATTATTTGCCAACAGATCCTTCTCAAATCCCAAAAGCTCATCTTCATAGATGGCGTCGAGCCTCTGGCTTTGCTCTCCAGTTTCAACCTTGTCTGGAGGTTTTGGGTCGAAGTCCTTACCGGGACCTTCTTGATATAATTCAGAAATGGCTTCGCCAGCCATATAGTCATTGGCGGCTTCCAAAGCCGCTTGTAGTTTTGTTTCGGCCACATAGGCCGAAATTCTTTTTAAAGCGTCGAACTCAGTCATGATCATTGAATTCATCTCCCCATCCTATGGGCTCTATTGGAGGTGAGCCTAAGCATGGTAACCTTCCTCCTGGTACCTCCCTGTCCCATCTAAAACCTTCGACAGGGTGTAAATACAACGAATAAAACGTTTCTACATCTGGCGTAAACTCAAAATCAGCTGGAGGACATGGAGCAATGTTTGCCAGATGTTTCTCAAATTGCCTACTATCCACATGATTAATAGGCACCTTAAAGTACCCTTGATCAACTTCAATATTTTCAACTATCCCATCTGGTCTCCAAATGGTGATTCTTTGATGCATAGATGAGGGCACAGCTCCTATTCCATGAATCCACTCCCTACCCAAGAGTAGATTGTAGTTAGCTTTTGTCTCAACGACCATAAACACTGTTGGTCTGGTAATAGTTCCCACAGTGAGATCCACTTGAATCACTCCTAGAGTGGAACCAACTTTTCCTTCATAGTTCGACAGAACCATGTTGTGGGGTTTGGTATCAGTCTCAAACTTCCCAATCTTGCTCAACAAAAATCTTGGCATTAAATTAACAGTTGCACCACAATCCACCAAAATTTTGTTGACAGGGACGTTTTCTACTTTGCCAGTAATGTAAAGAGGCTTCAAATGACCCTTCATTGCCTCTATGGGGCGTTCAAAGAAAGCATTCTGTTCTTCGATGCACCCATTGTTCATGATGTAATAACACACAGGCTTGTGTGCCAACATTTCCAATTCAGCAGTTTGATCCAAGTCTTCGACCTCTGAGACTTGAACAAATTCTTTTGGCATTACTGATACCACATTCACCAGAATATCTAGAGAAGCTGCTGACTCATTGTCGAAATTATCAGTCATATTCTCATCATCTTCAACCTTCTTCTCTGGCTGAACATTGAACAGCTTTTGCCTTATGGGCATCTTCTCAATTGTCCTAGCTTGATGATCAACATTGGTACTTGATTCTTCTTGCACCTGAGCCTCTCTGACAACCTTTCGCCTGTGTTGCTCTCTTCGCCATTGTGATCTAGACATGGGGTTTTTACCCTTGTAATTTTGAGAAATGTATGTTGATTTGTTGGTGGTGTGGTTCTCTTTTCTATACTCAAATGAAGAACCTCTTTCCACATTAAATTTCTCCCACTTTTTCTTCTGTCCTCTCCCTTCAATAGGCTTGATCCAACTACCTGTTGGCACATTCGCAGCTAGTTTGAATGTATCTGGCCTAACTCCTGGTGCTTGGTTTTTTAGTCCTGTCGAAAGTCACCTATGGTCAAAACCTCTGGGCCCTTTGTTCACCTTCTGCCCCCAGCTTTCACCAGCCTTTTTGACACCTTCTAACTTGTGGGCAGCTTTTTCATCAAAAATGGCGCTGCATCTAGGACATAACATTACCCTAGAGCCTTTCTTCTGGCAACGGTGCAAGAAATCCACAATTGTCTCTTCTTGCTTAGGATAAGCTCTTTTGTTGCGCTTCTCTTATTCATCTGCCTTACTCACTTGTTCAGCTTTTTGATCTGTAATTTCGACCATATTGACATCCATTATGTCCTTTAAGTGCATCTTGGAGAAATGGGCTTCCAGACTTTCAGTGGTCTTCGCCAGACAACCACCACTTGTTGCTGCTTTTGCAGCTTTTTGGGAAGCTTATCGCCAAGCAGCTTTTTCAGCTTCGACCATTTCCTCAGCATTGACTCTTTCAACATCAGGAGATGTCTTGAAGAATTTTTCAGCAGCCATACATATCCAGTTTTCCACCAAACAACCATCCATGTCTATCATCTCTCCTACCAACAGCAAGTCATCTTCCAATTCCTTAACAACTTGGACTTTGGGGGCATTTCTGCCCATAGCCTCATTGGTGCTGATGCTATCTGAGCTAGAATCAGATTCTTCAGCCAATTCGACCATGTTAATGCCTTCATTGGCATTTATCTTCAATCCACTCACGGCCATATCCAAAACCTTGGCAACATTATCCATTTCAACAAACTTATCAGCAGTTTCTTTGGTCACCAACATTAGACTGGTACCATCAACATTCAGGCCATTTCCAGCCTTACTAAAACCTTCAATTATCACAGAATTGGTGGCGAAGTCTTCAGTAACCTCCACCATGTTGACTGACTTATCAAATCCCTCTGTGGCTTCGACCATCTGAACCTCGTGAGGCTCTGTATAGTTAGCCTCTGCAACTTGCAATGGGTCAGAGTCAATCTTCATCTGGGCTTTTCCCTTGTCGCCAAACTTCAGCCTTCCTTCTTGGATAACATTTTGCACCAAATCCCTGAAAAGAAAACATTGAGAAGTTTTATGACCCAAAAAATTATGGTACTTACAAAAACCTCTATTCTTTCTTTGTTCTAAAGGTGTCATCTTAGCACCAGCAGGAACTATCATTTGCCCATCTTTAACTAACAAATCAAAAATTTTGTCACATTTAGTGACGTCGAAAGTGTATGTTTTCTTAGGAAATTTGTCGTTAGATTCGACAGGATTTTTTCCTTCTGAAGGAGCTAATAATTTGCAGGCATAAGGTGAACCTTGCTTTAACTCAGCAATGTCAACCTCATTTCCGTCAAAATAAGATATTTCACCATACAGACTCTCCACATCTTTATTGCATTCGACAAAGGCTACTTTTTTACCCCTGCTGAATTTAGCTTTCTCTTCTTTCAGCCTTTCTAGCTGTCGAACCCTATCAGCTAACTGGGCCATATCTCTAAGATATTGGGTATCTAATTTCTTCCTAATGGAATAATCAAGACCCCCAGTAGCCATTTCGACCAACTCATGTTCTGGCACTTGTGTAAAGCACATGGCTTTAAGAAGTCGAAACCTATTCAGGTAATCATCAATTGGCTCAGTAACTTTGCATTTGATGCTAGCCAATTCTTTCAAACTAATCTTAGTTTGCCCCATGTAGAACTGTTCATGAAACAAACGTTCTAGTCGGGTCCAATTGTATATGGAATTTGGAGGCAAAGTAGTAAACCATGTGAAGGCATTCTTGGTAAGGGAACTTGGGAAGTATTTGATTCTGAGGCTTTCATCACCTGTAATTTTGCCTGCTTCAATAAAATATCTAGCCACATGTTCGACAGTAGATTCAGTAGTATCTCCTGAAAACTTGCTGAACTTTGGAACCTTCGTCCTAGGGGGTAGTTCTGCTTGGAGAATATAATCCACTATAGGCGAAGTATAATTTGGCCTTGTGAAGCCAAGATTCACACCATTTCTGGTCATTATCCTTTCAACCGTGGCTGCAAGATTATTTTCTTCTGCTTGATTTTGGTGTCGAACCTATCTAAGTAGTTGATATGCATTTTGGTTCCTGTTCACCATCACTACTGGCTCTTCCTCCATCTGGTATGGCATCTGGTTTCTTGGTGGTTCGACTCTAAAAGGATCAATCATCTCTTGATCTTCCAAGTTCGCCTCAGGTATCTGGCGTGGATGACATCTTGGGATATCTTCGACAATAGTTGCTCTTCGATCCACCGCTGGTACTCCCATGAAATCAGCCATGCGTGCCACTTGTGCAGCCAATTGTTGGTTAGTTTGAGTCGTATTTTGAATCAAGGGTTGAAAAACTTCTCCCATTGTCTGAGACAACGTATGCACCATTTGCATGTTACTTTCATCCATCTGCTGTCTTAAACAATTTATGGATGTATTTGTAAGGCTAGGCGTTTGAACAGAGTAACCAACACCTATATTCTGGTTGTTTCGCCCTCCTGATCCTGACCCTTGTAATGGCGAAGACACAACAGTTTCTGAAAATACAGGTGGAGCATTCTGCAGATTTTGCATCATTGATGTAGGCATATCATAGGGTTGACTCCTTGACCCTAGATGTGGAAAACCTGGAGGAGGAACGTGCCTGTATATTGAATTTCCTCCTGGGGGTGTTGGTGAATTAGGACTTTGTGGTCCTATGTATTCCAACACAGGTTGAGTATATGATTTTGTATATGTTGATCCTGGTTCAAACACTACTAATGGAAGTGACGCCTGTCCTCCTATCGAAGACACTGGTGATGGTGTGCTTTGAGACCCCATACTGCTACTTGACTGAGTGTTTGAAAGACTCCCTTGAGGATAAACTTGTTGGTTGGCATTGGTTGCCATTTTCTTAGTGTATCTTCTCTTTGGTATTCCTTCGTTTGTTGTGGCTAACTTCCCACTTCTCAATAACATACAACGAGAGTACTTCTTCAAAGAAAGATAAGGTTGACAAAAAGTGTAAACTTAGCACTGGGTCCCACCGAGAGTGCCAATTTGTTTACTGTGAATTTTGGTAAACAACCTCTGGTCTATCAATCTTAAAAAACTGACTAACTTGCAGGATCGACCACACAAATCCTAGGACATGTGCTAAATTTGAGAGACAAGTGTAAATGACAAATGAAAAATAAAGGGAATGTAACTTGAACCCTACATGAGAGAATGCTGAAGTAAAAAATCTAATTGAACTCCATGTTCGACTACTTGGGCTTGAAATTTAAAGGGCTGTAAATAAAGGATGCAGAAATTAAAGGCGTCGAAAGGAAATGACAATAAGTAAAAAGCTTTGAAAGTAAAATGCGACGAACTCCACGTTCTTGAAAAGTAAAGGCTGGAATGATAAAAGTGCTGTCGAAGGTAAAGTGCAGGAAAATAAAGGACTTTGAAAATAAATGCAATGGATTAAAGGTGAACTTCACGTTCTTGGAAATAAAAGACTTTGAAAAGTAAATGCTTGAAGATTAAATGCTTGAATGTAACAGTGCAATCGAAGGTAAATGCAGAAAGTTTAAATGACTCTGAAAGTAAATTTGGCATGGAAGATAAAGTTCAAGAAATTGTAAAGGCATGGAAAGTAAATGGCTGAATCTTAAACATGATGAAGATAAATTGTATTAATGAAGAAAATGGTGTTACATTACGTACATTCTCACGAACTCGTTTCTCTACACGCGGGTACTTTGAGTTTCTTTGAGTAACTTGTACAAAAATATGAACACATCTATTACATAGACCTAACTCCTATTTATAGTGCTAGGAAATAACTACTAAGTGGCGGTTACTGCTTTGAACGTGTGGATTTTGGCGCCTTCTCCTTGGTCTCAACTGTTCACACGTTCACAACTGCTCTTATTTAAATTTCAAACATTGGAAATTCCCTCCAGCCTTATTATAACAACTGCAGCGCTTGTTTCCATATTCTCATGGTCGAAACCTTTCCAGCACTTAGCCATTTTTTTGAGGTTCCTACAACCTCTATTCGACTCAGGCTTCACCAAAACTGGGTCGAAGCCTTCTTTACGTTAAAAATAATTTTTTAACTTAAAATAGCTTTGATTCTTTCTAGCGTCGAAAATGAGGGTTAACAGGGGTACCACGAGCTTACAATAGGATCCATCAAACGAAAGTTTGAACAACTGATAGACAGTAGCCCCGAGCAGTTGTACACGATCAGAAAGGGTAAAGGGCGTTCGCAGCCGATCATGTTTTACCGAGAAGAACTCCCCGGAGGATCACCAAATTCCCATATACCCCTACTGATCAGGGCCAAATTATCCTCTACCGATGTTCGGAGAATCCTGGTCGACCAAGGCAGTTCCGTGGATATCATGTATTCCAACCTGTTCCGCGCATTGAAACTGAATAAGTCCAACCTCTCACCATACGTGGGATCGGATCTCCAAGGATTCAACAGAGCAACGACCCGACCTTGGGGTTACGTGGAGATACCAGTCACTTTTAGCGAGGAAGAGGCATCTAGGACAATCAAAATGCAGTTCTTAGTCATTGATTGCCCGTCACTTTATCAGTGCATCCTCGGCAGGCCAGCTCTTGCAGAACTCATTGTTGTCCCCTCTACGGTCCACCTCAAGCTCCAGAACTATACGGAGAAAGGGCACGTCGCAACTCTGCATGGCGACATCGAGGCTGCTCGCAAATGCTTTGAGGTCGCGACAAAAGGGCAGAACCAGATCGCGACGACGAGAAAAGCGGCAAAGCACCCAAGAGAAGGTGAGGTTCCAGCTGAAGGTGGCCAGCTAGACAAAAATCCCATGCTTCCCGTGCATACCATCGACCTTGACAGCAGGCTTCTTGAAGATGGAAGAGAAGATCGTGACGAAGACAAAAAGTCAGGAGTAACAAGCTCCCCATCTCTTGCACTTCTGCGACCAGTCCCAAATGGGGAATTCGAGATCATCACCTTCAGCAATAACCCCAACAGGGGAGTGAAGATAGGCACTGGTCTCCCCGAAGAGGTAAAGAAGGAGTTGAAGAAATGTCTTGACGACAACGTCGACCTGTTCGCCTGGAGTGCGGCGGATATACCCGACCTTGACCCAGAAACTGCATGTCACCACTTGACAATCAATCCAGCTGCTCGCGCCATTGCCCAACGAAGAAGAAAGCAATCCGAGGAAAAGGCACATGCTGCCGAAAAACTTGTACAAGACCTCTTAGAGGCAAGATTTATTTCTGAGGCCAGATATACGACCTGGCTCTCAAACATTGTACTTGTAAAGAAAAGTAATGGAAAATGGCGCATGTGCATTGACTACACTGATCTCAATCGGGATTGCTCGAAAGACGCTTATCCGCTCCCGAGCATAGATAAACTCGTAGATAATTCTGCAGGTTTCAAGCTCTTGTCCTTCTTGGACGCTTATTCAGGATACAACCAAATCCCAATGGTAGACGAGGACAAGAGGTACACGACATTCATGACCTCCTCGGGGAACTATTACTATAACGTAATGCCCTTTGGACTAAAAATGCCGGGGCCACAAACCAGCGCATGATGAACAAAGTCTTCAGTTCAGAAATCGGGGACATGCTCGAAGTATATATGGATTATATGATCGTAAAATCCCAAGAGGAATCCGACCATACCACCCACTTACGAAAGGTGTTCGACCAAGCTCGAAAATGTAAAATGCATTTCAATCCAGAAAAATGCACCTTCGGCGTACGAGCAGGAAAATTCCTCGGGTTTTACCTCACTGAAAGAGGAATAGAAGAAACCCCGGATAAATGCCGAGCACTCATGGAGTTCCCCACTCTGCGGTCGAAGAAGGCAATACAAACCCTCAACGGGATGCTCGCGTCCCTTGCCCGCTTCGTGAGCAAATCCGCCCAGCACGCCCTGCCCTTCTTCAAATTACTCCAGAAGGAAGTAAATTTCGAGTGGACAGACGAATGCGAGTAGGCCCTGGCCCATTTCAAACAAGCTTTGTCCGAGCCTCCAGTATTGTCCCGACCAGACCGGGGGGAAACCATATACCTGTACCTCTCAGTGGCCAACGAAGCAGTAAGCACGACACTTATTTGAGAAACGAACGACGGGCAGAAACCCATCTATTTCACCAGCAAAGCCCTGCAGGGACCCGAAGTCAGGTACACGCAAATAGAACGGGTGGCCCTTGCTCTCATAGTCGCCGCGAGGAGACTCAGATATTACTTCCTGGAGCACACCATCATCGTCAGAACCGGCCAGCCTATTAGGCAGCTGTTAAGCCGACCAGATATGGCGGGCAGGATGCTGAAATGGTCCCTTGAATTGGCCGAGTTAGACATTCACTAAGAGGGGAGGAAAGTCCTCAAGGCACATGTCCTGGCCGACTTCGTGGCATAAATGACTCCGGAACTATCCCCTCCAGGAGGGACACGGAGTGGACCGTTTACATGGATGGCGCATCGAGCCCCTCGGGCAGCGGAGCAGGAATTATCCTCGAGAACGAGGAAGGGACCCTGATCGAAGTATCCCTGGTCCTCTCCTTCAAAACACCCAACAATCAAGCCGAGTATGAAGCCTTTCTCGCAGGATTACGACTAGCCAAAGACGTCGGCACGAAAGAAATAAAAATTTGCACTGATTCCCAGCTCGTAGCGGCCCAAGTACGGGGAGAGTTCCAAGCAAAGAACGACCAACTAGCCGAATATTTGGCAATGGTAAAAGAAAAAATAGTGGAGTTTGAAGCATGGGAAGTTCAGCACATTCCGCGCGAGCAAAACACCCGAGCAGACATCCTCTCTAAACTAGCCAGCACCAGGAAAAAAGGTGGGAACAAATCCATCATACAAGAAATGCTGGCCCGCCCGAGCATTGTAAAACCCGACCTGCTAGATGTTAACATCATCGGAGATCCCCTTTGTTGGATGACCCCGGTGTACAATTATCTCACCAAGGGGGAACTCCCCGAGGACAATAAGGAGGCCAGCGTAACTAAGCGACGAGCCTGTTCGTATGTACTGGTCGAGGACAAATTATATCGACGAGGATTTTCCATCCCCCTGTTGAAATGTGTCGACGAGGCCCAGGTCCCCGAAATCTTACAAGAGATCCACGAGGACATCAACGCACAACACCTAGGGGGAAGATCCCTGGCTCGAAAAGCTTTGCGCGCATGATATTACTGGCCAACCATGCAATACGATGCCAAAGAACATGTACAAAAATGTGACCGTTGCCAACGCCACGGGGACATGCATTTGGCACCACCCAACGAGTTGAAGACCCTCTCCTCGCCGTGGCCCTTCCCTGGTGGGGGATGGATATCCTAGGCCCCTTTACAATGGGATCTTATCAAAATAAATTCCTAATCGTGGTCGTCGACTATTTTACAAAGTGGATTGAAGCCGAAGCGCTCGCCAAGATCACAACCTTCAACATATTGCGTTTCTACAAAATGAATGTCCTCGCCAGATTCGGGGTACCCCAGGCCCTCGTAACCGACAACGGAACCCAATTCACAAACAGAAAATTCCAAGACTTCGTCGTCAAATTGGGAACAAAACAACAATTTACTTTGGTCGAGCATCCCTAGACCAACGGGCAAGCGGAGTCCGCGAACAGAGTAATCCTACGCGGATTGAAGCGGAGGCTAAGCGAGGCCAAGAAAAGGTGGGTCGAGGAGCTCCACAGCGTCCTCTGGGCGTACAGAACAACACTCCACTCTACCACCGGGGAAACCCCTTTCCGACTAGCGTATGGAACAGAGGCGGTAATACCATTGGAGATAAGGGAACCCTCCAGAAGGACAGAAGCTCCCCTCGATGAAGAAATGAACGATGAGGCTCTACGCGAGGAGCTCGATCTGGTCGAAGAAATAAGATCAGGGGCTGCTCTCCGCGAGACCGCATTAAAGCAACAAATAACATTGCGACATGACGCCAGAGTCATAAAGCGCGACTTCTATAACACCCCCTTTCTATACCCCCAAATAATCAAATAATCATTTAGGCACATATTAAAAATTTCACCAGAGTATAATTATAAACATGGTATAAAAGAGGCACGTCACATTATTCATAAAATTAAAACATTCAACACCTGCTCAACAATTGATATGCAACAGTGGGGTAACTTTGCAACAGAGGAACTTAGTCCTTGCACCCACATCTCAATATTTAGAATAAAAGCGGAAAATCTAAACATTGAAATACATCAAATATATATACATCATCGAGTATAATCCAACACATAATTCATGTTTACGTAAACATTCATCAACAAGATACATGTACAAATGTATCACAAAAGAATCCTATACATCCTAGCTACCCGGTGCTACATATCAGAGCCAACCGACCAAAAGAATGAAGACACACTTCACAAAAAGACCTCCAGCATACCTACTCTGCAATGCCTCATAGAGCATCATAAAACAGCAGAAGGGTGAGAAATATTATCATAATAACAATGCATATAATTATATATCTTAGCATAAAAATACACATTTCCACATTCTCACCTCAATTCATTCATATACATCACATTGTATATATATACACACAACTAAGCATATTCATCATGCATACTTTCACAATTCTCAATCATTCCACATAAACATACACATTTATGTTTATTCACCAATGCATCATTATAAAGATGATAAATGCAAATCATAGAGACCGACTCACGACTCTATGCAAATGCAATGCGGGTACCGACTCAATCATCACTAGTTCACTCAGGAACTCTGCTGGAACCATCGCTTGTTACCAATGTAACTCCCCGTCGGGCCTACGATGTTCACCCACCGCTCACACCTCCACCAAGAGAGGCTCACGGTGTTTATGGATCGCTCACACCTCCACCGAGAGAGGCTCACGACCCGATCGCTCACACCTCCACCAAGAGAGGCTCACGATCCTCTATAACCATCGCTTTAGGTCCTCAGGCTATTCATACCTCATATTTTCGAGGCACACGATGTTATAGCTGATTCCCCACCGGAACCGTCATCACACAGGACGCAACAACAATGCACATCATGATGCTTGACACACAAGAACTCATGACAACCATGCATTTTCACACATATATGCAACCATAAACATGCATATATAATCAAATACAACATATTGCATTTATTTGCCTTTCGGCCACAATTCATCACCACAACATGTCATCGCATGCATTCACATCATACAACGTCATACAAGTTATACGATATCCATATCAAAAGCACATAGCATAATACACCTCATTTACACACCATTAAAACGGAAAAAGTCGACAAAACGACACTATTCACATGTTCCGACATAATTTAATTGGCTAACAATTTCCAAATCATCATAATAAGAAAGTACAGCTCAATACCTTTCCAACGACACCAAGAATGTAAAAATCGGATAATCGGAACAAAAGTTACGGACGAAAACGAAAACGACATTTTGAAAAATCCCATTTTTACATTCCTCCTGTCCATACGCGTATTGCCAATGCCCATATGCGTATGGGCAGAACCCTTTTCCTTCATAAATTCACGTTTTCAAAAACCATACGCGTACGCCCAACACCCATACGCGTATCACCAGAGGCGTAAGGCCAGGGGAAACCCAGAAAAATTCTGCAGAACTGAGTTCTGCGTTTTCCACCCTGAAATCCTCCAATTCATCATCCAAATCTCATAAAACAACAATTTGAAGTGTAACAATACATATCAAACATGTATAGACAACCAATATCACAAACAACAAGAGTTTTAACACATTAGGATCAATTTCTAATCAATTTCTCAAAAATGGTTTATACCCAAAACTCATAAAAATCAACAACAACAACAACATAATCATACATAATCATACACATTGATAACATAACAAGATTTCACACCCTTACCCGGATTTAATTGATTCCTAGAAGTTGATTTCTTGATCTCCTAGCTTTTCCCCTCTTTTCCTTCTCTTTTCCCTTCTTCCTCTTTCTTTCTCTCCTTTTTCTCTCTATTTCTCTTTTCTTTCTATTTCCTTCTATTTTCCTTTCTTATCTCTTTTTCTTTCTTTTCTATTTCTTTTCTCTCATTTTCTACACCAATCCAAATTAATTCATTTTCACTCACAAATCTATTTCTACTAAATTTTCTAACTTAATATTAATTGAGAAATGTCTAAAATACCCTCCATTCTAATTTTCTCCGAAAACTCTCGAAAACGGTAAAATAATGTAATACGTCAACATAGCATATTAACATACCAATTTCACAGATAAAATAATTTATCAACCAATTTAAATAAAAGACTCAATCAAAAATGGAAATAATCGAAATCGGGGCGTTACAACTCTCCCTCACTTTAGAAATTTTCGTCCTCGAAAATATTACCTGATTCAAACAACTCCGGATACGACTCTCGCATCCTACTCTCTAGTTCCCAAGTCATATTGCCTTCCGCAGCGCCTCCCCACGCTACTTTCACAAGCGCAATATCTTTGCCTCTTAGTTTCTTAACTTCACGGTCCAAAATCCTAATCGGTAAAGCTTCAACCGTAAGATTATCTCTCACTTCTACTTCGTCCATAGGAATAACATGTGACGGATCCGGAACATACTTCCGAAGTTGCGAAACATGGAATACATCATGCAAATTCGAAAGATTCGGAGGCAACGCCACACGGTAAGCCACAACACCAACCCGCGCAGAAATCTGATACGGACCAATAAAATGAGAAGTCAACTTCTTTGACTTCAAAGCACGACCCACACCCGTAACCGGTGTAACTCTCAAAAACACATGGTCGCCTTCTTGAAACTCAAGATCTTTCCTTCTCTTGTCATGATAACTCTTTTGTCTACTTTGAGAAGCTTTCATCTTCTCCCAAATAAACTTCACTTTCTCCGTCGTTTGTTGTACCATCTCCGGTCCAACTATCGTCCTCTCACCCGTTTCATGCCAACACAAAGGTGTTCGACATCTCCGACCATACAAAGCCTCAAATGGTGCCATACCAATACTCGAATGAAAACTGTTATTGTAGGTGAACTCAATCAACGCCAAATAACTATCCCAAGCACCACCTTGCTCGAGCACACAAGCACGCAATAAATCCTCCAACGATTGAATTTTCCTTTCGGTTTGACCATCCGTTTGCGGATGATAAGCCGAACTCAATCTTAGCTTAGAACCCAAAGCCTTTTGTAAACTCTCCCAAAACCTCGATGTAAATCTAGGATCTCTATCCGATACAATACTCTTAGGAACTCCATGTAACTTCACCACCACAAGAACATAAATCTCGGCTAACCTTTCCAAAGGATAACTAATATCAATTGGAATGAAGTGAGCAGATTTAGTAAGCCTATCTACAATTACCCAAATAGCATTATGACCTCTTTGCGTATTCGGCAATCCCGTAACAAAATCCATCGATATACTATCCCATTTCCATTCCGGAATATCCAACGGTTGCATCAATCCATTAGGCTTTTGATGCTCCACCTTAGACTTTTGACAAGCTAAGCACGCATACACGAATCGAGCTACATCTCTCTTTAATCCGGACCACCAAAAGATTTTCTTCAAATCTTGATACATTTTGTTCGCTCCCGGATGAATACTTAAGTTACTTCGATGTCCTTCCTCCAATATCATCTTTTTCAACTCCCCATCATCGGGAATACAAATACGACCACGGAATCTCAAAACTCCAAAATTATCAACCTTGAAATCCTCATCCTCATTCAACATCAAATCAACGAATTTCAAATCCAACTTTTGCTTTTCACATACGGTTGCAAGAAAATCATTCGTAACATGTAGCATACCAAGTCGCACACTTCTCGGCGTCATTTCACAAACCAAACTCAAGTCTCTAAAATTCTCCAAAAGTTCCCATTCTTTCATCATCAATACAGACATATGTAACAACTTTCGACTTAAGGCATCGACCACCACGTTTGCCTTACCCGGATGGTAATTCAAACCAAAATCATAATCCTTCAAAAGTTTTAACCACCTTCTTTGTCTCATGTTCAATTCTTTTTTATCAAATAAATATTTCAAGCTCTTGTGATCACTAAAAACTTCAAATCTCGCACCATAAAGATAATGCCTCCATATTTTCAAAACAAACACCACGACCGCTAACTCCAAGTCATGTGTAGGATAATTCTTTTCATGCACTCTCAATTGTCTTGAAGCATAAGCCACAACTTTCCATCTTGCATCAAAACACCACCTAAACCAATCAATGAAGCATCACAATACACAACAAATGGTTCATTAGGATTCGGTAAAATCAAGATCGGAGTCGTTGTCAACCTTCTTTTTAGCTCATTGAAACTCTCTTCACAATGAATATCCCAAATGAAAACCTTTCCTTTACAAGTCAATTGCGTTAACGGAAGTGCCAACTTCGAAAATCCTTCAATAAACCTCCGATAATAACCCGCCAAGCCTAAAAAGCTTCGAATCTCCGTAACCGACCTAGGAACCTCCCATTACATCACCGCATCAATCTTGGATGGATCCACACTAATACCACTACCAGAAATAACATGTCCAAGAAAACTTACTTCCGACAACCAAAATTCACATTTCGACAACTTAGCATACAATTGCTTCTCTTTCAAAATTTGTAACACAATCCTCAAATGCTCTTCATGTTCCTCTTGAGATTTAGAGTAAATCAAAATATCGTCGATGAACACAACCACAAAACGATCCAACTGTTCATGAAAAATACGATTCATGTATTCCATAAACACACCCGGCGCATTAGAAACCCCGAATGGCATCACGGAATATTCGTAATGACCATACCGTGTCCTAAAGGTCTTCTTTTGAATATCCTCTTCTTTCACCCGAATCTGGTGATATCCCGATCTCAAATCAATCTTACTAAAAACACGCGCATCAACCAATTGATCCATTAAATCATCGATCCTTGGAAGCGGATACTTGTTCTTAATTGTCACCTTGTTCAATTGTTGATAATCAATGCATAACCGCATACTCCCGTCCTTCTTCTTTACCAACAATACCAGAGCACCCCAAGGAGAAACACTTGGTCTTACAAATTTCTTGTCCAACAAGTCATTCAATTGCTTCTTCAATTCTACCAACTCCGATGCTGACATACGATACGGTGCCATCGAAATCGGTCTAGTACCCGGAACTAAATCAATAGAAAACTCAACTTCTCTTTCCGGCGGTACATCCGTAATATCCTCCGGAAACACTTTTGGAAAATCACACACCACTGGGAACCCATCAAGCTCAACTTTACTCTCCACCGACAATGATGCAAACAAACCAAACAATTGAGCGTCATCCGCTAAAAGTTTCTTCAACTCTTTAGTGGATAGGAAACTCTCATCTTCATCATCTTCTAAAGAAGGAAACCTTACTAACTTGTGATAGCAATCTATATGAACTCGGTTAAATTGCAACCAGTTCATACCCAAGATTACGTCCAATCCCTCCAACGGCAAACATACTAAATCCATAATGAAGTCTTTACCATACATGGTCAAAGGACAACTTACACACACCAAAGACGTAGTTACCGACCCTGAAGCAGGAGTCTCAATAACCATCTCAATACCCATCAAAGACAAAGTAAGATTCAAACGCTTCGCGCACTCAGACGAAATAAACGAATGAGTCGCTCCCGTATCAATAACAGCAACTAAAGGTGTACTATTAATAAAGCATGTACCTTTAATCAAACGGTCTGCACTAGTGGTCTGAGTTCCCGCTAATGCAAACACCTTTCCGCCCGCTTGAGCTTGTTTTGGT
Source organism: Lathyrus tuberosus (assembly GCA_022829125.1). Lineage (NCBI taxonomy): Eukaryota > Viridiplantae > Streptophyta > Magnoliopsida > Fabales > Fabaceae > Lathyrus > Lathyrus tuberosus. Next base: position 1,226,830 of record JALAZF010000559.1, read on the forward strand.
TTAGTACACTTAGTACTAATGTGACCCACTTCTCCACAATGATAGCACTTCACTACATTCCTTCTACAATCATTAGTAGCATGCCCTACTCCTCCACAGTTAGAACATTTCACCACAGTCTTCCCACACTCAAATGACTTATGACCCATTCCACCACACTTGTAACACTTAACGGAACCGGAACTTCCTCCTCCAGATCTCCTATCAAAGCTTCCCCTATGCTTGCCCTTATCAACGGGTGTCACATAAGGTCCACTTCTAGCTTGTTGCTTTCCCTTCCTCTCATTCAAACTTTTGTAATGTGTAGAACGAGCCTTGCTATCTTCCTCGAAGATTCTACAACATTCCGTTAAATCTGTAAACCTTCTTATCCTTTGATATCCGACAGCTTGCTTAATCTCAGGACGTAAACCATTCTCATACTTAATACACTTAGAGAACTCAGCAGTAATTGCAGCATAGTGAGGATGGAATTGAACCAACTCTACAAATTTAGCAGTATAGTCCACCACGGACATACTACCCTGTTTCAGTTCAAGGAACTCCATCTCCTTCTTCCCTTTCACACTTTCAGGTTAATACTTCCTCAGGAACTCGGTACGAAATAAATCCCAAGTTATCTCTTCATTATCCACCTCAAGAATTTCACGCATACCGACCCACCAATCGTCGGCTTATTCCTTCAGCATGTGAGACCCAAGCCTCGCCTTATTCTCCTCCACACAGCCCATAACTCTGAAAATTCTTTCAATCTCTTTCAACCACAATTGAGCTCCATCGGGATCAAATCTTCCTTTGAAGACCGGTGGTTGATTCTTCCTGAACTCGTCATTAGCATTGACGTTCGGCGCACCTTGCACCGCCCTAGCCATTGCTTCCAAAGCAGCAGCCATCGCATTGTCGTTTCTACCAGCCATCTTCTGATCATTCCCAAAAATTACAACAAGGTTAAACAACAATTCAACCAACACAACAACAAGACAGACACAACTGACTCAACTCTGGCTCTGATACCACTTAATGTAACACCCCCTTTCTATACCCCCAAATAATCAAATAATCATTTAGGCACATATTAAAAATTTCACCAGAGTATAATTATAAACATGGTATAAAAGAGGCACGTCACATTATTCATAAAATTAAAACATTCAACACCTGCTCAACAATTAATATGCAACAGTGGGGTAACTTTGCAACAGAGGAACTTAGTCCTTGCACCCACATCTCAATATTTAGAATAAAAGCGGAAAATCTAAACATTGAATTACATCAAATATATATACATCATCGAGTATAATCCAACACATAATTCATGTTTACGTAAACATTCATCAACAAGATACATGTACAAATGTATCACAAAAGAATCCTATACATCCTAGCTACCCGGTGCTACATATCAGAGCCAACCGACCAAAAGAATGAAGACACGCTTCACAAAAAGACCTCCAGCATACCTACTCTGCAATGCCTCATAGAGCATCATAAAACAGCAGAAGGGTGAGAAATATTATCATAATAACAATGCATATAATTATATATCTTAGCATAAAAATACACATTTCCACATTCTCACCTCAATTCATTCATATACATCACATTGTATATATATACACACAACTAAGCATATTCAACATGCATACTTTCACAATTCTCAATCATTCCACATAAACATACACATTTATGTTTATTCACCAATGCATCATTATAAAGTGATAAATTCAAATCATAGAGACCGACTCACAACTCTATGCAAATGCAATGCGGGTACCGACTCAATAATCACTAGTTCACTCAGGAACTCTGCTGGAACCATCGCTCGTTACCAATGTAACTCCCCGTCGGGCCTACGATGTTCACCCACCGCTCACACCTCCACCAAGAGAGGCTCACGGTGTTTATGGATCGCTCACACCTCCATCGAGAGAGGCTCACGACCCAATCACTCACACCTCTACCAAGAGAGGCTCACGATCCTCTATAACCATCGCTTTAGGTCCTCAGGCTATTCATACCTCATATTTTCGAGGCACACAATGTTATAGCTGATTCCCCACCGGAACCGCCGTCACACAGGACGCAACAACAATGCACATCATGATGCTTGACACACAAGAACTCATGACAACCATGCATTTTCACACATATATGCAACCATAAACATGCATATATAATCAAATACAACATATTGCATTTATTTGCCTTTCGGCCACAATTCATCACCACAACATGTCATCGCATGCATTCACATCATACAACGTCATACAAGTCATACGATATCCATATCAAAAGCACATAGCATAATACACCTCATTTACACACCATTAAAACGGCAAAAGTCGACAAAACAACACTATTCACATGTTCCGACATAATTTAATCGGCTAACAATTTCCAAATCATCATAATAAGAAAGTACAGCTCAATACCTTTCCAACGACACCAAGAATGTAAAAATCGGATAATCGGAACAAAAGTTACGGACGAAAACGAAAACGACATTTTGAAAAATCCCATTTTTACATTCCTCCTGTCCATACGCGTATTGCCAATGCCCATACGCGTATGGGCAGAACCCTTTTCCTTCACAAATTCACGTTTTCAAAAACTATACGCGTACGCCCAACGCCCATACGCGTATCACCAGAGGGCCGGGAAATGCCACATTCCATACGCGTATTGACCCAAAAACAGGCCAATGATACGCGTATCGCCTGGCTCATACGCGTATGGACATGCCCCTTACGCGTATGGCCAGGGGAAACCCAGAAAAATTCTGCAGAACTGAGTTCTGCGTTTTCCACCCCGAAATCCTCCAATTCATCATCCAAATCTCAGAAAACAACAATTTGAAGTGTAACAATACATATCAAACATGTATAGACAACCAAGATCACAAACAACAAGAGTTTTAACACATTAGGATCAATTTCTAATCAATTTCTCAAAAATGGTTTATACCCAAAACTCATAAAAATCAACAACAACAACAACATAATCATACATAATCATACACATTGATAAGATAACAAGATTTCACACCCTTACCCGGATTTAATTGATTCCTAGAAGTTGATTTCTTGATCTCCTAACTTTTCCCCTCTTTTCCTTCTCTTTTCCCTTCTTCCTCTTTCTTTCTCTCCTTTTTCTCTCTATTTCTCTTTTCTTTCTATTTCCTTCTATTTTCCTTTCTTATCTCTTTTTCTTTCTTTTCTATTTCTTTTCTCTCATTTTCTACACCAATCCAAATTAATTCATTTTCACTCACAAATCTATTTCTACTAAATTTTCTAACTTAATATTAATTGAGAAATGTCTAAAATACCCTCCATTCTAATTTTCTCCGAAAACTCTCGAAAACGGTAAAATAACGTAATACGTCAACATAGGATATTAACATACCAATTTCACAGATAAAATAATTTATCAACCAATTTAAATAAAAGACTCAATCAAAAATGGAAATAATCGAAATCAGGGCGTTACAACTTCCCCGTAGGCAGTCTGGTCCTGCGCAGAAATCAGAAGGATTCACGCGAAGGGAAACTGGCAGCAAACTGGGAAGGACCTTATAGGGTCAAGTCCAAAATGGGCGCAGGAGCATATTACTTGGAAACACTGGACGAAAAACAACTTGCTCGACCGTGGAATGCTAAAAAGCTTAAGCAGTACTATAGCTAACCCCTTAACCACGAGGATAGACAAATTGCCGACGTAATCACCCAAAACGGGGAGAGTTACGCGGTCATCGTATCATGCCCTGGTGAAGCATGACACGCATTACAACGCCGACCAGCTTCTGCTCGTTGTACGAGCAGATCCTGCGCACAACGGGGATACCTCGACCGAGCTCCGCCGTTGCCGCACCATCCAGGCAGGACACCCAGCTCGCAATGGGAATAGTCCAAGCCTATGAGATTAGTACCTCAAACGAAGTCCTAGCCTCATCATGGGCAAAACCACTTCGCCCTCCTCGGTAGGTTTCACAACTCGCCAAGCACACACATATAAATAAACAGAGCAAACGTCCAAAATAAAACATTTTCACAAAATCCAAGTATATTAAAACATCGGGCATGACCGGGCAATGTTATAAATACAAAAAAGGGCAGCGCCTATACAAAATGATAAGGGCACGCAGGCCCACAAAACATGTATACACTAAGTCCTATTCAGCAACTTCACTCTCCTCTTCAGCAGGAATGACCTGACCGTCCACCACCTTATTGAATAAACTCATCCCATCTGTCGTGAGTTGCACATCAGAGTTGAGGGCCACCATCTGCTCTTTTGCAGCACTGAAGCCGAACTCAGCTGCTTTCAGGTTGTCCTCGCCAAGGAGTCTAATCCTCCTGATCAAGTCAGCCCGCGACTTCAGGGACTTCTCATCTTCATTCTCGTCCTGGACAGCTGAAGTCAAGCCTTCCAATTCAGCGATCCTCGCCTGCAAACTCGCCTTCTCCTCGTCAGCCTTGAGCGCATCTAACTTCAGCTGGGTCACCTCCGTCTGAAGCAACACTTTGGCCTCCTCGTGGCCTTCAAACTGTTTTAAATCATTGTACAACTTGTTATTTTCCGTCTCCAGCTCGACAATTCTATTCTTGGACGTCACGAGGCTCGCCCGAGTAACAGCTTCATCATCGGCAAGGATAAGGGCTGCTTCAAGCACCCTAAACATGCCCGCAGCATCCTGGCACAACTGTTTTCTCCTCGCTTTGGGATTGGCATTTAGAATAGCCACGACTTCAGAATCGTGAACAACTATGGACTCCTCTTCAGCAAACAAATCTCGGCGCGAATAGCAGGCGGGCAGGACAAGATGACCGGCACCAGAACCTCTAGGGCAAGCACCCGAAGACGTCCCAACGACATCTCGTTTTCTCTTATGTGAGGTGTCCGGGGTCTCCGGGGTAGAAGTTACCTCCGGAAAAGGTGAAGGAATAATTGTGAAGCTTTCCGGTACAGTCTGCTTGGTCGTCACGCCCTTGGCACCTGCGGTCGTCTTCTTATGAACCTTCGCCACCTGGGACCTCATCAAACGCTCCCGCATGTCGGTCATCATACCTGCGAACACACATAACAAGTCAGGACCAAGAATTCAAAGAAATAAAATCAAACAGTGGAGCATACCAAGCAAGGTCATCACATCATCGTCATTATCACACTCGAGGAGAGCCCTGATATTAATATATCTAGCTGCAGTGACGGGCTCCCTGTCATCCCCGATCTCTGCATTCCCATGTCGATCAACCACGAAAGCCGGGGAAAAACTCTCCACGTATTTGTGAAGAAGTCTATACCCCTCCTTATCCACCGGGCAAAGCTGCTCGTGCTTCACCAGGAACTGATCCGTTCTGCGCTTAAAGTGGGTATAGACCCATTCCAAAGGAAATATGGAGACGACACCATCCCTCTCCCGACCATTCACTACCACCTTCTCAATGGTCGAGATAGTCCTCTTTGCCTCCTCGGTAATAGGCTTCACGATCAGAAACCTGTCCTTGAAGTTGCGAATTGAATTAGAATACAGCCAGAACAGCCTACTCTGTTGTTTAAACGAAACCCAACTTTGTTTCATCCCCGCTGTGCTCCTTTGGATTTGGAAAAGGCAGAAGAAAAGATCTGTGGTCGCGTCGACATTAAGGTAACGACACACTAGCTCAAATGCCCGGATGAAAGCCAAGGCATTGGGGTGAAGCTGAGACGGGCACAAGGCCAGATGGGTAAACAGGGAAACTTGAAAGTCGATAAAAGGGAGATGCATCTTGGCCTCCGTAAAAGCGAACTCGTACATAGGAAAACACAATCCTGGGTATGAGGAGCAAATTTTATCATAGTCTCTGGGGCGAAATGCTTTCCACGCCCGAGGAGCGTCATCTACACGTCTCTCCAACAAGTCAAATTCTCGTATCTCCTCTGCGGAGAAAGTTGATCAGAACGATAGAGGCTCATGTGCGAGCCTGTCAAGGTCCCCTCCTGCGACCTTGATATTTGAATAATCAGCGGGCACACTGGGCCCCTCTTGTGTATCTTGAGTGTCGGGCACAACATTATCCTGGGGTTCAGCCATTTTCACCTGAAAGGTAGAGGAAGAGAAGTGAATTCGACATCCAAGATCAAATCCACCCTTCCACCACTAATCAAGTGAAAGGGCGTTGATGAAGCCGAGGACAACCGCGAGCCCGTATAAATTACATAGCAATCATCAGGAGAGGTCTCCGCGACCAGAACTCGTAGATATCCATACGAGGACGCATACTCACCTCAAAATCACATCAAAGTTCCGAACAGGCCTAGTGCCCGACTACAAACAAAATTCTACACTTAACCAGATTCTACAAGGATCTACGCTAACAATTTCTACAAAAATCCTGAAATTCATCATGTTCTTCATGTTCTTCATGAATTTTCCAGAAATTCACGTGTTCATCGAAAAACACATGAAGTTCAACCAAAAAACATGAAGTTCAACTGGAAAATTCATAAACTCACCGGAGAATCCATGAACAACACCCAGAAAACTGAAGGTTCATAAAAAAAATACAGAAAAGGAAGAACAAACTTATAGGAAGAAGAAGAGGTTGACGGAGAAGAGGAGGATCAACGGTGGCGAAGAGGAACTCCGGCGAAGGACTAGTTGCAGAGCAAATAAGAGCAAGGAGTGAGAACTTGTGAGAATTGTGAAAATAAAACCTTCCTCCACCCTTTTATAACCATTTGATCGGGGGGAATCGTGAAGGTCATCATAGCCTATACGGCCCTAGGACTGACAAAATCCATAAATGCTCACCACGTGTCACAAAACTCTTCGCCTGACTTATTGCAAAAAATACACTAGTCCTTAGCTCCCACGAGCAAGTCTCCTAGTCAAAACAAACGCATCCGTGCAGGGCTGCTCAGTGAAAAACATCAATCTCTGCGAGCACGCTACAAACCTTGGTCGACATCCAGCGTGATCATCAAATGACCACATCTGGTCGGGCACGAATGGAACACTCCACGCGAGCAACCACTTCCCCGATGGTACGGTCGTAGTCACAGCTGTCTGAAGTCATTACTCTCCAGCAGAGCAACAACTTAGGGGGCTCCTGTTTTGGACCGGGCAGGGCTTCCTGCCATTAAGGATCAAGCCCAATCCATTATAGTTGACGAACAGGCCCAATAGGCATAATATAGTCGTTGGGCACAATATAGTCGTTGGGCATGTCCCCTTCACTCGCAGAGTAGTTCACGCGACTAACTGCCTCCCCGGATATCACGGAAACAGTTAGTCCAAGTCAAAAGGTCACGCGCCTTACCCTCCATCTGGCAATCCCTCATTGGTAGATCAGGCGCTTTGCTCGCCAGAAATCCACCTATAAATACCCCTTCGCTTGAGAGGGGCAGGTATCAAAAATCCTACATTTGACATATCTTACTTGCTTTTCCCCTTTTTGACCAAACACTTACTTTGGCATCGGAGTACCTTGCAGGTACCTCCACCCCTTTTTCCTCTCCTACGAGCATCAACTCTTGCCCTACACAAAGGCCGCGACGATCTCCTTCTGGTCCTCTCCGATCACAAACTAAGAGTCTAAGGTTCATGGGTTGATTATACCTAGGGAAGGTGTTAGCATCCTAGGTATCTGTAGTACTCTACAGGAACCTCTTGTTTTATCATGTTATTTGTTTTTTTTGCTAAGGTTTTAAGGGTAGGAAGACCTAAAGATCTATCCCTAAGTCCTAAGTGTGCTCGACAAGATATCGCATCTTGTGCCTACATATCCTGTCGGGAAGGAATCGGAGCACGTGTAGTTCCTCTCTAAAGGATACTAAAGTTGTTTAAAAGTTTTAAGAGAAGAGATGAGTCATCATCTTAAGAAACCACCACAGTTTTGAAAATTGTTTGTATTTGTGGGGTATGGGATTGTATGTCCCTTCTTTGAGATGATTCACATCTAATTCTCTTGTGTAGAGAATTAGGTGAGCTAAAGTTTGATTGTAAAAATCAAAATTAGGGGGGACTAACCTAGGAAGTCTATCCTAAGTTGTCTAATAAACTTATCTTAAGGGTGTAAAACCTATGGGGAGGTATGATGCAAATGAAATGCACCATCAACAATAATTTGATTATTATGCATGGGATTTTCCCTTGGATATTAATGCAATCGATTATATTAGATTTAGCGAGGGTGCTAGCAAAGTGGTGCTAGTCTTGTGTCTAGTGACCAAAAGGTTGAATGCGATGCCTAAAGGCAATCGACTTACATGGGTAGAAAATGGGCTCGACGTTGGATCGAGAGTTTTAATGTTTTGAAAAGGTTTAGAACAAAAAAACATACATCAAGTACAATAGTAAACAGACAAAATGCATAAGTAAGGCGTGATATCAAACAAAAGTTAAGGTACTAAAATTATCACACAAACGTACGATTAAGCGCGATGAGGGATTCTAACTAGGGAACGGTTTATTGAGAAAAGAGGTTAATAATTTCAAAGAGAAATTAATAAAAGATTTATTATTATTTATTTTTTAGAATTATTATGTTAAAGGTTACTATTAGTTTTAAAAGAAAAGGAATAAAAAGTTAAAGGTTTATTAATAAAAAAGGATTTTAATTATTTTGAAAAAGGTTTTAATTATTATTTAGTTTAAAGTTATATTAAAGGAGTTATTAAAGTTTTTCTTATTAATAAAGAGGGTTTTAATTATTTTTAAAAGTTTTATTTTAGTTTTGAAGTTATATTAAAAGTTAATGCATAATAAAAGTTTTCTTATTAATTAAAAAGGTTTTATTTAATACTTAATAAAGGAAAAATGTTTTATTTTTAAGGAGGATTTTGCTAATCTAAAGGGGGTTTTATTAAAAGTTATAATTAATTTTTAATTATATTTTATAAGAAAGGTGATATTTTAACTATATAAAAAGAAAGTTATTTTTTTATAAAAGGTTAAAAAGTTCCATATTTTAATTTTTAGTTATGTTAAAAAAACAGAATTTTGATTATTTAGAAAAATATGAATTTATTTAGTAAAAGGTTAACTTGATTTAAAAAAACAGATCTATTAATTAAACTAACGCACGGGTACTGGTATGATACGCGCATTTTTTTTAAATATAATAAAATTGATATTAAAAAAATTAAATAGTTCAACCAAAAAAGTTAATATTTTTAAAAGATGGTGCCAGAAATATAATGTAGATCCAAAAAAGTTATCATGAAAACCATTATATTAGCTCACAAATATAAAGTAGATCCAACATATTAAAAGGTTTATATACCTTTCATATCAGTTGTCATATTAAAAACATATTAAAAACATGTGCATAAAATAAATGTCTCATAAGCATAAATAGAACATGTCTTAGTATGATACAAACAAAGTGGTATTAATAATTTGTTGGAGTTAAAATAAAAATAGGAAAATGGTGAATAATAATATAACTATTTTACGTTAACAGCATTCTCAATCCAAAATGCTTCATGGGCTTGGCAGATTGAACCTCCCCTAATAAGATGCAACAAAACCTTGAAAAACACTTAAGTATTTGACATCTCTGCTTTTCTAATTTCCAAAAAAATGTAATTCAGAATTTTTGCTTACAAAAATGTAAGCCATTAAACCACCCAACAATGTGATTTCCATCAGGTTCAATTGCATGACATGCACTTGAAAAATTCCAGTAACTGAAATTGGAATCATTTGGATCATATGTTTCAATTTTTCCATCTGTCTCACAATTCGAAGTCCCCACAAGATTAGTTAGAGTAGATCACAGAAAATAGAATTTTACTCAAATTCCACTTTAATACAACTCTGTTATAGCCTCTACATATGAATGCAGAAATGGACCAGTGATCGAACATATAGATATTATTTGACAAACATGCATAGCACTGTCCATCAAAGCTTAGGACTTCAAGTAATATATATGATATTATCCACCATGTCTACCAAACAACATGTCTTGTTGAAAGCAAACAACTAAGTTTAGGCAATATTAAATTATAACATAACATTCCATAAAAAGCCCACAAAAAACAGACTTTGAGTATCATACTTATCTAAGGGAGAACTCCTGTGTTTTGCAAAGGGAGAGGGTCCATCGCGAACCCTCAAATCAAGACCGTATGATCCATCAGCGATCAAATCTAACGGTGATAAGGCGAGTTGCATGGTATCTAGTGTGTGCGGTGTACGCGTACGATCAACTGGAAATAAAAACAAAGGAGAAGGATAGACGCCCGTCCATCCCTTTCCTCTCTCTCGGAAGTCTCTCTCTCGGAATTCCTCTCTGCGACGGGTTTCGATGGAACCCTAAATCGCAACCCTCAAATCTCTCTCGACTAACCCTAATCAAACATTAGCAACAATAAAAACCCTAACCCCAACAATCCCATACCCCAATGTTCTCATTAAAGGATTAATTACAAATTACAATGATTAGAGTGAAAAAAAAAAGTTGTCGGCGGTTGAAGGCGAGGAAATGTGACTGCGACCTCAAGATTTCCGTTCCAGATAAGTCTCTTTCTTCTTCCTTTGTATGCTTTGATCTCAATCTCTTTTTTCTCTGTGTGTGTCATTGCTGTTGTTGGTCTTCTCTCTTTTTCACTAGTATTCTTTATGCGTGTGATGCCTTTTACCTTGTGTGTATAGCTTCTGTTATGTGTGTGGCGTGAATTTCTGCTTTTTGGGTATGATTTGTGTAGGATATCTGATGATGTTGTATATTTCTTCTGCGTGTTGTGATGTTGGTGTTGATGGTTTTTTGCGTGTAATACTGATATCTGCTTAAATGTTGCGGTGATTTTCTTGTGTGAAGTTTGATGGTTCTTGATGCGTGTGGTTTGAAGGATTGGTAGAGTATGATATCTGAAGGATTTTTTTCCTCCCCCTTTGAGGATTTATGCTGTCTAATTTATAGACTCAACGAATTGATTCCGAATTTAATTGCCTGATACTGCGTCAAGGCTTGTTTTGGAAAATTCTTGATTCCTTCCCAATATGCTTGATTTAGTGCTTGATGATAATGATTTGTATGAGGTATGTTAGGATTGTTTTGGAATGTTTTTCAATATGTTTCTTTCGGTTTTGGTAAGAATTTGAATTGGTTTTGATGGTCCACGATTATGTCTGGAACGTGTTTCTAATTTTCCTCTGCTTGTACGTGATCAAAACTTTCCATAATTTTCTTCTCACGTTCAAATTTCCAAGTTGATTTGATACTGATCCTATGCGAACTATTTCGGGAATGGAATAATGTTGTACGGATAATTTCATATTATTTCTGTTTATTCGCTTTTGCTGACTGTTATTCTGAATTTATTAATTTTTGTCTTTGGGCACACGCATCTGGCATGGAAAATCATCAGGTGGAAACATGTTAACAGAAAAGGAACGATGGATGCCTGACTTAGGGCAGAATAGACTCTTGATGAGCTTAAAATGGAGGATGGCGATGAGATTGATGCCATATCCAATGTTTGATTAGGTATTGATTTTCCAAAACTGTACTAATAGCCACAAATATTTCTGCTTTCGGTTTGGAAATGAGCTAGATTTCACGGATATTTTTATTTTGACAGGTTTCCAGGGATTTTTGCATACACTATCTCGCCAAAGACGCCGTAGCTTGTACCTGATGGACTGGCCAGTGAACCACCGTTGAAATTCTCAAATATGATCTTGGTTAGATTCGGAGAAGGGCAAACTTGTTTGGTTTAACTTGGTTTCTTATTTCTGACAGGTTTGCGAACGACGTGAATTATCGGCTTGCAACACGTGACTTGTAGGGAACCTGGTGAAGAAAACCATGGCATGAAGGCTTGTAGTGATGTCGGGTCATGGCTTGTGCTGCTTGCTGACTTCAAGAAGTGATAGAAACACGGTAGTCATGATGATAATAATTGATGTATCGTTATTTTTTGTTAACAGTGTGAAATCATTGAGACAATAGGCAATGGTATGCGCTTGGTCTTTTAGTTCAATGACAGGTTCAAAATGCTTCAAATGTTACCTTGTACTTGAAATAGTTTGTCTTCGTAAGCTTCACATCGGTGCCACGGTTTCGTGCCAAAGCAGAGCAGTGCTACTGACATTTATAATAAAAGAGGTGAGCCTATTCTTCCTTTCCTGCTTCACTTTTGATCTAATTCATCCTACTGATATTGCTTTAATTACTAACTTCAAATTTCATCTTGAAGCAACATATCCAGCCATGCTAACCCACTTGCCAAACAAATACATACAAGATCTATTCTTGGATTTCTTAACTAAATCCTACAGAAACCAGTGACAACAGCGTCCCTTTTGAGGTGTCCGCAGGCGATGCAAAAGGGCGAAGGCCGATTCAGGTACTATGAAACTCCGTTTCGTCTTGAAACCGTTGTTATTTTTCGCTTAGGGAATCCTATGTTATTGATTCAGTAATTAAGAACATGAAGTTGGATCAAAAATTGAGATTGTTGTCGTTGTCTATGGTGCAGGTTATAGGGCTTTGATTTAGGCGTGGCGTATTTGCGTCGCCGTTCATGGTTGTGCTGATGTTAGCATGATTGAACAATTTGGCGTTGAAGCTGCGTTACGCAAAGACTTGTCCCTCTCAACGTTAAAAGTTGACTCAAATCTGGCATGTGGGATTTTACAATTTGATGTTGTCGTAATAATGAGATTAAACTCTGTAGCTTGTAAATGGTGATGCAGAGTTTGGATTGGAAATGAATTTTCAGCCTATGTGACCTTTCTAAATTTGTAACATCTGTGCAAGGTCTTGTAATTTGCAACATAAACAACCTTGAATTCAATTACTGCCCCCACCTTTAATGTAATGATGTCTTGGTTAATTCTTTGTGAGCTTGATAACTTAGTTATGTCTTGACTCCTTCCAACACAGTTTTTTTTTCTTTTTAGAAAACTTATGGTGATTTGCCATTGGAATATCCCCTCAAATAGCTTTTGTGGTTTGTGACGGGGAATTGAATGCAACAAACAACCCTTATTTCCTTTAAAAAAAAATTTCATCCTTTAATAGTTTGATCAAACATATTTCCAAATTAACTCTTGAATCCCTATGCCTTGAACTAGGTTACCAAAAGTATCACACTTGCGAATTTAAAAGGATGCACTTGACAACTTGATCGTTTATCGTACCATGGCCAACCCTTGACAATGAAGTTTGCTCCCAAACATAGGCTTGAGAGTTTAATTGTAGTTTTCCACCGTGACCTGTGGCACATTCCTTATGCCTTATTCATCAATCCATCACAAATTGAATTTATTTCTTGATTATAAGTGGATTGTGCCATGAGTCTCTTAATTCAAACTTCTTCGTTTATTTGAAAAACCAATTATCATGTCTTAGAAATAAATCCACTCATGTAGCTTAGGCAAATGATCAAGTCATGATTATCTAGTCATGGGAATGAGAGCACGCCTCTCCTTTGCTTCCTCTTAAAATTGCCATACCTACACAAACTGTTTAGTGATAAAAAAAGCACACAGAGATCTAAAGATGCTATGCAAAGAACAAAGGATCTTAGGGTCAAAAATTAGGGTGTGACAGATGCCCCTATTTAAGTTTCTTCTATCCGGAGATATGGAGATTGAAATCTTCATCTAGACGAGATAGGAGGGACTTAAATACAAACATGCACAAATTTTTGGCCCTAAGATGCCGTCAAATGCACATGATATGGAATGAAATGATATGATATGCAAGACAAAGATCCTATGAGGAATAATGTCACAGGGGATAGCCACAGGCAACCCTGAAACACAGCTAAAGAAAAGAAAACCCGACGAGAACAACTTAGCAAAACAAGACTCCATGGGGAAAGATCTAACTCCACTGGGGGAAAAGACTACCAACTGACAATCACAAAGTATCCTAAGCATCAGGGTGTTGAACTTGCGATGAAATTTTCTAACAAAATCTACTTGAGGATCCTGCTAGAGTGGTCAACCGGAGGAATCTTCAAGAGATATCAACTGAAGAAGTCTATTGTTGAGACTTAGAACCTCTTCTGAGAATACCCTCTTCGAAGGTCTTATTGAAAACGTGTCCACTGTCAAAATATTGAGGAATCTGCTGAGAAAAGAAATGATTGTTTGTCAAATTTTAAAGTTAACCAAGGAATCTACTGCCAAGATCCTGGAAAGAAACAACAGTTTGTTGAAGTTTGAAATTAACCAGGGAATCTACTGTCGAGATCCTGGAAAGGAACGACTGTTTGTCAAAATCTGCTGGATATATACTACCGAGAATAACCGGAGAATTAAAAAAATGAAATACCTACTGTCGAGGTCTTCTAGAGATATTCTGCCGAGAATAACCCGAGAATTTAAAAATGAAATACCTACTGCCGAGGTCTTCTAGAAATCTTCTGTCGAGAATAACCAGGAATCTACTGCCGAGAACAACCAGGGAAATACCTACTGCCGAGGTCTTCTGGAAATCTTCTACCGAGAATAACCAGGGAAATACCTACTGCCGAGGCCTTCTGGAAATCTACTGCCGAGAATAACCAGGGAAATACCTACTGCCGAGGCCTTCTAGAAATCTACTGCCGAGAATAACCAGGGAAATACCTACTACCGAGGCCTTCTGGAAATCTACTGCCGAGAATAACCAGGGAAATACCTACTACCGAGGTCTTCGATCAAGTATTCCACTTGAAAGGGTAGAAATTAAATAATTGTTGCGAGGTCGTCTGCCTCAAACATAAATCTTGAAATAAACTGCTACGAGGTTGTCTGCCTCTATCACAAATCTTGAAATAAACGCTACGAGGTTTTCTGCCTCGAGCAAAGTCTTGAACTCCTCCTAGAAAGGTGAATACTTGTTGGAAAGTAACTTCACAGGGGTTGGGATTTCACTGGAGATCTTATGACTTCAGCTGGAATCCATAACTTGTTGGAGATTTGGAAGTTTCACCGGGGATCTTCAAAAGAGATGCGAGCAGGATGACTTGTAAAATATGTCATCTCAAATAAAGAGAAAGATCATTTGAATCTTCACCAAACTTCTCGAAGAGATGCCATTTGATGGAAGCAAATTGAATTGTGGACTCACCGGGGAGAATGCCACTGAGAAGTAATATTGTTGTAGCTGAAAACTGTGTTGAAGCTAGTAAAATTCTTGTAATAGAGATTCTTAAATAAAGAGAATACTGGGAGGTCTTCAATAACTTTCTCTGGAGAATAAGCTGATAATCTTGACCACTTCACCGGGGATAGACAAACTGTCCTGAGGAGACTGCCATTTGTCATCCAGATAGAAAACTGAGCTCAAATAAAGAGCTACTACTCGTTGTCTGGGTGTAAATCCCTTGAAAATGTTGTAATAATATTGCTGGAGAAATAATTTATGCCTTCCATCGAGATCTTCAAATAAACTCTTCTTGGGGAGATAAAGTGCAAAATAAATGCACGCTCGATCTATGTTCGACAACCTAGAGATATCTGAAAATGTGATTGTCAGGGACCAAAGTTCAATTCAGAAAAAAACTGAAAAGAAACGGTCAAGCAAGACTCCATCCATTGAGGAATGAACACAAAGGGGTTTATCTTTATCCAAATATGGAAAAGAAACTAAAGCAACCGTCTTCCACGAGGATCGAACTCAGTGGGGAATTAGAAAGGACGCATTTTTTCTCCCTAGGGCTGACAGTTCTACTTGGAGGGAGCAGACAAAACCCAGTCACTTGGGGATAAACACGACCAAAGTGAGAGAACAAAACAAACAACACAAAAAGCAAGATGCAAAAATGCGCACATGCCATGAATCTACATGAAAGAATGCCATGCTATGCTTATGCTTATGCTGACAAAACATCGAAGAAGAAGAAAACCAGAGATGAAAGAAGCATCTCGATACGGATACTCGGCCAATCTTCGCAATATAAGAAGCATCACTGGGGATGAATGGAAAGCCATATGTGGGAACATGTCCCGCTTCAAAGCTTCAGACTTTCTCTGGGGAAAAGAGAGCACTCCACTTGGGGATGAACATCATGACTTCACTTAGGATTGTCAAGATGAACCTTGTGATTCTGTTGGGGATGAGAAAGATTCACTGGGAACGAATTAAACTCATGATCGATGAGACTTCATGGGGGATAGAATAAATATCCACTGCGAACTGAAATAGTCTGAATGAAAGTTGTAACTGGATAAAATAAATATCCACTTCATCGGGGAAGCTTGGGTCAATAGTAGTTGAAAATGTCAGAGTAGAAACTTCATGGGGATGAAATAAATATCTGCTTTGCTGGAGAAGGTTGAGGTAGTGAGAAAATCCACTGAGGAATGAAATAAACATTCACTTCGTTGGGGAAGGTTGAAACCAAAGAAATTCACTGAGGATTCTTAGGTTGCCGACTGGGGAAATCTTACGTCAATCGTGCCATAACTTCTTGAAGTAGAGGTTCATCGGGGAATAGTCGTGACTACCTGGAGTATAACTTACTGGGGAATCATCACACCATCTGAGACATGAGCTCTTTGGGGTATGAATGAATAATATCGTGAGACTGATGTAACTCTGCATTGATGACCTGCATGGTAGTTTCCATTTTAAACAACAGTTGTTGCTGTGAATGGATGAAGAGTCTTCAGTCCTCAAATGCCCCATGGTACATGGTTTATGAGAAGAAGGATCTCAAGAGGATTTTACAGAAAACTTGGCGTCCAGCTGTTTCAATGTCTTCAAACTCTTAGAGAGATTTGCCAAATCTCGGCGTAACTGGCCCTGATCTGCTGTGTTTTGTACAATTGAGTTCTCAAATTTGGAGATATTTGTCAAATCTCGACGTAACTGCCCCAGATTGACGGTGCTCTGTATAACCGAGTCTTCAGACTTGCCCCTTGGGGTCAGATTATGAAAGAAACAACTGGGGAACACTTACCCCTACTTAGCAGAGTCTTCAGGTAGCGTGCCCCTGGATACTATCATCTCCTTGAAACAGTTCTAAATTTTAGCTCATCATTTCCACACATATGGTAATTTCTATGATGTCAAGCAATGTTAACAAGTAGAAGAATGTTAATTTTGAAACTGTTTAATGCAACACCATGTTTGTCTTGAAAAATTTTTAAAAGATATTTTGGACGCTTGAATTACCGATTTTATAATGCCAACACGCATTTGAGCATATCTCATAAGAGTCAGGCAACGATATCTCAATGAGTATGCTTTTTGAGATAAACCCTGCTTCACTAAGGTCTTTTGAGGGTTGTATTATGGATTGGTTCATGGTTTAAGAAACAAAGGATATAAGGCTCAAAGTTTGTTTGTGCCCACCCAATCTTCGTGATATTTTTTTTTACTCCATTTTTGTTAACAAAATCACCCTGCCCCAGGTTAAGAATGAGGGTTTTTTGATTTGGAAGAAGAAAACTCCTACTTCAAAGGTTCAAAAGGGTTAACGAGGGTTTATCTCCTTATGCCTCCAGTGTTTAGGGATTTGAAACAATGCCTCGTATCATTAGCGGAGTTTTATTCAAAAGCATACAACAAGAGATCTTGCGTTTGGGATTTCATCATCCTCCATTCAATTCTTTGCCAAGCAAGAGATCGGGGTAGTATTGGCATTATAAAATAGAAAGAGCATTTAAAATGAGTGAAACGAATGGATTTCCTCAAGACAAACATTATTATTGCATTAATTATTCAAAACAAACAAGTTCTTACAATGCCAAAACAAATGCATTAATAGTCGTAGAAAATTGCATATGGAAAACAGCAAATAAGCATAAAATATGACGAGACGTAGACTTAAAGAAACCGTCCTTGGTATCAATCCACTATGTGCAAGGAGTGGATTGCTTCTTGTTCGAGTGAGAGATGGATCTCCACTCGGGGTTCGCACACTTCGAAAGACAAGACTCCCTTCTGAACCATCTCTTTCACTTTCTCCTTCAAGACACGACATTCCTCGATATCATGGTCGGGTGCCCCTTGATGGAAGGCACAGAAAGCATCAGCTTTGAAATAACTCCTATGTGTCATCAAGATGGATAATGGAGTTTCTTTCTCGATTAAACCATATTGTAGGAGGGTAGGGAACAGATCAGCGTATAGCACAGGGATGTCCCTATATTCACCACTTCGTTCAACTGGCCGATTAGTGGAGGAGGCAGAAGAACCATCCTGGCATTGGGATATGACCAACTCTTTGATCAAATCCAACAAGCTCATCTTAGTAACCTTTAAGTTTGCAACCTCGTCGCGAAGTTCTTGATTTTCCTGCTCTTGAGTGTCTATCAGATTCTTCATAGTAGTAGAAAAAGTTTCCATGTTGGCCTTTAGAGTGGCAATCTCCGCTCAGAGTGCTTGGTTTTCCTGTTTGAGTTGATCCATCTTTCTCTTGCGACCGGCTCGAGTATCGTATCGATGATTCAGCTTGACTGAGAAGAGAAACACGAATGAGAACCTGGAATGCAATGAAATGCAAATGCAAATGATGCGTATGATGCAGCAAGATTCATGAAACTCAGCTACTTATAATCATCATGGAATATCATAAAAAAACAGTTACGATCATCAATATCCAGAATATTAAAAACGGACTCATTAATAAAATGATTACAACGCGTCGGTACACTTTCCAAGAGTCATAACGAAAAAGCTAAATAAAAGCTAATAAAGATGGATCTAAGGAGACTCTTCCAACGGTCTTCGTTTGACTTCTTCTTCCAATTGAGCTTCCAAGGTATTGATTAAGGACTAGAGTAACTTCTTTCCAAAATTTCTCCTTTTGTAGTCATATTAGCTCAGACATTTACTGAAGATAGTAAATGGATTCTTGTCTTGAATAAGTAACTCCATTAGCTGAGAATATTCTTAAAGAGTTGTCACCAACTGGTAATCAGGAAGTGTGAAACAGTGATGGACTGGAGTAGAGTAGATAATATTTCCTTATCAATAAGGGCTTCCCCATATCTGGTCTTGAACCCTTCTTTATCCGTCATTAAGGTCTCCAATCCCCTTAGATCGTCCAGGTTATGACTCTTGTAAGTGTACTTCAACGTTTTTTTTAGAGTCCATGATATCCCTATGATGTTTACAGACCAAGCTAAGCTCCATGAAACTTTATGAAAAGATGCTCATGAACACATGTATGCAAACACACAAGGCACAAGGTACAAAGCATACACAAGAAATCAAACAGACAAAGAGTCCTAGGTTTGAAAGGTCGAGCGTGGAGCCAAGGTCTAACCATCACAATAGGTGTGTACTATGGTTTCAAATGTACCTGCCGAATGGGTTCTACAAAGTTCCCAGAGTCTACAACCCATCTTTCAGATATTATCGATTTCCCAATTACTTGGTAGTCAACAATATTCTCAAGAGAATCTCGTCTGAGTGTAGTATCGCGTATCAACCATTTCAGGATTACTCCCTCATAGTCATTGC
This sequence comes from Lathyrus tuberosus, assembly GCA_022829125.1. NCBI lineage: Eukaryota > Viridiplantae > Streptophyta > Magnoliopsida > Fabales > Fabaceae > Lathyrus > Lathyrus tuberosus. The sequence continues at coordinate 1,246,230 of JALAZF010000559.1, forward strand.
ACTACATCCTAAAAGGCCAAGTTAGGTTAAAGGTAACTACGGTCCTCAATATCCCGGGCTCCTAGGTCGAAAGTAGTAATGTATTCACGATAGCTTGTTCAACAAATACCACCTTCGAGAGGGCCTCAACTGAGTGTGGAATCAAATCGACTTCTTTGGAATTACTTCCTCGAAATCTCCTCGATTATGTCCACGATCCTATCTTATATGTGCTCTCAAGTCCGAGTTAGGACTTATCTCACCACTCAAGTGTAACAACCCTGCCAAACAGAAAATCCAAGCAAACAGATAAACAAGTATACAGATATATACAAGTATAAACAAATAACATAAAAGAACAAGTTAGGGGGAACTGATCGGTAAATAGCAAGTATACTATTTAACGATGTAGTAATAATTGGGGTTATCCCCAGAGTCGGTCTCTCGAGGACTGCGCGTCAATGTAAGTGCAGATGCTAATTCAATTAAACAAAAGTTTTCTTTGGGGTTTGTTTGGTTGAGAGAATTATAATAACAAAATAAAAATAAACAGAATAATAAAAAGTGCTTTTGACAAATATGATGAGATATGCTAGGGAAGGTGTATAAATTGCTAGTAAGAACCCGAAATTATCGTCAGAGATATATGTCTCAAAACCTTAATTTTACTAACCCTCAAATATTTTTCTTAAATTCCTTTAAACGAAAAACCTTTGATATTCTCCCTTGACCCTAATTCCTTAGCAATCAAGAAAGAACATCAAGCAATAGTTCTGACAAAGTTGTTTTTAGTCACTACGGAATATCCTCATTCCTAGGCAATATCTACCGTAATGTTATTATGCAAAATCAACGGATTGGTTTTTCAGGCCAAATCCCTAATCGTAAATCGTTCCCAATTTAACCGATCGAAAAATATAAAATAATTTGCACAACAAAAGATTAAGGTAAGAAAACGTAAATTCATTAAATAATTCAACAACGGTTTATTACATCATAATTTAGGGACACCCCCTAGCATTAGGGGGTTTAGCCTCTCATAATATTCGAAACAAAAATAATAATAGGATTAACGAAAGACATTACAAATTGATCGGAGAAATTTGATCCTTCAATCGCTTCCGCTCATGAACAATCTCCTTCTCCAAATCTCCTTGATCGCATCAACTATCGTCAAATTGTTCGTTAAGTCAAAAGTGTCTATTCTTCTTCCAAAAACTAGTCTAAAAAGTCACAATTCACCCAGATCGATTGGAAATACCCAAAGTGCCCCCACAACTTAATATAGGGAGAAAATATGGAAAAATTCAGATCATCAGCGTCAAAGCTAACACGGGCCGTGTCAACCAACACTGCCGGCCGTGTCAGCTTGCTGGATTTTATAACCGAAATTGTTTTGATCATAACTTTTGATCCGTAAGTCTGTTTTGGTCCCCGTTCGAAGCGCCGAAAAGCTAGTGAAGAGAACTACAACATAGTACAGACAAGGAACTTGGTTGACCAATATTTTTCCATGTTTGTTCAATTTTAGATCCAAGCATCCTCTGCTTCATTCCAAAAACTCTTCTAAATCCCCGGAACTTCCATTTTCTTCGCACGAGTCCTTTGGGCTTTTCCACTCAAACCTGAAACCATTGAAAACTACCAAACCAAAGCATAAAATGCACCATAATTGAAATAAAACAACAAATCATAAAATGCGAGAATAAAATATGACAAGTAAAATTGAATTGAAAAACAATGAAAAGACAAACAAAGTGCTACCGATTTTATGGATTGATGTCGAATAAGTGACAGAAACATAGTAGAAATAGTGACCGATCACAACCCTAAACTTATCTCATTGGTTGTCCTCAAGTAATGCTTGAGACAGCAGAAAGGTCACCCCGAATGAATCAAAATTATCTTACCACAACACCGCTGAGATCTTTCACGACCATCTTTCCACTTTTCTTCCAACATTTCCTTCTTACCTGAATTTTGACGGTCCGCTACACTTCCACATCAAGTACCTCTTTACCTGTCAGCTTTTCACACTCTCACTAATCTCTCGGGTTACAGTGTTTACACTCAATAATCATAGCATGCAAAGTCAACTCATAAGCTTGAACAACATCTATTTTCATCTCAAACGCACACAACACACACTTTTTGAGGGCTTTTATGGTTGTAACGGGGCTTAGGGACAAGGAGGGATAAACAAACAAAAGGGAAAAATGATTGGTTTTTAGCTCAGACTCAGTGTCGTCATTCTAATCACTATAGTATTTGTTCTGTTTCACAATCAAGGGTATCGGACACCATTTTACTAGGATTATTTAGTTTACACTCAATTGTTTCTTTGAGCTTACTTTTTGACTTCTTCAAACTAAATCCTCCTCTAGGTAAGTGCTTTATTCTACTTCTCTTTTTTTGTTCTTTCTTTCTTTTCTCTTTTTTTTTCTTTTTCCTAAATTTTTTTTTTTTTTGCACTTACCTAGTTCTTAAAGGTATCTCAACCCCAAACTTAGAATTTTTCACAGATCAAAAATCAACAACACTTATCTGAGCAGGGTGAGGGAGTGTTTGGGCTCATGGTTTAATTATGCGGTTAATAAACAAACAAAAGGAAGAAGACTCGAGGGGGTTAACGAAGGATAACATAAAAGGGTAGCCTAGAAAGGCTCAGGGTTAAAAACAAACAAGTGCCTCAGTGTGTATATGTGTGCATTGAAACTCCAACAGACGAGTATGCAAACTAAAAGTGACAGAGACATACCTGACGAACTCTCATAATGATAAGGTGTTTGCTTTTTTATGATCCTCACCATGTTTGGCATACTGATAACTTCCAAGGTACCTCTAGTGTAATGTCGCTTCATTTCCGTCTCAGGTGCACAGTATTCCCGTATCAGTCCAGTGTTGGAAAGTCGCGTCTAATCATCCACGTCAGCAGCACCAACTTTCGGGGGTTTCCTGGAGAGCAAGTATGGGTTGTGCCTTTTCATCCACTAACTATAAGTCTCCTCATTCATCCGACACGAATACCTTCAATCTGTAACACACGAAATACAAAACCCACCAATCAACGGTACGAAGATGAAATAACATAAATAAAAATACTGAAAGCAATAACCCCCCCCCCCCCACACTTGAGCTAAACATTAACCTCAATGTTTTAGAATAAGCTAGAGAGGGGAACTCACAGAGCCTCAATGCGGAAGGACAAAGAACAAGATTTTTTTTTTAAAAAAAATTTTGCTACAGTAGGGCTGACACGGGCCGTGTCAGCTGACATGGGGGACCGTGTCAGCCTACTGTAAATTTTTTGTTTTTTAATAATTTTTTTTTGCTACAGTAGGGCTGACACGGGCCGTGTCAGCCTACTGTAAATTTTTTTTTACAGTAGAAGACTGTGAGTGTACCTAATTAAACTTGAAACACAACAGAAACTCTAAGAAATAAAACCCGTGGGTTGCCTCCCACGAAGCGCTTCGTTTAACATCGCATGGCTCGACGGGTCACTCCCCATTGCTATGGAGGGTACTTCAGCTTACACGTTTTATTGCTTTTGTTACTTGACCTTTCTGCAACAGAGTACCGGTCAGATTCAGGACTTAGAACAACATTGTGATTCAACTCACAACCAACTTCCACATCCATCCTTTGATTTTTTTTCTCTTTTTTCTTTGATGCTTCATCCTCTTATTAACTTCTTGACTGGATGTTGGAGTCTTGCTAGGCGCAAAAGATGACTCAGATGCTGCAACCTGATGGATTATTCCAGAGACTTTTTCAAGAAGTGGTTTTGAACTTTTGCTTTTTTCCACTGTTCGGACCATTCCAACTAAGGGGTGATTGCTATCCTTTTAACCTTGCTTCTCGAGTTCCAACACTTTCAAGGTTCTTTCCTCCTCAAAATTTTTCAAGGTTAAAGTACCAGCCTCAATGTCCACATTGCACCGACTAGTCATCAAGAATGGTCGACCTAGTATGATAGTCGTCTCCTCATCCTCAAGTAAATCAATAATCTCAAAGTCTACTGGATAGGTGAAGTCATCAATAGTCACAAGCACATCTTCTGCTAAGTCGTACGACCGCTTGGTTGTGAGGTCGGCAAACTTCAGATTTTTTCCCATTTCACTTATTTTCTTTATACCCAGCTTTTTGAAAATTGAGAGGGGCATGAGACTCACGCTAACACCCGAATCAATTAAGACTCTCTTAAACGTTCTGTCCTTTATGGTACAGGGGATTGACACAGAACTAGGATCTTTCCGTTTGATTGGAATTCTCCTACCTTGTGATCCCCCACTACTCTCCTCAATTAGACTCTTTACCTCCTCTCCACTAGGTTTCTTTTTTCCAATGACCTTCTTCATGAATTTCTTGTATAGAGGCATTTGCTCAAGTGCTTCAAATAAGGGCAAATTAATCTCTAACTTTTTTACCAATTAGCTGAATTTCTCAAAGTCTTTTTCTAGAGTCTCCTTCTTTGTCACTCTTGAGGGGTACGGTAACTTGATCTTAGGTTTAACCGCTTCTTTTCTTTTCTCTTCGGTTGGTCTGTGATAACATGAAAATATATCATGTTTTTACTTTGATTTATGTTATTTTCTTATTTCGTTTTCGTCTAATATCCGATTTTCTCGAGAGTATTTAAGTGTTTTTTGCAGGTAATTCCATTTCCAAGTCAAAAGTATGCAAAGTGTAGAAAAGAAGCAAAACATGCAAGAAAAGAGCAGAAAAGAGAAGAAAAATAGCAGAATCCAAATTCTGTTGATGTGACGATCGTCACAGGTCCACCACGACCGTGGCAGATACAAATTTCATCACGACCGTCACAATGCTTCACGATCGTCATGCGTTCAGAACAGTTTAATACGTTGAGCAGAAACGTGATTACGAAGTTTCAGAGAATCAGTTTTTTTTGCACGTTCACATTTCCTCCGAAGAAATTTTGGTTCCAAAGTCACATAACTGTCAAAGAGAAGTGCCTACATTTTCTCCAACCACTACCTCAGCTCAGTATATAAATATGAGAGATTTCGAAGAACCGGGGGTGACCAATTTTCCATTCCGAAGTACTGTCTTGCTGCCAAATCATTTCCAGAATTTCTTTTGCTTTTGTTTTCCTTTATAATTCCTTGTCACCTATTACCGAACAAAGTAATAGTTTCTCACATTGAGGAACTATTACACTTTAGATTTAGATTGTTTCATTGCCTTCATCATTTGCTATTTTAATTTTATCCAAGCAAGAACCTACCAGTCTGTGGAGGGATTGCTGCTACTGCATTTACCAGGTTTCCATTATTCAATTTATAGTATCGTTTATTTTCTTTTAATTATGTCTTTGATTAATTATTTTTTCGCTTTTATGTTTAAGTTCGTAATTATGTCAAGCTAAACTGATCTTATCGGTATGTAATGAAGTAACCAAATGGATTAAATAACTATAAGCTAAAATCAATAATTAACTCTTCTTCTGGCTTCGATTTCTTAATTTTAAACCCAACTTTTATTACGAGAGTAAAAAGGTAACAAAGGTTAAGGTCAAGACCACGGGAGTGTGAGGTTTTACCCGGATAGCTGAAATCGGGCATTAGTTTTAAAAACAGCGGAAGCGCTTTAAAGTTAATTAGGTCTTATTAGTTTTCAAAAAGTATTTTTAACCTCATAAGGGCTAGCGAGAGCAGACATATTAACTTAAGAGTATAGTCTGAAGCAATAACCACGGGAGTGTGAGGTGAGGGCTTTTAAACTGGTTTTTCCTACAGATGCATAGGGTGATAAATCTTTATACGCTTAGGTTTAATTAATTCCACGTAGGTTTACTGAATTATATACCGATATCTTGTTCATAACTAGTATTCCCGAATTTTAATTTCTCTTTAATTTCCCGTTTGAACTTAAAAACCAATTCTGATTAGCCTTAGATAAACATAGTAATGATAGATAACGGTGCGTTCGATTTCTAGTCTCTGTGGGATCGATAATCTTTTAAAACTACGCGATACGACTGTATACTTGCAGTTAGATTTATTTAGGCACACTAAATAAGCGATCAAGTTTTTGGCGCCGTTGCCGGGGACTAATTAAGTCGACATCGTAATTCCTTTGTTACGCCATATAGACTAAGGCAAAAAACCAAAATTCCCTTTCTATCGATTATATGCCAAGTACTCGCTCACAAGGCGAAGACCTCATACGACCGACAGACGAACCTGAACGTCTTCTTACCGTAAAAAGACGTATCCAAGAATACTGCTTAGCTCACGAAATCCCTTTTCCTTTATCAGAACCTGAATCTCAAATAGATCCTGAACTTGAATCTGAATCAGATTCCGAATCAGAAACAGACATGGCTGACTTACCACAAAACCGACCTCTTAAGTATTATGCTGCCGCATCTCAACAAGAACCTGACAACAGCATTGTCACTCCAGCTATCAATCGAAACGATTTTGAGTTGAAACCCTCGGTGTTATCTGCTGTGCAACAAAATCAATTTTCTGGAAACCCTACAGAAGATCCGAACGAACATCTGACCAAGTTTGTGCAGTATGCAGACACAGTGAAAGCAAATGGTGTAACCGCAGACGCCATTAGACTACGTCTTTTTCCTTTCTCACTAAGAGAAAGAGCTTGGGCTTGGTTGCAATCCTTGCCATCAAACTCTATTACTTCTTGGGAGGATTTAAAAAGGGTCTTTCTGGCAGATATTTTCCACCAAGCAAAACAGCTATGCTGAGAGCCCAAATCAACAGCTTCAGACAAAAAGACAACGAGTCTTTATATGATGCTTGGGAAAGATACAAAGATATGAGGAGGATATGCCCACATCATGGTCTTGAGGATTGGTTAATTATCCACACGTTTTACAATGGTCTCTTGTACAATACAAGATTGACAATAGATGCCGCCGCTGGTGGTACACTCATGGATAAACCCTATGATGATGCCCAGCAACTCATCGAGAGTATGGCTCAGAATCATTACCAATGGGGAGGTGAAAGAACTCCAGTGGAGAAATCCTAACCAAAAGGAGGAATGTACGAAGTTTCTAGCCTAGATCATGTCCGTGCTAAGGTAGATGCCACCGCTCAAAAGATAGATAACCTGACCATAACGCCCACAGCCATCGTGGCTGCTGTAGCGCCAAACTGCGAATTATGTGGAACAGCTGGACACGCTGCCCCTGAATGCCAAGTTTTAGCAGGAGCCTCTACAGACCAAGTAAATTATGCTCAAGCAAACCCTTATGCAAATACCTACAATCCGGGTTGGAAGAATCACCCAAACTTCTCTTACAAAAACAACAATGCACTGTATGCACCTGGTCAAGCACCTGCTGCACCACCAGGTTATCAAAAGGCTGCAACAGCTGCTCCAAATGTTCCTAGGAAGTCTAACCTTGAACTGATGATAGAAAACTTTATAGCTACCCAGACTCAGACAAACAAAGAGTTCCTGAATCAAAACGTACACACTAGTGAACAGATTAAGTAGTTGCCAAACAAAGTAGACGCATTGGCCACTGACAACAAAATGCTTGAAACGCAAATTTCCCAAGTGGCTCAACAACAAGCACCTACTGCTGCTCCTGCTGGAACATTTCCTGGACAGCCGCAACCTAATCCAAAAGGACATGCAAATGCTGTTATACTGAGAAGTGGAAAAGAATTAGATGAACCCATTGATCCAAGACTTCAAAATCCAGCCATGTACCAAAAGTCTACTAACCACCCAACAACTGAGAAGGAGAATGAACCCAAGGAAAAGGAAGATAATGACCAAGAGGCTGTCAACAAAGAAAAACCTTATGTGCCTCCACCACCATATAAACCACCTATTTCGTATTCTCAAAGATTTACACATTCCAAAGCTGCAGGGCAATTTAAGAAATTTGTTGAGCTTCTGAAACAATTAAACATCACGATACCTTTTACAGAAGCTATCACTCAGATGCCCTCATATGCTAAGTTCCTTAAAGAAATCTTATCCAATAAGAAAAAGATCGAGGATAACGAAACAGTTACACTTACTGCTGAGTGTAGCTCAATAATTCAAAACAATATGCCTCCTAAGCTGAAAGACCCAGGTAGCTTCTCTATACATTGTGTAATTGGAAAGTTTGTCATAGACAAAGCTATATGCGACTTAGGAGCCAGTATTAGTGTAATGCCCTTATCCATATGCAAGAAGCTAGACCAACTAAGATGTCTATTCAATTAGCTGACCGCTATGTTAAATACCCAGTTGGTATACTAGAAAATGTTCCAGTTCGTATAGGACAATTCTATATCCCCACCGATTTCATAATCATGGATATTAAAGAAGACTCCACTACTCCTATCATACTAGGAAGACCATTCTTAGCTACCGCTGGAGCAATTACAGACGTAAAGAGAGGCAGGCTAACTTTTGAAGTTGGTGAAGAGAAGGTTGAATTTATTTTGACGCAATTCTTACAAGCTTCAGCTATAGACGACACATGTTATCTACTAGATTTCATAGATGAGTGCGTAAGAGAAATAGAGATGGAACCGACCATATATTCAGATATTCTAAAAATTCCAATACCTCCGATTTTTGAAGATGATAATTGGCGTGAACCTTATCAAGATGATAGCCTAAGCGAATGTTTAGTACTTACACCAGATCATCTACCTTGCCCGAAGAAACCAGCTCTAAAACTGAAAACACTACCCAATAATTTGAGGTATGAATTCCTGGACGAAGAACTCAAACGACCTGTGATAGTCAATGCAGACTTAGGACAGACCGAAACCAAGAAACTATTAGATGTCTTAAGAAAATACCCAACAGCGTTAGGCTATAACATCGCCGACCTTAAAGGAATAAGCCCTTCTATTTGTATGCATCGCATTATGCTAGAGGAAGACTGTAAATCCTCTAGGGAACATCAGAGAAGGATTAATCTAATCTTAAGCACTGTAGTCAAGGATGAAGTGAAAAAGCTTTCAGAAGCAGGAACTATATACCTGATATCAGACAGTAAATGGGTTAGCCTAGTACATGTCGTTCCAAATAAGGGAGGTGTTACAATTGTTAAGAACGCAAAAGGTGCATCTATAACACAAAGAGTTGTAACTGGAAGTAGAATGTGCATCGATTATAGAAAGTTAAATAAAGCCACTCGTAAAGACCATTTCCCATTGCCTTTTATCGACCAAATGTTGGAACGATTGGCCAAACACTCGCACTTCTACTATTTAGACGGTTATTCCGGATTCTTTCAAATTCCTATTCATCCTGATGACCAAGAAAAGATGCCCTTCACATGTCCCTATGGTACATTTGCCTATCGACGAATGCCGTTTGGACTATGTAACGCACCTGCCACATTCCAAAGATGCATGATGTCAATCTTTGTTGATTTTATAGATGACATTATGGAAGTATTTATGGACAATTTTTCTGTTTGTGGGCAGAGTTTCGAAGGATGTCTATCGAACCTTGAAATGGTACTTGAGAGATGTGTTAAAGTTAATCTCGTACTAAATTGGGAGAAATTCCATTTCATGGTCAATCAAGGAATCGTACTTGGACACGTTGTGTCCGATAGAGGAATTAAAGTTGATAAAGCTAAGATAGAAATTATAAAAAATATTCAACCTCCGAAAATCGTACGAGAAATACGAAGTTTCTTAGGACACACCGGTTTCTACCGACGATTCATAAAGGATTTCTCAAAAATTACTAAACCTCTTACCGGTCTATTAATGAAAGACGCTGAATTTATCTTTGATGAGAAATGTCTAAAAGCGTTTGAACAGCTGAAAACAGCTCTTATTACCGCACCTATCATGCAACCACCAGATTGGAGACTACCTTTCGAAATCATGTGTGATGCAAGTGATTATGCCGTAGGTGCAGTTTTAGGACAGATGAGGGATAGAAAACTTCATGCCATTTACTATGCAAGTAGAACCCTAGATTCTGCCCAAATGAACTACGCTACCACAGAAAAAGAACTTTTAGCCGTGATCTTTGCCCTTGACAAATTATGTTCCTACCTAGTGGGAGCTAAGATCATCATTTATACAGACCATGTGGCTATTAGATATTTACTTAACAAAAAGGATGCAAAACCTAGACTGCTAAGGTGGATCTTACTTTTACAAGAATTTAATTTAGAGATCAAAGATAAGAAAGGAACTGAAAACGTAGTAGCAGACCACTTATCCCGATTAGAGGGCATTAAACCAGAGCCAGTACCCATAAATGAGGATTTCCCATATGAACGACTCATAGCCCAACTAGAAAGTGATATGTCTACTCTACAGTTGAATGACCCAAAGATGTAAGAAGTCGTGGAAGAAATCAACGTACACACAACCCTGCCATGGTATGTTGACATAGTCAACTACTTAGCAGCTTGAGTACTTCCACCAGACTTATCTTATCAACAAAAGAAAAAATTATTTCATGATCTAAAACATTATTATTGGGATGAACCTTTGTTGTTTAAGAGAGGAGCCGACGGTATCTTTCGTCGTTGCGTCCCTGAAGAAGAAATAGAAAACATAATCTCTCAATGTCATTCTGCTCCTTACGGAGGACATGCTAGTACCTCAAAGACATGTGCTAAGATCTTGCAATCCGGCCTATTCTGGCCCAACCTTTGGAAGGATGTCCACATTGCAATACTAAACTGCGACCGGTGCCAACACACTAGTAACATATCAAAACGCGATGAGATGCCTCAAAAAGGTATATTAGAAGTAGAAGTCTTTGACGTATGGGGGATTGATTTTATAGGACCTTTCCCATCATCCTTTGGAAACCAATATATACTCGTAGTTGTCGATTATGTTTCAAAATGGATTGAGGCAATAGCTTCTCCTACAAATGACGCACGAGTAGTCATAAAGCTCTTTAAAAACACAATCTTTCCCAGATTCGGTGTGCCGAGACTTGTCATAAGTGACGGTGGCTCCCATTTCACATCAAAAATATTTGACAAATTACTATCAAAGTATGGAGTAAGACACCGCATAGCAACACCATATCATCCACAAACAAGTGGACAGGTTGAGGTCTCGAATAGAGAAATAAAAAAAATTATAGAAAAGACCGTAGCCACCTCTAGGAAAGATTGGTCATCTAAACTCAACGAAGCTTTATGGGCATATAGGACTGCCTACAAAACACCAATCGGAACTACACCTTTCAAGCTGGTCTATGGTAAATCTTGCAATCTACCAGTGGAATTAGAACATAAAGCCTATTGGGCTATTAAAACATTGAACTTAAGGTATGATTCCGCAGGTGAAAAACGTATCCTAGATCTGCATGAACTAGAAGAGTTAAGATTAGACGCTTACGAAAATGCTAAAATATATAAAGAACGAACTAAAAAATGGCACGATAAGCGCTTATCTAGAAAAGAATTTAGTGTGGGAGACGTTGTACTCCTATTTAACTCAAGATTAAAACTCTTTCCTGGGAAATTAAGGTCTAGATGGTCCAGTCCTTTTGAGATTACAAAAATTCTACAAAGTGGAGCGATAGAAATAAAGGGGAGGAATAGTAATCCATTTTTAATTAATGGATAACGTCTAAAACACTATCACAACATTGAAAATAGAGATTATTTGAACTGCCTAAGACTTTTAGAGTTGCCCACCGAACCCCCTAACTAAGCATCTAATTGAATTCGTCAGGCTTTCGACGTTAAAAACAACGCTTAATGGGAGGCAACCCATGATTTTTGTTTTTCTTGCTTTATATTTGTTATTTCTTTACGTTTCCTATGTTTTATTTTTATTTTGCAAATTTTAAGTTTCGTTTATATCATTTTAAATTTAATTTGAAAATGTTGCGCTGATCTTAAAATTGAAAAACTACAGAATTATAAAGTCTCTCTACTCTTTCTGTTCTCCTCTTCTGCTTACATTTTTTTGCAAAAGTACTAATTAATGGCAAACGAGGATAACTTGTTAGTAGAATTCAGAGATGCAGCTCAGTGGCATCGCTATGAGGCTTTGTCTCTTATACCATTTGCCTTGACAAAATTTGCCCACAGACCCACCATGACCGCCTTAGGTGTAGGTGAGAGCGTAGACTTTCTGTTTAACCAATTAGGTTGGGAGGGTTTTGCTAACAAGAAACATAAATGCTACCGTAGGTTGACTTTAGAATTCTTGAGCTCTTTAAGCTATAACCCCTACTGTGGAAAAGGTTTTACCAGGGGAAGAATTACCTTTAGACTATTTGGATACAACTGCCAGTTTACCATTAGGGACCTGTCGAATCTTTTAGGTTTTCCTGAAGGACCCAATGTTTTCTCTGTGGTTCAAGAGGACTTAATGTTGGTTGGAGAGCTGAGTGATTTTTGGGGTAGAATTTCAGGGAAACCTGATTTTGACATGGACCCTATGCTTCCAACAGAAATACATAACCCCGATTTCCGTTACTTTCATATGATCCTGGCCTATACTTTGTTTGGTAAACCTGAGAATGATAACACTGTTTCGAGGGATGAGCTTTTCATCATGTTTTGTGCTTCTCAGTCTAGAGAGGTTAATGGACTCACTTTTATGTTGAACAACTTTTGCAAACTCATTAAGAATGATAACAGTCCAATTCTGATAGGTGGCCTAGTTACAAAAATAGCTGATGCTATGGGATTCAGAACTCGACTTTCTAAGATTAACCCCTTTGGAGAATATAGACCCATGAATATCACTTTTGTTTCAATAGGGCTATGATTAGGAACCAAGGTCTGAACCATTTTCAGCTTCTGATTAATAATGTTGTCGTACCACACTTTACACTTCCAAATCATGAACGCACAAGTGTGCACAATCAACATAATTGGCTATATGACCTTGATGAACCCGTGCCTGAATCGGAAGAAACCTTTCCTGAACCTGAGATCGACCCAAAAACACCCCCTCATTATCATGATCTTGATTATATGGAATTCCAAGAAGACATTGACATTCCTAAAGTTGATGCCACTAACTATGCTGCTAATCTGAATTCTATTCTAAAGATTATGGATGAGTATGATAAAGAAATCACTTCAGTAAAGGATGAGCTAAACACAATGCGACAAAACATTGTTGGACTCATGGATTTGACCGTTGAACAATTTGATCATATAAATCAAGCCATCGCATCTTTGAAGAAACGCCTTGACTAGATTTACGAAGCACCTCTTTTTCAAGTTTTAATGCATTTACTTCAGAAACATTTTACTTTATTTCAGTTTTTCATTTTTGTATGTCGGGAATAAATTGATTTACATTCAGTATTGATACAATGCTAGCATTTGCTAGCACCTCTTTGGTTTTAATGGATGATTTAATTTACTGCTAAATATTGATCTTTATGGTTTCAATTTTATTCATGTCATACTTTTTATTCTATTTTTAATTCATGTTGGCATGTTATTTATCTCTCAATATGCATTATAATGTTGTTTCTCTGTGCTAACCATTGCCTGGTATGAAAATTTTATGTATGGAATGCTTGCTGACAAAAACTATTTAATTTCCCTGAATTTACGACTGTCACGATCGTGACAGGCCCCGTGACGACCGTCACGCGGGTTTGGAACACGTTCTGTGTTAAAACAGAACTGTATCCTTTGTCTTCCTTTTTTTTCCCTCAATTCAAACCACGGCCGTCCCACTATTTTTTCCCATTCCATAACCGTCCCACCACTACGCATTTAACCCAATTCAACATTTTCCTTTACCACTCGTTTTCCCCATTCACTATATATTCATACCGTGTACCATTTCTTTGCACAAACCCTCATTCTCCACAACCCATTTTCTTTCCTAAATTCTCTGTGACCCACCAATGGCACGACAAATTCCGGACCTATCAACATTGAACTTCAGAGATAGAGAAGCAGGAGAGCGTCAAAGGGCTAGGTACATCGATTACTACGGATGTTCTGTACAATCAACTCGCTACGTAGACGTTGCATGTCTAGAAGAACTTGGAATGCTTGAAGGAGTAAGAGATTTGCTACAAACCGCTGGCCTATGGCAGATTTGCACTCAAAGCAAGCCTACTTATGAAGCCCTAACGCTCGAATTTCTTAGTTCATTCACATATGTAACACCTTCTGGCGAAACGAACCAACTCACCGGCGTAGCCACATTCCGCATGTTTGGTACTGAGTATAAAATCAGCCAAAATCAACTTGCCGAGATGCTTGGTTTCAACCATGGAGAGAATGTGCACTGCCGGGTGCCACAAGAGAATTTCTTTCAAGCAGCATTTCAATTATGGAATCGGTTGACAGGCACAACAGTCGATAGCTGGGATAGCCTAAACGCAACTTATATCCATAACCCAGCCATCAGATATGTTCACCGCGCATTAGGAAGCACTATTTTTGCACGGGATAACAACCACAAGGTAAACTCAAAGGAACTATTTTTCCTCCATTGTATGTTTCACCCAGAGCCGATCAACGCCGCACCATTTTTGCTAGCACACATGCAAGCAAACTGTGCTAGAGGTTCCAAACCTTTCTATTTTGGAGGGATTGTCACCTCTATTGCTCTCAAATTGAATTTGGAAAACGAGCTTACCAGATTACCCTCCATGCCTCCGGTGTTCCTTGACATAGACTATTGCCGAAACTCTCAGCTCATCAAGTTACGACGAGATGGGAAATACCATCCTATGGTCCGCGCCAAAACCGTAAGAAGTATCATTATACCTTGCAGAGACCGCATTAATCCTTGGGAAATGCACAACTGGTTATTTAATTTGAATGCTCCTGAGCAAAATGCGGATGCACCATATGATCATGATCATGGACCTGTTGATGAGATGGAGCAAGAGATGGATAATGCCCCAGAAAACCAACCACCACCTGCTGATGATGCACCTTCGACCTCAAGACGTCGTCGCCGCCCCGAACAAGACCCTGTTACTAATGAAGAAATCTTAAGGGCTCTTTGGCTTCAAAACCAATAGCAACAGACGCAACATAATGAAGTAATGGCGCTGATGCACCAAATTCAAGAAGGCCAAGCGAACCAAGGACAGAGGCTTGATGGTGTGATAGAAGGAATGGATGCATTGACACTGCGAGTGCAGAACCTACACGAGTACATCCATCATGTGGGCATTCCTGATCACGTAGCGCAGCATGGAAGATGACGCTCCAGAGGCAGAGGACGTGGTCCACCTTGATTTTATTTTGTTTTTCTTTTTAGTTTTTCTTGTTAGTCCCCTTTATATCGCAACATTGAGGACAATGTCCGATATAGTGTGGGAGAGTCAGTTTATTTCCGTTTTATTTCCCTTTCTTGTATTTTCCTTTTTTTTTCTTATCAAAGTTAATATATGAGAATTTTCGTTCAATTTCCCCATTTTATTCTGCCATAACGAAAAACTCTTTATGATTAATGCACATCGTGACATACCAAATTTTAAGCCTTGTTAGGAAGTTGGGAAAGTGCTAACAAGATCGATACCGTCTTGACACCTTAGACCTCTTGCGTATGCGATATCAGTTTAAATACTTATTATACGATACCTTGAGTTCAGTCCTAAAGTAACCCCTAATAGTTTATATTAGCAGACAGCACCGTCTAAATCACAAACCACGTGGGGAGCCGATGAATATAAGTGTTTGATGCCCAATCATGAAAAGAAAAATCTTTCTTATCTCCCGAGAAATATAGAATATGCAACAACTCTCACAGTTGTGAAAATTTACAAGAAAAGAAAGAAAATCCGTTGTCGATTGGTTCAGAGGTACTTGATTCTGAACTTGGTAGGGCGAACTACTGTTCGATCCCCCGCAATCTACGAACATGATGCCTAAAGGGTTACCACACTTATGTATCAGGCCCCGTGAGAAAAAGGGATCAAAGTCACTAACCAGTTACTCCACTACGTGCGTGAATAAGGCAAAGGGCTTAATGTGATTGCGTTAGAATGAAATCGGGTGAAATAGACACAAAAACTTATGGTTGAACTATAATAGAATGATTAGAACTGGATTGTACAAAAGAGAGGTCTATGACAAGCTTGTTGCTTTGTGTCATTATTGTATCCTTAGTGTTTTATACTAGTACCTGTCTTACTAACAAGAAACTCTTTTTCAAATCCATTGGTATACCAGGTATGTGCATTTGATGAAGTTTGTCCGATTTAACAGATTGATTGCTTGAGGACAAGCAAAGATTCAAGTGTGGGAGAGTTTGATAACACGAAAATATATCATGTTTTTACTTTGATTTATGTTATTTTCTTATTCCGTTTTCTTCTAATATCCGATTTTCTCGAGAGTATTTAAGTGTTTTTTGCAGGTAATTCCATTTCCAAGTCAAAAGTATGCAAAGTGTAGAAAAGAAGCAAAACATGCAAGAAAAGAGCAGAAAAGAGAAGAAAAATTGCAGAATCCAAATTTTGCTGATGTGACGATCATCACAGGTCCACCACGACCGTGGCAGATACAAATTTCATCACGACCGTCACAATGCTTCACGATCGTCATGCGTTCAGAACAGTTTAATACGTTGAGCAGAAACGTGATTACGAAGTTTCAGAGAATCAGTTTTTTTTGCACGTTCACATTTCCTCCGAAGAAATTTAGGTTCCAAAGTCACATAACTGTCAAAGAGAAGTGCCTACATTTTCTCCAACCACTACCTCAGCTCAGTCTATAAATATGAGAGATTTCGAAGAACCGGGGGTGACCAATTTTCCATTCCGAAGTACTGTCTTGCTGCCAAATTATTTCCAGAATTTCTTTTGCTTTTGTTTTCCTTTATAATTCCTTGTCACCTATTACCGAACAAAGTAATAGTTTCTCACATTGAGGAACTATTACACTTTAGATTTAGATTGTTTCATTGCCTTCATCATTTGCTATTTTAATTTTATCCAAGCAAGAACCTACCAGTCTGTGGAGGGATTGCTGCTACTGCATTTACCAGGTTTCCATTATTCAATTTATAGTATCGTTTATTTTCTTTTAATTATGTCTTTGATTAATTGTTTTTCCGCTTTTATGTTTAAGTTCGTAATTATGTCAAGCTAAACCGATCTTATCGGTATGTAATGAAGTAACCAAATGGATTAAATAACTCTAAGCTAAAATCAATAATTAACTCTTCTTCTGGCTTCGATTTCTTAATTTTAAACCCAACTTTTATTACGAGAGTAAAAAGGTAACAAAGGTTAAGGTCAAGACCACGGAAGTGTGAGGTTTTACCCGGATAGCTGAAATCAGGCATTAGTTTTAAAAACATCGGAAGCGCTTTAAAGTTAATTAGGTCTTATTAGTTTCCAAAAAGTATTTTTAACCTCATATGGACTAGCGAGAGCAGACATATTGACTTAAGAGTATAGTCTGAAGCAATAACCACGGGAGTGTGAGGTGAGGGCTATTAAACTGATTTTTCCTACAAATGCATAGGGTGATAAATCTTTATACGCTTAGGTTTAATTAATTCCTCGTAGGTTTACTGAATTATATACCGATATCTTATTCATAACTAGTATTCCCGAATTTTAATTTCTCTTTAATTTCCCGTTTGAACTTAAAAACCAATTCTGACTAGCCTTAGATAAACATAGTAATGATAGATAACGGTGCGTTCGATTTCTAGTCTCTGTGGGATCGATAATCTTTTAAAACTATGCGATACGACTGTATACTTGCAGTTAGATTTATTTAGGGACACTAAATAAGCGATCAGTCTGACTTCTTCTTCTGCAACTTCTTGGCTCCTTGTCGTAACAACATTGATATTCTCATGACTCTTCGGATTTGGTATGGTGGCGGTTGGGATGGCGCCATGCTTGAGAATTTGTAACTTGTTGAGCTATTTGACCCAATTGAACCTCCAGATTCTTTATGGAGGTTGTGGTATTCCTATAGTTATTCTGGGTCTCTTCCTGAAATTGCATGTTATGAGCTGCCATCTTCTCAATGACAATCTCCCATTGTGCTTTTTGGGGAGGTTGTTGCTGTTGTGGGTATTGTTGTTGATTCTGATATTTCTAGGAGAAGTTAGGATGATTCTTCCACCCTGGATTATAAGTTTGAGTGTAGGGATTATTCTGCTTCAGGAATTTTATCTCTTCAATTTGTTGCAGAGTCGCAACACAATGTGCAGTATAATGGGGTCCACTACAAATCTCACAACTAATGGGTTGACCAGTTTGAACTTGTGCCACACGTTGAGTACCCACATTCATAGCCTTTAACCTTCTTTTAACTTCCGCCGCAATCTGATCTTCCACCTTCACAACCTGATTATTCAACTTCAAGTCAATCACACCCTCAGATTTACTCACACTTCGATCATATAACTCCAAATGTTCGTTAGCGGCTATGGCTTCAATGATTTTTTTGACACCAATGGCTGTTGTAAAATTAGATGAGCCACCGACAGCTGTATCAGTTAGTTGTTTAGTCTTTATCTGGAGGCCATTGACGAACACCTGCATCTGCTCAGTTTAATCCATGTTGTGAGTCGGACAGGCTACCAAAACTTTCTTGAACCTCTTGTATGCATCTCCGAGAGATTCTCTGTCCTTCTGTTTAAAATTCACAATATCATATCTTTTTCGGATATAAACAGAGGGCGGAAAATACTCATTCAAAAATGCCTTCTCCATCTCTTCCCAAGTGGTAATACTCCCTGCAGGTAACGAGTAGAACCACTCTTCAGCCTCTTCCGCCAGAGTGAAAGGAAACATTCTTAACTTTTTTGCTTCCTCCGTGTGCCCCTCAATCTTGAGAGTGGTGCTCATAGTCAGAAATCTTTGCAGATGTTTGTTGGCATCTTCATTAACCTTTCCGGTGAAAGGTCTCCTCTCAAGTTGAGTGATGGTGCTAGGATGCAGCTGGAAATTCGGCACATTCACAGGTTGGTTCACAATGGTCAACCTACCAGCCGGTGCATTTACCCCACCGTAATCGCCCAGAAGTCTCTCCGCTGGTTGATTTCCAGCCATGGTCACTGAATCTTTGTATGACTCTGAACTTGAGTTTGAGTGCTTCGACGCTGCAAGTTTTGCTTGCCTACGCCTCTCGTGTAGCGTTCTTTCAATTTCTGGGTCAAAAAGAAAATTTGCTGAGGATTCTCCTCGCATAAAAATGTTAGATGCAGATTAGTAGCAACAGTAATAACCCAAAAGTTATAAAAAAATGAAAATAAAGATAACAGAAAAATAAAATTTTAGTCACAGAGTGACAAAATTCCAATTGAATTAACACAAGAACTTATAATTTGGTAGTCCCCGACAACGGCGCCAAAAACTTGATCCGTAAATAGCAAGTGTACTATTTAACGATGTAGTAATAATTGGGGTTATCCCCAGAGTCGGTCTCTCGAGGACTGCGCGTCAATGTAAATGCAGATGCTAATTCAATTAAACAAAAGTTTTCTTTGGGGTTTGTTTGGTTGAGAGAATTATAATAACAAAATAAAATAAGTAGAATAATAAAAAGTGCTTTTGACAAATATAATGAGATATGCTAGGGGAAGGTGTATAAATTGCTAGTAAGAACCCGGAATTATCGTCAGAGATATATGTCTCAAAACCTTAATTTTACTAACCCTCAAATATTTTTCTTAAATTCCTTTAAACGAAAAACCTTTGATATTCTCCCTTGACCCTAATTCCTTAGCAATCAAGAAAGAACATCAAGCAATAGTTCTGACAAAGTTGTTTTTAGTCACTACGGAATATCCCCATTCCTAAGCAATATCTACCGTAATGTTATTATGCAAAATCAACGGATTGGTTTTTCAGGCCAAATCCCTAATCGTAAATTGTTCCCAATTTAATCGATCGAAAAATATAAAATAATTTGCACAACAAAAGATTAAGTTAAGAAAACATAAATTCATCAAATAATTCAACAACGGTTCATTACATCATAATTTAGGGACACCCCCTAGCATTGGGGGGTTTAGCCTCTCATAATATTTGAAACAAAAACAATAATAGGATTAAAGAAAGACATTACAAATTGATTGGAGAAATTTGATCCTTCAATCGCTTCCGCTCATGAACAATCTCCTTCTCCAAATCTCCTTGATCGCATCAACTATCGTCAAATTGTTCGTTAAGTCAAAAGTGTATATTCTTCTTCGAAAAACTAGTCTAAAGAGTCACAATTCACTCAGATCGATTGAAAATACCCAAAGTGCCCCCACAACTTAATATAGGGAGAAAATATGGAAAAATTCAGGTCATCAGCGTCAAAGCTGACACGAGCCATGTCAGCCAACACTGCCGGCCGTGTCAGCTTGCTGGATTTTATAACCGAAATTGTTTTGATCATCACTGAAATTCTGGTATCAGACGTGTGATGTTAAGGTGCGATGTCACAACAACACACTCTGCACAATTAACAGGAAAAACAGCAAAATAACACCAAGAATTGTTGACCCAGTTCGGTTACAACCAACCTACTCTGGGGGCTACCAAGCTAGGGATGGAATTCACTACTTGTAGATATAATTTACAGACTCAACAACCCGTTGACAATCTCCTAAACTTATACTCTACTAATGACTTCCTACCTAAGAAACCACTTAGGTATGAGAACACCACTCAATCCCTTACAAACACTCAAAGAGACCACTTTGAGTAACCTTGATCTTACTTCACAGCTTTGATCAAGCAACCACTCTCTATTGCTTCACAGCTTCTAGAGAGGACATAATACGACACATCAATTCACCCTAGAATTCTGGTTACACGACTCGTACAAAATACTCAAGACACTCAGCCTATGTTCTTGATCTTCTCTCTGTATTTCTGTCGCTTTTTCCCTTGGTCTTGTGCGCTTTATATAGCTCCTTGAATTAGTCTTGGACTTGCTACAATATCTCCCAGATTTGTTATTTAAAACTGAATATTTAAAATATATTTTCTCCTAAAATCTTTTTAAATCTTCAACCTTTTAAATCTCCTACAAATCTGCACCAGATCTCCTATGCAGCAGCAAATATCTATCCCAAGATATTCGCATCCAATGAGACAGCTTGCTCTCCACAATTCCAGCTAACACACAACCCTAACAACATCACAGCCTGCTGTTGTTAATTCTGCAGATCTGATGTCACAACATCACCGATGTGACATCAGACATCCAACTTCAGTAATTACTTACTTAACACAACCCAGTGTTAAATCTCAATGTTGCAACATCAGCACCTTGACATCAACATTGAATATACTTTGTTTTACCAAAATTCCAGCCAATCCAGGACTTTAGCAGCGGAATAACTTCAATCAGTAACTTCAATCAATAATTTTGAAACTCTTCATCAGCAGCATCAGTAACATCTTCACTTCACAACACTCTGCTGCTCACAAAAACACTTCAGCATAACCACATCAGCATATATCATTAAGCTGCAATGCAAGCAGCTACAATCTGTACACAATATCTATAGCTGCATATCTTCAATTTACTTTAGCATCTAGTAGAAAAACTCTGCTGTAGCACCTTCTTTAACAGCCAAAGCTCCCAACAATGTTGCTCCCCCTCAATGCAACAACATTCAACAATGCTGCTCCCCCTCAATCATGAACCAGCATAGCAGCTGCCAATTACTCCCCCTTAATATCTGCAGCATTTGGCAGTAACATCCTTTGATACTCTTGAAACTCTTGGCTACCATTGATACTCTTGGCTACCATCTCCCCCTTTTTAGCCACAATTAGGCATGCTTCAGTTAGAAGCCCTATTAACTATAGTCAGTACACCCTAACTCTCATTGTTAGCCTCACAGTTAGCAACCAGGCAAAACAAATCATAGAAGGAAACTAAAAACACAAACAGGTGCCTATAACAGCACAGTATTCAAGTTACAAAACCAAGCACATTACGTGCTGAAAAAAAAAACAACATTGCAAAAAAACTAAAACTACTAGAAGCAAAAGTAAATAAGCCAGTCTTCTTCTAAACTTGCTTTATCTGCACTATCTTGTCCTTCATCTTCAGAGTCAGCATGATCATCTTGTTCCAAAATTTGGATCATCTTCTCAATCTTTTCTTTTTTAGCTAGACTGGTATTAATCACAACATCCAAGTCTTTGCGGGTTGCCTTCAGCTCTGCTAGCAAATCAGCCTTGGAAGTTTTCTTCTTGATACCTGCATTTGATGTTGACACAATATCTGTAACATGGCTTCCCATAAACAGTTTCTGATGCAAGGATAACGGAGACTTCCTCTTGCATGCTTTATCTGCACAAGTCAATATTCCTGGTTATTGACTCAGAATGACTCCACTAATGAGAGAAGGAAATGCTATGGGCATTTTAATAGCATTTGTTGTTGCATGTTTTACAGTCTGATCAAATATGTATGTGCCATAGTCAAACTTTTTCTGTGTACCAACATCATAGATAAGTCTTCCTAATCCCACAGCTATGGTGGTTTTATGATTCGTGGACACCCAGTTTGCAGCTCCAATTCTGTGTAGTATAGCATACTTCACACTCAGTTTGCTAGTTGGTAGTTTTTCTTTTAATGGCCATACTCTAACCTGTCCAGCAGTAATTACCTTGCACACTTCATTATCTGTATCCTCTAGTTCTGTATACTCTGCATCCTCTCTTCCTAAGTAGCTGTTGACAATCTTAGGTGAGAACTCAACACATTTTCCTCTGACAAAGACCTTCATATAATCTGGACTGCTCTGGTCAGAGATATTTATAGGCAGGTTTACTATGAATTCCTTTACCAGCCCATCATAACACCTTGAAAATCCACACACAGTTTTCATTAACCCAGGAGCTTTAATTCCTTCCATCACTTCTTTAATCTCCAAGGCTTCTTTGCCAATCTCTCTCTCCAGAGCAATTCTCCTTTGGCAAATGAACTTCCACATATAGGCATTGCTTGCATGGTGGAAGGAGATGTTATCCACAGGCACATCTGGGACTTTGTCTGCAATCCTTTTTGCAATAGATTTTCTGACATGAGCGATGTTCTGAACATCATCCTCATCATCATGCTCAGACTCAGATTGTTCCACAATCTTCCTCTTTCTTGGAGTCACTTCGACTTTGCTCCAAGCTTTAGTTGGCCCAACAACAGTCTTTTTCTTCTTATCATCTGAAGCCTTCTTTGGATACGATTCACCCTGCTTTTCTTTCCTTGTCCTTAGTCTCTTAGCCAGACCAGGCACTGCTCTTCCAATGACTTCATCATCAGATAAGTCATCAACATTAATCACATCAGTACTCTTTTCTCCTCCAGGAGTAGTCTCAGCATCCCTACTAGGCGATGTTCTAACATCCCCTTCAACATGAGTATCATCTGCTTCAGTATTAACTTCAACTTCCTTCTCAGCATCTTCGATTACGGAGACAGCTAATCTATGAAAATTTGTATCAGTAGATTGCATGTCACTCTTTTCTCTTGTACCCTGACCAGCACCCATTTGTCTCAGGGGTCTAGATATACCCTTAATAGGAAGTCCTTTCTCAAGAATTTTGTCAACGATCTGCCCCATGCACTTATCAACATCTACCCGATCCTCAGCAGTTTGTGAACACGGGTTGGTAGTTCTAGGTTTGTCTCCAAATAACACACTAGTAACAACTTTCTTTGTTTCAGGATTCTTAAAGACAGCAGCAGGTCTCTTGGGAGTTAGTTTAGTGGGTCTCGTAGTACCTGATTCAGGAAGAATGGTTGAGAGGGGCTCATTGTCCATAGGGTCGAATGCCGAACCTTCGTCAGTGGAAACCGCAGCTCTTACTTTTGTGGACCTCTGACACTCAAATTTCTTGGATGGAGACGCCATGACTCCTTTCAGTGAGGATTGATTCTTGAAGATGAAGAAGTTAATTCGTTGTGAGAACAGGGATTTGAAGAAGCGTGATGTTGCAACACCGGGAAAGGGGGGTCTGAGACAAGTAGCTTGATTTGGAGTGTCAATGACTTTTTCCCTCCATAAATCCTTTCCTTTTAAACAATTCACATCAGGACTCATTAACTCTGAGTGACCTTTCAGCATCCTGATGTCATAGTCTGATGTTTTAACATCGACCTGAACATCATTAGTTGAACTACTTTCAAAAGAGATCCACTGATAGCAGTTGTCCTTGGTTCTGGTACCCTTCATAACAACCTGATTATGCTCATTAGAAACCACACACTCACCCTTAGTGTAGTTTACCTTGTAACCTTCATCACACAACTGGATTATGCTGATCAAATTAGCATTTAAACCACTGACAAACAGAACATTGTCAAGTTCAGGTCTACCATCACCTTTCACTTTCCCAACTCCTGCAACAACACCTTTATCTCCATTGCCAAACATAACCTCATGAGAGGAACAATGACTGACTTCAGCAAACATGGATCTACATCCAGACATGTGTTTGGAACACCCACTGTCAAAATACCATGTTCCTTCTTCAACCTCCTTGTCAGCCATGTGAGCCAATAAGCACTTCACCTTTTCCTTAGGTACCCATTGTTTAACAACTTTGGGCCTGTATTCTCTCCATCTGTTTTGGGGCTGAGGGTATCCATGCAGCTTGTAGCAAGAGTACTGCATATGTCCAAACCTTCCACAATAATAGCATCTCACCCTTTCATCTCTGAATCTTCTGCCATGATGAGATTGCTTAGGCTGCCATCCATAATGTGGTCTCCTCCTACCATAACTGCCCTGCCATCTATTATGCTGGTATCTTCTCCCATAAGAAGACTGAGAATGCTGTTTCTTGGATTGTCTCCCATGATGGTGTGGCTTTCTTCTTCCATAGTGATGAGGCACAACATTGTTATATCCATACCCATAGCTATACCAGTTGTCCTGATGTTGAGACACCTGGTGTGACATGTCCTGTTTGAGCCTTGCAGCTTGCATGCTCCTGTGATATTGGGGAGGCATATACTGACTAGCTCCTTGAGGCTGCATCTTCCTCTGTTGGGGACCATCCTTTTTCTCAACATTCTGAGGTTGAACAACCTTCTTAGGGGTAGTATCTTGTCTCTTTGTTTGAGACACAGGTTGGGACACCTCCTCCTTTGCTCCTGAGGTGCTTGCCACATATCCTATACCAGACTTATCACCTGCAACCTTTTCTGTCTGAAGATCTTATCAAGTGTGTCTGTACCACAGCTCAGCATCCTAACAGACTTGGTCATTTGATCAAGGTGAGCTCTAACTAGCACCACTTTATTTTCCAGATCAGTCTTTTCATTCTCTAGCTGAGCAATCTGTTGCTTGTGGCACTTGTTTTCTTGACAAATCTCAGCACTTTTTAAACACAGCTCTTGATAAGTAGATGCTAACTCCTTATAAGTTACTTCTCCATCACTAGAATCATTATCAGAAACAACATCTCCTGTTAGGGTTCTAACATGCTTTGCTGACTCACCTTCACTTTCACTATCTGAGTCAGACCAGGAAACCGTCATGCCCTTTTCTGCTTTTTCAAGAAGGTGGGACATTCTTTCTTGACATGTCCATACCCTTCACACTCAAAGCACTAAACTCCTTTATCTTGGGCAGTTTTCTCTTCATCCTTCTTGCTGGTGTCAGAAGTCATGTTCTTGACATTAGGCCTGGAGTTATTGTTCATTCTCTTGAACACTTTGGTGAACTGTCTTCCCAACATAACTATGGCCTGAGATAGATCCTCCTGAGATTCAGAACTCTTCCCTTTCTCTTCTTCACCATTTGACACCAGGGCTACACTCTTTGGCTTCTTTTCTGGTTCTTCCTCATTCAACCCAAGCTCAAAAGTTTGAAGAGATCCAATGAGCTCATCTACTCTCATCTTGCTGATGTCTTGTGATTCTTCTATGGCAGTAACCTTCATCTTATACTTCTTAGGAAGGGATCTAAGGATCTTCCTTACAAGCTTTTCATCTGACATTTTCTCACCAAGAGCACTCGATGCATTAGCCAGCTCCAGAACATTCATGTGGAAGTCATGAATAGTCTCATCGTCCTTCATCTTTAGGCTTTCAAATTTTGATGTTAAAATCTGAAGTCTTGACATCTTGACTCTAGATGTTCCTTCATGTGTAGCCTGCAAAATATCCCACGCTTCCTTAGCAACTTCACAGGTATTAATTAACCTGAAGATATTCTTATCCACTCCATTGAAGATGACATTTAGAGCTTTGGAATTTCCAAGGGCGAGCTCATCTTCCTCCTTGGTCCATTCTTCTTCAGGCTTTGGCTTAGAGGTGTCTTCTTTATCTTTGCCAGCATCATCTTTCTCACACATGACAGGTGCTTTCCATTCTTTAATAACAGCCTTCCAAGCCCTGCTGTCCAAGGATTTTAAGAAGGTGGTCATCCTTGGCTTCCAATAATCATAATTGGATCCATCCAAAATAGGGGGTCTGTTGACGAATCCTCCAACTTCTTTGTCCATCTTTACACCAGAAAGTAACTTCCTTAGATCTCACCCAGAGACAGACAGGATGCCTGCTCTGATACCAATTGAAATTCTGGTATCAGACGTGTGATGTTAAGGCGTGATGTCACAACAACACACTCTGCACAATGGACAGGAAAAACAGCAAAATAACACCAAGAATTGTTGACCCAGTTCGGTTACAACCAAGCTACTCTGGGGGCTACCAAGCCAGGGATGGAATTCACTACTTGTAGAAATAATTTACAGACTCAACAACCCGTTGACAATCTCCTAAACTTATACTCTACTAATGACTTCCTACCTAAGAAACCACTTAGGTATGAGAACACCACTCAATCCCTTACAAACACTCAAAGAGACCACTTTGAGTAACCTTGATCTTACTTCACAGCTTCGATCAAGCAACCACTCTCTATTGCTTCACAGCTTCTAGAGAGGACAGAATACGACACAATAATTCACCCTAGAATTCTGGTTACACGACCCGTACAAAATACTCAAGACACTCAGCCTATGCTCTTGATCTTCTCTCTGTATTTCTGTCGCTTTTTCCCTTGGTCTTGTGCGCTTTATATAGCTCATTGAATTGGTCTTGGACTTGCTACAATATCTCCCAGATTTGTTATTTAAAACTGAATATTTAAAACAAATTTTCTCCTAAAATCTTTTTAAATCTTCAACCTTTTAAATCTCCTACAAATCTGCACCAGATCTCCTATACAGCAGCAAATATCTATCCCAAGATATTCGCATCCAATGAGACAGCTTGCTCTCCACAATTCCAGCTAACACGCAACCCTAACAACATCACAGCCTGCTGTTGTTAATTCTGCAGATCTGATGTCACAACATCACCGATGTGACATCAGACATCCAACTTCAGTAATTACTTACTTAACACAGCCCAGTGTTAAATCTCAATGTTGCAACATCATCACCTTGACATCAACATTGAATATACTTTGTTTTACCAGAATTCCAGCCAATCCAGGAACTAACAATAACTTTTGATCCGTAAGTCTATTTTGGTCCCCGTTCGAAGCGCCGGCAAGCTAGTGAAGAGAACTACAACATAATACAGACAAGGAACTTGGTTGCCCAATATTTTTCCATGTTTGTTGAATTTTAGATCCAAACATCCTCTGCTTCATTTCAAAAACTCTTTTAAATCCCCGAAACTTCCATTTTCTTCGCACGAGTCCTTTGGGCTTTTCCACTCAGACCTGAGACCATTGAAAACTACCAAACCAAAGCATAAAATGCAATGTAATTGAAATAAAACAACAAATCATAAAATGCGAGAATAAAATACGACAAGTAAAATTGAATTGAAAAACAATGAAAAGACAAACAAAGTGCTACCGATTTTATAGATTGATGTCGAATAAGTGACAGAAACATAGTAGAAATGGTGACCGATCAGGAACCCTCTTATGAGAGTCCCCAGTGAAGTCGCCATTTCTGTCGCGGTGAGAATTGAATACCAAGCTATTATATTAACTTGAATCATATTTCTTTTATTTCACCACCGTCTTTGATTTATCCAAGGGAAGGGAGAAAGATCGAATGTCCCACAGTATGCAATGCAAATGCAAACTAAGAGTCTAAGGTTCGGGAGTTGATTATACCTAGGGAAGGTGTTAGCATCCTAGATATCTATAGTACTCTACAGGAGCCTCTTGTTTTATCATGTTATTTGTTTTTTTTGCTAAGGGTTTAATGGTAGGAAGACCTAAAGATCTATCCCTAAGTCCTAAGTGTGCTCGACAAGATATCGCATCTTATGCCTACATATCCTGTCGGGAAGGAATCAGAGCACATGTAGTTCCTCTCTAAAGGATACTAAAGTTGTTTAAAAGTTTTAGGAGAAGAGATGAGTCACCAACTTAAGAAACCACCACAGTTTTGAAAATTGTTTGTATTTGTGGGGTATGAGATTGTATGCCCCTTCTTTGAGATGATTCACATCTAATTCTCTTGTGTGGAGAATTAGGTGAGCTAAAGTTTGATTGTAAAAATCAAAATTAGGGGGGACTAACCTAGGAAGTCTATCCTAAGTTGTCTAATAGACTTATCTTAAAGGTGTAAAACCTATAGGGAGGTATGATGCAAATGAAATGCACCATGCACAATAATTTGATTATTATGCATAGGATTTTCCCTTGGATATTAATGCAATCGATTATATTAGATTTAGCGAGGGTGCTAGCAAAGTGGTGCAAGTCTCGTGTCTAGTGACCAAAAGGTTGAATGCGATGCCTAAAGGCAATCGACTTACATGGGTAGAAAATGAGCTCGACGTTGGATCGAGAGTTTTAATGTTTTGAAAAGATTTAGAACAAAAAAACATACATCAAGTACAATAGTAAACAGACAAAATGCATAAGTAAGGCATGATATCAAACAAAAGTTAAGGTACTAAAATTATCACACAAACGTACGATTAAGCGCGATGAGGGATTCTAACTAGGGAACGGTTTATTGAGAAAAGAGGTTAATAATTTCAAAGAGAAATTAATTAAAGATTTATTATTATTTATTTTTTAGAATTATTATGTTAAAGGTTACTATTTGTTTTAAAAGAAAAGGAATAAAAATTTATAGGTTTATTAATAAAAAAGGATTTTAATTATTTTGAAAAAAGTTTAAATTATTATTTAGTTTAAAGTTATATTAAAGGAGTTATTAAAGTTTTTCTTATTAATAAAGAGGGTTTTAATTATTTTTAAAAGTTTTATTTTAGTTTTGAAGTTATATTAAAAGTTAATGCATAATAAAAGTTTTCTTATTAATTAAAAAGGTTTTAATTAATACTTAATAAAGAAAAAAAGGTTTTATTTTTAAGGAGGATTTTGCTAATCTAAAGGGGGTTTTATTAAAAGTTATAATTAATTTTTAATTATATTTTATAAGAAAAGTGATATTTTAACTATATAAAAAGAAAGTTATTTTTTTATAAAAGGTTAAAAAGTTCCATATTTTAAATTTTAGTTATGTTAAATAAATAGAATTTTGATTATTTAGAAAAATATGAATTTATTTAATCAAAGGTCAAATTGATTTAAAAAACAGATCTATTAATTAAATAAAACAGTGGAATCCTGTGTTTTGCAAAGGGAGAGGGTCCATCGCGGACCCTCAAATCAAGACCGTATGATGCATCAGCGATCAAATCTAACGGCGATAAGGCGAGTTGCATGGTATCTAGTGCGTGCGGTGTACGCGTACGATTAACTGGAAACAAAAACAAAGGAGAAGGAAAGACGCTCGTCCATCCCTCTCCTCTCTCTCGGAATTCCTCTCTGCGGCGGGTTTCGGTGGAACCCTAAATCGCAACCCTCAAATCTCTCTCGACTAACCCTAATTAAACATTAGCAACAATAAAAACCCTAACCCCAACAATCCCATACCCCAATGTTCCCATTAAAGGATTGATTACAAATTACAATGATTAGAGCGAAAAAGAAAGAAAGAAAGGGTTGTCGACGGTTGAAGGCGAGGAAATGTGACTGCGACCTCAAGATTTCCTTTCCAGATAAGTCTCTTTCTTCTTCCTTTGTGTGCTTTGATCTCAATCTCTTTTTTCTCTGTGTGTGTCGTTGCTGTTGTTGGTCTCCTCTCTTCTTCACTGGTATTCTTTATGCGTGTGATGCCTTTTACCTTGTGTGTATAGCTTTTGTTATGTGTGTGGCGTGAATTTCTATTTTTTGGGTATGATTTGTGTAGGATATCTGATGATGTTGTATATTTCTTCTGCGTGTTGTGATGTTGGTGTTGATGGTTTTTTGCGTGTAATACTGATATCTGCTCAAATGTTGTGGTGATTTTCTTGTGTGAAGTTTGATGGTTGTTGATGCGCGTGGTTTGAAGGATTGGCAAAGTATGATATCTGAAGGATTTTTTTTCCTCCCCCTTTGAGGATTTATGCTGTCTAATTTATAGACTCAACGAATTGATTCCGAATTTAATTGCCTGATACTGCGTCAAGGCTTGTTTTGGAAAATTCTTGATTCCTTCCCAATATGCTTGATTTAGTGCTTGATGATAATGATTTGTCTGAGGTATGTTAGGATTGTTTTGGAATGTTTTTCAATATGTTTCTTTTGGTTTTGGTAAGAATTTGAATTGGTTTTGATGGTCCACAATTATGTCTGGAACGTGTTTATAATTTTCCTTTGCTTGTACGTGATCAAAACTTTCCATAATTTTCTTCTCACGTTCAAATTTCGAAGTTGATTTGATACTGATCCTATGTGAACTATTTTGGGAATGGAATAATGTTGTGCGGATAATTTCATGTTGTTTCCGTTTATTCGCTTTTGCTGACTGTTATTATGAATTTATTAATTTTTGTCTTTGGGCACACGCATCTGGCATGGAAAATCATCAGGTGGAAACATGTTAACAGAAAAGGAACGATGGATGCCTGACTCAGGGCAGAACAGACTCTTGATGAGCTTAAAATGGAGGATGGCGATGAGATTGATGCCATATCCAATGTTTGATTAGGTATTGATTTTCCAAAACTGTACTAATAGCCACAAATATTTCTGCTTTCGGTTTGGAAATGAGCTAGATTTCACGGATATTTTTATTTTGGCAGGTTTCCAAGGATTTTTGCATACACTATCTCGCCAAAGACGACGTAGCTTGTACCTGATGGACTGGCCAGTGAACCACCTTTGAAATTCTCAAATATGATCTTGGTTAGATTCGGAGAAGGGCAAACTTGTTTGGTTTAACTTGGTTTCTTATTTCTGACAGGTTTGCGAACGACGTGAATTACCGCCTTACAACGTGTGACTTGTGGGGAACTTGGTGAAGAAAACCATGGCATGAAGGCTTGTAGTGATGCCGGGTCATGGCTTGTGCTGCTTGCTGACTTTAAGAAGTGATAGAAACACGGTAGTCATGATGATAATAATTGATGTATCGTTATTTGTTGACAGTGTGTAATCATTGAGACAATAGGCAATGGTATGCGCTTGGTCTTTTAGTTCAATGACAGGTTCAAAATGCTTCAAATGTTACCTTGTACTTGAAATAGTTTGTCTTCGTAAGCTTCACATCGGTGCCACGGTTTCGCGCCAAAGCAGAGCAGTGCTACTGACATTCATAATAAAAGAGGTGAGCCTATTCTTCCTTTCCTGCTTCACTTTTGATCTAATTCATCCTACTGATATTGCTTTAATTACTAACTTCAAATTTCATCTTGAAGCAGCATATCCAGCCATGCTAACCCACTTGCCAAACAAAGACATACAAGATCTATTCTTGAATTTCTTAACTAAATCCTACAGAAACCAGTGACAACAGCGTCCCTTTTGAGGTGTCCGCAGGAGATGCAAAAGGGCGAAGGCCGATTCAGGTACTATGAAACTTCGTTTCGTCTTGAAACCGTTGTTGTTTTTCGCTTAGGAAATCCTCTGTTGTTGATTCAATAATTAAGAACATGAAGTTGGATCAAAAATTGAGATTGTTGCCATTGTCTATGGTGCAGGTTACAGGGCTTTGATTTAGGCGTGGCGTATTTGCGTCGCCGTTCATGGTTGTGCTGATGTTAACATGATTGAACAGTTTGGCATTGAAGCTGCGTTACACAAAGACTTGTCCCTCTCAACGTTAAAAGTTGACTCAAAGCTGCATGTGGGATTTTATAATTTGATGTCGTCGTAATAATGAGATTAAACACTGTAGCTTGTAAATGGTGATGCAAAGTTTGGATTGGAAATGAATTTTCAGCCTATGTGACTTTTCTAAATTTGTAACATCTGTGCAAGGTCTTGTAATTTGCAACATAAACAACCTTGAATTCAATTACTGCCCCCACCTTTAATGTAATGATGTCTTGGTTAATTCTTTGTGAGCTTGATAACTTAGTTATGTCTTGACTCCTTCTAATGTAGTTTTTTTTTCTTTTTAGAAAACTTATGGTGATTTGCCATTGGAATATCCCCTCAAATAGCTTTTGTGGTTTGTGACGGGGAATTGAATGCAACGAACAACCCTTCTTTCCTTAAAATTTTTTTTCATCCTTTAATAGTTTGATCAAACATATTTCCAAATTGACTCTTGAATCCCTATGCCTTGAACTAGGTTACCAAAATTATCACACTTGCGAATTTAAAAGGATGCTCTTGACAACTTGATCGTTTATCGCACCATGGCCAACCCTTGACAACGAAGTTTTCTCCCAAACATAGGCTTGAGAGTTTAATTGTAGTTTTCCACCGCCACCCGTGGCACATTCCTTATGCCTTATTCATCAATCCATCACAAATTTAATTTATTTCTTGATTATAAGTGGATTATGCCACGAGTCTCTTAATTCAAACTTCTTCATTTATTTGAAAAACCAATTATCATGTCTTGAAATAAATCCACTCATGTAGCTTAGGCAAATGATCAAGTCATGATTATCTAGTCATAGGAATGAGAGCACACCTCTCCTTTGCTTCCTCTTAAAATTGCCATACCTACATAAACCGTTTAGTGATAAAAAAATGCCCAGAAAGATCTAAAGATGCTATGCAAAGAACAAAGGATCTTAGGGTAAAATATTAGGGTGTGACAGTCCTTAAAATCCTCGACGTGGATGTTCCCCTCGTAGGTTTTTACTATCATATCATCAACATAGACCTCTACGTTGCACCCAATTTGGTGAGAGAACACAATGTCCATAAGTCACTGATAAGTGGTGCCAGTATTCTTAAGGCCGAATGACATAACATTATAGTAGTAATTACAATGATTCCTCATGTATGCGGTTTTGGGGTGTCTAAGGGATCCATCTGAATCTAGTTATACCTTGAATATGCATCCATGAAGCTCAACTTGTGGTAGCCCGAGGACCCGTCGATAAAGAGATTAATGTCCGATAGTGGATACGGGTCCTTGGGACATGCAACATTTAAATTGGTGAAATTGACACACATGCACCATCTATTGTTTGCTTTCCTTACCAACACCATGTTGACCAGCCACGTATGGTATTTTGTTTCTGTAATGAACCCGATGCCGGATAGTGTGCATACCCCCTTTTCAATGACGACTATTTTCTCCCCGTCAACTTTCCATTTCCTCCGAGTCACTGGCTTGGCAAAAGGGTCAATGGCGAGGTGGTGACTCACTGCTCTTGTATCTATCCCGGGAATATCATAGGGAGCCCATGAGAATAAGTCGACATTTCTAGTGAGTCAGTCGACTAATTCATGTTCTTCTTCTTAGGTAAGTGAGGTACCCATCTTCCTCACCCGATGTGGTGAATGACCTATTGTGACATCTTTCAAGTCCTCAGTGGGCGTGAATCTTTCATTATTTGCACTCAACCTGAGATCCTAAAAATCGACGTCGGCATCTACAACTTCAGGGAGGAGGCGCCCACAAGGGCAAACTTTTCCCTTTATGTCACCCAACTATTCTGATAGCATTCTTGAGCTATCTGCTGGTCACCAGGTTACTCTTCCATAGGCAGTGGGTATTTTAGTACCAGGAACAAAGTGTAAATAACCACCCATATTGTGATGATGGCGGAGCGACCTAAAATGAAGCTTTAGGACGACACAACATCTACAATAAGGTAACAAACTTGAATCGCCTTGGTATCTTCACCCTCGATGCATGTTGTCTCTAGTGTCACGTGACCCCTTACTTGTATCTGTTCGCCCAATAATCCTATTAGCAAGCCTCTAAATACTTTAACCTTACTAGGATTGAGCATGAGTTTCTAAAATGCATCCCAGAACAGGATATCAGCAGA
Source organism: Lathyrus tuberosus (assembly GCA_022829125.1). NCBI lineage: Eukaryota > Viridiplantae > Streptophyta > Magnoliopsida > Fabales > Fabaceae > Lathyrus > Lathyrus tuberosus. The sequence continues at coordinate 1,280,344 of JALAZF010000559.1, forward strand.
GCTCCCATGATCTATTAAGACTCACTTGATATCCTAGTTGCCATGTTGTATGGTGATAACCATATGGTCATTATCACGATGGTTGGTTCCATGCCATCATTGCTAGAAAAGGTGATGTTAACCTATGTTTCCCTTCATTCACCTCTAGCGAATCCACCTTGCGTATTCGCTTCGCAATGAGCTGGAACTACTTTCACCAGCAAAACCTATGGCTATGGTGTTTGTATTAAAGCATGGATTTTTATCGACCATCTTAGGAGGTAAGATGGAAATAATAAGAATGAAAGAGGTGTAGTCCATGTTAGTTTTACCGGGGCCTCACGGTGGGTGCCACTGTACTGGTCAAGAAATACAAGTGTGCATGTTACCCCTGGAAGTTCAGGGGTACTCAAACGCCATAATAGGTTAATAAAAATTTGTAAAGGTTAGGGGTTTCCCATGTCGGCGATAAGCTCTACGCGGTGGTTGTAAAGGTCCTGCTCACGAAAGGTGAGATGCCTTGTTATGCAAATTTGTTGCTTTAGGTGTTATGTGTGTCCGTTTAGGAACCCCTTCTTCCGTTAGGGGAGAAGTATTTATAGAGACCTTGGATCTAAAGTTTTTTTAGGGAGAGTTATCGTCTATTCACTCAATTGTGGACCATTGAACCCCTCTAACCTAGGATAACATTTTTTTTTCTAGTTGTAAAATTTTGAAAAGATAAATTAAGAAAGAGTTAAAATCAAATTTATAAAAAAGAAGGGCTTTGGGGGTGTAAGTGTTGGGGTGCCCACTAAAAAAAACTCCAAGTTTGGGCATTTATCAACTAGGCCCGATATTCGGATAATTGAACTGGTACTTTTGAAGCGGAAAAAACTGAAAGTAAGAAGAATGTAGATAAGAGATATACTAACTAGAACTAGAACATGCGCCAAAGTTGAACCGTGAAAGGTGCGAACGAACGCCATGTCTGGCATTACCACCACCACCGTCCCCGTTAAACTCAAACTCTTCGATACCAGAATCTCCCCACTCTTCTCTTCCTCTATTCCTCAATCCCTCTGTTTCCACTATTCTCCATCCTACTCCACCGTCCGTTACGGTCTTAGCCTCCGCACTTCCGCCTACGGTAACAACTTCAGAAGTCCACCACCGCCTAGCAACGACGACGATGAACAAGCTCTTGACCTCTCCAAAATTAGGTATTCTAGCTCATCCATCGCGAATTTTTTTCTTCCATTTCTATTAAGAATTTTTATGATTAATTTTGTTACTTTGGATTTTGGATTTGAATTAGGTCGAATACCGTTAGGCTTATTGATCAGAGTCAGAATATGGTTCGTTCTCGTTTTGGTTCTCTTTGATTTCAATGCTTTTTGGATGAGTAATGCTGTGATTTGAAGATGTTTTGGTTTTTGTAGGTTGGAATTGTGTCTCTTGATCAGGCAATTCGAATGGCTGAAGATGCCGAACTCGACTTGGTATGGTAACCTTTTCGTATTGTATCTTTGGCCGTATATGTTCTATTGTTCTTCCATTGAATTTAATTGCAATTAGTATACTGTCTCAATAAAATGTGTAATTTTCAGTTGGATAGCTATTAGCTATCGTTAACTATGCCGTGAATATACTTGTTTATTTGCACCATATTTCATAGGCCTTTGGACATGATTATAATTACAAAGTTTAGAAACAAAAACAGGGAGAGTTTGATATGGTTTTACTTAGATGGTCTGTTTAAGAGTATTGCAACTGCAAGGGTTAGATTAGAGAGCCATTTCTAGTTTTGTGTTGATGAATTGAAAACCCAATCTATTTGAAATTCGTTCTCAGTATATTCATTCAACATACGTTCCTTTTCTGGTGGTATCTGAGCATATAGTATTTCTGATACGCCGCAAATGCATAACCTTACTCTCTCTATCTCTCTTTCCCCTGCAGGTAATAATGTCTGCGGAGGCAGATCCCCCTGTTGTTAGAATAATGAATTACAGGTATGAACTTATTCTGTCCTGAAAAAAATTAGACTTTGCAATTTGTATTTTTTTAGTCTCTCTTTCACTCACAGATACACACACACACACACAGAGCTTGCGTATTTTTATTTTTGATATTGAATGTAGTATAAAAACCTAGTGGTTGTCGGCATTACAAAGTAGTGCTTTAAAAATCAGTGCAGTCGTTGAACCGGTTAAGACACACATTCAACATTCTGTGGTTCAACGCCAGTTGTATCATTGCCTTCTAGCCATTGATAATTAAATACATGTTTTTGAGATTATATAATACATTAACTAATAAATAAATACAAAAAACATTGAAACTATACATTAAATTTTAAACCAAAATAAAATGATTATATTTTATGTTTTAGGCTGTTAGTTCTTTAGGATTTGTGTTACTGTTTTTTAAGATTGAGATGTTGTTCTTATGAAAAGATTAAGTTGTTGTAATTTATGGCTAATAATAGGGGTGCATAACATATTTGATTTTTCTGTTAGACTCTAGCTCTATTTATAGAGCCATCCAATTGGCATTTACATTATCATCTTCTACAAATATTTCCTATCTTTTTTCTCCTGCTCTTATAATAAAACAAAAGCATCATTGCATTAAGTGAGATGTTGTGATTCTACCTTGTCGTGAATATCATTAATTTGGATCGAGGTATTTTGTCATTAAGATTCGTTTTATTTTTTTGGGCTGAGGCTATTTTGAAGAAAATAATCTATCAATAAGTAATGTAGAATAATAGAATAAACATAGAGATTAACCCAAACATGTTGTTTCATGAAAGACTTTTGCCTATGACTGTCACTTAACATAATCTGAAGAAAATCCTGGTGGGTCCGTGATTACTTCTATTTCCTTTCTGCCTGCTCACTGCATGCGTGCGTACTCATGCCTTGAAAATGGCTAGACCTAGAAAGTTAGTGTTCCTTATTTTTTCTTTCTTTCTTTCACAGTAAATATAAATATGAAATGCGGAAGAAGAAAAGAGATCAGCTGAAGAAAAGTGCTGGTAAGCATGTATTTACTGGACTTTGAAATTTCTTTTATATCATTTACAATTTTACAGAACTCGGACAGAATATAAATTGCTGACCAAATGATCTTTTAAATGCAGCTACTCGGATGGATTTGAAGGAGCTCAAAATGGGGTAATGTCCTAAAGAAGCCTAGATAGTCCTTCCTTCCTTATATTATTTCATAGACAATAAAGCAGAAAAGAAATATTTTAATTCACATTGTTTGGTTCCATTCAGATTTGACCCATTCTTGGTAATGGATCAATTTAATTATCAATATTTTATAAGGGTTAGAAATGTGAACAGATAGATTTTGTTATTGCCGGACAATCTAATTGTGTTTACTCTATGTTCTGGAAGGCAACCCATCTTTACCTGTTAATTTTTTTCATTGCTCGAGAAACTAAAAGAAATAAGCTGCATGTGATGTGCAATTTGTTGTTCATAACTTGCTTTTTGGTTCTGAACTTGGTTTCAATTAGGAAAGAACACACCAAGAGGAGTTTGTTTATTCCTACTGCTCAAAGATAAACATAGGAAATTGCACATGTCAGGCCTTTCATTGCTAATATCCTGTTTCTTTTTAATAAATGCGTGATCGATTAGGACATGATGTATTTAGAGCAGTTTGTTTGGTCATGCTGCCTAAAGATAAACATGGGAAGTTTGATGCGATGCGATGCATCAAATTATAAAATTAGATACAATTGACAGTACAACATCATTTTAAAACATAAAACTTGCATTGGGTTATTTTTCTTTTGATAACATGAACTCAATTAGACCAGTTCCGGAGATTGCTTTTTATGAACCGGGGTTTATTTTGAGTTGTTATACTCAATCACCTTTGGTAGAATGTGATTGTGTTTACTATTTTGGTTATTTCAACAGATACAACATAGATCAACATGATTATTCTGTACGTTTGAAAGCTGCACGGAAATTTTTGGCTGATGGTGACAAGGTTACATTTATTATTTGGACATGGCATATTAAAAGTACACATTCAATATATATCATCTTCAAGTGTATTAATATCTCTTGGACCAAGTGCTGTAGGTTAAGATCATAGTAAACCTTAAAGGTCGTCAAAAAGAATTCAGGAATAATGCTATTGAGCTTATTAAACGTTTTCAGGACGATATTGGGAAGGTATGTGATTCCGTTTTGCTATGCTCTGATTCAGCAATATCATATTCTCGAGTATTTCTACCGAAAAAGTAGGTCCTATGATGTTACACTAGTAACTTATTGATGCACTATAGACTCTTGGCACACTTCAATACTTAATAATCACCGCCTTATTTATTGTTTCTTTTTCCTTTTTAAATTCCATTTGTGTTCATATCTTCTTCAATATCATAATTCTTAAGTCATTTTGCAGCCATTGTGTGCTGATATCTTATTTTACTTTCAATGGAGACATATCTAAACCACACTTGGGTCTTGTGCAGCTCGGAACAGAGGAGGCTAAAAACTTCCATGACAAGAACATCCACATAACTCTGCTTCCAAATAAAGCTGAAGTGCAGAAACCTCAAGATACACCAAAAAAAGCTGCTGAAGATGAAGTCTCTGTCAGCGTCGAAGCATAGTTGAAAATAATTTCCACACGGGATTCTAATTGTAGAAGGGATGGATTGTGAGTAACTGATATTGCTCTGTTTTGAAATTTTTGAGTGTTGTATGTATAGCATTCATATAATTCATGTGATAATAGTATATAGTTCATTAGAAGTTGAATTATAGAGGCAGCCGTGTCCGATAACCGATTTCTTCAGTAGTAATCACACAAGATCACCCGGTTGAAAATCTTCTGCAGTTACTAGATTTGCAATGAATCTCAACCTTTGAATTTCATTTTTTAACCCCTTTGGGGAAAAATGCCAACCTGGGTGATATAGTTGATTATGACTCAGTACCTGTTTGAGTGCAGCTTATTTATAACCTTGACTCAAAAATGTAATTTTCTGCTCAAGATGTAGATGCTGCAACGTACATACCTAACGATTTGAAGGTAGCTTAGTTTTGAAGTGCTTACGTTTGAAGAATGGTAACATGTCAAATGTTTTTCTACACGCACAAGTAAACAGAATATAGTATTGAAAGCAACATGGTACACACATGCACCTTGTTCAGATATTCTACTATATCCTTTTGGAAGATAAAACTTTTCAATTGTAAAAACTGTATCCTTTTCCAGTTAATATCTTCTCGGTATATTCGCTTAATTTCTAATTGAAAACGTTAATAGATAATTGAACAACTCAAGGATTATACAAAATTTATGTGGTTGACTAAATATAAAAACAGTTTCTGAGACGAATAAGCAAAAGATAAGATATATTTACGTGATAAAAGTGTATTGAGAATGTGGGCTCATTAAGTGATAATTCAAGGATTTGACTTTTTAAAATGGAAAAGTTTTTTTTTTTTGGACTCTGGTGATAAATTTACTTTCAGAGTTTAAAGCGAGTAACTTGAATTATTGATGTATAAATCAATGGTTTACACACATGAAGAATGAAGTTGCATAACTAATTAATATAATTTTTGTCCTAATCACTCTCTTAAAAAATCTGGTATCACCTAGATGACCAAATCACCATTAAATTTAATTTAAAATTGTAATACTTTTTTAATAGTAAAATAATATATTAATAAAAAGATGGAAATCACCAAAATTACAAATAATCCTAAAATACAATAAATATGTATAGGATTATCAAGAATACAAATAAAAAACAAGAAGAAAAAAATCCAATCAATAAAACAACATTTCAAATGGAATAGATAAGGAAAATCATCTAAGCCGCTAAAGAGTTCATACAGAACCACCATCAACATATAAAAATCATCAAGAGAATAACAAAACCACAAACTAAAACCTATCTTAGAATTAAGGCAAACAGTCTATTTGCTATTAGTTAATGTTTTGAAGTAAGTCAGAATATGTGCACGAGTTTACCCTGATCTACTTAGAAATTATTTCTAAAAAAAAACTCTTTTTTTCGACCTTTTTCACATTTTTTGTAAAACCATTAAAAATGATATCATTAGAGACTCTTTAAATAGTCTAGACTGCATCAGCTTAAATCATAACAAAACCACCCATAGACTTGCCCCAGCCATTAATGAAAAGAAAAACTCAAAAAAAGTTTATAGTCACTAAGAAGAACCACCTCTCAACTCAACCATTGGAAGATATTATAACACATATATAATACTAACTCACAAGTGACAAAGAGATGGAAAACCGACTCCACCAAATTTTTACAAAAAAATAAGAGATTCTACTAGGATGAACAATCACCCCCGTTTTATACAAGGTCTCTCTATAAGAGAATCTATCATAGAATAACTGTCAGGAGAATACCAATACTTTAGGAGGAACACACCTATCATATACAGGGGAAAAGGGTCAAATTCTTAATCATAAGAGACAATAAGAAACCAGCCAAATGAACATGATAGGTAAAGGCAACAAAAAAAATCTTCTCTTGTATGCTTCCGGATCCACTTATCTCTTTCATGAGAGAGAATAAAATCTTGAAGCATAGAGAGAAGATTTTCAAGCACAATTAGCTTTTTAAGAAATAAATATCTTCTCCATATGATATCTTTAAACACGTCCCTGTTATTCACCTCGTTGATCTCTCCCACCAACCCATCTGACTTAATGGAGTTAGAAAATAGACCAGAGAACTTGAACTTTAGGGGAATGCGTCCTAACAAAGGGTCCTTATGGAAGAAAATCCAGAGGCACGACCTTATTTTCCTAAGGATATTATCAATAAACCAATCAGATAAGTCATCCTCTTTGGATCCAAGAAGAGACACAATTTTCCACCAAGTTAAAGTAGATCGGAACCTTAATGTCTTTCCCCTTCGAAAATAGGAAACCAATAAAGCACCATACCTAACTACAAGAATATCATACCACGAGCATGAAGCACCTATAAGCAACCTCCATCTCCACTTAGCCAAAATGACTAGATTAACCTGCCGGAGATTTCTAACGCCTAACCTCATTTACTCTTAGGCTTATAAACTTTATCACATTTAATTTAGGAAATCTTAGATTCCCTTTTCATCCCTCCCAAAAGAAACCTTCTTTGTAACCTAACAAAAATTTTTCCCAAACCTTTAGAGGCATATTGATAAAGGAAAAGAAAAAGATGAGAATAACATTAATCATAGTGTTGTACCCCAAATTTTACCTCTTTGATGTCATAACATTTTGCACTTACAGTTAGAGATCAATCATCTGTGCACTGTTAACTAACCACCGTATCTTGCTAGTTTGTTTCTTTTGTGAACCGGGGTTTGCACAGAAAAGAGAACAGAAGTCAATGAGCCAGACTCTCACATGTTTCAAGGTCTCCTAAGACATTCTTTGGCTCCATACAGTCATCACAAGTGTTCACTAGTTTGGGTGAGATTCTCATGAGAAGTCATCTGTTCAAGAAGAGCAACTGAGGCTCCAAAGTGAAACCATTTGGTCTTGGAGGCTACTTATGAAGTCCTCAAATCATATTCCATGATCTTAATAAGATTGGGTCAAGAGAAATCAAGAAGATATCATCTGGTCAAGAGTTGTGGAATTAGGGTTTTAACCTGAAGAAACATTGAAGAACCTTGTTGTGATCAGGCAGTATCTTAAAGGGTTCATCAACCATTTAAGCTCACATACTTTCAAGAGATCTCATTCAACAAGAAATCAAGTGTGTTTGGTTCCTATTACAAGAGCCTTGAGCCACAAGATTCACCATGACTCAAACCAGGGTTTATCAGCATCAGTCAACCAGTGCCTTTGGTTTTGATCAAGACATGTTTTCAAGCATTGGGACATGATTCCACATGATATTGGACATCCCTAGAGGCCATCTATGAGCCTTGGATGAGAGTGAAGAAGCAAGATCCTCAAGGGTCATCCAGTAGAATTCCTGAGAAAATTAGGGTTTTGACCGAAAAAATCGAGCCTCCGACTCTGATGTTATTGGACCAAAATGGAATATTCAAGTGTTCAATCCTTGATCTGGAGTATGAGAGATCACAAGGCATTTTGTGAATTTTTATTTGAAAAAGAAAGAAAAGAGAAAAAAGAAAGAAAAGGAAAAAAGAAAAAAAGGAAAACAATTTATGTGGCACCTGCCACTTAAAAGGTGGCGCTTGCCACCACCATTGGAAAGGGGCATGGCGCCTGTCATGTTAATGCATGACGCCTGCCACATTAATTTGTGGCACCTGCCATGAATTAATGTGGCGTTGGCCACCTTACTTTTTTTCTACACTTCAAAATTTTGTTTCAATTAAATAATTTTTTTTAAACAAGGCTAGGCAAGTGGATTCAGTTCATCATGATATAGAAAAAAATTTTCAGCAAGGTATGGTTCACGTCTATCAACCTAACCTACTCTGAGCCTATTTTCTTAAATGAAGACTTTTTCAATTAACCACTTGTATTTGCACAAGGATTTGAAAAAGGGTAATCTCGGCATGCTGTAAGCTCATCATTTTTTCCTATAAATAGGACGTCCATCTTCAGTATCAAGGACACCAGATTCATCGAAAAATAGTGAATACTCTCTTCATATTTCTTCCACAGTTACTGTTATAATTCTGAGTTTTTGTCACAAGAGTTTTTCGGTTCGAGTTTTCCACTGTCCAACCTTGCTGTGGCACTTTGAGGAAGAAGAAGTTCGTCCCTTTTTCCGAATAAATATTTGTGAAGAGGCAGTGGACCGTCTCCACTAGGTAACCTTCATATCTCCGTTTCATTTCCGTTTCATCTCATCTTCATAATATCATAATCGTGTTATTATTGATTCCTGAATAAATTTTGTGTGTGGTTTTTGTTATGGTTTTGTTTTATGAATGTTACTTAAAAAGAAAATAAAAATAATAATAATATAAAAGGAGGGATATTGTGGCGCCGGCCACAAGAAAATGTAGCACTGGCCACACATAAAGTGTGGCGCCTGCCACCACTTCCCCAAAGGCTTTCATGGCGCCTGCCATGACCTTATGTGGCGCCTGCCACATTATTTTGGCACTAGCTATCATTATGGCCCCTGCCATGCCTTTTTGTGGGGACTGCCACCTTGTGTGTTTATTTATTTCTTTCTTATAGTATTATTTCCATGTTCTTTCTAAAAAACTAAATAAAAAAACAAAAATGTGCATTAGCTTAGTGTTTAATTCTTGAACCCTTTTTTTTTGTGAAAAAAAATCATCAACCGATTCTTGAAACTGTTTAAGTTCTTCTCTGAAATATTTTGCAGCAATGTGAGGATGTTCATTTGAAAATTATTCCTTGACTTTATCACTCACCATGCCTCTGACTATAAAACTGGAAAATGTCATCTTTGCTTTATCCATGTTCATCTGTGAAACTTCAGTTGGTTAATGTTTACTGTTTTTGAACCATTGAAATCATATTGTTTATCCAACTCTTGTTTATAAGTTGTTTCCCTTTATTCCAAAGGAAAGTCTCTCTATTGACTTCATTGTCATAGATAACTCATTAACCCTTGGTCTTCTTAGGGCCATTTCCAATCCTCCTTAGGATTATCCTTAACCTTTTCCCCTCTAAGAGTTCCTCAACTCTACTTGAGTACTATCCTCATAGTACTCTCTCTCCCCTTGGCCTCCTAAGAGCCATTTACATCACAACTTAGAACTAGGATAGAGTTCTTAAGCTCTATGTGATTCTCACCATCATGAGTATTCACTTCCCTTTATAACGTAGACTTAGAGAGTTCCTTAACTCTATACGAGTTTCATACTCGTTCCCCTTGGAACTTTGGCCACCGTCAATGGTTCCTCCAAAACTCTTAGTTAAGTGAACTATGGTTGCTCTGATTCTTTAGTCAGATACGTAGGCACAAGATGCGACGTCTTGGCGAGCAAACTTAGTGTACATACCCTTAGGTCTTTACCTTCAACATAGATATCCTTAGCAAGCAAACATTAACATAACACAAGTATAAGAAGAGGCTCCTGTAGAGTACTACAGATACTTAGAGTGCTAATACCTTCCCTTAGTATAACCAACCCCCGAACCTAGATCCTCTTAAGGTTTTCTTGGAACTTTACCTTTCCTTTGGATAAATCAAAGCTCGGTGGTGAATTTCAAAGATGTGTGATGCAAGTTAATTAATAGCTTGTTATCCGATTCTCACCGCAACACATAGAATTAAAAAGAACAACCCTACATCCCAAACCAATATATGATTACTTTTAAGAACGAAGTCTTTTGGTCATTAAATTAACTAAAGGGTCCAAAGTAAATTTCAACCTAGGATTAACCCCTACTTGCAACCCAAGGCACTTAAAAAGAAGAGTTTCAATCTCACAGTTAACGAAATCACATCACCTGAAGAAGTTAGGAAGATATGGTCCACATTACCCCCTATAAGACTAATCTTAAAGAAATTAACTTTAAGTTGGCTCAAACCCTCTTAGAATCGCATAATACATTAAATATTTTCAAGACTAGATCTGCCACAAGGAGTGTATCATATACATACTAAAGATTAGATACTATCAAATTAGACGATCTCATCCTAAACTAAAGTAAAGACCAATATTCTCAATCCTAATACTAAGCCATTAAGCCCTTCAGTCACAAGCAAGAAAATGAAAGGAGATAGTGGAACCCCTTGCTTCAAGCCCCTTTGCATGCTAATCTCTTAAGTTGGACACCTATTAACCAGCACCACAAGATTGTCATCTAACACATAAGCTCTCATCCAAGCCTCATAATTCTCATTAAAACCAAATATAATAAGCATATAATCCAAAAAGCTCCAACTAAATAAATCATACACTTTCTCAAAATTCACCTTAAAAATAAGACAAACTTTCTTTGATTTCTTGGCAAAGTCTATCACTTCATTGACAACCACCACTCCATCAACCAACATTCTCTTAAAAAAAGCCGATTGATTAGGGTAAAAAGGCTTATCCATCACCAACCCAAGTCTAGTGGAAAACACTTTAGGAACCAGCTTATACAAAAGTCCCACCAAAGAAATCAAACGAAATTCACCCAAATGAGAGAGGTATTTAACTTTGGGGATCAAAGTTACATAGTACGATGCAAAACTACGCGGTAGAGATGCAGATCAATGAAATTGATCAAACATGATCCCCAAATCATCTATAACGAGATTCCATAACCTTTTTGGGAAGGAAAAACTGAACCCATCAGAACATGGACTCTTGTTACTGTCACACTGAGACACAACACTATCTAGCTCTTGGAGACTAAGTGAGCCGTCAAAACAAGATTACTATCTTTTGAAAGAGAGTGCAAGATAACATCATTAAGACGAGGTCTATCAACATTCGATTTCATAAAAATGTCAAAAAAATTCTAAACAATCTCTTGCCTAATTTCAAACACCCCTTTAATCCAACCTTTGGTGCTATAATATTAATAACATTCAATCTACCTTTACTTTTAACAAAACATGAAAGTAACCAGAATTAGTATCGCCTTCTCTAAACCACTTAGGCATAGACCTATGAAATAATTTATAATATTTAATCCTTAATGAGGATATATGTAGGGGTGACAAAATAGTTGGATTGTATGGATATGGATTGGATTGTTAATGGATGGATCAAAACAATCCATTAGTCCATTAACAATCCACTAAAATTTTCTTAAAATTATCCTGTCCAATCCAATCCACTTTGGATCTCTCTCTCTCTCTCTCTCTCTCTCTCTCTCTCTCTCTCTCTCTCTCATATTTATTTTTAAATGATGAGTGAAAGTGAGATTAAGAGAGAGATATAGAATTAGAAGAGGGTACAAGAGAAAAATGAAAGCGAAAATCCAAATCCGAGTTGAAATTTATAAAGTTATTTAAAAAATAATAATTATTACATAATAATACTATCTCTATTTTTTTTATTATAAGTTATTTTTATTATTTCACACATATTTTTTAAATATATTTATTGTTGTATGAAAAAAGAAAAATTATTAAAATTTTTGCAAAATTAATCTTTGTTAATGGTATGAAAATGAAAAAGAAGTTAAATTTAAAAAAAAAAAAAAGTAAGAAATATTTATAATAATAAAAAAATAATATTAATAATTTATTAATATTGTAAATTATTTATAATTTAATATATTTTTTTAAACTGATAGAAAATAAAAGATTAAAAAAAACGGATGAAATATTAGGTTTAGTATTAATTTTTTACATTACTCAAAATCAAGATTTAAATTAATGGATCGCGTGTCAGTGCTTTCCGCAAGTATACGGACTACATCAGAGTAATATAAGAGATTATCGTTCTCACAGAGACCAATGTCAAGCTATCTATAACTATTGTTACGGTGTTCTATTTTAGGCTAATCAAACAGGGTTGCAAAGTACACAGAAAGTAATGTAGATAGAGTAAATTCAGAGAAACAATGCTAAAATGCAATTCACATCGATCAGACAATACTCCTATCATATCTAAATAGAATTACTTATGGGGCAATATTTTCTTCCTTGAAAAAGAGTTAATTAAAAAGGAACCGTCGCGTTAGCATAATCAGAACCAGATTTGACCTCTAATCTATATCATCCGCTCACGCTGCACCGGTCGCATCTTGCATTAAAGTGAAAAAATCCTTTTTTATATAACTACCTCTAAGACTCAGTTAAAAAGTGTTTTTGATTGGAAACTTTTAACACAAAAGAATTTCCGACATATGCTCGACCAACCGGATCTTAAGTCTATGAACACGTCCGAAAATAGTTTTAAAATCACTTTCTAATAATATTAAACTTTCCTAATTGATTAACAAAGTGCTTTCGCTGTTTTTCTTAATAAAAAACTAACCAATTTTTATCTTAAGTGTCGGACGACTTTCGATCTTACCCGACGTAATCACGAATCTACTTTTGTAATATCCGATCAGATAAACCACAGAAAAATTGCATTAAAACCAAAACAGCACCTAAAGCATTCCCACAGGTACAACATACGGAGTATTGTCGAAACAACGATCCTCACATTCCAACACTAAAGATTTAGCTGGACATGACTACGGTAAATAACATAACATATAATTGATTATCAGAATAAGTCATTTAGGAAAAAATGTGTATTAAGTGTGCAATTGGTTTTGAAAAGGTAACGACAAGAATAACAAGATAAATCAAAGTAAAACGTACGAGACAATAAAGAAATTAAAACAGAACGATTAAAATAAAGGCAATGCGTGAAATAAATCAAAATAAAGCAGTGCGAAAAATAAACGAAAGTAATAAAAACCTGCTCCAAATCGGAGACTTGAATCTAGTCAAGAGTGGTAAAGAAAATAACGGCAAGCTTCTACTCTACGATTGCTCTACACTCTCTCACAACAACGGTGTGATAATTCCTCGATGTGACGAATTATCGCTTTTACAAAGTGAATTTATGCCTATGTTGCGACTAAGAGTGGATGCTCAAAAAAATGAGAAATTAAGTCCTATTTATAGTGAAATAGTGTCTTGGACGTCAAGTTGAGCCTTCAGAAATTGTGGGAGAGAAAACCTCTAGTCATGGCTTCAACCTCCAACCGCCTTTGACTGACTCCACTTTTGTGAAGATGGCGTCCGCCATGTGTGTAAATGGCGGTGGACGTGGTCTCATGGCCGTTAGGTCGTTCTGTTTTTCGCTCGTTTCGCTTCGTTTCTTCGTGAAAGGCTCTTATTAGACAATGTACCTGAAAATAAGACAAAACACAAACATAATGCAAGAAAATAACAATTAAACGACAATAAACATGTACAATCCGAACTGAATACGTAGTGTATTTCAGTGTTATCATTAATCTATTACATATTTTTATTTTATATTTTATTACACAAAAATATTAGTAGTGTACCTTTTTTTTTTGGACAAAATTAGTTGTCATTTAAAAAAAAATGTAGTATTTATGTTATATAAAAAATTAGTGTTTAAAAAGGTAATGTTGTTTAGATTTTATAACGAAATAGTATAAAAGAAAATGTTTTGATTATCCTTTTTTTTTTTTTTGGGTAATATTATCCTTTTTCAAAAATGAACTAAAATGACGCATTACATCTTAGTTTGTACAATTAAGGATTAATTGTGATTTACCCCCCCTGATATATGAGCGTGTTTTGGTTTACCCCCCACCGTTGCCATAGGCAGGTTTTGGCAACGATTTTTTCAAAAAAACCGTTACCTAAAGGCATGTAGGGGGGTAAATCAAAATTCGCTCATATGTCAGGGGATAAATCACAATTAACCCTACAATTAAATATAAATAGCACATCCTATATGAACATAACCAATAAAAGCTTGAAAATAATTTATAAAATTTATTCCACCTTTTTTCTTTAATTTATGATTTTTTAAAGGTAATTTTTATACATATATCTCGTACAAAAATTATTCCCTTTCACGTCAACAGTCATGTAATGAATACGTTTGGTTTGGCACTCTGACACTCCATTGCTTACTTGTTTCGTTTGCTTGCAATATTAATATTTTGATGTATGAACTACCGATAATGAAATAATATTCAAAAACCAACTTTGTCTCTTTTTGAGCCTAGACTATACAATTTTGAAAGATAGAAAAATTAATAGAAGAAACTAAAAATAGGAAAAATAAGTGATTGTTGGAGATGGCATTGAAGGAGAGATGGTGGTTGAATAAAAAGGAAGAAAGCTTCGCTTCAAGGCAATGGGGACCCTGCAACCAACACTTATGTGGACATATTAGGTGTCAACACACCTAAACCTTCTTTCATACCATCACATTTTTCATACATAAAACACTAACTTGTTCTCAACATTCATCACACATTGTTCCATTTTCATCTCTCACCTCCAAGATATGGAAGCCAGCGCCGGATTAGTCGCTGGTTCGCATAACCGGAATGAGCTTGTTGTTATTCATGGCCATGAAGAGGTAACAATAACTAACTAGAGATGTTTGTTTGTTTGTATGTATGTTTGTATGTTTGGTTTCATGTAACAGTTTTTGTTGTGTTATGCAGCATAAACCTTTGAAGAACTTGGATGGTCAAGTGTGTGAGATATGTGGTGATGATGTTGGACTCACTGTGGATGGAGACTTGTTTGTGGCATGCAATGAGTGCGGTTTTCCGGTGTGTCGGCCGTGCTATGAATATGAAAGAAGGGAGGGGAGACAACTATGTCCTCAGTGCAAGACCAGATACAAGCGTCTCAAAGGTAGAATTATATATTGAAGTGTAATCTACATGATATAGTTTTGGATAATTGCGGTATTGAATCGGTTGATTAACTTAAACAAATGATTAATCGTGTTAAGGGAGTCCTCGGGTTGAGGGAGACGATGACGAGGAGGATGTGGACGATATTGAACATGAATTCAACATTGAAGACAAAATGAACAATCATGATCATTCTGCTGAGGCCATGCTGCATGGGAAGATGAGCTATGGCAGAGGTCCTGAAGATGATGAGAATGCACACTTCCCTGCTGTTATTGCTGGCGGTCGTTCTCGACCTGTAAGATTTGCGCCATTTTATGTATCCATCTTAGATTCAATAAAATTTATAATTCAATAAAACTAAGTTTGTTTGTTACTGCATGCAGGTGAGTGGTGAGTTTCCAATTTCATCTCATGGTTATGGAGACCAGATGTTATCTTCTACGCTGCATAAACGAGTTCATCCATACTCCGCTTCTGATCCTCGTAAGATATAGTTTATAGTTTGTGTTCTTAGACTTTGAAAATGCAGATTTATCACTCTCTTGGTTCATTTGTAACATGATTGAAAATATTTAATCTCTTGCATGCTGTGATAAAAACAGGAGGTGCAGGATGGGATGAAAAGAGAGAAGATGGATCATATGATAGAGTGGATGACTGGAAATTACAGCAAGGAAATTTGGGACCTGAACCTGATGAAGATCTAGATGGAGCCATGTATGTTTTTCAGTACTCGATTTGAATGCAGTCCCTGATCATCGATATTTATGTTAGTTACTGTACAATGTGAACTGATGCAGGTCAGATGAAGCAAGACAGCCGCTGTCAAGGAAGGTACCGATAGCATCGAGCAAAATCAATCCATATAGGATGGTGATCGTGGCACGTCTTGTTATTCTTGCCTTCTTCCTCAGATACAGACTTATGAACCCGGTACATGATGCAATGGGACTTTGGCTAACTTCTATTATATGTGAAATCTGGTTTGCTATTTCATGGATCCTCGATCAGTTTCCCAAATGGTATCCTATCGATAGAGAAACCTACCTTGACCGCCTTTCAATAAGGTAAAGGGACTTTCATTCCTTGAATCCTGATTATTGAGATCCCGGTGTTTAAAATTTTAAATCGCTGAACAAGAAAGTTGTTTATCAGGTACGAGCGCGAAGGTGAACCCAATATGCTTGCTCCGGTGGATGTCTTTGTCAGTACTGTGGATCCCTTGAAGGAACCTCCTCTGAATACGGC
Source organism: Lathyrus tuberosus (assembly GCA_022829125.1). Lineage (NCBI taxonomy): Eukaryota > Viridiplantae > Streptophyta > Magnoliopsida > Fabales > Fabaceae > Lathyrus > Lathyrus tuberosus. The sequence goes on from JALAZF010000559.1 coordinate 1,296,826, forward strand.
AAACACGGTTCTTTCAATCCTGGCAATGGACTACCCCATTGATAAGATATCATGCTACATTTCTGATGATGGAGCTTCGATGTGTACATTTGAAGCCTTGTCAGAAACGGCGGAGTTTGCTAGGAAGTGGGTGCCATTCTGTAAGAAATTTTTGATAGAACCCCGTGCACCAGAGATGTATTTTTCTGAGAAAATTGACTATCTAAAGGACAAGGTGCAGCCCACTTTTGTCAAGGAACGTCGATCCATGAAGGTTTGTATTAAGCTACTAGAATTGTTATAAAAATCAGAGTCCTGATAACAGTTTAAAGCTTATTCGCTGTTAATTGAATGCATGACAGAGAGAATATGAAGAGTTTAAGGTTAGGATCAACGCGCTTGTGGCAAAAGCCCAGAAGGTTCCTGCAGGAGGATGGATTATGCAGGATGGGACACCGTGGCCAGGAAACAATACTAAAGATCATCCTGGTATGATTCAAGTCTTTCTTGGTCACAGTGGAGGTCATGATAGTGAAGGAAACCAGCTTCCCCGCCTTGTTTATGTATCCAGAGAGAAAAGGCCTGGATTTCAACACCACAAGAAAGCCGGTGCCATGAATGCTCTGGTAGAGTTTTATTTGAACAGCTATCGTTATTTTTATGATGTCCAATCAAATCACGCTTACCTGACTCATCTGATAATTTATGTAATTTCCAGGTTCGAGTCTCTGCTGTGCTTACAAATGCTCCTTTCATGCTGAACTTGGATTGTGATCATTATATCAATAACAGCAAGGCTGTCCGAGAGGCCATGTGCTTCTTAATGGACCCCCAAACAGGGAAGAAGGTTTGCTATGTCCAGTTTCCTCAAAGATTCGACGGCATTGATGCAAATGATCGATATGCTAACAGGAACACAGTTTTCTTTGATGTAAGTCACGGCAAGAAAGCCAACATCAGCATGACATGGCCTCCTTGCAAGCTTATATATATTACTAATTCCTCTTCTTTCTGTTCCGGCAGATTAATATGAAGGGTCTAGACGGTATTCAGGGTCCTGTATATGTCGGCACAGGGTGTGTATTTAGAAGGCAAGCTTTATATGGATATAATCCTCCCAAAGGTCCCAAGCGTCCAAAAATGGTCAGCTGTGATTGCTGCCCGTGTTTTGGAAGGCGTAAGAAGGCTAAGCATGCAATGAACAATGCAAATGGCGAGGATGCAAGCCTAAGAGGTTCTTATTTTCCACATCACCAATCTTGACACTAACTCCTTGTACAGATTGATTTTATGTTCACCTGTTCTAATCACTTTCACATGTTGTTCATATAGGAATGGATGATGACAAAGAATTACTGATGTCCCAGATGAATTTTGAGAAGACATTTGGGCAGTCGTCAATTTTCGTGACTTCAACCTTGATGGAAGAGGGTGGTGTACCTCCTTCCTCAAGTCCAGCAAGCCAGCTTAAAGAAGCCATTCATGTAATCAGTTGTGGATACGAAGATAAAACTGAATGGGGGCTTCAGGTAACACTAACATAGGCACAGCCTAGGGACTCTGTTAATATTTCACTATAGTTGTTTGTTCGCAATAAGAAAATCAGCTCATTCGATATTTTTGTTTTCCGAATTGCAGCTTGGCTGGATTTATGGATCTATTACAGAGGATATTCTAACAGGCTTTAAGATGCATTGCCGTGGTTGGAGATCCATTTACTGTATGCCAAAGAGAGTAGCATTCAAGGGTACTGCTCCTATCAACTTGTCAGATAGGCTCAACCAGGTGCTTCGTTGGGCCCTTGGCTCCATTGAGATCTTCTTCAGTCATCATTGCCCCTTATGGTATGGCCACAAGGAAGGGAACCTGAAATGGCTGGAGCGATTTGCCTATGCAAACACAACTATCTACCCCTTCACCTCCATACCTCTAGTTGCCTACTGTATTCTTCCTGCTGTCTGCTTACTCACTGACAAATTCATCATGCCACCGGTAACACTTTTATTCTATTATCTTCCTGTTAAGAAATGAGTTAAGACACAATGAGCTTTTGAAATTATAAGTTTTATAACTAACATTACCACATTTCGTAATATTACGTTCAAAAGCACAAGAATGTTAGTGATCATCTTATGTATATAGTAGGAACTATACCAAGCTTTTATACTCATAAAAATAATTTTTGATTACTCATTCTCCAGATAAGCACTTTTGCTAGTTTGTACTTTGTTGCTCTCTTCACTTCAATCATGGCAACGGGCATTCTTGAGTTAAAATGGAGTGGTGTCAGCATTGAGGAATGGTGGAGAAATGAGCAGTTCTGGGTCATCGGTGGTGTATCAGCACATCTCTTTGCTGTCATACAAGGTCTTCTAAAGGTTCTTGCTGGAATTGACACCAATTTCACTGTTACAGCCAAGGCAACAGATGATGAGGACTTTGGAGAATTGTACGCCATTAAGTGGACTACTCTCCTAATTCCTCCAACCACTATCTTAATAATCAATATTGTTGGGGTTGTTGCTGGAATCTCAGATGCCATAAACAATGGATATCAATCATGGGGACCTCTATTCGGAAAACTCTTCTTTTCCTTCTGGGTGATTGTCCATCTGTATCCATTCCTTAAAGGTTTGATGGGTCGACAAAACCGAACACCCACCATTGTTGTGATCTGGTCCGTATTGTTGGCTTCCATTTTCTCCTTGCTATGGGTAAGAATTGACCCATTTGTGCTCAAAACTAAGGGACCTGATACCAAGCTATGTGGAATCAACTGTTAAAAAAACTGGTTTGTTTTCCTACAGTATTCTTTGGTGAACATCTTTATGTAAATTCTTGATTGAGCTTTATAATGTGTGAATCAACAAAGATTAGACGCACAAGAATGAATGAGCAAAGAGTGGCTTATTATTATTAGGAAGTGCAAATGAAGTTTTCACATTTTTGTAAATGTAGTGGATAACGTAGTGGTTATCATGTGTTTTGGTTGAAATAACAAGGATTGACAAGTAAATCAATGGTACATGTTTACCTATACATTGTTACAAATTATTATGTAATGATAATTTTCTATCACATGCATCTAGATCACTATCACTTATGTGTATAAATTTCATAATGAAGAAATTGCAACAAACATAAAAAGAAACAGAATCTTCATTCAATTAGTTCTGCACAATCATGAAAGCATCAAGTTGGTTGAATCATGAGTTAAATTGATGAAGTAAATAAACATTACCATATTTGTGGATGTAGCATTTCAAATTAAATTTAGCAATGCCCGATGATGAATTACTTATGCTTACTCTCCCTAGACATTCCAAGAACTATGAATTTTCTAGGATTTCTGTTTCTTCATCTACAATCTTTATAAGTTATGCACTAGTAGTAGATTGCCGAGAATAAGTACAAAGTAAGAATATGTAAAAGTGAATGATCCCTTAAAACCTGGACTAATAAACAGGGCAGGAAATAGAACTTACTTGACTAATTTAATGATAGCCAATGGTCTGGGTTTTTGGTCCTAAAAGAAGTGTCTTCGAGATTCCAATAATTTATGAATCTGGATTTGTTGTCCCTGTAAATAAATACAAAGAAAAAAATAATAGAAAGGGGTCTTTTACAAGTGAACTAATAAATTAACTTTCTTTTGTTTCCTCATGTGACAGGATATTATGTCTTTTAGAGTGAAAATAGAAATACAGTCCTTCTATTACCAAGTAGACCTGATTTACAATTTTTGTTTACACATTTTAAATCCAGAAATATAGTCCTCGAATTTTTAAATTTTTGAAAATTTCCACACCACTGTGACAGTGTTTATTTTTGGGGAGATCTGATTTTTTAAGGTTTAATTTTTCTTTTTTCTACTTTAAGTTTTATTATTTTAGACAATAACTTGTCAGCACATTATTCAATGATAATAGGGGAACAAAAGTGAATTTTAATACTTTCTTTTCATTGTTAAAAGCTAAGAATCAAGAACACATTGAGAAATCATCAAGACACTATCTCAGTATCCATAAAATGATAGATTCATACTTGACAGCAAGATAGATCAGAAATCTGATTTTGAGTACAGAAAAGTAATAAATGTGTTTATATCGTCAAGTATATCAGGACAAAAAAACTCAGTTTCCTCAGTTGCTGTGAACATGTTATTAAAATGAAATCTGAGATGCCTATTCTTCCACCCCCAAGTGTTTTCACCAACAGCCTCCACAAAAAGAAAATCCCACTTTCTGAAAGATGTTTCTGCAATTATGGTACTTTTTTATGCGCACAACTCTACCGTGTCCCAGCTTGAACATAAATTTAGTTGCAAATGTAACTCCAAGCTTGTATGTAATCATCCATGGACACAATGAGGAAACCATAGATAAAAACTTCCTTTACTCAACCAGTGCGGTGAAATGTGGTGTTTCTCAAGTGGGATCAGACTCCAGATCAACTTAATGTAGGATAAATAATATGAAAGCAAAAGGTTTGTTAATGCTTCTGCCCCATACAACTTTAACTGGTGAAAATAAATTAGCTCAGCTTCACCAATAATCACCACAAGAACATATCCCATCTTTGAAATGGTGGAATCTGTTAGCATCCCTAACTACAATCAATCTTTCTGAGATCTTCGATATAAACTTAGTTGCAGTGTGGCAATCTAAACAAACCCGAAGATTTTTGATGATCCTGATCTCGGAACCGGGTTCAGTCGTAATAAGGCCAAAAGCTATAGCTAACTTCTCACTATGAACATTAAAGGCAAGCTCTTTTTCCTCTTCTTCCACATCATGTAAAGCGGGGGCTGTTTCTGACCGATACCCCATCTCCTTCATCTTGCCCGCTAACTTCTCCAGCTTTGCATAAATATCTGTTGCATGAGAATGAGAACGGTCACCAGATACAAAGACATGGGGGGTCCCATTAACCTCAATTAGAGTGCACCCAGGACTCTTTGCCAGTTTTCTTTTCTTAACAACTTGTCTTATAGAAGCAGCCTTTGGGAAGTTTCTCTCCACAGAGTATATGTTAGAAAGCAAGACATAGTATCCTACGCTCCCTGGATCGAGTTCAAATAGCCTTTCTGAAGCCAAGCGGGCTATGTTCGTGTCTTTGTGAATCATACAAGCACCAAGCAATGTACCCCAGACAGCAGGACCTGGTTCAACTGGCATTTCCTTTATAAAACCCAAAGCTTTTTCTAACTGTCCAGATCGTCCCAGAATGTCCACCATACATGCATAGTGCTCGGTTAAGGGCTCAATCCTGTATTTATTGACCATAGTATGAAAAACTTTCTCTCCTTCTCCAACTAAGCCAGCATGACTGCAAGCATACAATACTGAAAGAAAAGTGACAGAAGATGGATTAAACCCCAAATGCAACATCTCATTGAAAAGCTTAAGTGCTTCGTGCCCATATCCATGAAGTCCATAACCAAAAATAATAGTATTCCAAGTAACTGTATTTTTTTCATTCATAGAGTCAAATAATTGCCAAGCCTCTGAAATGTTGCCACACTTGGCGTACATGTCAATTAGAGCTGTTGAGACATAAATGTTTGGCTCAAGATTATTGCTTTTAATTAACTGATGGACCCATTTTCCAAAACTTAGAGATCCTAGTTGAGCACAAGCTGAAAGGATAGTTGTGACGGTGACTGCATTTGGAGTGAATTCAGTCTTCATCATTTCCTGAAAAAGAGAGATAGCTGTCTCTGTCAAACCATTCTGCGTGTAACCCGAAATCATAGCATTCCAAGCAACCACAGTTTTCTCCGTGGATTCATCAAACAGCTGGCGAGCCAAATCTATTTCATTAAGTTTGTTGTATATAGCAGTAAATGCAGTTGAAACAGTCGGGTTCAAAATAATACCAGATTTCACACAGAAACCATGAATAGAGCAAGCCAAATGTAAATGGCCAAAGGGAGAATGCAGTGGAATCAACCCAACTATTGTGCTTGAACTAACTTTCTCACCACAAACAAGAAGCTCTTTGAAAAGCTTCACAGAACATTCAGTCTCACCATTGGAAGTAAACCCAGAAATCATAGCATTATAAGCAATCAAATCCGGCTTTCTAATCATCCCAAACAACAGCCTCGCCGTATTCACATCCCCACATTTAGAATACAACGACATCAAACCAGTCAACACATAATCATAAAAATGAAACCCAAATTTCAAAGCCAAACACTGAATCCCCATCCCAACTCTCATCTCTTGCAACTCAGCCGCCGCAGGAAGCACAGCAGTCACAGTCGACGAATCCATCTTCACACCTCGCCTAACCATTTCCCCAAACACCTCAACAGAATCCTCAAAACAACAATTTTTAACCAACCCATTAATCATAGTGTTCCACAAAACCGTATCCCTCTCAGGCATTCCATCAAACACCTTCCTCGCAAACCCAACTCTCGAAAACTTGCAGTACAAGTCAACAAGAGCCGACCCAACAAAAACATTAGAACCATACCCATCAACGATAGAGTGAGCATGTAACATCATCAAGTGGTTCTCGTTAGAACAAGCCGCAACCGCGAAGGCGTAAGTGAAGTTATCAGGGTTGAGGTTCGTGTTGCGGCGCAAATGGGAGTACAGAGAAATGGAAGAAGAGGGGGAGTCGTTGAGGGAGAAGCCACGGACGAGGACGTTGAAGAGGAAGATGTCGGGTTTAGGAACGGTGAAGAAGAGGGCGCGTGCGTGGCGCGTGTGGCCGAAGTCGAAGAGTTTTTGAGTGAGTTTGGTGATGGTGGAAATGTCGAAACGGTAGCCATTGAGAATGAGTTGGGCGTGGGTTTGAGCGAGGTGAGGGAAGGTGGAAGCTTTGTTGACGAGAGAGATTAGAGTGTTGCGGCTAAGTTTGCCACTGCTGCTGCTAAGGATCATTGAAACGGTTTTTCATTTATGGTTTTGGGGTAACCGAAGTTTGTATATCAGTTCAAGTTTTTAAAACGGTAGAGAAATGTAGTTTTAGTGATATCCGTTTATTAAATTAGTACTAGTAAGATTCAATTATTTTATCTCTAATAAATAGTAAAGAGAATAGATAAATAGATTAAAGTCAAATTCAGTTTTATTGATGTAAATTTATTTAGAAAATTTAAAATATATAAATCCCGAGGAAATGTAAATGAAACATGTGTTGCATTACAAATTTAAAATATAAAAGTAAATATAATTATAATATATTTTGATTGATTGATTGGGCCCACAAAAGCATGGCATATAAATCAGTAAGTTCAAGAAACATTCATCAGTTGGAATTAGATTTTGTGTGGGCGAGACCTGGCAAGGTCATGGGTCATCGTTCCAACTCATCGCACCCATGGGGTGTTCACTTGATCCATTTACACATTCATTTAAAAATAATTGAATGATGAAGTGTTAAACCATGTGTCCTTGGAAGAGCTGGTATTTGTCACTTTTTCAAGGAAGAAACAATTTCCTTCGAATAAGTTGGAGAGTTAGTCTTATGGTTTTTATTAGTGGGAGAACGAGTCATTATATCCCTTCATTATAGTCAAGTAGTTGGTAGGGAAACAGTTTTTCGCCTATCAACTTGGCCCATAAGTTATGCCTATAAATATCGCAACCCCCAAGGGTAAGGAGAAAGATTCATTATTTACATATTCAAAGCACCTAAGCCTTCATGCAGGCACCTTCGTAAGTAGGGTTATCCTCATTGTATTTTTACCAATATAATTGGTGGTTATCGTGGGGCTTTAATAAAACTAACATAGGTCACACTTAATCCAACTTTCATTTGCCTTAGTCATCTTCCACAACATGGTGGCATGACGAGACACCACAATAACATGCATTATCACTAGCGGTGACAATGAGGCCATAATAGAGATGTGATCTGTTATGGATGAGATGTGCCACCATAACCAAACCCTAGTGTAGAAAGGGAGAAAAAATATGAATAATTAATCAGATGAACTACAGTGTGTAATGACCCTCATATTTATATTAGTAGGTTAAAAGAGTATTACATAAGAAAGACAAATGAGCCAAGTCTATATACTTAATCCTTAACCCTAGTAATATAATATTATAATGTAACTCTTCACATTCCCCTCAAGCTGGAGCATATATATTAATCATGTCCATCTTGTTACAAATGAAATCACTATGCACCCCATTTAATGTCTTTGTAAACAAATCTTCTAGTTGATCTCATGTCCTAACATAGGAAGTGGATATGAGATTTTCTTGAATATTCTCTCTAATAAAATGACAATCTACCTCAATGTGTTTTGTTCTTTCATGAAAGACCGAATTTGATGTAATATGTATAGAAACCTGATTATCACACAACAGTTTCATAGGACAGTTATTCTCAAATCCCATTTCATTCAATATTTGTTTTACCCATATCAGTTCACAAGTCGTTTGAGCCATAACCCTATATTCTGCTTTTGTACTTGATCTTTATACTACATTATGTTTCTTACTTTTTCAAGATATCAAATTACCTCTAAAGAATACCCAATATCCCGTGGTAGACTTTCGATCCACTGGACATCCTACCCAATCAGAATTAGAAAAAAGCTTCGATCTGCATATGCCCATGATCTTGATACACAATTCTCTTTCCTAAAGCTTTATTTCAGATATTTAATAATGTGGATTAGTGTTTTCCAATGAGTATCAGCGGGGGAAGACATAAATTGACTTATAACACTTACAGGAAAAACAATATCAGGTCTCGTAACAGTTAAGTAATTCAATTTTCCCACCAATCTTCTATACTTTTGTGGATCCGAGAAAGGAGTTTCATCCCCCGTCATCTTAACTCCAGGCTCCATAGAAGTCTCACATGGTTTGTATCCCATCATACTAGTTAAAGTGTCCTTCTTTCAATACATAACTTCAATGCCCTAAAAGTACTTCAAGACTCCTAAATCTTTGGCCTGAAACATGGTTTGGAGGAAAACCTTTAATTTTTCAATTCCTTTGTTATCACTTCCTGTAATTATAATATCATCAACATACACCACAAGTAAGATATTTCTACAGTTGCTTTTATTAAAAAATATTGTATCATCACTCTAGCATCGTTTCATTTCAAATTCTAAAACCATTTCACTGAATCTCCCAAACCAAGTACTAGGTGATTGTTTCAAAACATACAATGATTTCTTTAAACATCACACCTGCCCGTTCTCCCCCATGAGCAACAAACCAGGTGGTTTTTCCATATATACCTCCTCTTGTAAATCACCAAGCAAGAAAACATTTTTCACATATAATTGAAATAAGGGCCAGTGGTGCTTGGCAGCAAGAGATATAATAATATGAATATATGAAAGTTTAGTCACAGGTGAAAAAGTATCAGTATAGTCAACTCCATATGTTTGGGCATATCCTTTAGCATCTAGTCGTGCTTTTAAGCGGGCTATAGAGCCATTTGGATTCATATTGACAGTATACGCACATTTGCATCCATAGCTTTCTTGTCTGCAGGAAGAGAAACTAAATCCCAAGTGTCATTATGCTAAAGAGCCTTCATTTCCTTCTCCATAGCCTGTCTCCAACCATCATGATTAATAACATCTAAAAGAGATTTAGGAATAGACATGAAATCTATGCCAGCAACAAAGGATTTAGAAGTGGATGACACAAGAAAATATGACAAAAAAAGAGGAAATAGGATAAGTACGAGTACGCTTACCTTTGCGTAAGACAATTAGCTTGTCTCCATTTTGTTGTGGAGTGACAATTCAAGATGATTGGCGAGTCATGCCATGTTGATTAATGAAAGTATTACATTGTGCATAAAATTATTCTTTGGCATTATCACTTCGGAGAATGCAAACATAACGATTAAACTAAGTACGGATTTCAGCACAAATATTACAAAATATAGTAAATAACTCATATCTAGATTTCATTAGATATAACCATGTTGCATGGAAATAGTCATCAGCAAAAGTAACAAAATATTTATAACCAAACTTTGAGATTACTGGACAAGGACCATAAACATCAAAATGAATAATGTCAAACAATGATTGAGCCTTTTTATTTTGGAGAGGTAAATAAATAGTACAAAGATGCTTAGAAAATTGACACGACTCACAAGACAAACTCAATATTGACTTTGTCGTAACCCAGAATTTGACCTCCCTCTTTTACCTGTTTGCATGAGCATAAGCATTCGCATCGCTGGCATACGCATTCGCACTTTTCTTTTTGTGTTTCTTGTTGCAGGACATTCAGGTTTTCCAAGCCCGATTAATCATATCCTCACAAGATCATCACATCATCAAGACAAGCACAAAATAAGGATTTTTATGCCTATTTATCAAAACAAAAGGTGGAAAATCAAAACCGGGACCACAACACCATTTTTTAAGAAAAATTTGGCAAAATTGGCTAGAGTAATCGATTACTCAAATAGGGTAATCGATTACCCTGTGTCAATTCGCAAATTCTGCTGCTTTTTCATGACAGCACCTTTGCACACACGTTGGTCTTGGATTCTACATTGGTCTAGTATCATGTGGAACATTCTGGAGTCTTCAAGAATTCACTCAAATTTACTCCAATGCTTCACTTCCAATTAAGTGCACCATGTTCCTTGTTTTCCAAGCAATGTGGATCTTTGGATGTTGGAATCCACCTTGGGATTATTACCGAGTTGCTTCTAACTAATCGAGTTAGCCACCTTAACTCGGTGAGTCAAGTCCAACTAACTCCTAACCTAGGTCCAAACCCAAAGCTATGTCCAAACCAAATTCCAAACCTCTCATACTCCAAACCTAAAACCTATATAAGCACACCTTCACTCACTTTTTAGAGGATCCACCATTTCTCACTAAAATCCTTCTCACATTTCACTCTCAATTCTCTCACATTCTCTCTGATTTATCTACTACTTCTTCATCTTCATCTCAATTCCCTTCCAAAACCTCACAAAAAGCTCTTAATTCTTGAAGGATAATCACTTTTCACATTGAAAGTGATTATTTCTCGAGCTCAACCTTCATCCTTCTTGCTATTCTACTTGGATTTCTGGAGTTTCAATAGCTTTTGGATTCATCTCAAGTGATCGGTTCAAGTTTCTTCGGTGATAATTCTCATTTTGGAGTTTTCGTCGCGATTTGATCGGTTTCGTTACGTTTTGGATATAATTGAAGATCCCTCTGATTTTCTTTGATTATCTTCATCAAGATCACACCGCAACAGTTACCAAGGCATATCTCAGCCTTTTAGGTTGGTGGATCTCATTCATTTTCTTGTTTCGATCGTTTTTGTATTATTCGCGATGTAGTTTTGATGTTTTTGCAGGTGAATTGATTTTACCATTGCTTGATCCATGTTCTTAATTGTTTAATTGATTCTATTGTTGATCATTTGTTGTTTCTAAACTTATTTTTTGTGCACAAACTCATACCATAGCATGTGATAGTTTGGATAAGTGATTATATGTTGAAAGTTGCTTTTGAAAAGCTGTTTATGCTGTTTTTTTTTTTGCCACTGTTACAGTGGTAATCGATTACTCAAAGAGAGTAACTGATTACTCTTCACAAATTTACATCAGCGCTGATTTTTTCAACTGAGTAACCGATTAATCAAATGAAGTAAATATTACTCTTTACAAATTTTGCCAGATTCTGCTATTTTCAAGCAAGTAACTGATTACTCAAAGAGGGTAATCGATTACCACTGTAACAGAGTGCCATTTTTGGTGTTTTTCAAGTGTGTTTGCCATGCTTTCCTCATTTTAACTTCCATTGATTGTCATGCTTGATTTTATGGATGTTTTAAGTGTCATTTAACTTCTGTTTGGAGCTTATTCATGAACTTTTGTTGCACACTTTCGATTATTCAAATCGTTAATATTTTTGACATCATGTGAACACATCATTCTTGCATTTCACTTTGATCACATAACATGACTTTGTGTTGCATCTTGTTGATCATTTGGTACTGTTTTGTACTCCCTTTCTTGGTTTTGCATTAAGTTTCATTCTCCATGGATGAGCTTAATCTTGTACACTCAATAATTCACACCTATTGCCTTAATGATTTTTCACTCTCTTTGGAAAATTGTTGGCATGGTCTTTCCCTTCGATTAATTGATCAAAACCATGTTTAGATTAGTTGATCTTCCCTTTCCCTCTCTTTAGGCCTCCTTTAGAGTTTGTTCTCTCTTTTCCCCCCGTGGAGTTGGAATTTCGCGCTACGCCCTACGTCGGAGCACTGTACAAATTGAAGTTGTTACGCTGTCCGTTTCTCCATGCAGGAGCACTGTACAACTTGGAGATGTTGTGCCATCTGTTTCAACTTCCGCATTACACCCTATGTGTTAGAGAAGGAATGAGAAGGGAGAATTCCTACTTTCATTCTGACTACTTCAGGTAGGGGACGAATGACCCTATGCTTGGCTTAGTCATCTCTATCTCCAGGCGGTAGTGTGCTTTCTTTCCCCAGTTGAGTCGATCCTTGATAACTTTTTCCCTTTGCAATCTCTTTTGATTCTTGATCACTCTTATCTCTTTCAACCTCCCTTTTGATCTATCATCGCCTTCTTGGTTACGATCCCTTGTTCATTGGGTTAGCAAGCCTTCTTCGTTGCAATACCCTATGCTTTTCTTGCGGTCAATCATTGTTCTCTTGATTCCCCTGAAGAGTCCCTCTTCTCTTTCTTTGGGTAAATACAATACTCCTGTTACAACTGAATTCCCTTGCGGAGTTCACAACCTTCGTTTGGTTTCTCTCCCTTTGTTGTTTAATCTCTTCCTGTCAGTTAAAACACCAATATTTGCACTCCCTTTTAGTTAACCACGGTCTGTATGTTAAAACACTGATTTTCTTGGGTTAATCACCTTCTCTCGGTTAATCACCCTTTTCTTCAGTTAACCACAGTCTGTCTGTTAAAACACTGAACCCTTTTTTCGAGTTAATCACCTCCTTCTGGTTAATCACTAATTTTTCTCGGTTAATCACAGTGTTCTGTAAAAAACCGAACCCCAGCGGTTAGCAACCTCTTTTGGTTCAATACCCCTCTTCGTTGGTCGAGTGTTGTTTGTTCAGTCAATTCCAACACCCTTTTTGGGTTACGACCTTTGATCGATCCTACACCCGTTCTTCTGGTTAATCACAGTTTTCTCTGTTAAAACCAATGCTTCTCTATCCCCACAGAGTTGCAGTCCTTTCTTTCTTCAGTTAACCATTGTTTATCAGTTAACATACCGTTGTCCCCTCAGAGTCAAACACCTTCTCTTGGTTCAACACTCTCTCTCTTGGTTTATCACAGTTGTCTGTTGACACCAGCCTCTTTTCCCTGCCAGAGTCTTACTCACTTTCTTCGGTTAACCACTGCCAGCCAGTTAATATACCGAGTCTCCCTTTTCTCTTGGTTTTGACACCATCCCTCTATTTGGATCCCCGGCGGATTCTTTTCTATTCACTTTGCTCTTACTTTCTCGGTTTCGACACCAATCCTCTTTGTTATCCCCAGCGGAGTTTCTCTCATTCTTGGTTTTGACACCATTATTTTTCTAGTCTCTTGTGCAATCGCTCTTATTGTGTGGTCTTCCCAAGTAGAGTTTTCCTTTCACTATTGCTCTTGGTTTTGACACCACTTCTTTTGTCTTCCTGTTTCCTTCTTGTTTGGTTTTCCGTTCAGTTCCCCGAACTACGGAAGCTCTGATTCTGTATTCTTTCGAATGTCAGATACGTAGGCACGAGACACGATGTCTTGGCGAGCACACTTCCACCATTCTTTCCTTCTCCCTTTCTTCCTCCTTTTTTGTCCCTGGTTCCATGAACTACGATGCTCTGATTTCCTCATTGCACTATGAGGGTACGTAGGCACGAGGGCCCCAATCCTCTGCGAGCACTTTCTTTCTTTCCTTTCTTTTTCCCCTTTCTTCTCTCTCCTCTTTCTTTTGGCTAGAAGCCTTTAGATAGATAACCCATCAGAGCCTAGAAGTAAGCGAAATGGTTCCCGTCGAGTACGACGGATTCGTAAGGTGCTAGTACCTTTCCTTCGCATAACCGACCCCGTTCCCGTTTCTCTTCCCCTTGGGTTTTATCGATATTTTCCCTGTCCTTTGGGACTAAATAAAGTTCGGTGGCGACTCTGTTGTATCTTTGAGTGTGCGATTCACTCAGGATGTAAACCAGCCATCTTCAGACTCTAGCTGAGGGCACAATCTTTTAAGAACTCCTAAAGATGGACGTCCAAGCCGACATTGAAGTTGAAAAGGTGACATGCTGCAAGGTTTTGGAAGTTGTTGATGCTTGTGAAAGTCATTCTTTAAGAAGATACAACCCATTAGATACTCGTCCTATATCAATAATCCTTTGTGTCAACAAATCCTGAAATACACAAGAGTCGGGAGAAAAGACAAAAAAATTTAACAAATTTACCAAAAATAAATTTTAAAAAATCCCACAACTCTTTCACAGTATTGCAGTAAGTAATAACCCATTGAACTCGCCTGTCAACAGAATTCTCAAATAAGAAAATATGTTTATCCTCAACCTTTTGACCTTCCTGCCAGTCTGATTTTCAACCAGAGTCTTCCAACTTTTGAAATTCTCTAAAGTTTCATCCTTAGTCTTTTGAGTGAATATCCATAACTTTATGGAATAATCATCAATTATGGATAGAAAATACCTTGCACCTGAGTGTGAAAGATTTTTTGCAGTCCCCCAAAGATCAACATGAACGTAATCAAGGGATTCATGTTTTTTTTGTTTGCCTTTATTGAACTTCACTCAGAAGGCTTTACCAAACACACAGGTTCACATAATTCCAACTTTTTAACATTGTCACCACCTAGTAGATTTTGTTTCCTTAATTCTACCATGCCTCTTTCACTGACATGACCCAATCTCATGTGCCATAGCTTTGTCTTCGATATAGGTTTTATGGATGCAATATCTGCTGAACCACTTACAACCTCAGTCTCAAGGATATACAAGCCTTGCTTCTTTCTGCCTCTCAAGGCTTCCTTCGACCCCTTCATTACTCTTAGGATACCTTGTTATCCCTTGAACACATATCCTTTCTTATTGAATTTACCAAGAGAAATCAAACTTATCATAAGATCAGGTACATACCTGAGACTAGTCAACAACTTTATTGACTCATCATGGAGCTTGAATATCACATATCCAATTTCTACAATTTTGTAGGCTTTATTGTTTCCCAATAGCATTAATCCACCATCTTGAACACATAATTCCTCAAACACGTCTTTGTTTGGAGTTATGTGCCAAGTGCAACCAGAATCCATGATCCATTCTTTGCTAGAGTTGTTACTTGAAACTACCAGGACATCAGATAATTCGTAATCATTTTGAATAATGGATGCATTACCATTGTCCTTGCCATTGTCATAACTGTTTAACCTATCAGGACACACTTTTCTTATATAACCTTCCATCTTATATTGATAACACCTAATAGCATGAGCATTACCACCATAAGACTTGTGATAATATTTACCCTTCTTTTTCTCAAACTTACCATCATTCTTCGAGAATTTTCCTTTTACGGACAATCCTTCACCAATAAATGATAATTTATGCTCCTTTCTTTCATTCAAGTCCTTTGAGTACAAGGCCGACTAAACTTCTTCAAAGGTCATGGACTTTCTTCCATACAAAAGAGTTTCTTTGAAGTGAGCATGAGATCTTGATAAAATATAACACCAGCAATGCTTGATCTTCATCATCAATCTTGACATTGATATTCTCCAAATCAAGAATCAGCTTGTTGAACATATCTAGCTACTCATTCAAGACTTTGGCTTCACTTATCTTGAATGAATACAGAGCTTGCTTCAGGTAGAGGCGATTTACCAACGACTTGGTCATGTACAAACCTTCAAGTTTGTTCCATACACCCGCTGCCATTTTATCCTTCGAGACCTGCCGGAGAACATTATCATCAAGGCTCAATATGATGGCCTTGTGGGATTTATCGATCATCGTCGTCTTCTCTTTCTCTATTAGGGAAACATCCATTCTTTCCGATCCCTTCAACGCTTCTAACAAACCCTGTTGAACAAGAAGAGCTTGCATCTTCAAGCTTCATAATCCAAAATCATTCACACCAGTGAATTTCTCAATCTCGTACTTCGTTGACGACTTCTTGTTCCATGCTCACCGCACCAGTTTGTTGTGACAACCGATGCCAAACACGAAAAATAAGTGAGAAAGAAAGAGTTCTTGAACAATCAAGAAAATGATATAATTCACACACACACACAGAGGGGGGGAGAGAGAAAGAGAGAGAGAGAGAGAGAGAGAGAGAGAGAGAGAGAGAGAGAGAGAGAGTGAGTGAGAAGAAGAAGAAGAAGTGAGAAGAAACATAGTTGGTTATAACAGTTTTTCTATTCACTTTCTCAATTGGGGTTAATAGATTACAAGTGAATAATAACCCACACTCTCTCTCAACAACCTGAGAAAACAACCTATTTATAGAATACTAGAAAATGTATGTTATGTATGATGATAACTCTCATACATGACATACATAACTACTACATAACTAAATACATAAAACAATTTCAACTACCACATGCTAGAACAAACTTCGACTACAACATGCAGTTCCCAGTCGAACCATGAAGTCCTCCTTTATATGTTATTCATCGTGTTACCTCCCCCTTTCTGTTGGTCTCAAGATCTATATATATTGTCAGTCTTCCCCGTTATTGAATAATCATAACAACTAGGCTTAATAACCATCATAAACATGGGCATTTATTTTAATTATTTGTAACGAACTTAATAAGTATTCGTAACCATTTATGACCATTAGTGATATGTAACCGACGTATTAATCACTCTGTAATTGTTTTGATTGTCCCTTTTAGGCCCGGTCAATTGAGTCTATCGATCTCATAAAAAATTTTGGGTTGTACATATCCGGGGAGTGAAATCAGTTTTAATATTGATACCTCGGTCGACCATATAATTTTAGAGATGTATATTACTATACAATTAAAGGGATTTCCCTATTTTCTTTTATATATAAGTTGGTTTCTATTACTAAACTTCTCATTTCTATTCTTAGCAAGAGGTTTCAACCTATATGGATGAAGCTTCAAATATAAATAATCACCTACACTAAAAGTAATAAGACGTCTGAATCGGTCAACATAGTTTTTAATCTGAACTTGAGTCTTTGTTAAATTATCTTCATGAAGTATGTGGTCCCTTTTTTTAGTCATCTTAATCAATGTTTTAAAAACCGGACCGATCATTAAATCGGTGAAGGTACTGGGTCGCTGGTTCATTAGTCGAACCACTGGGTCACTGGTCGAACCGCATGACTAAACTGTATAAACCGGATAACTCGGCTGAATAAATTGGTCTCTATAAAAAACTATATATTTAATAAATCGGTCGAACCAGATGACTCGGTTTCTAAAAAATATCACTACACCTACAAAATTTCAAAATATCATACTTTCACAAGTTCATTCTTTAAATTCAAACTCTTGACGTAGTCATCACGCACGAAAAAATAGTACAAAATACAAATTCAAATAAAATTTGAACAATATATGATTACAAACGAAGAAAAATTGTCCCAAATAAGTTTTGAATAAAGTCTACTTATATTTTAATTTTGTTTTTAAAAAATAAATGATCAAAACATGCATTTAAACTGCCGGTTTTCCAAAACCGCCGATTCACCGGTTTTTACAGGTTTTGGCCGGTTTCCAGCATATCCGATCCAACAATTAGACCATACCGGTGACCTCTCCGGTTCCCGATTCGACCGGTCCGACCAACCGGTTCGGTCCGGTTTTTAAAACACTGATATAAATTATCTTTTCAACAACATATGGGATAATGGTTCCTCTAAGTGATTGAGGAGGATCTCTATCATAGAGTGCCTTGAATGAAGTTAATTCCAAGAAGTTATTATAATCAATATTGAACTAAAATTCATCCTAAATAAACATTTAGTCGACTACTTGGGATTAGTCTATGTTAAGCATCTCAAATATGTTTCCAAATATCTATTGACCACTTCTGTTTGATCATCAGACTAAGGGTGATAGGTTGAACTGCAATTTAATTTTGTACCTGTCATTTTAAACAACTTAGGCAAAAAATAACTTAGGAAAATTTTATCCTTGTCAGACACGATGGTTGATGGAAAACAGTGTAATATAACCATTGCCTTAATGAAATTTTCAGCAACATCTTTTGTAGTAAATGGATGACTCAGTGGGATAAAATAAGCATATTTAGTTAGATGATCCGCCACTAATAAAATCACTTTTTTTCCCCGAGCCTTAGGCAATCCTTCAATAAAATCCATAGAAATATTAGTCCCAACTTAAGTGGGAATGGGAAGCAATTGCAATAAACCGGCCAAAGATAAAGTTTGATACTACCTCCGGTCCTTTTTATAAGGAACACTTCACTTTTTAGATTCATTAAATAATTAATGTATCTGGTCTACAATGCAGACCAGATACATTAATTATTTAATGAATCTAAAAAGTGAAGTGTTCCTTATAAAAAGGACCGGCGGGAGTACTTATTTAGTTGACAAACCTCACAAGTAGAAATGTGTTGTCAAATGTCCTTCCTCATACCTTCCGAATATATAATAGTTTTTATTCTCTTATAGGTTTTGGAAAATTTATAATGCCCTCCCATGGTTGAATTGTGGAAATCTTACATCACCACATGAATTTTTGAAGAATTTTTAGACAACACTAACTGTGAAAAATAAAAATGATAAATTTTTTAAATGTGCTTGAGTGAGTAAAACACTCAGCATCCATGATATTTATACACATTATATACTTACTTAAATATTATGTTTACAAGGAGAAATAAATAACAGTTCAACTGTTGGGGAACAAGTGTGAGTTGTGTTGAGAAACAATTATGAGTTCTAAGTCCCACATTGCTTAGAAAAGTGGAGGTTGAACACTTTATAAGTAAGAAGACCCATACTCCTATCAGCTTAAGGTTTTAGGTTAATATGTGGTGTCTCTCTCGCTTATTTGGGTGAGTTTATGACCTTATGACCTTTAGGTGAATGTTTGATCCAATGTGTATGTTTTCCCCTCATGATGACCGAAAAGTGGTATCAGAGCCTGGTTTGAGTATGGGACTGACTCCTTGTGTTGAAAGTCTTTTTGATATGGTGGTTAGGTGGAATGTCCCGTTGTAGTGCCCATTACGGGTAAAAGTATTTGTCAACGGCAGTACAAGCATGTGGATGAAAGAGCTTCCGATTGAGGGGGAGTATAGTGGATGAACTCATACTTGAGGGAGAGATTATTGGGGAACAAATGTGAGTTGTGTTAAGAAACAAGTGTGAGTTCTAAGTCCTACATTGCTTAGAAAAATGGAGGCTGAGCACTTTATAAGTAAGAGGACCCATACACCTATCACCTTAAGGTTTTGGGTGAATATGTGGTGTCTCTCTCACTTGTTTGGATGATTCTTTGACCCAATGTGTATGTTTTCCCTCATGATGACCCAACAACTTCCACTCAATGTGAATGCTTCCCCTTTGAGATACTGCATGATTCTATGAACTGCTTGTAAATGGATCTCTTTAGGACAGTGCATGAACTGACTAACCATACTTACAACATATGCAATATCGGGTCTAGTGTGAGACAAATAAATTAATCTCCCAAGTAGACGTTGATACATTTATTTCACTACTGGAATATCTTCTTCTGTATTACCCAATTTAAGATTTGGATCCATAGAAATGCTCACAGGTTTACATGTTGTTTTCCCTGTCTCTTTGAGTAAATATGCAATGTATTTTTATTGAGATACAAAAATACCTTTTCCAAAATGTGCCACATCGATCCCAATAAGTACTTCAACTTTCTAAGAGTTTTTATTTCATACTCCTTATCCAAATAATAACTCAATATTTGTTGCTCATTCCAATCATATCTAGTCAGTATAATGTCATCCACATATATTAACAATACTGTTACTCCCCCTTGTGGCAAGTGTTTGATGAACAAGGTGTGATCCCTTTCACTTTGCTTGTACCCTAAGAATGTCATAACCTTATTGAATCTTCCAAACCATGCTTGAGGTGATTATTTTAGGCCATATAATGCCTTTTTCAACCTGCAAATTGTATTGTCAGACACTTTTTTTTTCATACCCCGGCGGTACCTGCATGTAAATATCCTCCTCAAGTTCCCCATGTAAGAAGGCATTCTTCACATCAAATTGTTGTAAATTCCAACCATAATTGGCAGCAAAAGACAAAATTATTCTCATTGTATTCATCTTTGTAACCGGAGCAAATGTCTTTGAATAGTCAATTCCATAGGTTTGTGTAAACCCTTTGGCAACCAACCTGACTTTATATATTTTGATTGATCCATCAGCCATATATTTTACTATATACACCCATTTGCATCCAACTGGCCTATTTCCTCATGGTAAAGTCTAACTCCCAAATTCCATTCTTCATCAATGCGCCTATTTCAATATTCATAACTTGCTTCCAATTTTCATCAAACAATGCATCAGAATCATTAGTAGGTATGAAAGTAGCATTTAGGTTTGTAAGGAAGGTTTTATGGGTAGGTGAGATTTTTTTAAAGAAATATAGTTTGAAAGGGGATATAAAGGTTGTATGGTGTATTTTCTGGTACCATTTTTAATAGAAATTGGAAGGACTATGCCATCATTTGTTGTTCGGGTCATAATTTTATCTTGTAATTCAGAAGAATTAATTACCTCATTTGAAGGAGTTGAGTCAGACTCTTGAACTTGTGTTAGTTCAGGAACGACCAATGACTTTCTCATGTAAACCAGATTCTTTCCATATCTTACATCCATTTCATGTCCAAGTTCAGCTACTGGTATATTTGATTGATTTGACTCACTCCTAATTCTCCAGTCCTAGATGGGTATGGTACAAGTATGTTTAACTAAAGACAGGAAAGACCGGGTATATTTGACTCGAAACTGGAAGAATTAGGTGGATTTGATTCGAGACCAGAGAGATTAAGTGTATTTGAGTCATAACTAGAATGACCAGATATATTTGACTTAATACTAGATAGATTGAGTGTATTTGACTCAAGACCAGAAAGATCGAGACTTTCAAGCTTATCTTCCTTAAAATTCTCCCCCTGAAGATAAGGTTTAGTGAAGTACGGTTCTTCCTCATGAAAGGTAACATCTCGTGACATAAATAACCTTTTAGATGGAGGATGAAAACACCCATATCCATTTTGAGTAGAGGAATACCCGACAAAAACACATCTTAGGGATCTAGGATCAAGTTTTTTCATGTCTTGACTATGCACATGGAAAATGAGACACAACCAAAGATTCGAGGTTTAAAATTACTACTTGTTGACAAATTTGGATAAAATGAAGAAAAAACATCAATAGTACTTTTAAACCCTAATATTTTAGAGAAAAGTCGATTAATAAGATATGTGCTAGTGAGAGCGAACTCCCCCATAAATATTTAGGAACATTTTGACGAAAATTAGTGCTCGGGTTTGGTCTAATAGATGCACATTTTTTTCTTTCTGCGATTCCATTTTGTTGTGGTGTTTTACCACAAGAAGACTCATTGACAGTTTCTGTTTTTGACAAAAAGAAATAAGAACATGATTGAAGTAATATTTTCCATTGTCAGACCTAAGCCTTTTAATGTTTACTCCAAATTGATTTTTAATCATGTAGAAAAACTTTGGGAAAACAATACTGATGTCGGACTTGTTTTGGAGTAAAAACACCTAAGTAATCCGAGTAAAATCATCTATAAAAGTCACAAACCACCTAGCATCTTTTATTTTGGATTGATAGATAGACCCCAAACATTTGAATGAATAAGATAGAAAAGGGAAAGGCTTTTTTGTGGTTTAATAGAAAAGGTAGACGCTTATGTTTAGCAAACTCGCAAACATCACAATGAAGACTTCAAATATCTACTTTATTAAATAGTGACGCAAACAAAACTTTAATGACTCCAAAAGAAGGATGGCCTAATCGACAATGGAAAAGAATTTTTTTTTTCATTTTTGGAGAGTACCTACTCTGACATAAATGAGTGGGACCAGTAGACTTTTGTACACTGACCTGGTTCTTCAAGATATATAGTAAAGGCCATTCCTTTCTTTAGCACGTTCAATCGTATTTTCTGACTCATTATCCTGAAATATACAACAATTATTATGAAAAGTCACATTACAGGATAAATCATTTGTAAGTTTTTGAATGGAGACAAGGTTCATGGATAACTTTGGAACATGGAAGACCATTTCTAAGTTTATAAAATGATTTATTTGGATATCTCCAACGCCAACTACGGTTACAATAGTATCATTGGCAATATAAATTTTGTTATTACTGGGACAAGGGGAATATGTGGAGAACTGTTTTGAAGAGTGTGTCATGTGGTCTGTGGCTCCTGAATCTAATATCCAAAATAAGCAAGAAGGTGTTTCTGAGACATGAAATTCAAATGAGAGTGAAAGCTTACCAGAATACGCCACACTACAGTTACCTGATGATTTTTCCATACTATTATTCATGAAGGAAACAAAAGCAACCACAAAGTATTTATGTATAAGATACCAAAGAAAACAATATTCGATAAAGAAATCAACACATAAAATGTAGGGACAGTGGCTGGAACTGTGCAGACGGTTGCTAAAAGATGTGCAGACCTGTACCGGCGGTTGCAGGAAACTGTAAGGACGACTGGCGAAAAAGTATAAATAGCGTTTAATTGGGAAAAGTTGACAACAAGTGTTGCCCAGACAAGATTTAAGGGTTCTTACAACATAAAAATGTCCATTTGAATTTCTAAACAATGATTAGCGGAAGTAGAGTCCCCTAGATTAAGCGCTCTGATGCCATGTGAAAAATAGGAATGAGAAATTTTCTGAATGTCCTTGAGTGAGTAAAACACTCAGCATCCATGATATTTATACACATTATATAGTTAATTACATATTATGTTTACAAAGAGAAATAAATAATATTTCAACTCCCTAAATGTATTGTTGTAAATGTGCCTTAAAACCTTTGTTGATGAAGAGAAAGAAAACATATTTTGGAGATTGCATTTACCGCGAAAATCAGAAGTTTTAGAAAGTCAGACGAAAAGTCTGGGAAAATCGTATGGTGAATAGTGTTATACGTACGGATGAATAGTGGTGTCCGTACGGTGAATAGTGTTGTCCGTACGATGAATACCGTTTTTGAGTTTACAGACTTTTTTCGATTAGGTCCATGGATCCATGTGATTTTGAGCTTTGTTTGTTGGGTATTTGCTATTATAAATATGTATCTCTTATATGCTTGGTGTGTGACAATCTTAGAGTTTACACCAACAAGGGAGAGCAAGGGTTTAAAGGTATAACATAGGGTTTCAGCTATTCACAAGGAAAACCTTAGAAAAGCAAAGGTTTAGGGAAACCTTTGGAGTTGTTTAAGGTTATTGTGAAACACTATTACACCTTGGGTGTGAAACACTGTTACACCTTGGGTTTGAGTGATTCATATATTGAGAGTTGGAGAGGTTGGGAAACACTTGGGTAGAAAATAAGGTTGTTCTTAGGAACCTGAAGGCGAAGGATATTTTCTTGTAACTCATCTGTAATCTCTTGTAACAACTTTCTGAGTATAGTGAATTGGAGAGTTGCTCTCTCCCCTAGAGTAGATCGTTTGATCGAACCGGGTAAACAAACCTTCAGTTTTTTCTTGCCTTATTCTGTTATATTATCTGTGTACGGATTATTATTGCTGAAAACCATTTATTTTGGTTGCTATTGTTCTTTGCCTCACAAATTGATATTGAATTTTGTCGTAATTCACAACAAGATCCACAACAAGTGGTGCGGTGAGCGTGGAGCAAAGAGATATTGTTGACAAGTGAGCACCATGGTTAGTAGATGGCAGATCGAGAAATTTTCCGGTAACAACGACTTCGGGTTGTGGAAAATTAAGATGCAAGCAATTTTAATTCAAGAGAAATGTATAGATGCTTTGAAGAGTGAAACATTGATGCCTGCAGGGCTTACACAGGTACAGAAGACCGAGATGGTGGATAAGGCTAGGAGTGCCATTATCTTGTGCCTCGGGGATAAAGTTCTAAGAGAAGTCGCCAGGGAGCAAACTGCGGTTGCTATGTGGGCAAAACTTGAATCATTGTATATGACAAAGTCTTTGGCTCGCAGGTTGTATCTGAAACAACAACTCTATTCATTCCGAATGGTGGAGAACAAATCCATAGTTGAGCAGCTCACAGAATTTCACAAGATTATCGATGATCTTGAGAATATTGAAGTGAAGATTGATGATGAGGACAAGGCTTTGCTCCTGTTGAGTTCATTACCCAGATCTTTTAAGCACTTTAAGGATGCCCTTCTTTATGGTAAGGAATGTACTATTACTTTGGATGAAGTCCAGACATCGGTGAAATCCAAAGAATTTTCAAAGTCGAAATATTTGAAGATTGAAGATAGTGGTGAAGGCTTACATGTGTCAAGAGAATGAGGTGATCGTAAAGGGATGTCCAAATCAAATAGGTCTAACAAGTCAAAGGTAAAATGTTTTAATTGTTAGAAAATCGGTCACTTTAAAAGGGATCGTCCTGAAAGAAAGGTCAATGAAGATTCTGTTCAAGTTGTAGTTGTATTGGGTGAGGAAAGTTATGAGGATGTCGAAGCACTAGTAGTATCGAGTTTAAAAACTGAAGATAGTTGGGTCATTGACTCAGGTTGCTTTTATCACATGTGTCCAAGAATAGAATACTTTGAAACTTTGAAGATGGTGCAAGGTGGAGTTTTTCGCCTTGGTAATAATAAGGCATGCAAGGTTCATGGTATTGGTACAGTCAGATTTAAAATGTTTAATGATCGTGAACTTCTTATTCACAATGTGAGGTATGTTCTAGAACTCAAGCAAAATTTGTTATCTATAAGTATGTTTGATGATCTAGGCTATTGTACTAGAGTTGAACGTGGATTATTGAAGATTTCGCGTGATGAATTGATTATAGCTAAAGGGTCTAAAATATATGGTCTATATATTTTAGAAGGTTCAAATGTTATTATCCATTCATTGTTAACTAGTGGAGGCTTTCATGACAATGAAGAGCTATGGGATTTGAGTTTAAGGCGTTATGAATGCCTTGAGAAAGTTTCAGAGGAGTACAATGAATTTTGCAGAAATCAAGGGATAAAAATGCATGTTACCGCTGAGTTGTTATTGAGTTTTTAGGGAAGAGCGAAGGTTAAAACAACTTACTTGGTTGGTAGAGAATTTCTTCAGAAGAAGAATAGTGAAAACCAAGGGAGAAACTATAACGGAGAAAAATCAGTTTGAGGTGGAGTTTCCTACTATGGATGCTAGCAGTAGTGAGGGAACGATTACAGAGATCTCTGATTATCATTTGACTCATGATAAGGTAAGGAGGGTTATTGTAGCATCTCAAAGGGACGGTTATGCTAGCCTTGGATATTATGTTTTTAATGTGGCTGAAGGACTGGAAAATAAAAGAAGAAAGACATTCATGGAGGCATTTAAAAACAGGAGGAGTCAAGGGATGTTGAAAAATCATACTTGTAGGCTTGTTAAATTACTTAGGCAGAAAAGGGTAATTGGGAACAAGTGGATGCAAGTTGCGAAATCAAGATTCAAGGGTTGCTTGAATTTGATCAAAGTTATTGATTAAAGTTTCAACTTGGTAGAGAGCAACAATGTTGTTGATTGTTAAATTGGTATCAACACGGTTTAAAGTCAAGATGGAGATTGTTGTAAATGTGCCTTAAAACCTTTATTGATGAAGAGAAAGAACATATTTTGGAGATTGCATTTATCGCGAAAATCGAAAGTTTTAGAAAGTCGGATGAAAAGTCGGGAAAAAATCGTACGGTGAATAGTGTTATCCGTACGGATGAATAGTGACGTCCGTACGGTGAATAATATTGCCCGTACGGTGAATAGTGTTTTCGAGTTTTCGGGCTTTTTTCAATTCGGTCCATGGATCCATGTGATTTTGGGCTTTGTTTGTTGGGTATTTGCTATTATAAATATGTATCTCTTATATGCTTGATGTGTGACAATCTTAGAGTTTACACCAACAAGGGAGAACAAGAGTTTAAAGGTATAGCATAGGGTTTCAGCTATTCATAAGGAAAACCTTAGAAAAGTAAAGGTTTAGGGAAACCTTTGGAGTTGTTTAAGGTTATTGTAAAACACTATTACACCTTGGGTGTGAAACACTGTTACACCTTGGGTTTGAGTGATTCATATATTGAGAGTTGGAGATGTTGAGAAACACTTGAGTAGAAAATAGGGTTGTTATTGGGAACCTGAAGGCGAATGCTATTTTCTTGTAACTCATCTGTAATATCTTGTAACAACTTTCTGAGTATAGTGAATTGGAGAGCTGCTCTCTCCCTCAGAGTAGATCGTTTGATCGAACTGGGTAAACAAACCTTCGGTTTTTTCTTGCCTTATTCTGTTATATTGTCTGTGTACGGATTATTATTGCTGAAAACCATTTATTTTGGTTGCTATTGTTCTTTGCCTCAAAGATTGATATTGAATTTTGTCGTAATTCACAACATGTATGAATATAAATATACATGAACTTAAGACTTAAATGTTCTTTTTAATGGAAAACATACAATGTATTTTTCTATTTCCAACACTCAATGTAGTCAAGTTGGAGTGTTGGGTCTTAAGATCTTAGGATCGTCCATGCTTAGGGATGACAATGGGTAGAGTTTAGATAGAATATTATAGTACCCTTCTCCATACCTGCAGTTGGAAAAAAAAAACCTGTACCTGAGTCCATACCCGCTTGGGTATCAATATTGGCATTCGTCCTCGTACTCTATGGGTATATAAGTGCCCGTACTCATATCTATTACCCGCATTTCTAATAAAATTAAATATATCAAGTATAAAATATCATAATATTTTAAGTTTTTAAAAACATAAATTTTTTTTTTTTAAAAATGTATTGTTGAATTATGAAATAAATGATCACTTATGATCGTACCTGGATCAGACAGTTACTGTTGGCCAACGACGTCCGTCGAACTCCGGCTCCGGTGAGGTTGAAGGACGGCGGGGGGGGGGGGGGGGGGGTGTACCTGCAAGACACTCCGACGCTCAAGTAAGGTGGTTGTCAGAGAAAAGCAAGTACAGATGTGAGTAAGAAAAGTGACTTAACCTGACCCTCTTAGGTGAGAGGGTATTTATAGAGAGCCCCCAGCGCGGGGCCAACGGTTACTTGCATTGGGCTGGATTGTCAGACCCAATCCAAGTAACTGCCAGGGCTTACGTGGCGTAGAGAAGACCAGCACGTGGTCTTCGCCCTGGGGTAACTGCTCCTAGATTTCCGGGATTAGGGCAGACCGAATCCTGCGGAAGTGGGAGGTTACTTGGAACGTGTCCACGTGGTGCGGACCGTTAGACACTCCTCGCGGGGGAGGAGCCTTCTGTGTCAAGGACCAATTAAGCCGTACGACGGACATGGCCTCGCGGGGAGGAGCCATGTCTGTCGAGGAGTGATATGTGTCATCCTCGCAGGGAGAAGCTGGTATGTCGAGGAGGTACCTCTCCGCCGGGGGGCGAGGTTCTCCTGTCCTGCTGGCCCAAGTGCCCGACACTGTAAAGTGCCCGGGGGAACTGGTGGTATGCTCGCAGTAGTCAAGTGCCCCGCGGAGGGGTCTTATTGGGCCTCCCCATGTTGTATGGGTTGGGCCTGCTCGACTGTTGGGCAGCCTCGGCCCAGTCCAGAACAGGAGTCCCCCAAGTCGTTGCTCTGAGGTGGAAGAGTAATGACTTAAGGGTTATTGGCATGTCGAGGATACGCCAAGAGAGGAACCGAGGAGGTCGTTCTCATGTGCGAAATTCCTTCGGTTGGATGAGCGTCGGGCGTCGGACAGATGTGTCCGATCGTATGGTCGGGGATATGAAGGGTTTCGGATTCGAAGCGCTGGGGAAAACCGAAACGACACGCGTGGGGAGATGGGCGGCTGCATGCGTGCCACGTGTCGCCTACCATTATTACCTAGGGAGGCTGGCTAGGGTAGCGCACTCGAGTGCCCTATGCCCCTCGAGTCTCGCGAGAACCGCTTATAAAAGCCGCTCCCCTCGCTCATTTTTCACTTTTCCGCTTCTCTCTCAAGAATCCCTCACCTTCTCTCTAACCTCTTCCGTCGTAGCTCGCTGCCGTCAACCGCCGGGCACTCTCTTCCGAAAACCTTTCCTCCTCTACGACAGCCGTTCGCCGTCGTACCATCGCCGAAAAACTCCGTGCCGGAACCCTACACCGCCGCTTACCAGGTATTTGCTTCAAACCGGACCTTTCTTTTGCATTTTTCTTCAATTTCAACTAGTGTAGGACGTTTCCTTGGTGAATTGATGATATTCCCATGAGAAACGAAGAGATTCCTGGCGAATACGGCGGGAATCTTTAGTTGTGGAGGGAGAGAGTGCGAAGAGCTTTGCTCACTTTTGATGAATATCTCGGGGACTAGGGAAGAACACGTCGGGGACCCTTTGAATGTCTCGGGCTCCCTAACAAATAGTATATTCGTTAGTGTCGCGGGAACACGGGGGCAGAACCTTCCGGGGAGGCGATGAACTCCCCGGTGAACATGTTGATCCTTGGCCGAGTATGTCGGGGATCCGAGAAAGCCTTGCCCCTTCTTTGCCCGGTTGAACAGCGGTGGAGGGGTGGATTTGATGCGACCAATCGAATTCACCGTTTCCTTCTGCTTTTCAGGTAAATGGACGATTTGGCTGCGGAGGTGGCCGTAGGATATTTCGAAGAAAACGACGACCAGCCCGACTCTCCCATGGCTCACATGGCCTTTGCGCAAGAGCGCCCGCTCAAGGAGTGGGTCTGCGACGAGGCCCTGGAGATGTCGTCCATCTTCGTTTACCCAGATGAGGACGACGCTTTCTGCACTGTCGAGCACAGATTAATCGGATCCGGCAAATCTTGGAAGGTTTTTCGCCCCGAGGAGCACCATCGGATATGCTCACCCTACCGGGGAATGCGCGTCCCCTTATATGAATTTATGTTCGAGAAGGCGGGGTGGAGGCTGCCCTTCACGGATTTACAAGAGGGGATCTTCGACTGGTTGAAGTTGGCCCCTTCACAGATTCACCCGAACTCGTTGGCCTTCATCCGGGCCTTCGAGCTCGTATGCAAGTATTTGAAAATCGTGCTGACCGTTCGCCTCTTCTTCCGCATATTCCATCTCCAAAGGTCGTCGGCCGGTGGACGACATGGCTGGGTGTCTTTCAAGCAGAGCAAGGCACTGTTCCACACTTACTTGGATTCCATCCGGGATTTCAAGTTCCGCTATTACTTCGTGAAATCGGTCACCATCGAGGCTATCTATTCGCTGTACCGGAAAGTCACCCGCGAGGTTGACGGTCGTTCCGAGGAGGTGCTGGAGCCAAAGTTCCCTCTGTATTGGACGGAGGAACACTTTAAGAAGGGAGTCGACAAATACAAGACGAAGCATGTTCAGATGGAGGCCTTCGAGCGGGAAGCTTACGATAAAATCGTCGCTTTTGTTGAAAGTTTTTCCGAAGCTCAGCACGAGATGCTGGACGGCCGGCCTATAATGGGTGCAGACGGGCAGGTGAAGAAAGAACGTCGCCTGATAAATACCCGCGTTCTGCTCGAGACCTTCTCCGACGAGGAAGCGATCGAGTTGTTAGGTGGTGAAAACGTCCCCGCTTTAGGTCTTCCCCGCATCTGTGTTTCTCGCCTTACTAACGTTTTCTTTCTTTTTGCAGGAACAATGGCCGGAGCCGAGGAGAGGCTCAAGAAGCTGAAGGCGAAGAGGGCCCGGGAAGCGCAGGCTCGGGGAGATTCGTCGTGCTCAAAGGATCAAGAGGTTGTTCCTTCCGGGGCCCAGCCCGAGGGTGTTTCCACGGCTGCCATGCTCGAAGGTTCCAGTCAGTCTCAACCCGCTGCCACCGTGTCGGGGACTGCAGGTGAGCGCACAACTCCTGCGGGCAGCCAGTCCCCGGCTACCCAAGGGACTCCGAAGCGGCAACGGGTTGCGGAGTTCGTCGACCTGGGTGGTGAAGAAAGTCCCCCGCCTCCTTCCACCTTTGACCTCCCGCCTTGCCATCAAAAGCCTCGTTTCTTCTCCGAGGTCACTTATCCTCGCGTCCCTCCTTCCGAGGTCCAAACTGTGCTGGGGACTGCTACTGAAGCGAGGAGAAGGATATTTTCGAGGATCTGTCGGCCGTCATGCGCCTATGCTCGACTGCTATCATCCTTAATGACGAGACCTGTCCTGCTGCTGAACTTGCCCGCTTGCAGGAACAGCTGGAGACCTTGGGCGCTGAGATGCTCGGTATGCGCAAGGAATTAAAGGAGTGCCGAGACCTGAACAAGGAACAAAGCGAGCAGCAGCAGCAGGTCGAGGACAAGTTTAAGAAAGTCGAGGAAAGGGAGACAGGCCACCTTGCCCGAATCGCCGAGCTGGAGGCGGAGGAGAAGCGGCTTAAGGAAAGGATTGCTGAGTTGGAAGATGCTGTGCGACCGGCCGAAGGGGAAACCGAGGAGGACAGGCTCCTAACCACTCGAGCAGCGTTTGTGGCCCAACTCCGGAAGCTCGAGCAAGATCTCCGGCTATCAGAGGACGATGCTATTGAAACTGCGGGCATAGGGTTCCGAAGTGCCGTGGCGCAGCTTCGGGTTCTCAACCCCGACCTCGTCACCGAAGGGATTGACCCCGACGCCGAGGTGGTGGATGGCCAGATAGTTCCGCTCGGTCAAGGTGGACATGGCAATGATGGAGGCGGGCCAGACACGACCGAGACTGCTGCCGAGGATGCTGCATAGGATTATGTTTTTCTTGGCCTGCGTGCCACTTTGTTTTTGCCCGGCTTGTGGGCTTATTTTATGTACTATTTGCACAACGGTTATTTTTTCCCGGCTTGTGGGCTTATATTTGTAACATTTTGTACTAAGGGTTTTGCCCGATATTCGTACTTTACAATACCTCTTTGTTAATTTTGCTTGTGTGTGATGTGGTGTTTGTTATACTTTATTTTTGCCTAACTAATAAGGCTTTGGGATTTGCTCGACCTTGATAGTCCCTGACCGCGTGGAGAGCTGGTCGGGCGGCCGGAGGCGTACTCCGACCTTCAATGAGGCTAAGAGTTCGATTGATGTCCTAGCCTCGTGGCATGAACTTCCCATCGCGAGCTGGGTGTTATGCCCGGTTGGTACGACGACGGTGGGCCTCGGTCGAGGTATCCCCGCCGGATCAGAGGTCCTCCCGCACACACAACGCGGTCTCTGATCGTCGTGTTCTTATAGGGGTGTCGCGCTTGTACCCTAGCGTGTCCCCGTAATCGCGGTGCTAGTAAGCCGCAGGCAGTGTTTAACTGTAATATTGTTTTACCTTTTCAGTGTTCCATGGTCGAGCAAGTTCTTCCCCGTGCAGGTTTTCGAGGAAGTAGGCTCCTGTCCCCATTTTTCCACGGACGCGGTACAGGCCCTCCCAGTTCGCGGCGAGTTTGCCTTCTCGCGAGTCCTTCTGGTTCCTGCGCAGGACGAGGGTGCCTACCTGAAACTCACGTTTGATAACTTTGTCGTTATAACGTAGTGTTATTTTTTGTTTAAGTGAAGCTTCTCGGAGGGAAGCGTCTGAGCGCGTTTCCTCGACGAAGTCGAGCTCTTCTCTCAGGGCTTCATCGTTTGCGCTCCCGTCGAGGGGGTCTTCTGTCCTCCTCGAGGGTTCCCTGATCTCTACGGGGATCACTGCTTCCGTTCCGTAGGTCAAACGGAAAGGGGTCTCCCCGGTCGTGGAGTGTGGGGTTGTTCGGTAGGCCCAGAGGACGCTGTGTAGCTCCTCGACCCACCGTTGTTTGGCGTCGCCCAATCATCGTCTTAATCCCCGAAGGATCACTCTATTCGCCGCCTCAGCCTGCCCGTTCGTTTGAGGGTGTTCGACCGACGTGAAGTGCTGCTTCGTGCCTAGTTTTGCGACGAAGTCTTGGAAGTTCCTGTCGGTGAACTGGGTTCCGTTGTCGGTGACAATGGCTTGAGGCACTCCGAACCGGGTGAGGATGTTTCTTTTGTAGAAACGTAGTATGTTGAAGGCGGTGATTTTGGCCAACGTTTCTGCTTCAATCCACTTCGTGAAGTAGTCCACCCCGACGATGATGTATTTGTTTTGATATGATCCCTGGACGAAAGGTCCGAGGATATCCATCCCCCACCATGCGAACGGCCACGGGGAGGATAGCGACGTGAGCTCGCTGGGAGGAGCGAGGTACATATCCCCGTGCCGTTGGCATTTATCACACTTCTTGACGTGTTCCTTGGCGTCTTATTGCATGGTGGGCCAGTAATATCCTGCCCGGAGTGCTTTACGAGCTAGCGATCGTCCGCCGAGGTGCTGCGCATTGATTCCCTCATGAATCTCCTGGAGTATGCTGGGGACCTTGGTCTCCTCGACACATCTGAGGAGGGGAATAGAGAACCCTCGGCGGTATAGCTTGTCCTCGACTATGGTGTACGAGCATGTCTGTCTCTTGACCATTCCTGCTTCTTTGGGATCTTCGAGCAGTTTTCCTGTCATGAGGTATTCGTATACCGGGGTCATCCAGCAGCTGCTGTCCCCTATGGTGTTGATGTCCGACACCACGACCGGTTTGCTGATGCTTGGGCGGGAAAGCACTTCTTGTATGACGGACTTGTTCCCGCCTTTCTTTTTCGTGCTCGCCAATTTTGACAGGACATCCGCTCGGGCATTATGCTCCCGGGGGATGTGAGTCACTTCTGCCGAGGTGAACTTTTTCATCTTCTCTTTTACTAAGGCCAAGTATTCTATGAGGTTGTCGTTCTTGGCTTGGTACTCTCCTCGGACTTGCGAGGCCACGAGCTGAGAATCGGTGAAAAGTTTGACCTCTTTGGCGCCAAGGTCCTCGGCCAGCCTGAGTCCCGCGAGGAAGGCCTCGTATTCGGCTTGGTTGTTCGAAGTCGGGAAGGACAGTTCGAGGGACACCTCGATGAGGATACCTTCCTCGTTTTCGAGGATGATTCCCGCCCCGCTTCCCTTCGGGCTGGATGCTCCGTCGACATAGATTGTCCATTTCTGCGACCCGTTGGTCGAGGGTTCGGGAACGGTCATCTCTGCTACAAAGTCGGCCAGTACCTGTGCCTTCAGGGCTTTCCTTCCTTCATATCAGATGTCGAATTTGGCTAGCTCGAGTGACCACCTGAGCATCCTCCCCGCCATGTCCGGTCGTCCGAGGAGCTGCCTAATAGGTTGTTCAGTCCTTACGATGACGGTATGGGCGAGGAAGTAGTGGCGTAGTCTTCTGGCCGCGGTGACGAGGCCCAGTGCGACTTTCTCGATCTGCTGATATCTGAGCTCGGGGCCTTGGAGAGCTTTGCTCGTGAAGTAAATTGGCTTCTGCCCGTCCGAGGTTTCCTGAATGAGGACGGCGCCGACCGCTTCGCTCGTGATCACAAGATATAAGAAGAGTGTTTCCCCATTCTCAGGCCGCGAGAGGACCGGGGGTTGTGACTGGACTTGTTTCAAGTGTGCGAGTGCTTGCTCGCATTCCTCGCTCCAGTCAAACTCGGCTTTTTGTCGAAGAAGTTTGAAAAAGGGGAGTGCGTACTGTGCAAATTTGGCGACGAACCGGGAAAGGGCAGTGAGCATCCTGTTCAATGATTGTATTGATTTCTTCGAGTCCGGGGTAGGGAGCTCGGAGAAAGCCCTACACTTGTCGGGGTTTGCCTCGATTCCGCGTTCTGTGAGGTAAAATCCGAGGAACTTCCCTGCCCGGACGCCGAAGGTGTATTTGTCGGGGTTAAACCTCATGCGGCACCTCCTCGCCGTGTCGAACACCTTCTTGAGGTGCGCAGCGTGGTCGACTTCTTCTGCAGACTTGACGATCATGTCGTCCATGTAGACTTCGAGCATGTCGCCGATTTCAGTCCGAAAGACCTTGTTCATCATCCGCTGGTAGGTCGCACCGGCATTCTTCAGACCGAAGGGCATTACGTTGTAATAGTAGTTGCCCGACGCGGTCATGAAGGCCGTGTGTTGCTTGTCGACCTTGTCCATGGGAATTTGGTTGTATCCTGAATAGGCGTCCATGAAAGATAGTAGTTTGTAACCTGCAGAATTGTCGACCAATTGGTCGATGTTAGGCAAGGGATAACAGTCTTTCGGGCAAGCCCGGTTGAGATCAGTATAATCAACGCACATTCTCCATTTTCCATTATTTTTCTTAACAAGTACAACGTTGGACAACCATGTCGTGTATTTGGCTTCCGAAATAAAATTTGCCTCTAGGAGGTCTTTTACAGCTTTTTCAGCAGCCTCCGCTTTCTCGGGAGACTGCTTACGCCTACGTTGTGCTATGGCCCTAGCGGCCGGATCTACCGCGAGCTGATGGCAAGCTACTTCGGGGTCGAGGACGGGCATCTCGGATGCGCTCCACGCGAAGAGGTCAGCATTCTCCCTCAGACATGCTTTCAGCTGCTCTTTCGCCAGGTCGGGGATCCCGGCGCCGATCTTCACGTTGCGATCTGGATCGTCCCCGAGGGCCACGAGCTCGAAGTCTCCATCTGGGATGGGGCGCGCTGGGTGGAGAGGTTGCCCGTTGTTCTCCGCTTGGTGGTTGGGATCTTCGACTCTGTCTTCGTCGGGCTCGCTGGAGAACCTGCTGTCGAGGTCGACCGTGTTGACGCGCGGGAGAGGTACCTGTTCGGCGTCTCGGGGTGGCTTGGCCGCGGCCTTAGGTTTGGGACCAATGGAACTTAGGCCCTTGACGGCGGCGTCGAAGCATCTTCTGGCTGCGTCGATGTCCCCGTGCATCATCACTACTCGTCCCCTCCTCGTGTAGTACTTCATTTTGAGGTGGACCGTCGATGGGACCGCTGTGAGTTCAGCAAGGGTGGTCCTCCCGAGGATGCAGTTGTAAAGGGATGGGCATTCAACCACCAGGAAACGGATCTTCACCTGTCGGGCCGTGTCTTCGGCCCCGAACGTAACCATTAGCTCCACGTAACCCCATGGTCTGGTGGTGGTTCCATTGAACCCCTGTAGATCTGACCCGACGTACGGGGTCAAATGCCTCTCGTCTAGCTGAATGGTCCCGAACAAATGAGAATACATGATGTCGACCGAGCTCCCCTGGTCGACTAGGATTCTTCGAACGTCAAAGTTCGCCATTTGTGCCCTGACCAGGAGGGGAATAGTGGCGTTTAGTACTCCCCCGGGGAGTTCCTCGAGGTAGAAGGTGATGAGATTGGAGTCCCCCCGTACTTTCTCGAGGGTGGTCGTTTTCGCGGACGATGTTGTGGGTCGCATCCTGGGAGTCCGGGGAGGCGGTCTGTCCGTCTCTTACGCCGGCTTCGCCGCCGTGGAGGAGGACGGCGTCCTCGTTGTGGCTCCCGTTCTCCAGTTGTGCGAGCACAGTGTCCAGAGCCTGGTTGACTGTCAGATTGGCCATGTTGGTGATGAATGGTGGAAGCTTTGGTTTATCGAATAGAAAAACGGGGAAGCGTATGAGTTCCCACAGACGGCGCCACTGATCGTACCTGGATCAGACAGTTACTGGTGGCCAACGACGTCCGTCGAACTCCGGCTCCGGTGAGGTTGAAGGACGGTCGGGGGGGTGTACCTGCAAGGCACTCCGACGCTCAAGTAAGGTGGTTGTCAGAGAAAAGCAAGTACAGAGGTGAGTAAGAAAAGTGACTTAACCTGACCCTCTCAGGTGAGAGGGTATTTATAGAGAGCCCCCAGCGCGGGGCCAACGGTTACTTGCATTGGGCTGGATTGTCAGGCTCAATCCAAGTAACTGCCAGGGCTTACGTGGCGTAGAGAAGACCAGCACGTGGTCTTCGCCCTGGGGTAACCGCTCCTAGATTTCCGGGATTAGGGCAGACCGAATCCTGCGGAAGTGGGAGGTTACTTGGAACGTGTCCACGTGGTGCGGACCGTTAGACACTCCTCGCGGGGGAGGAGCCTTCTGTGTCGAGGACCAATCAAGCCGTACGACGGACATGGCCTCGCGGGGAGGAGGCATGTCTGTCGAGGAGTGATATGTGTCATCCTCGCGGGTAGAAGCTGGTATGTCGAGGAGGTACCTCTCCGCCGGGGGGCGAGGTTCTCCTGTCCTGC
Organism: Lathyrus tuberosus; assembly: GCA_022829125.1. Taxonomy (NCBI): domain Eukaryota; kingdom Viridiplantae; phylum Streptophyta; class Magnoliopsida; order Fabales; family Fabaceae; genus Lathyrus; species Lathyrus tuberosus. The sequence continues at coordinate 1,332,965 of JALAZF010000559.1, forward strand.
TGACCCAAGTGCTCGACACTGTAAAGTGCCCGGGGGAACCGGTGGTATGCTCGCAGTAGTCAAGTGCCCCGCGGAGGAGTCTTATTGGGCCTCCCCATGTTGTATGGGTTGAGCCTGCTCGACTGTTGGGCAGCCTCGGCCCAGTCCAGAACAACTTATATTAAATATGTAGTAGTTTAAAATTGATGTTATTTTTTTAATTTTATAAACATTTATTTTATATAATAATATTAATTTAAATATATAAATATATATTGTGCGGGTATGGCGCGGGTTCTAAGGTGTTCATCCCCGCACTCATCTACGCTTATTTAAGTGAGTAATTATCCGAGTCCGTACCCGTATCTATTTTTGCAGGTTTTTACCCTATCCGTTGTGAGTAATTTTGTGAATACCCACTGAAGATGGGCCAAATTGTCATCCTTATCCAAGCTGAAGTTGCCTTTTAGTGCTACGATCCTAGTTTTAGGATCTTTCCGAGCCCGTCCAATCCTACTTAAAATCCCGTGCTGACTACCTTCCTTTAAAGCACCATATTCTATCGTTAAAGGTGCATCCTCGATGAGAGTTTGCATCTTGCAATATATCTTGTAGTAATCCTTTCAATTTAGGGTCAGTTTAGACTTCTGTTTCCGTTCTTCTAATTCATCAAACTGCACTGTAGACAAAGCAGTCATCCTCCCAAAAAGAGCATCAACAACTCTATTTTCATGTCTAGGTCTGTACTGAATTTCAAAATCCAAACCTATTAGTTTAGAAGTCCATTTGAATCGTTCTTCTCCTAAGACACTTTGATTGGAGAGAAATTTTAGATTCTTCTGATTAGTGAGTATGATGAAATGTCCTCCCACTAAATAATGTCTCCACTTCTGAACCCCTATCACAATAGCCATTAATTCTCGCTCATATACAGACTTAGCTTGTGTCCTTTCTGACAAAGCTTGACTAAACTGCTATTCATTACAGCAAAAACCATGCATAGATCATAAAAGACAACATACTGATACAAGGCTCTATTGTATTAGGGACGCCATAACTAGGGCAGAGTTCAGGTTGAGAATGTGCAAGCTGCAGAAAATGAAGTAGGCATCATTGTTGAAGTGGTTTCTTCGGAAAAATTCAGGCATTGACTTAATTTGCTCAAGATTTATGCATGTTAAGGTCTTAGTTTAACTAGGCTCTACTATAATTTGATCTTGGTTTAAATGGTATATTAGTTAATAAGTTTTATTTTTCTGTTTCTCTTTGAAGTTGCCTTTCCTGGTTTTGGGGTGACTTGAAGTCTATAAATAGATTTTGCTGCTATGGCACGAGGTGTCCATAGAATAATAAGCAACCAAGTACGATGAAATGCTTCGTGTTCTTTGGGATATTTAACTTCCAAATCCAACCAACAGTTAACACACCTTTAACCATGTATTGATTAATGTTATTGAAAGTAAAAAGACAATTATTTTAGAATGGTGGAAGTAATTACTGAGATAAATGCAAATTGTAAATATGGACTATTTTGCTTCTTTGCTTTCCATTTTCTTTTCATTTGCCTGATACAAAATTACAAGTGGAAGAAGGCTTGGGTAACCAGTGTTGACTAGAAAGAAAAAGATGATAATTGAACTATAAATTCCAGCATATATGAGGGAAGAGAAGAAGAGAAAAAAAACCTATTTAAAAGATTTACATACTAATACTACCACTTTGGGTGCAGCCGCAAGAGACTATTTCTCGTTAGCTTGGTAGCAGGTCAGGCTCGTGTGTGTCTAAATTTCCGAGATTGGTTACTTTTTTACCTCCAACCTTGCTTGATTTGCATCTGATGCGTTCGAAGGCTATATTCCTCAACCTGTTTTTGCCAAAAATAAGTAATCAATATAGAAACTAACATAAGAAATATAGTAAAGTGTGTTGCATTGCTTTCAACTCTTTTCACTCAGCCGTGAATTGAAGAACCAGTTTACATACTGTTTGTTTCTTTAAAACTGTCCTTTAAGGGACTAATAAAGCCCTAGACCCTAGCGTTGAAAGGATGCTCCTTCATTTTATGAAACGAAAAAGAAAAATTTATAAACATTTTGCTTATTCACTTCTGCATTCAGATGGAAGCATGGAGCAAGCAAGCATAACGTTGATGAATATAATATATTTCTGGCAATTACAACTGAATCATGACCGTCATTCTCTAATAAAAACATCTTTAGATAAAGTAGTTGCAGCTGTTATACTACTCGCAAACCATGGTGTGGTGGATAACAGTTTAATTATGCTCAACAATTTTCAGATATTAAATGGCTGAAGTGAAAAGAGCTATAAAACTATATTTGCATGCCAATATATAGACAGGAAATAAGCACATGACCCTAGAAGCATTTTCATATTGACATGTTCAACTTTCCTTGACGGTTAATCCATTACTAGTAGTATTTCAGTGAAAAATGAGGGAGCATAGTAAAAGTAATAGCAAATTATAAAACTAAAACTAGTTTACAGTCAACCCAGGTTCTTTAGATCTAGAGCTCTATTATGATTCGCTAATGAAATATGGCTCTTAAATATTGAATCCCCACAACATAAGTATTACAAGAAATCATACTAAATGTAAAATGTGGTAAGTGTGAGTGGAGTGCACTCATCATCATAAAATTGAAAATATATATTTGCATAGTTCATGTTCATAAATTATATAATTCTCACCTGCATAGACGCTGAAAAAGCCAGCAGCGCTTCACATTCATCAAGCATGGCTTTCTCCTGTGCTGTTACGATAGCAACTTCAGAAATCAAGTTATTCATGCCTTCCACCTGTCAGATACAGTATAAAATGGGGTCAACCTCTTATAGAGTATAACATCTGATGAATAATACAAAAAACATAGTAACCCTTTACTGCCCAAAACTGCAGTTCCACTAAAAAAAATCAAAAGAAAAACATACAACCAGCAAAAAGAGGTTTTACATTAAATGTGCTGACATAGAAAACAGCAGGGTAGAACAAGTGCTAGGTGATTATGTGAATCAAACCAATAGAACTGTTAGACAATTAACTCACCCGTGAGAGCAAAGGGCGGATTGCAGATCCCATAGCTTGCATGACATCAACAGCTGAACAGATAGCAACCTTCAAGTGCTCAATATCTGCCTGTAGGAGTGTAAACATAGAATGATTGATGCCAGCGTCACTTTCTAGGTACTAAACCGAAAAATACAAAAACCAGGCATACCTTTGCCCCTCCAGTCAGTGGAAGACGAAGAGTGTTTGCCTCCAAGTCTTCTACAGCCCCAGATAGAGCATCAACATGACTGTTTTCAAGAGTGGCCCAATCATCAAGGTAGGCCATCTAGTTCATTGACCACAAAAAATCTATTATTAATTATTGAAAGTTGAAAATTAGATAAGGAAAGAAACTAGTATCACGTACAATAACTGAAATTAGATAAGCAATAATGTGTAAGATTTCATATAATATCAGTATCTTCTTGATCAAAATGTAACCAACCTCCCAAACTAATACTCATTCTTCCAATGTTCCACTTTTAACAAGCAAAGTCCTAAGCTTTCTAATTTTTTTGTACTTATAATCACTTATATCAACCATTAACATGAAACATTGATAACATATTATCAAACTTTTCGATATAATAGGAGCAATCTCTTGGAAAGTACATGTGTGTCGCTTATAAACTCTGCAATAACCATCTGAAATTGAAGTACTAAAACAAATAACAACATGTGACTGGAATGTACTATAATATAGTTCCGAACTGATACTATAATATTAAAACATGGCATAGAGAAAGATAAGAATATTTCAGTCAAGAGAGAAGTATTACTTGATCATTCATAATAGAATTCAGCTTCAGCTCAAGCTGCAGCTGCTGGAGATAGATCCTCTTCCTAGTAATTGACTCCCACATAGACATAGTAGTGCTCCATACATTATACAAAGTTTTCTGCATCATCGAACAAGCTCTAGTAAATTGGTGTAGGTAAATGGTTCCAAATATACAATCTATGTATTAGAGGAAGTCCACGAAGAGTTTGCCAGCTTGTCAAAGATAGCAAGCCATACCTCGACAATTGCATTTTGGACATAAAATGCATCCTCCGCTCTCACATTTGCAAATCTCCATTGCAAGTATCTGTTATAGAGAAGTCTTAATTGGTGAGCATCTTCAATGTAGGCTGCACCTTTTTTCCCCTTTTTAAAATCGGCAATAAAGCTAAGAACTGAAATTGAATTGTTGGATTGGTTGGACGAACTAGTTGCCCTTATTTGACTTGGACTAACCCCTCTGGGAGGAGTAGATGGCCTTGACCGAGATGGACTGACACCTCTGGAAATAGAAGGAGATACCGGTGTGGTCCTACTAGGTGAGGAGGGACGTGATGACCTTGGAGATATCAAGGCTTGAGATCTGACTCCAGTAAATGCTAATCCTGTTTTATCTGATGAAGTGGCAGGAACAGATTTATGAGGTCTTAATACATGGAAGCTGTCATCAAAAGATTTCACATGGCTTCCTATTCTACCATTTTCAACAAGTGACAATAGCCTTGCAACATCAGTAGAAGTTTTCTGCAGGGGCTTACTTGCATCACCTGGTAACGAAAATCTTCTAAGTGAAGATACACCCGTTCCTGGAACAGAACTGTTCAACATTCTGGTTATCTTATCTGAATGATCAACACTTCTATTTAAGGGATTAGAAGATACCTTCCCACCCATTCTACCTGGCCACCGATGCTGATCTATCAACCGAGAATGCGAACCATCAACTGGTTTTGAGTTCTCAGATTGATCAGAGGCATTCTTCCCTTTAAGAGGACTCCTCCTTCTCTCCGGCGTAGACTTACGTGTATTTTTTGTTTCAACCTGCTTGTGTGCCACGTTTGAAGTTGGCCGTAGAGTTCGATCAGAAGCACTAGTAGCAGGCCTCTCTTTCTTGCTCACAGGTATCGAAATGGTATCTGACTGAAAAGAAACACTCAAACTTCGCATTGTGGAAGGCCATAGAGTCTCTGGCAAACGGCTACTAGCTACCCTTTTGGATAAATGCACATCATCGTGGACGGGCGTAGAAGGACTTGTTGGAGAAGGAGGAGTTGCAGGTCGATTTCTCTCAGCTGATTGAGCTCTCTTGGGTAACAATTTAGATGGTGCAGTTGTTCTTGTGAAGCTGCTTGGAGATGGACATCTTCGGGGACCAGATGGAGATGGGCACCGACGGGGACCAGATGGAGGTGCCGGAGTAGGTGACTTATACCTTGAACTAACTTCCCTAGTTCCGGACCGCCTTGTGGTGATTGCATTGTTCTTTTCAGCTGGGGCCAAAGGGCGTCTTGCGCTCTCCCCAGTTCTGTGTTTCCGTAATGCTTGCTCTGATTCACATACATCCATCCACTCGATCCCAATCAGACCACATTGATGGAAGTTTTCATTAAACTAAGCCAAATATAGTAACTCTGGCAGTCCAATGGAATAAATGAACAGCGCAGATTATCCAGAAAGAAGATCCTTTTCCCTGCAATAAATCTGTCACAAATGAAAATAAAGTAAGACACTACAGACTGGTAAAGAAAAGAAACGCAAAGAATAAGCCCCTTCAAAAAGAGAAAAAAAAGGAAAAATAAAAAAGCGCACATCTTTACAGAGACTCAGATCTGTTGGAGAAGGAACTTGAGAATCGCAGGTAATAAAAGCAAGTGGGTATGTTTTTTTCATGAAAAAAATCCCGAATCTAACAAGATCAGGACACAGCAGGAAGAATACGGAGAGGGAAAAAAACATCTGGTGGTGTAATGGATGAGAGAAACTAGCGGAAACTGTCTCAACGTACATTTAACGTTTTTTTATCATTAAACGTTGGTTTGTGTTTAACTGAAGATTAAAACAAAAACAAAAAAGTTGATTTGCAGGGGAAGGGGGGGTCCCCTTGGAAATTAGGGATACCGGGATGTAAAACAGAATAATAAAGAGTATAAGGATAAGAAAGAGGAAGTACATAGGGTTAGAGAGACTTTAATTTTTTCCTCTTTTGTCTCTCTCACGGGAATGCCATGGTCTATGGGCTGGCAATAAGTTTACTCCACACAAACACACTCTGTCCTATTTCTTCTTCTCTCACAACTCATTTTCATGAAAGGGAATTCAGTGAAAGTGATACCATAACTTGCATTGCAGGCCCAAAAATAAAGTAACTAATCTTTCCTATAACAATCTCCTTTTCTTCCCCAAATCAAACCAAACAGTCATAACTCATAACACAATTAAGTTGCAATGAAGTCAATGTGTAACTTTTTCCTTAGATGAAATAAAAAGAACCATAAGATAATAATTACTCCCATATAATAACTGCTTTGTAGTAGTATAAATAAATATCCTCTTCCAAATTTGCAAACAGAATATTATATTCAATAGAACCAATTAATTATATATTTTGTTTGTATTCTATACTACACAATAATTTATATTATTTTCTTAATTTAATTGAAGATGGAAGTTTGAACTTGATGGTGTTATTGTTGTTTGGGAAATGGGCATAGACAAAGAAATCCACGTGCAGTGATGATCATTGTCCACCATCCCCATAAAAACAATTTGTGAAAACCTAACATGATTCACAAACACCATTTTCCACAACAACAAAAAAGAAAATAATAAAAAATAGAAAAAGTTATGGAGACCGGTCATTTCCATTTTTAGCTACTTGCAGAAAACCGCTGCACCAAAACGGTATCCTCACCATATGGTATCCGCACCTTCCGATGCCGATACCGTTATTTACCATTTTAAGGATAAAGAACAAATTGTGTTTATTCACACCGTGACAACCGCAACCAGCGTCGCAACACTTATTTAAAACTTAGCACTACACAGTAAGAAGAAAAGAATATTGTTGAAATCCATGAAAAATTATTTAAAACTTAGCACTACACAGTAAGAAGAAAAGAATATTGTTGAAATCCATGAAAAATTATTAACCTGAAAAACTGATTGAAAAGAAACAAAATATAGGGTTCAGAACAGAGATCCATGACAAATGCCTGGATTCACACAGATTTATGTCTCCTCTCACTGAAGACAAGCTTGAGTGTAATTGCACAGAAACAAGCACTATAGACTAAAGCTCATTGAATTTCACTCCCAGATTCATGTGATTCTAAAAAAATTTCATAATTCAATTGAATTATGAAAACCACCTTCAAAACGCAAATAATTGAAACCGTATAATTTATAGCACAAAACTCGATCATAAATAGAAACCTAAATTACTCAAGCATAATGTGATAATAAACAAAGCAAATCATAAACGAAGATCCATAACAAAATTAGAGAGAAAAAAACGCTTAAATAGGAAAATTAATCAAAAGAAAAAAACCTAATGGATTCAATTCCAATGCAATAATCAACACCGTTTACTGATAACATAAATTTCTCCGATCAGATAAAAAACTCGAAATTGAAGAACGAATCCACGAGAAAAACCCTAAAAAACTAATTAAATAAACAAACGAGTGATCGAATCACCTTCTTCTCGAATCAACGATTAGGATTCAAATAAAACTCGCCGGAAACGAAACGGAGAGGCGAAAACGGTTACCGGAGTGGAGTTTCACCGGCGATGGCAGTTTCGTGATTTTGAAACTAAGTGGGAAAGAGAAAGCGAATAAAGAGAATTAAAAGAAGTAAAAAAAATAATAATAACGGTTTCGTGTTAAGGAAAAACTTTGCTAAGAAAAATAAAATAATTAAAAAAATAAAAAATAAAAAATAAAAAAGGTAATGATAAAACGGTTTCAGTTAAGGAAAAAGGAGGGAGACGTGGGGTCAGTTGTTTTCGCGCCACCTACTTTTAATTGTTTTTGGTTTTTACCTCTAACTAACTCTTATTACCATTTTTGTGTTTTAAAAAAAAAATTATTAATAATTTATTATTACTATGTTACTAACTTTTAATTATTAATTTAATTCTAAAAGTAGCTTTATTCTCACCAATTGTAACAATAATCATCGTTAGTAACAACGTGTGGGGTCGATAAACATAGCTGTAATATTTTCTCCTCGAGTATTTCAAAGCATAATTAATATTGATTTTTTTTTAGTTTTTTTGTTGTTGAAGTTTTGATGTGGAATGATATTAAATGTTTTTGTGATAATAACTTTGTCTAATTGAATGATGTTACAACGTGTTTTTGACGTATTATGCCGTTTGGGTGTTTTGAAACCTTGTTTTTATGATTTTGACAAAAATTGACGTAATGCAGAATTCAAATTATATACTACTACTACTTTACCAAAAAAAAATAATTATATACTATACTACTATATCATTATTCATTAGTGTAAATAATTGTAAAAAAAATAATCATTAACGTTAAACCTCAACATTTTACTGATGGGTATTTTACTCCGTCATGTATTGAAACACACAAAAATAAAAAACTTGTGTGCATTTTAATTTTAAAATTAATCACTATGCTCATACATGTGACATCTTAAGCCAGGTGGCTTAGGGACAAGGAAAGATACTGGTCGACAAATAATTTCCTTAAATATAATACAAGAATGTAACTTGTAAATGAGTCTCCAAATCTTGGGGCTTTTTGTTTGTAAAGAAGAAACGATTTTCTTCTATTTTTCCTGTTAAATCATGAATCAATACGAAATATATATATTATAACATGTTATTACTTTGGTTAATCAATCAAACGAAGTAATATTTCTTAACTAGATGCTAATATTTTTTTATTAAAGGACATATCACTACTGTCTATAATAATAACTGTGGTGATATGTTAAGTCTCACATATTTCGAATCTTAACGCCAATATTTTTTATTTATTTTTTCTATACAATAAAGAGTGTGTCCATTAATGTCTATATTTAAATAAAATAAAAAATAGTTTTATCACGGTTGTATTTATCAACTGTGGCTATATGTCACATAAAATTAATATATTTCATACGGTTGATGTTATCAACCGTGGTGAAATGTGTTTCATTATAATTAAAACATACAAGATTTTGTTTATTCCTTTAGAAAACAAGTGCCCTAGTAAAAGAATAGACGAAAGCGATAGTAAAGTAAACTTCCAAACTTTATCTTCTTACCTTGCATTCATTTTTTAGAACGTCATCTTCTTCAATTTACACGAAGGCGATTTACTTTGTCTATTTGTTCATCTTAGACGAAAGCGAGCGCGAGCATACACGAAGGGCGATGCTTGGCCCAACCTCTTCTTCAATGTACAGTACTTTATCTATTTCTTCACGTTTATCGCCATTCGTGTTGAGTTTTAGATTTTGATGTTGTTAAAGGTTATATTGTTGTGATTGAATCATATTCTTATGTAGTGTGTGTATGAACCTCTAGTATGTTGTGTGAATGGAGGTTGTATATATGTGTATGCAACATATTAGTATGTGAGAATGTTGTGTGAATTTTAATATTTTGTGTGTAACATTAGCGTGCCATTTGTGTTCTTGTCATTGAGTGATATTGAGATTGTTTTTATGTTATTGAGAATGTTATATATTGTTATGATTGAATGATATGAAGATGAAGATCGTTTTATAACTTATTGTGTTGTTGTATTGTTAATGATTCTACAAGCTTTTGATATAAATTTCAGAATTTATAATGGATCTTAGTTGGATGAAAGCTAATAGATTATGTCTAGTGTATGAGAAATGAGTTCTTTAATTCCTTTAATGCGCTAAACAAAATATTCTCAACAATATTAAACTCTTTTATTATCCTTGTGTTGTATGCGGGAATATCAAAAAATTTCCAAAGGAAGAAATATTTCATCATCTATGTTCTGATGGAATTTGTCAAAATTATACAATATGGGTGTGGCATGGTGAAGTGGATAAAAATCAAAATGTAACGTTAGAAAGACATGGAGTTGATGAAGATATGGATGATCGTGTTGGGAAAATAACAACAAAAAAGTAAATTTCTACTCACGCGGAAGCATACCCACAAAAAGAAAAAGAAGTAAATAATTCCAACAAAAACTCATAAAATCATAATTCAACTTGTAATTTTATAAGGACAAAATTATAAACTCTCTCATACAATTGCAAATTTTAAGGAGAAAATTGCAAACCCTACCAATTACAATTTTTGAACGAAAAAATTGCAAACCCTCGCTCAAATGCAATTTTTGAACGAAAAAATTGCAAACCCTTTCTCAATTGCAATTTTTGAACTGAAAAATTGCAAACCCTCGCTCAATTGCAATTTTTGGACGGAAAAATTGCAAACCCTCTCTCAATTGCTATTTTTGGACGGAAAAATTGCAAACCCTCTCAACAAACTATTTTTGAACGGAAAAATAGAAAACCATCTCAACAAACTATTTTTGAACGAAAAAATAGGAAACTCTCTCTAAACACACAACTATCCAAATCCCCAAACACCCAAAAAACTACATTTTGTTGTTGTGTAGAAAAAACTAAAACTAACTATCTATATTTATATTAATACTCAAATTCTATTTTTTTCTACTATCCGATGTGGGACTTGGATGAATATGCTATTTGACCCAACAAATCCTCCCTTCATCCAAAGTCTCACATATCTTCACTTTGTCTTCAACTTCATCTTCAAAGCGGTCATTATAATTATAATGATTAATTATAATGATTATGCATATTTGTAAAATTATTACTCTTTAATCTTTTTGTCTTCTTCCTCCCTTGATCAGAATAATTATTACTCTTCCTTCCTCCCTTGATCGGGACCAGGCTCTGATACCAGTTGTTGGAAAAATAACAACAAAAAAACAAATTTCTACGCACGCGGAAGTATACCCACAAAAAAGAAAAAGAAGTAAATAATTCCAACAAAAACTCATAAAATCATAATTCAACTTATAATTTTATAAGGACAAAATTACAAACTCTCTCATACAATTGCAATTTTTAAGGAGAAAATTGCAAACCCTACCAATTACAATTTTTGAACGGAAAAATTGCAAACCCTCGCTCAATTACAAATTTTGAACGGAAAAATTTCAAACTCTCTCTCAATTACAATTTTTGAACGGAAAAATTGCAAACCCTCACTCAATTGCAATTTTTGGACGGAAAAATTGCAAACTCTCTCACAATTGCAATTTTTGGATGGAAAAATTGCAAACCCTCTCAATAAACTATTTTTGAACGGAAAAATAGAAAACCATCTCAACAAACTATTTTTGAACGGAAAAATAGGAAACCCTCTCTAAACACACAACTACCCAAATCCCTAAAACACCAAAAAGACTATATTTTGTTGTTGTGTAGAAAAAACTAAAACTAACTATCTATATTTATATTAATACTCAAATTCTATTTTTTTTCTACTATCCGATGTGGGACTTGAATGAGTATGTTATTTGACCCAACAGATTGATTAGAAGATATGATCCGTGATATCGGAGAATCTTCTTTTAGGAAAATCCGTATTTATGATACTTTATGTAGTGATAAGGATGTGCTTTTATACAAGGGATGCACACGTTTTACACGATTGTCTGCGGTGTTAAAATTGTTTAATTTGAAGGCAAAAAGTGGGTGGACGAATAAAAGTTTCACAAAATTGCTTGATTTGTTGAAACAAATGCTACCATAAGATAACAATTTGTTGGATCATTGTTATGAGGACAAAAATATATTGTGTCCAATGGGTTCGGAGTATATCAAAATACATGCATGTCGTAATGATTGTAGATTAAACAGGAAATAGTATGAAAAATTGGATCAATGTCCAGAATATGGTGAGTCGCACTATAAGGTGAAGGAGAACAGTGGTGATGACTATGATGATGTTAGAAAGAAACATCCTCCTGCTAAAGTGTTAAGGTACTTGCCAATAATTTCAAGGTTCAAGAGGCTTTTTGCAAATGTGGATAACACAAAGTACATTGTATGGCATGCAGATGAAATAAAGTGTGATGGAAACATTTGCCATGTAACTGATTTTTTGGAATGGAAGAAAATTGATTCGTTGTTTCCAGATTTTGGCCTTGAGCCAAGAAACCTTAGGTTTGGGCTTGCCACAGATTGAATAAACCCCTTTGATAATCTGAGTACTAACCATAATTCATGGTTTGTTCTTCTCACGATTTACAACATATCTCCTTGATTGTGCATGAAGCGCAAGTATATCATATTATCTATGATGATTTCTAGACCAAAACAACTTGGAAACGAAATATATGTTTATTTAAGTCCATTAATTAAAGATTTAAGACTTTGTGGGAGGAAGGCGTTGACGTTGATGATGCGTATTTAGGTGAAAAGTTTAAGATGTGCTCCATGTTATTTTACACAATCAACGACTTTCCTGCATATGGTAACTTGGCTGAATACAATGTCAAGGGACATAAAGCGTATCCTATATATGAATCTAATACCTATTTTTGCCAACTTTAGTTTGGAAAAAATAATGTTTACCTTGAGCATCAGAAATTTCTAAAACCCAATCATCTTTATCGTAGATTGCGTAGGGCTTTTAATGAAGAGCAAGAGTTTGAAATCGCTCATAAATCTTTAACAGAGGATAAATTTTATCAACTACAAGAACACCTTACAGTTGTCTTTAGAAAGAATAAAAAAGGGTCCATTGAGAGAAATATTGGGAAAAAGAGATCGATGTTCTTAGATCTTCCATATTGGTCTAGCCTCAATGTAAGGCATTGTTTTGATGTGATGCATAAGAAGAAAAATGTGTGTGATAGTTTGATTGGAACACTTATAAACATTCCAAACAAGACTAAAGATAGTAAGAATTTCTGTTTAGATATGAGGGAGATGGGTCGACAAAAATAATTGGCTCTAGAAGAAAGAGGAAAATCACTTATTTGCCTTTGGCATGTTGTAACGCCCCGATTTATTTTAATTATTTTAATTATTTTTTCGTAATTAAAATTATATGATGTTGTGTGTATGTGTGTGATTATGTGTGTTTTGGTTGGTTGTGAGTTGCCCTTAGTATGGGGTAGTGACCTTAGAATTATAAAGATTAAGGTGTTGGGTGTGTGTGACTAATTATGTAGAACTTGGTGGTGTGGAGAGTAGTATTAATTAAATTATATTAGTAATATTGGGTTGATCATAATATTAGTTGAATAATATTAAATTAATTAAAATATTGATTATTATTATTATTATTTTAATAAGTGGGTATTAGTAGTAATAATAATAATAATAATAATATAATAACAAGAAAAGAGGAATATGAGAGGAGAAGTTGTCCGTACGTGAAAAATAGAAAAAGGGAGAAGAAGAGCTAGGGCAAGGAAAAGGAATTAGGAAGAATCTCCATTGCTAAAGGTTGAGGTTCTTGGAAGAACTCTAAGGTAAGGGTGAGATTCTAACTATCTAAGGGTTGCCATGATGATTGGTGGGTAGTTTCTAACATGTAGGGTTTTTAATTTTCTTCTCTTTGTTCATGAATGTGATGAGTTTTGATTAGTGATTGATTCTTGATAATTCAAAGGATTGCATGTTGTTGTGTTGATTTCTATTGAAAATTTTGTCTGGTGTGATTGTTGTTGTTGAGTTCGTTGGATTGAGAGTCGTATGTTGTCAATGTGAAGTGTTGTACGTGTAATCCGTGTGTCAGAGTCGGAACAATGTTAGGAACGACTTTGAAAAGGAAAACTTGAGTTTTTAAATGTTTGAAAAGTGTATTTTGGATTTGAAAAGTGTTTTGGGCGAATTCTAAGAAAGGTTGGTTTTTGAAACAACTTAAAAATAAGTTCTAGTGTGAAAAGATAGCAGAATTGCACTTCACAGGAATTCGCTGGGCGAAGGACCCATTCCGCCGGGCGAAGCGATCTTGCTTGGAGGTCGTCGGGCGAATGGTGGAAAATAGGTGCTGCTGGAATTTGTATGGGGGAGGAATTTCACTTCTGCTTCACCGGGCGAGCCATGTGCGAAAGGGAAATTTCTTCGGGCGAATGGGGATTTCTCCGGGCGAAGGTGAGTTCGCTGGCATCTCGCTGGGCGAACATCAGGCGAGCAGAAACGGTATTTGGCTACCACTGGAACGAACAAAATTTTCTAAACCTTTAAAAATTCATATCTTTTGATCCGTAAGTCTGTTTCAGTCGCCGTTTGAATCATTGGAAAGCTGGTTTCATGTACCTTCTATTAAAGTTATTTTCAATGCCAGAATTCCAACTATTTGACGCACTAATTGTGTTTCCGTGCATGTTGTGATGTGTTGAACGTTGAAATGTTGAGTTTGGTTGTGCGAATGTGTGTTGTGGCTGTGGGTTGCAGTTGTTGCATGTTTTGGCAGGTATATGTTGCATGTTGGACCGTTGTGGTGGGATGTATTGGCTGTATAATAGTCATATGCATTGGTCATCGTTGTATGTTGTTGTTGAATGCATATCATGTTGCATAAGTTGTATGATAAGTCGTGTGCCCATGTGGGGTGTGAGCGCCTTATCTGGATTCTTTGAAATAGAATCATGTTGTTGTTGTTGTTTAGGTAATTGTGTGCCTATGTGAGGTGTGAGCGATTACGGGTGTTCGTGTCCCCATGTGGGGTATGAGCGATCACGGACGTTGTGTGCCCATGTGGGGTGTGAGCGACTCATATGGAAATTTCGACGGGGATTATGATCATGAAAAAGGGATCGAATTGGTACCACATGTATTGAGTCGAGTTATGAGTCTCATTGAATTGCATTGTAGTGTGATCGTTGTTGTGTTTTGCTGATGGATATTGACTGCGTGGATGTATGTGTTGAATGAGTGACTTATGCATGAAATGAACTGTGCTTGCTAATTATCATGCTTTCCTTTATCTAGTTATGATATCTCACCCCTTCTGTTTGAATGTTGCCTCTATATGGGTAACGTGCAGATAATCCACAGTAGGAGATTGGATGTGAGTGGAAGATGGAGTCTTCCATTTATGTTTTTAGTGTCGGCGTCTGCTCTGATATGTAACACTAGGGTTTTTGGAACGATTTTATGAGTGTTTGTTTTGTTGAGAATTATGTAATTTTATTTAATTTTGACGTTGATCATGTTGCTTTAAACCGGTTATGTTTTATTACTAATATGATGAAGCTTTTTCGCTGCTTTAATAAAGATGAACCTCATACATGATTTTTCTATTCACAACTAATAAATTTTCAAATTGTACGTGTTACATGTCGTATGTATGAGCAGGTGTTTGCTTGAAAGTAGCATCCTAAATGCCGTATGTGTTATTTTACTCTGATTTTTTATTATAATTTCACGCGGGGGTTTTATGGTGTTATATAGTGGTATCAGAGCAGGTCAGTCCGTCTGGCCAGGTTGTTTAATTATGGTGTTCCCTAGTATGCGACATGTGTGTGAAAACACTGTCGATGCTTGTTTTGCTTTCCATCTGCAAGTCGGGAATGAAACAAGTGGGGGAGAAGCGTCTGCTTCTCTTGGATTTCCCGTTGTTGAAGAGATCGGATATCATGTTACTACATGAGGGAGTGCAATGTTGGATTGTTCATCTGTCTGAGAATGGTGTGGTCCTTGTGGGAAGACGGTCAGGTGTCCTCGTTGTTCGTTTCCTTGTGAGGGGGAAGACGGTGTTTTGGCTAGAGATTGGTCAGTGATGTGTGGAGTACCCTGGCGTGTTTCCAAAGGATGGGCACAATTTGTCTTCAGTTGGAACAAGATGATGTTATTCTTGGGACGAATTGGTAGGAGTTAAACCCTGTGTTTACCAATCGTTTGGATGAATAGTGTAGTGTGCTACTGATTTCAAGGATGCAGGAGCTGTGAGAGTTGTGTTGTTTCCGAAACCTAAGGAAATACGGAGAGAATGCTTATGTCCACTAAATATTTGTGCCTTAGGTAGCTTTATGCACAAGATGCAATGGATGCTATTATAGTTTGGTAAAATGGTTTATGCCCCATCATAATTGTTGACTGTCTATTGACAAATTGAGGAGCTGATCACCCTTAATCTCTGGTTGATAGTAGATGGGATCATATTTGATGGAATAGACGTGTCTTGCCAGCTTAGATGGTGTAAATAGTGAGTTGTTGGAGTTAAGCCAAGTGCTCACAAATTGTTTTGATGAGTCGATGCAGATTCTTATAACGGAAGATGAGGTGGATTTGAGTTTCTTATCCGTCGGTCGAGTTGGGATGTCTCTGAAGGAGAACGAACATGTATGGTTGATGGTTGCTTCTTAGGGAGTAGAGAGAGATATGATGGCCAGAGTTATGCCAACGGCGTGTAGTTTCTGATGTTTTCTAGAAGATATCTGCGACTTGCCCGGAGAGTGAACTTAAATTCAACGAAGGTGAAAAGCGAGGGTTATAACTGCTAAGTAAGTATAAGAACTCTTGGGAGATGAGACTCAGATGTTTTCCATGTTGCGATGATGGTGTTCTGGAGATAGGCAATAAAGCCACAACGATGGGTGGCCAGTTGTGCGTGATTTCTAGATGTGTTTCCGGATGAAATATTAGATGTGCCGATAGAGAGGGAGGTGGAATTCTGTATTGATATTGTCCCTGGTACTAGACGTTTCTATGGCACCATACAGGATGTAGGTGTTAGAATTAGCAGAACTAAAAGAGCAGTTAGAAGAGATGCTAGAAAAGAAATTCGTGAGACCAAGTGTGTCGCCTTGGGGAGCTCCGGTGTTGTTGGTGAAGAAAAAGGATGGCAGTATGAGGTTATGTATCGATTATAGGCAGTTGAATAAAATGATGATTAAGAATAAGTATCCATTTCCAAGGATAGATGACTTGATGGATCCGTTAGTGGGTGTCGCGTGTTTAGTAAGATTGACTTGAGGTCGAGCTATCATCAGATACGAGTAAAGGATGAAGATATTGAGAAGACGGCTTTCAGGACCCGATATAGACATTATGAGTATGTAGTGATGCCGTTCGGAGTTACTAATGCACCTGGTGTATTCATGGAGTATATGAATCGAATTTTTCATGCTTACTTGGATCAATTTGTGGTTGTCTTTATTGATGACATTCTAATTTATTCTAAGTCAGAAGAGGAACATGATGAGCATTTGCGGATCGTGCTGCAAGTGTTAACAGAAAAGAAGCTCTATGCTAAGTTGTCTAAGTATGAATTCTGGTTGAGAGAGGTAAGTTTTCTGGGTCATGTTATTTCAGGTGATGGTATTGTTGTGGATCCATCCAAGGTAGATGCAGTTCTACAGTGGGAGGCTCCGAAGTCAGTAACTGAGATTATAAGCTTTTTGGGTTTGGCTGGTTATTACCGTAGGTTTATTGAAGGCTTTTCAAAGTTGGCACTTTCGTTGACTCAGTTGACTTACGAAGGTAAAACGTTTGTGTGAGATGTTCACTATGAGAAGAGTTTCATTGAGTTGAAGAAGAGATTGACTACAGCTCCAGTTTTGATTCTACCCAAACCAAATGAACCGTTTGTGGTGTATTGCGACGCTTCTTTGGTGGGTTTAGAAGGTGTGTTAATGCAAGATGGTAAGACTGTGGCTTATGCTTCACGACATTTAAGGGTCCATGAGAGGAATTATCCAACTCATGATTTGGAATTACCTGCAATGGTATTCGTATTGAAAATTTGGAGGCACTATCTTTATGGTTCCAGATTTGAAGTGTATAGTGATCATAAGGGCTTGAGGTATCTGTTTGATCATAAGGAGTTGAATATGAGACAAAGAAGATGGTTAAAATTCTTAAAGGATTATGTTTCCGGCTTGAACTATCATCCCGGTAATGCTAATGTCGTGGTCAATGCTTTGAGTCGGAAGACCTTGCATATGTCTGCTATGATGGTTAAAGAGTTGGAATTGATTGAGCAGTTCAGAGATATGAATTTAGTTTGCGAACAGAAACCGCATAGTGTGATGTTGGGTATGCTGAAGATCAACAACGAATTTCTTAATAGTATCAGAGAGGGTCAGAAGTTGGATGTGAAACTAGTGGATTTGATGATTAGAAATGAACAGGCAGAAAGTAACGAACTCAAAGTGGATGAACAAGGTGTGTTGAGGTTCCGTAATAGGATTTGTATTCCTGATGATTCTGAGTTAAAAAGAATGATTCTAGAAGAAAGTCATAGGAGTAGCTTAAGTATCCATCCAGGAGCTACAAAGATGTATCAAGACTTGAAGAAGGTATTTTGGTGGCCTGGATTGAAGCGTGATGTGGCTAAGTTTGTATATGCTTGTTTGACTTGTCAGAAGGCGAAGGTGGAACATCAGAAACCTACTGGTTTGATGCAACCATTAGATATTCCAGAGTGGAAGTGGGACAACGTTTCTATGGATTTTGTAACTGGGTTGCCGAATACTTCGAGAGAGCATGATGCCATTTGGGGTAGTTGTAGAGAGATTGACGAAATCGGCACATTTTATTCTGATTAATATTAGTTTTTCTTTGCAGAGGCTGGCAGAGATTTATATTCGAGTGATTGTGAAGTTGCACGGAGTTCCGTTGAGTATTGAGTCAGAATTCGGATAGAGACCCAAGGTTCACTTCCAGATTTTGGGAAAGTTTGCAAGAGGCTCTGGGTTCGAAGTTGAGGTGGAGTTCAGCTTATTATCCATATACAGATGGTCAGGCTGAGAGGACTATATAGTCTTTGGAGGATTTGTTGAGGGCTTATGTGCTTGAACAAGGAGGTGCTTGGGATAGTCACTTACCGTTGATTGAGTTCACTTATAATAACAGTTATCATTCCAGTATTGGAATGACGCCTTTTGAAGCTTTGTATGGTCGGAGGTGCCAGACGCCTTTGTGTTGGCATGAATCTGGTGAAAGCGCGGTACTTGGACCTGAGATTGATCAGCAGACTACTAATAAGGTGAGGTTGATTTGGGAAAATATGAAAGCTTCGCAGAGTAGGAAGAAGAGTTACCATGATGAGAGGAGAAAAAATCTTGAGTTTCAAGAAGGAGACCGTGTGTTCGTGAGAGTCACTCCGGTGACCGGTGTTGGACGTGCATTGAAGTCGAGAAAGCTTGCTCCTCGGTTTATTGGTCCATATCAGATTTCTGCAAGATTTGGACCTGTTGCCTACAGAGTGGCGTTGCCACCCAATTTGTCGAATTTGTATGGTGTGTTCCACGTGTCACAGCTTCAGAAGTATGTTCCGGATCCGTCACACGTGATTTCGATGGATGATGTATAAGTAAGGGATAACCTTACGGTTGAGGCTTTACTAATACGGATTGAAGACCGCAAAGTGAAGCAATTGAGAGGTAAAGAGATCACTCTCGTGCAGGTAGTGTGGCGAGGCGCTGCCGGTGGAAATATGACTTGGGAATTTGAGGGCAGGATGCGTGAGTCGTATCTGGAGTTGTTTGTATCAGATAAATTTTCGAGGACGAAAATATTCTAAGTGGGGGAGAGTTGTAATGCCCCAATTTATTTTAATTATTTTTCGTAATTAAAATTATATGATGTTGTGTATATGCGTGATTATGCGTGTTTTGGTTGTATGTGGGTTGCCCTTAGTATGGGGTAGTGACCTTAAAATTATAGAGATTAAGGTGTTGGGGGTGTGTGACCAATTATGTAGAACTTGGTGGTGTGGAGAGTAGTAATAATTAAATTATATTAGTAATATTGGGTTGATCATAATATTAGTTGAATAATATTAAATTAATTAAAATATTGATTATTATTATTATTATTTTAATAAGTGGGTATTAGTAGTAATAATAATAATAATATAATATAATATAATATAATAACAAGAAAAGGGGAATAGGAAAGGAGAAGTTGTCAGTACGTGAAAAACAGAGAAAGGGAGAAGAAGAGCTAGGGCAAGGAAGAGGAATTAGGAAGAATCTCCATTGCTAAAGGTTGAGGTTCTTGGAAGAACTCTAAGGTAAGGGTGGGGTTCTAACTATCTAAGGGTGGCCGTGATGATTGGTGGGTAGTTTCTAACATGTAGGGTTTTGAATTTTCTTCTCTTTGTTCATGAATGTGATGAGTTTTAATTAGTGATTGATTCTTGATAATTCAATGGATTGCATGTTGTTGTGTTGATTTCTATTGAAAATTTCGTCTGGTGTGACTGTTGTTGTTGATTGGATTGAGAGTCGTATGTTGTCAATGTGAAGTGTTGTACGTGTAATTCGTGTGTCAGAGTCTGAACAATGTTAGGAACGACTTTGAAAAGGAAAACTTGAGTTTTTAAATGTTTGAAAAGTGTATTTTTGCTTTGAAAAGTGTTTTGGGCGAATTCTAAGAAAAGCTGGTTTTTGAAACAACATAAAAATAAGTTCTGGTGTGAAAATATAGCAGAATTACAGTTCGCAGGAATTCGCCGGGTGAAGGACCCGTTCCGCCGGGCGAAACTGAGAGGCGAGTGAAGGGTGGAGAATAGGTGCTGCTGGAATTTGTATGGGGGAGGAATTTCGCTTCTGCTTCGCAGGGCGAGCCTTGGGCAAAAGGGAAATTTCTCCGAGCAAATGGAGATTTCTCCGGGCGAAGGTGAGTTCGCTGGCGTCTCGCTGGGCGAACATCAGGCGAGCAGAAACGGTATTTGGCTGCCACTAGAACGAACAGAATTTTTTAAAACTTTAAAAATTCATATCTTTTGATCCGTAGGTCCGTTGCAGTCGTCGTTCGAATCGTTAGAAAGCTGGTTTTGTGTACCTTCTATTAAAATTATTTTCAATGCCAAAATTCCAACTATTTAATACGATAATTATGTTTCCGTGCACGTTGTGATGTGTTTAACGTTGAAATGTTGAGTTCGGTTGTGCGAATGTCTGTTGTGGATGTGAGTTGCAGTTGTTGCATGTTTTGGCAGGTATATGCTGTGTGTTGGACCGTTATGGTGTGATGTATTGGCTGCATGATAGTCATATGCATTGGTCATCGTTGTATGTTATCATTGAATGCATATCATGTTGCATAAGTTGTATGATAAGTCAAGTGCCCGTGTGGGGTGTGAGCCCCTTATCCAGATTCTTTGAAATAGAATCGTGTTGTTGTTGTTGTTGAGGTAATCGTGTGCCCATGTGGGGTGTGAGCGATTACGTGTTCGTGTGCCCATGTGGGGTGTAAGCGATCACGGATGTCGCGTGCCCATGTGGGGTGTGAGCGACTCATATGGAAATTTCGACAGGGATTATGATCATGAAAAAAGGATCGAATCGGTACCACATGCATTGAGTCGAGTTGTGAGTCTCATTGCATTGCATTGTAGTGTGATCGTTATTGTGTTTTACTGATGGATATCGACTGCGTGGATGTATGTGTTGAATGGGTGAATTATGCATGAAATGAACCGTGCTTGCTAATTATCATGCTTTCCTTTATCTAGTTATGATATCTCACCCCTTCTGTTTGAATGTTGCCTCTACGTGGGTAACGTGCAGATAATCCGCAGTAGGTGATTGGATGTGAGTGGAAGATGAAGTCTTCCATTTATGCCTTTAGTGTCGGCATCTACTCTGATATGTAACACTGGGGTTTTTGGAACGCTTTTATGAGTGTTTGTTTTGTTGAGAACTATTTAATTTTGATGTTGATCATGTTGCTTCAAACCGGTTATGTTTTATTACTAATATGACGAAGCTTTTCCGCTGCTTTAATAAAGATGAACCTCAGACATGATTTTACTATTCACAACTAATAAATTTTCAAATTGTACGTGTTACATGTCATATGTATGAGCAGGTGTTTGCTTGAAAGTAGCATCTTAAATGCCGTATGTGTTATTTTACTCTGATATTTTATTATAATTTCACGCGGGGGTTTTAGGGTGTTACAAATGTCACACTCTAAAAAGGAAACGAAAACTTCATGCGAGTGTTTGCATGGTATCAAAGTTCCACAAGGTTACTCATTAAAACATCAAGAAACTTGTATCAATGAAATATTTCAAGTTAATTGGCTTAAAATCTCATGATTGTCATGTCTTGATAGGGGTGTGCAAAAAAACTGGTTTACAAGAACCACTTTTAAAAATATGGTGCACTGATTTTAAAAGTCCATATTATTTGGTTTAAAAACTAGTCCAAATCCATTTTACTAAAACCATAAAAAATTAGTATCCACTTTTGAAAACCAATACATAAATGCTTAAACCATTTTTCAAACATAGTATACTATTTGCCTTGCCTTGTTTCATGGTCATAAGTGCCAAAATGAATTTTCAGATTAAATTATATTCATTTTGTTTTTCCAACTGTTGGAGTATAACTTGTATTAAAACTTTGCTTCTGAAATTACTCAATTTTGTTTTTCCTGATTGAAAATTAAAACTTGTTTCCAATTTCTTAGTAGTTTTGTTTCATAATTATTACTTATTAATTCTATTCATTTTTATTGAGCTATGTAATTTTAGGAAATGTCTCGGCCGAGATTCAAGGATTCATCGCCGACGAATGGTTATTGATTTAAAAAACAGTTTGATGGAGTGAATAATAAGTTGTTGGATTGAAAATTGAGTTTTAGTTGAAACAAATTTGAGAAAAATTTGGTTTTAAAATTGTTCCAAATAAAAACTGGTTTGTTGGTGCAAACCGGTTATTAACCAAACCGATCCAAAAATAAACCGGTTTTAGAAAAATAAATCAATTTTGTCAAAGTGGTTTTAAAAAGCAAACTGATCCATATATTTGGTTCAATTTAATTTGGTTTAAGAACCATGCACACCCCTATGTCTTGATGGAACAACTTCTACCAGTGGCTATCCGTGGCGTCCTAACAAAAAATATAAGAGTAACTATAACCAGATTATGCTTATTCTTCAATGCTATGTGTAATAAAGTTTTTTATTTCAAAAAATTAGATGAATTAGAAGATGAGACTGCAATAATCTTGTGTCAATTGGAGATGTATTTCCCTCCATCAATTTTTGACACTATGGTTCACTTAATTGTTCATTTTGTCAGGAAAATAAGATTTTGTGGTCCAGTTTATTTAAGGTGGATGTATCCAATAGAGCAATACATGAGGATCTTTAAATGATGTACGAAGAATCATCATCGACCAAAAGCTTCAATGATTGAAAGATACATCACAAAAGTAGTTGTTGAGTTCTGTTCAAACTATTTATCAGAAGAAGAGTCTATAGAAATTCTAAAGTCTCATGATATGTAGGTAGAGGAACTCAAGGTTTAAACAAGTTTTTCGAAAGGACCAAAGCACAGATGACATTCCTTTACCTTGGACTAGATCTAAGCCATCTCGATCTATTTAAGGTCATAAGGGGCGATCAACCGGTAAATGAGGAAGATGCTCTGGATCAGTAGGCGGCCCTTGTTACTCGGGAGATATCCCTCTCTCAAGAAGGAGAATCAACTCCGACATAGTCTTAGGCTTCTTCCTATTTTTATTTTTGTCCTTTAGTATCGTATTAATCACTACAAAAAACACCTTTTACCTCGGTTGAAAAAGAGGTCTTATCTCGGTTTCACATGTGAGGTACCGAAGGGTGTCATGAAAATTGCACACTTTACCTCTTGGTTTAAAAAACAACGGGTATTTGTAAAGGTCATGGGTTTGATCCCTAGGGAGACCTTTTGGGAATTCTGAAATGGCAAAAACACATGTTCCCTCAGTTTTGTCATTTCACCGACAGATATACCACATTTTCACATTGGTTATCTCATAAAATCGAGGGGTAAAACAATTTTGAGTTTATTAATTCTATTGTGAGAATTTTGTCACTAAACCCTTCTGAACATGTAACTTCTCAAATTGGTTAGGAAAATAATTATATGAACAATTGTGTTATGTTTGAAGAACAACTTACATTGATTAGTGATTTTGAAATATTTTGCAACTCATCATTCATCTCACGCTCTTTTATGATTAAAATGTCTCCAATGTTTCAAGTTCTCTATTTAATACTTCCTTTTCCACTAATTCATTTTTGAAAGCATAAAAATTGATGCTTTGAAAAATTAGCAAATATGGAAGAAAGTTGAACGAAAACTAGAAGTATTGAAGAGATTTTAACAATAAAACAACATGGGATAAATGATGAGTGTAAGATAAGGTTTAAATACTACATAATTTTTATATGATTAATCATTAATTAGTGTAAGATAAGGTTCATATACAACATAATTTTTCATATGATTATTTCCAAAATTAATTTAATATGTTATATGATCAAAGAGAGGTTAGTGAAACAAACAATTCATATTACATATAATAAACTCAACTCAACGGAACAAGATGAGAGTTGTACAAAGAATAACAACAACAACATCAAGAACAACAATGTCAATAACAACAACAACAACAACAACAACTTCAACAATAACAACATCATCAACAACAACAACAACATCAATAAACAACCTTTAGGATTTAGGGTCTCAACAATAAGAACAACATCGACAAAAAAAACATCAATAACAACAACAACAAAGAAAACTTCTAGGGTTTTGGATTTCAACAACACAACAACAACAACAACAACATGAATAGTTATATTTGACGTACCAGATCTTTGAAGAAGAAGTAAAAGATAATGATTTGGATCTCTCAAGAAGAAATGAAAGCACTAAACTTTTCAACTAAGTCAAAAAGAGGTTCTTATTATTTTGGATGAAGGTATCATGGTAATTTTTAAATATGAATCAGAAGGTGAGATGAAATGAGATGGTGTTTTGTGACAACTATATTTTTGAGCATAGACAATTTGGGATTAATGCTTAGGGATTTCTATTAAAGTTGTTTTTTATTGTGAGTGAACCTAGCCAATCCATGCTAGAAATAAAATCAATATAAGCAAAAAATAGACAATTGTTTTGCCACGTCACCTTTTGTTAGCTGAAGTTAAATGAAGTGTCATTATGATGAAGAAAAAACTTTAAAAAGATAACTTCTTACCGGCTAAAATTAAATGTTAGGATATTTATAAGCACTAAAATCATATTTATCCATCTTGTATCGAGATAAATATACATGCATATACATCACACGAAATATAATAATAATAGTATGTCTGTTTTAGATATGGCTAACTTGATCAAATTTCTTAGCTGGAAGTGGGGAGGCATCAGGAGTAGTAAGAGGATTATCCAGTTTTACGATTGGTTCACAGTCTATTTGGCTTGTTAGTAGTTTGTGTGGTCGTTATAGTCTCGATTGTACGGGTTCCTGCACCCCTAGTGCAGTTTCTTTGATCAATCAATTGCCTTCATAATAATAATAATAATAATAATAATAATAATAATAATAATAATAAAGTTTATAAACAAATAGTTTCAAAAGAGAAATAAATTAAACCACATAAATTGGTTCATATCAAAAGACTCCTACAATCAGGAGTGTACCTATGTTAAGTTGGATCAGGTTTATCCTAATCCATTACCCATTCGTTTAGATTTCAATGAGTTTGGTTCTTTGTCAAATCTATAATTTTACCATCAAAATCGAATCGAACCAAAACGGTCATCTATGAATTACGTTGAATTTGTGGATTGTACATAAAATAATAAAGTGTCAAATATGTTTGTTGTCCACTTAAATATCTCAAATTTCGTTTTTAATCCCTTAAAATATTTCATTTAAAGAAATATGGATAACGGTTTTAGTTTTATGGATCAAAAGTATGGATAAAAAATTTTAGGAGAATCATTTGTTAAAGGAAATATTTTGAAGAACTAAAAAAGAAAACTGAGATATTTAAGAGAACCACAAATATATTTAACCCAATAATAAATAGTTTTAAATATTTTTTCACAAAAAAATAATAACACAATTCAATACAACTTACACACATTTTTAACACTTTAAGAAAATCAAATGAAATACATTATATAATATTTAATCAAATTTATTCATATGTCATAATATAGCAAATTATACAAAATCACATAATTTATATAAAATCTATAAGTTCAAGATGATACAAAAACAATAAAAAACATCATTTATAATATTTAGTCTTAAAATTACATAAAATTATTGATTCAATATAGACTGGTAGCAATATTGATAATGAAAAAAATAGTGATCAATAGCCATAACTTAACTATTTTTCATTTAAAATAATAAAAATAAATAAAAAAATATAAATATCACATCAATAAATTGAATTTACAAATTTCCAAACTTAAATTTAATATCTGAACCAAAACTATGTTGATAGGATACACCCATATATAGTTTGTTTTTGAATTTATAGATTCGTTTGTAGACCCGGATTGAGCATCCGTAGTTACAATATAGTTTATCTTTCCCTTATCTAAAAAGTGGATTATGGAATGTTAAGATGAGGTCAATGAGGACGTAGGACTTTGTTCTACTGATAAAAGTTTGATTTTTCATTTAAAAAAGAAGATCATAAATTTTTGTTCAAATTTTTTGAGCGAGAATCATGATTACATTCTTATGCTTTGATTACCTAAGGGCCCGTGTGATTAAGGTATCAAGAAGAGTTGTCATCTTTACATGCAACAAGCTTGTCCACATTTCCCTCTCTCCTTTGATTTGAATTATTTGCATGATAAAAAAAGTTAGTAGTAATATATTTTGAATTGAATTCGCTTGTTTCACTTTTATAACATCTATATTTTTTTTAAGAAAATAATATTTATATCATTTGAATTAAATTCCAATTAAAATTTTTGTGTTGTTAAGGAAAAAGTTGTACACGAAAATGTACAATTAAAATTGATAGTTAGCTTTTGAATTCCATTGAACTTACTGATTTTGAAAATTTGGTTATCGAAGAAAATATTGAATCGAGTCGCGAACTATATTGTTCTCCTAAAACCGTTTTGCGACACTACTTAAAGTCGTGCAAAGTAGTCACTCAACTCAACACTTCTAGGATAAAACGGTCAAGTTTTATACTTTAAGATTACTACTTGCACGATAGATAATCGGTCTAGAAATATATTCTCTAATAGTACAAAGACTATTCAAATATGTTATAAATATCATTCGTAGTATCTGGTTTAAAGACCAATCATAATAATTTCTCAAACGATGATAAATTCATATAATTCTCCAAAGAGAATACAATATTGATCAATGATCACTCAAGATGATTTCTCAAACAAAGAAATTCAAATAATTCTCCAAAGAGAATCCAAAAATTAATACTTGATAGTTTCTCAACTCAAATCAGGAAAAATTAACATAATTTTCTAAAGAGAATAAAAAAGAAACTCGAAAAATTCAAGTAGTAAAAAGAAATAGGAAAAAGTTAGCGCTTCGACAATTCGAAAAACGCAAAGTATATAGAGTGAGGAAGGAAAACTCAAAAGAAGTTTTGTGTTTTGCAATGAAACAAGTACATTCCTTATATACTGGTGTAAGTTAGCTAAGGCATCTAATCTAAGCAATATTGGGCTAAAGAATTTTTTTCAACTAACACACAAACACACTTATTTTATTTTTAACAAAGTAAGACTTAAGGAATTTTTTAAAATTTATCTCCAAATTGGAATATTGACATGTTATAACAATCTCTAACTTAATTTTTTTTAAAAATTGTTTCAAAAAGTAACATTAAACGTTTATAAGATTGTGCATAAATAGAGGCTTCTACGACTTGAACCTTTGTGTAACAAGTAGGATTCTGATTCAACAAGAGTGACACAATTGTCTTGAACTCTATCTCAGATATCAAACCTCGCACACAATCTTTTCTTAGGGTGTATTCTAATTAGCTCATGCTTTAATGGTTCTACACGTGTATACTGGTTTAGTGAAGGCTTTAGGAATTTTATCTCAAAATTCCATAGGAATCAACCTAAATTCCACAATCACACATGTGAGTCTATCAAGAGTACTCATAGAGTTAGGTACTCCCTCATACAAAGTATAAATCTCACTAAGAGTTTCTATCATCTCATCCTCTTTTCACTTCATGATTCATGCTTCTTTTGTTTATACTATCATGATCACCTCATATTACTTGCAACTTGTTATTACCCATTGAACCTATTTCTTGGGATCTCCGATCTATTATGTCGAGTTACCATGATGAGCAACTCATTTCTCTATAGGCATTAGTCACATCTTTCTGGATGTATTGTGGATCTTCTCTATAGCTAATCCTTTTGTCAAAGGATCTGCTAAATTTTCATAGGTTGAGAAGAGTTGCCAAGTGTCGCTCCCGGGATTTTCATCCAAGTACAAACGCGAAAGTGGCACGGAAACAGAGTCGCCAACAATGTGTATTTATCCCAAGAGAGGGAAAGGAAACAGTGCATAAACCTGGGGGAAAGGAAAAGCATGGTCTCACGACCAAGAGAAACGGGTAAGGGAGTCGGTTACGCGAAGGGAAGGTGTTAGCACCCCACGCGTCCATCGTACTCGATGGGATCCACGCTTGCTGTCTCGATCAAAGGGTGTCGTCGTCTGGGGCTCCACTGCTACTGGAAAGGAAAAGGAACAAGAACAGAAAAGAACGGAGAAACGAGGAAGAAAAGAAAAAGAAGCGACTCGATAGGACATCCTCGGAGTCCTAGGCATACGTATTCCCTCGGGAACAGGAAAATCAGAGTCAACGTAGTTCGGACAAGAACTAAGGGGGAAGGTTGCTCGCCAAGACATCACCGTCTTGTGCCTACGTATCCTCAATCTAACTAGAGAGAGGAAATCAGAGCAGTCGTAGTTCGACTTAACAAAGTCGGTGTTTTTTATGAGCGACGTCAGATTCACGTCCGGCAGTTAGGGTCGATGCCTGTTTGCGACGAGACGAAGTAACGTGCCCTTTTCTGAAAATGAGGTTTGGAACTTAACAATCCCGAAGGATAAAAGGTTTGAATTTGTTTTGTGTTTTTTAGACATAAGTGTTTTTGAAGTTGTTTGTAACTTGCATTGCACCCAAGTCTACGACATAGGAACGAATACGTCGCGTATCGTCCCTGACAGGACGTACACTAAGTATCCTAGAAGAACGAAGGGAGACCCCCCATTAGTCACTTCCCACATCTAAGGCTCATGCGCAATACACGTTTAACCTTTATTAAGTGTTTTAAGAGGATTATGAGATGGGAAGAGAAGACTCAAGTTGAAAAGAAAACACTAAAGGGAATCTAATTTGTTCCTAAT
This sequence comes from Lathyrus tuberosus, assembly GCA_022829125.1. NCBI lineage: Eukaryota > Viridiplantae > Streptophyta > Magnoliopsida > Fabales > Fabaceae > Lathyrus > Lathyrus tuberosus. The sequence continues at coordinate 1,361,962 of JALAZF010000559.1, forward strand.
ATTACCATGCAAAAGTGGCCCTAAGGTCAAGGGTTTGAGAACCTAAGTCTAAAGAGAAGAGAGGGATAGCACTACCTAATGCTTATCCTACCTCACTTTAATCAAAGATTAAAGTTGAGCTAGGATCCCTAAGGGTGTGGATAAGTTGTACACACAAGCATTACATCATGTTATTCACAAGCACACAAGAGAAAGTGAAAGAGATAAGAGGGAAGAGATATGAGTATGGATAAGCATCCACATACTCAAGACTTACCATATCCCCTACACAAAATGGTTAGTACCAAAACAATTCAAATATTGAAGTACAAGTGAAGAAAGTAAACACATAAGTCCTAGTGTTATAAAAAACTCTAAGAAGCTTCTAAAGGTCCAAACCTAAAAAGAATGGATCCCTAAAGGTTGGTACTGACCTATGGCAGTAGCAAAGCCTACTCACATCCACCAATGGTTAAAAAGGCTTATAAGATCAATCTACACCTAAACAAACTACCAAACATCAAAGGAATGCAATGATATGCACTAAAGATACGCCATGAACATTTAAGAGATGTAAACATGCAATAATGCATAATAAAACACCACAACCAGTAGAAAACCATTTCATAAATGTCATTAAGTATCCATGAATTATCATCCATAATATGATAATGAAAACTCAAGAAGAAGAAGTAGGAAGAAGTAGAACAATGTCACACAATAATTCACAATGTTGTTTACTTACAAAACAAGTCACAAATGAGGGTGAAATGCAATTATGAATGCAAATGGACATGGACCAGTATCATACATGTTAGGATGACATGGGAATGCATAAATGAACAAGTGTGGTTCACATCCAAATCACATTAGAGGTTAAGAAGAGAAGGGCACAACTTTGAATTCATATAAGGTGAAACATACTTCAAAAAAGTTAATGAACTTGTAATGCACATAACATCAAGTTATAAACCAATGTGAATGGATGAAATGAGTCATGTACAGTATAGGAACATACAAGGATGAATGTTAATGGCATACCAAGGTGAGATGTACACAAACTAAATCAAAGAAGAACAAGTAACAAATGCAACATTAACAATGGGTACAAGATGAACATCAATTGTAAAACATGTCAAAGTGAAAAGTGAATGACCCATAACTTGGCATACATGACCTATAATGTTCAAGTAAGTATGTACCAAAAAGTAGCAACATTCATCTCAAGGCACCATAACCAATACAACCCAAAACTCTAGCATGTATTCACAAAGAAACACATATATACACCTAGGATCAAACAAATCACTAAGTCATACCAAATGATGAGAAAATTACACCAATCATGACATATGATATACCAATAGTATGAAATCAGTCCCCAAAATGTCATGTCCAAAATCCATTGAAAACCGACTCAAAAGTAACTCACAAGCTCAACAAAGTCACACAATACTAATACTCAAAGATGATGATGAATACACATGAAAAAAGGACTTTAAAATGCTATAAAAAATGGAATATGATCCTTAAAGTGTCACACAAGTGTGGTCCAATTATTAGAAGAAAATTCAACTAGGAATTGTGTCAAATAAAATGATCAATGTGCATGTATCAAAATGTGGATCAATTAAAAAGAAATTCAAAAGAAAATACCAAATTAATGTGAAAATTAATAGAATCAGGAAAGTAATTTTGTCAAAAATTATTTAAATGTGTAAGGATCATCTATGAATTATTTGGTAATTTTCTGATGCTTAGAAGTATTTTAAAAAAATCAAAAACCAAACAAGTATGAAAAAGAAAAAAAACAAAGAAATAGGCTAGGGGGTGCAACGAGAGCAAATATCCAGTTATAATGCACGTTGAGCCCAAAACAAGGGGGTGCGCGTAGCAACCTAGGTCCAGTCTATTGCACGTCTTCAGATAAGGCGCATAGTACAGGGATTAGTCAACAATTTAGACTCATTCTCAACCATTGGATCAAGTCAACAAGGATGATCAGTCAAAGTACAACAAACACACGCATCACAATGAAAACACATGATAACCATGATGGAATGCACACACGAGATCACGTAATTAAAAAACATTCAGAAAAAACAAGCACGTGCAGGGGAGGTGGCCTCATTTATTCGCTGGCGTGTTTTGGTACGTTGGATCAAGCAAATCGTGTGGCTATGACTTAACCTGGCAAAGACCTAGGGTTCTTCCTCAGTTGAATTCTCAGGTGACCGGAGAAGACTCCGGTCGTCTTCTCCGGCGAGTCTCCGTCGTGTGCACTCATTAAATGTCATAGAAATCCACAAATCATACCTCAAAATGACCCTCTTCTCATGTAGATCACAAATCCACCAATGGAATTCACAGTAAATTCACACACAAAGCAAACCAAATCAAAACAAAATGCCCTAGAAATTTCCACTAAGCTTCTAAGATGCCTATCAACTAGCCGGATGCTCACATTGCTCCTACTGAGCTTTAAAACACCAAAAACAACTTAAAATTCACAGCATAGATTCAATGGAGTTAAGAATGAAAAACCTGTATAGAGAGCAACTTCAGCTTCAAGAAAACCAGAGGTGCTATTCTTCTTACTTACTTGATCTCACTGCTTGGCCAAATAAAGGCACTATGACCTTGCAATCTCCTGAATCTTAGTGGATGAAGATGAAACAAATATATGCTAAACCAGATCCCACTCTACTCCATTGATATTTGATGATGAAGAATAGAGGAAAAGCTTGCACAATGAATGGATGAGGATTCGAGAGAGAGAAACTTCAGAGAGAAAGAGAGAAGGTTTGGTGAAAAGTGTAGAATGAAAAGTTCTTCCCAAAATCTGTTAGAGAAATGTTTATATACCTCTGGTTACATTCTAACTGTCCTAGTTGACAGTTAGAATAAGGTTAGGTGAGTGAGTTAACTGAGTTAGTGAGTTAACAAAATGAGTCAGGTTTGTTGTACACGAGTTGGTGAGTTTTGCTATGGTGAGGTGAGCAACATGAGCTTATGGTAGTGGTGAAGTGAAAATGGATGGTGATGATGTTGGTGTGGCAGTGATGCTTGCTCTACAAGTTTCCACTCTTTAGTTTTTTGGAAAAATGAAGCAAAGTGGATGTATGTATGTATGACCGTGTAAGGTGTTGGTTTAGCTTTATATGGCAAAGATTTATACATGTCATGGTTGGGTTTATATGGCATGCGCATGAGAATGAAAAAAGGAACAAAGTTTGTTTTAGTTTGGTTTGCTTGTTATGTAAGAAAATCAAGTGTGGGGATGATGACTTTGGCAAGCAATATCTTGATATTCCATGGATAAAATTGTAAGTTTTTGGAACCTTTGGAAAGGGGAGATGAAGAGCAACAACATTGGTATTCAAAGCAACCACAATTGAATCCCTTAACATGCTTGAAAATGACCATAAAAGTGTGTGGTCATGACTGTATTGGATGATAATCCTGACCTACTCTTGACCAGCCCACACGCGTATGAAATGCCACAGCTTGAAACCCTACTTTGATCCACTATAACTCTCAAATGGTTGATCAGCTGAGAAAACTTCCAACACCAATATTGTAGAGGAGATTGAAAGGAACAAGTTTGATGTTGGGCACTTTTTGATTTGGAGCCTCCATCATGGAGAAATTTGCCTTGGAACATTGATAGGTCATGCACACCAGGTGTTTGTGAATATTACTGCGAGGCAGCACGCGCGTGACCTGCCTGCCTTGCCCAAAATGCCTTACAAGCCTCCAACTTTGAACAACCATAACTCCCTCAATTTTAACCCAATGGAAGAGTTCTTGGTATGGTTTTGAAGCTTGAAACATGAACTTTTGATAGGCCTCCCTAAACCTTCCATTTGGTTCTTGGAACATGGAGAAATAAAGCTCCAAAGTCAACCTCTCACCTTGCCAAAACTTGCCATAAATAGAAACCTTAATTTCTATTTTTGGCAACTTTGCACATTTCTTGATTTTTGATGATTCTTTCATTATTTCTTGACCAAACTCTCTCCAATGATCATGTTTGACATGAGGAACATGGATTTGACCTCAAAAAGTCAAGGGTTGACTTTTTCCTCTGCACAGTTGACTTTTCCCCAAATTTCCTGATTCTCAATCAATTGGTCAATTGAAACCCTTCCAAATCAAATTGATGGACAATTCTTTATCCTTAGACCCTTGAGGACATGTAGAATACCATGAGATCAAGTCTTGCCCAAAAAATCAGAAATAAACTGATTTTATGGTAAACCCTAATTTTAACCCCTCAGTCTAGGAGAAAATAACACATCCTCCAAATCCAAATTCCTCTGAATATGATGTATATCCTTTCTAACAAAGATGAGATATGACATTTAGAGGTGATAAAAGTTCAAGGATCTTGCCCATTGGGGCATTATACTCAAGAATTCCAAAACCCTAGTTTTACACTGGTTAGGATGGTGTGATTCCCTTGCATTCTCTTGTCAAGCTTGATCATATGATAAAGTGATGACTCAATTTAAGATCTCTTGAGGCTCAAGGCTCCTTGGATTTGGTTTAGACACCCTGATCCCATGCCAATGAACTAATGAAATGCAATGATGATTATGCCAAAACGCAATGAAACATAAGCCAGTAAAAGCTAAAAGCAAGAGGGCAAATTTTGAGGTGTTACAGCTGCCCCTATTCAAACTTCTTGGATCTGAGGGTATGGAAGCGAAGATTTCCAGACAATCGAGATACATGGAGATTGAATACTAAAATAACCTGGAAATTTACAAACTGTGGGGATAACGAAATAGAGTTGTTTACGAGGACGGCCGCAGACGAACTCGAAAAGGAAGACCGGCCACAGACGGGCTACCCAACAAAAATAATACGAGGACGGCCGCAAACGAACTCGAAAAGGAAGACCGACCGAAGGCAGACTACGCTGGGGAGAAACAAAGTAATACGAGTACGACCGAAAGCGGACTCGAAAAGAAAGACCGGTCGAGGACGGAATTTCAACCGCAAACAAATACGACCGAAAGCGGACTCGAAAAGAAAGACCGGTCGAGGACGGAATTTCAACAACAAACGAGTACGACCGAGAGCGGACTCGAAAAGAAAGACCGGTCGAGGACGGAATTTCAACAACAAACGAGTACGACCGAGAGCTGTCTCGAAAAGAAAGACCGGCCGAGGACAGAATTTCGACAACAAACGAGTACGACCGAGAGCGGACTCGAAGACGGAATTTCAACAACAAACGAGTACGACCGAGAGCGGACTCGAAAAGAAAGACTGGCCGAGGACGGAATTTCAACAACAAACGAGTACGACCGAGAGCGGACTCAAAAAGAAAGACTGGCCGAGGACGGAATTTCAACAACAATGAACTGTCCCACCTCGTCTCTTCTCATTCCTGTTGTATAAGGCGTAATGAAAATCCCCTAACAAGGTAGGCACCGGATTCTGAGCTACAAATATTCTGTTAGCATCCGTATCAACAAAATCAGGCTCACTCGAGAACAAGAAAATACCATATACGCATAGAACCAACACTGCATTAAAGACAATCCACTTCTTCTCCTTAGCTGCCTCTTGAGCCTTATTTACCAAGTATGTCAGGTGATAACCACGAACCCTTCCCTTACCAAAAATATCAGTTTCCAGAGTTGACTTGCTCAAATAAAGAGTACCAGCCACAACTTGGAAATCAAGATCTGCCTTCGACCCACAGAAAGGAGCGCCTTCTTTAATGGAAACTCCTAGGATATTGGAATACTCTTCCAACGTAGGAACCAAAACATAATCTGTCAATATGAAGCACCTCAAGGAAGGATCATAGAACTGCATCAAGGTGCGCAAGCCATCAGATTCATATTCACTGAGGTTATGAACAAAAGATAGGACCCAACCATACTTCTCTCTAAATATTCCTAACACTTCCGGATCGGACATTTTTTGTAAGCCACAAATCTGACCTAGAATGAGCTCCAGGAACTTGTACACGATGGTATTCTTCTTGCCTCTTTTGGTGTCCATCCCTATAACTGCCCGTTGACTAGAATCAAAATGTCAGACACTACCTGGAAATGAAAAAATATGAATGTTAGAAAAAGAATGATGCAATGCAAAGCATGGGATCAAAGTACCACGTGTCTGTGCTGAACTGAAATAGTTGAATAATTCCAAGGCTCAAATTCCCCAGAATTCCAGAACAACAGAGTAACCACATAGATAAACCATACTGATAAGAACTCCACAGTACCGGGTATGCTCATAGTCAAGGTTACCTGCACACCTGTAAACAACCCGCCCCTCTCACATGTGGGTACTAGAAAGGCGAGGATCCTCAATATCACGGACTCTCAGGTCGAGAAATGATGATACGTTCACCATTTCTGGTTTGGCATCATCATCAATCGAGGAGGTCTCAACTGATTTCCCTAAAAAAAGAGATATCCTATAACAAGTTCTCAGCATTGGGTCCTTGATGACACTGAATTTCACCGTATTTTTGACTCCGATTTCGCATGCATTCTTAGTCTTTTAATGTCATTTTATTATGTTATTATTATGTTTTTCTTTGTTTTCAGGTTTTTAGTCTAATCAGAGCCCCGAGCGAGAAAAGGAGCGAAAAGGAAGTCGAAATGAGCTAAAATAGAGAAAATCAGCATTTTACACTTATGGCATCCACTATGGCGGCCGCCACAGGGTCTTCCATGACGTGGCCATGTCTCAAACTCCTCCCAACTGTTTTTCCCCACGATCTCCAACTGCCCAAGCAAGTTTACACTCATGGCGGGCGCCATGGTGTTGTGGCGGGCGCCACAAGAACAAAACGAGTTCCCTCCCAAATTCAAATGCTAGGGGCATCATTGTCTTTTCCACATGTTTCCTTGCCTATAAATAGGACTTTAGATTTTCGTTTTTCTTCATCCAAGCTTAGTTGTTCATAAGCATATATCAGTGTAATAGTGGTAATCGCTTCACATCGAGGTGTTACTACATTCGAGAGATCGAGTCTGTAAGAGCCTGTGAGATTGAGTCTTGGAGCACTCTGGAAGGAAGTTAATCCTGCCGCCATTTTACTTTCAGTTCGCATTTTATTCAACCACTCCGATTGGAGCAGGTTTTTATTACTTTACCTTTTGTCAACTTTATTTCTTGCACTGTCTTTTAATTTCATTTACTTTCCGCACTCGCATTACTTTCATTTACTTTCCGCACTCGCACTACTTTCGTTTACTTTCCGCACTCGCATTACTTTCATTTACTTTCCGCACTCGCATTACTTTCATTTACTTTCCGCACTCGCACTACTTTCGTTTACTTTCCGCACTCGCATTACTTTCATTTACTTTCCGCACTCGCACTACTTTCATTTACTTTCCGCACTCGCACTTAAATACCTTTTTTTTATGAAAAATCTAAAAATGAACTTTTACTTTACCATGTCTGGCTAATTTTATAAAGGTTAGAATGTGAAGATCATAACCGAACCGATAATCTGTACAATTGTTAGTGGAAACACTTAAGGGCTATTTTAACTTTCAATATAAGTTTTCCTGTTCTTAAATTCCGTTGGGTAAGATCGAAAGCCGTCCAACGCCTATCTAAACTTAATTGTTTTTAAACCATTTCAAAAACAGCGAAAGCGCTTTGTTTAGTTTATTAGGAGTTTTTAATTTAAAAGGAAAAGAGATTTTAAAACCATTTTCGGACGCGTTAAGAAGTTTAAAGTCTGGTTCGTAAGAACCTCTTTTTTTTAGAAAATCCAGGTTAAAATACTTTTCAACTTGGTCAAGATACTATATTTCTTAAAAATAGGTTTACTACTCTAACGCAATGCGCGCCTTTTTATCCGTGACAATAAGAGGGTTTGATTAGGGGGTACAACTCGGTTCTGAATACGCGAAAGCGACAGTTCCTGTCAAATTAGTTCTTTTCAAAGTAGAAAACATTGCCCGTAAGTAGTTCTATTAGCAAGTACTTGGATTATCAATTGGTTGTGTGAATTGCATTCGAACCTGTCTTTATCAATTAATTTTAATTACTTTATTTACTACCGTGCACTCTTCAAAACTACTATTTTCAATCACCTTAGATACACACCTTAACAATAGATAGCGATAGATTGACACTTGGTCTCTGTGGATACGATAATCTTTTATATTACTCTGACACGTTCGTACACTTGCGAAAAAAACACGCATCAAGTTTTTGGCGCCGTTGCCGGGGACCAATTTCGTCAAATTTCGTACCCTGTTGTTATACCGTTTAGACTAAGGAAGTTACCCGCCGGTCAATGCGAAAAACTCGTAGTACCGGAAGTTTAGTAGACCCTCTAGCTGAACCAGAACGTTACGCTCGCACACGTTTATATTTCCGTAAACTTAGGAAAGCTATGGCCGAAGATCAAAATCAAAGACCTCTTAAGGATTTCGCCCAACCATCCAACGAGGAACCTAGTTCTAGTATAGTAAATCCAGCCATACCAGCTAACAATTTTGAACTTAAACCATCCCTGCTGCAGTTAGTACAGCAGAGACAATTCGCAGGTCTTGCTACAGAGAACCCAAACCAACATTTGAAAAACTTTCTCCAACTAGCAGACACCTTTAAAACCAATGGAGCCCCTCCTGAGGCGATTCGCTTAAGATTATTTCCTTTTTCCCTCAGAGATAAGGCCCTATCTTGGTTAGATTCCCTTCCACCAAATTCCATAACAAGTTGGGAAGACCTTAGAAAAGTATTCCTTGCCAGATATTTTCCCCCGAGTAAGACCGCTGTTCTTCGAAACCAAATAACTAGATTTACCCAAAACCAAGGAGAATCGTTGTTCGAAGCCTGGGAGAGATATAAAGAGCTGTTAAGAGCATGCCCACATCATGGTTTAGAAAATTGGTTAATCATTCAAACCTTCTATAATGGACTTCATTATAACACTAAGATGACCATCGATGCCGCCGCAGGTGGCGCACTGATGAACAAACCTTACCCTAAAGCTAGTGCCCTTATCGAAGATATGGCCCAAAACCATCAATCGTGGGGAGTAGAACGAGCGACAGTGGAAAAGAAGGAAGCCCAAGGAGGAATACATGAGTTAAGCTCTATAGACATGATGCAAGCTAAAATGGACGCATTAGCCCTAAAAGTTGAGCATATGTGTACAACCCCGAATACTGCAGCCGCAGTTTCGTCAGATTGTGAGATATGTGGGACGAAAGGACACCAATCCGCAGAATGCAGTCTGTTAAACGAGACCAGCTCTGAACAAGTGAACTACACCCAAGGAAACCCATTTTCAAATACCTATAACCCTGGATGGAGGAATCACCCAAACTTTTCCTATAAGAATAATAACCCTATCCAAAATACTGCCCCTCCGAGACAATCAAGTTATCAAGCCCCAAGATCAAATCAACCTATGCAACCTGTACCACCAAAACCGAGCCTTGAGAAAATCGTGGATAATTTTGTCGCTGCTCAAATCCAACAAAACAAGGAGTTCATGAACCAAAACGTTCATGTTAACGAACTAATTACCCAGTTAGGAACTAAGGTTGACCAAATAATCACTCACAATAAGATGCTTGAAACCCAAATCTCGCAGGTAGCTTTAAACCAAGCCCCTCAGACCACACCTGGAGGACAATTCCCTGGACAACCTCAACAAAACCCGAAAGGACAAGCAAATGCCATTACCCTACGAAGTGGGACCGCTTATGATGAACCTTGTAACCCGAGGTTGAGTGATCCCAAAACTTCTAAGGAAGATGACAACATCCCAGATAAAAAGAAGAAACCAGAGGAATCTGTAAACCAGGAAAGTCAAGAAAAAGGAGAAGAACCCAAAAACAAAACCTATATACCACCCCCGCCATACAAACCACCAATACCATATCCGCAAAGACTTAAACAAACCCAGATCAATAATCAGTATCAGAAATTCATTAAAGTTATAGAAAAACTTCACGTAGAAATCCCGTTCACAGAAGCCATTACCCAAATACCATCCTACGCAAAGTTTCTCAAAGACATCCTTACCAATAAACGTAGACTTGATGATCCGAAACCCTTGGAATGTAATTCTATTGCCGAAAATAAATTAGCAAAAAAGGATAAAGATCCTGGAAACTTTTCCATTCCTTGTACTTTGGGGAGTCATGTCATCGAAAAAGCTTTTCTAGACTTAGGAGCTAGTGTGAGCTTAATGCCCTTAGCGGTTTGCGAAAGGTTAAATTTAGGAGAGTTGCAACCTACCAAGATGTCACTTCAATTAGCCGATAGATCTGTTAAATATCCGATAGGCATACTTGAAGACGTCCCTGTTAGGATAGGTCAGCTGTTTATCCCTACTGATTTTGTTGTCATGGACATTAAAGAAGATGATGACATACCAATTCTTCTAGGTAGACCATTCTTATCGACTGCTGAAGCCATAATAGATGTCAAAAAGGGGAAGCTAACCTTTGAGGTAGGGAACGAGAAGATAGAATTTATACTTTCAAAATTTCTTATGGCACCTGTGATAGGAGATGCGTGTTATGCGATAGATATCATTGATGAATGTGTTAGGGAGTTAGAGCAAGAAGAAGTCATTGAAACAATTAAGCTGCCATCAACTCTTATTTTGGAAGATGACAATTATAAGAAACCCTACATCGATGATAACCTTTACGAATGTTTATCCCTTACCCCAGATCCTATGCCTTGCCCTATTAAACCAGCCTTGGAACTTAAGGAACTACCTAAGAACCTGAGATATGAGTTTCTTGATGAAGAAATGAATCGTCCGGTTATAGTTAGTGCTGCCTTGAGACAAAAAGAAACAGATCAACTCTTGGACGTTTTACGAAGATATCCCTCAGCCTTAGGATATAATATCTCTTATCTGAAAGGTATAAGTCCATCCGTATGCATGCATCGGATTTCGCTCGAAGTAGATTCAAAACCTTCCAGAGAGCACCAGAGAAGGATAAACCCTATACTGAGTGATGTTGTCAAAAAGGAAGTTCTGAAGTTGCTTGAAGCAGGTATAATATATCAGATCTCGGACAGTAAGTGGGTGAGCCCTGTGCATGTGGTACCCAAGAAGGGAGGCATCACAGTTGTGCAAAATGAGAAAGGTGAACAAATAGCAAAGCGGATAGAAGGAGGTTGGCGTATGTGCATAGACTATAGAAAGTTAAATAAAGCAACTAGGAAGGATCATTTCCCTTTACCGTTCATAGACCAGATGTTAGAACGTCTTGCCAGACACTCTTACTTCTGCTATCTAGACGGGTATTCGGGATTCTTTCAAATACCTATACATCCAGAAGATCAAGAAAAAACTACCTTTACATGCCCTTTTGGAACTTTTGCCTACAGACGAATGCCTTTTGGACTCTGTAATGCCCCTGCTACTTTCCAACGTTGCATGATGTCAATCTTTGCAGATTATCTAGATGGAATCATGGAAGTATTTATGGATGATTTCTCGGTTTGCGGTTTTGATTTCCAAAATTGTCTTATCAACCTTGAGAAAATCTTGGAAAGATGTGTGGAGGTGAACCTTGTGCTGAATTGGGAAAAATGCCATTTCATGGTGACTGAAGGAATTGTTTTAGGACATATAATCTCCGAAAGAGGTATAGAGGTAGATAAAGCAAAAATAGAAGTTATAGAGAACCTAAAACCCCCCAAGACTATCAGGGAAGTTAGAAGTTTCCTTGGACACGCTGGATTCTACCGCCGTTTCATCAAGGACTTCTCCAAAATAACAAAACCTTTAACTGGCCTGTTAATGAAAGATGCTGAATTCATCTTTGATGAAAAATGCAATGAAGCATTCAACCTTTTGAAGCAAGCATTGATTTCAGCACCCATTATGAAACCCCCTGATTGGTCTGAACCGTTTGAGATAATGTGTGACGCCAGTGATTACGCTGTAGGAGCCGTTCTAGGTCAGAGAAAAGATAAAAGATTACATGTAATATATTATGCCAGTAGAACCCTAGACGCCGCCCAGCTCAATTACGCAACAACCGAGAAAGAACTCCTAGCTGTAGTTTTCGCTATAGACAAATTTAGATCATATCTAGTAGGAGCCAAAATTATAGTTTACACCGATCATGCTGCCATCCGTTACCTACTAAGTAAAAAAGATGCTAAACCCAGGTTACTTCGATGGATTTTGTTGCTACAAGAGTTCGACTTAGATATCCGAGATAAAAAAGGCACAGAAAATGTAGTAGCCGATCACCTATCTAGGCTAGAATACCTGAATCCTGAATTAGTACCCATAAATGATGATTTTGCCTATGATAGATTGATAGCCCAGTTGGAAACCATTGAAGATAAAGAACCAGACCCTCATGAGCACTTCCAAAAATCCTTAGCTGTAAGTAACGTGCCCTGGTACGCTGATTTTGTTAATTACCTAGCCGCTGATATCATACCCCCTGATCTCGATTACCACAAGAAGAAGAAGTTCTTAAGTGATGTTAGAAATTTCTATTGGGATGAGCCACTTCTTTTCAAGAGAGGTAAAGATGGCATTTTCCGCCGTTGCGTTCCAGAAGACGAGGTAGAAAGTATAATTCAGCATTGTCACTCTGCACCTTATGGTGGACATGCGAGCACCTCTAAGACCTACGCCAAGATTCTTCAAGCTGGCCTATTCTGGCCTACCATGTGGCGTGATGTCCATGCTTACATTGTCAAATGTGATAGATGCCAACGCACAGGAAATATATCAAGACGCGACGAAATGCCTTTAAGAAACATCCAAGAAGTAGAACTCTTCGACGTATGGGGTATAGATTTCATGGGACCATTCCCACCATCTTTAGGAAACAAGTATATCTTAGTTGCAGTAGACTACGTGTCTAAATGGATTGAAGCGATAACTGCACCCACAAACGACACTAGAGTAGTGATTAAATTATTTAAAAATTATATATTCCCCAGATTTGGAACACCCCGTTTAGTTATAAGTGATGGAGGATCTCACTTCATATCAAGAATATTTGATAAGCTTTTAAGCAAGTATGGAGTTAAGCATAGAGTAGCAACACCATATCACCCACAGACTAGTGGCCAAGTGGAAGTATCTAATAGGGAGATTAAACAAATTTTAGAAAAAACTGTCTCTGTATCCAGAAAAGATTGGTCGCAAAAGCTTCAAGAGGCTTTATGGGCCTACAGAACCGCTTTCAAAACCCCTATAGGAACAACCCCCTACCAACTAGTCTATGGAAAATCTTGTCATTTACCTTTTGAGTTAGAGCATAAGGCCTATTGGGCCATTAAAACTTTGAATTTGGATTACCTAACTGCTGGTGAGAAACGTATCCTTGACATCCACAAATTGGAAGAACTCAGACAGCAAGCCTACGAGAATGCCATAATATACAAAGAAAGAACAAAAGCTTGGCACGACAAAAGAATCGTAAGAAAAGACTTCAACTTAGGCGACCCTGTTCTCCTGTTCAATTCTAGGCTACGACTCTTCCCAGGAAAGCTCCGTTCAAGATGGACTGGCCCCTTCAAAGTATCAAAAATTCTGAGGTCTGGAGCTGTTGAAATAAAAAACGAGACATGTAAACCATTCATCGTCAATGGACAAAGACTGAAGCTCTACGAAGGAGGAGACATTCCAACAACCTACTCCAGCCACACTCTAAGTGATCCACCAATCCCGACAAGAGATGTATAAGTTCCAGTCGTCAAGCTAACGACGTTAAACAAGCGCTGCATGGGAGGCAACCCATGATTTTCTTACCTTATTTACTTTTTCTACATTTTGTTTTATTTTATTTCTTGTTATATTTTTGTCAGGACTAATGTTTAAAATGTTTGTGTTTTACAGGACTTTCTTCCTAACTCTGTGCAGAATGCAGAACTTTGACGACATGCATGTGACTTTCAGGAATGACGCCCAGAGAGAGCGTTACTTTGTCCACTTCAGACGTCCTATGGCACCTACGAGGTACCCAGATCAGGCTTGCATGGAGGCTTTAGGCATTGAGCCTAGTGTCAGATTCTTATGCCACCAGCTTCAATGGGACCAGTTCGACGACCTGAACAACACCTATAGGAACCTCACTTTGGAGTTCCTCAGCTCGTTTTCTTATGACCCCTGGGCCGGACCAGATGGATGTGCTATTTTCAGGTTATTTGGGACTGAGTACTCCTTCACTCATAAGGAGTTTGGTGATTTATTAGGTTTTCAGACGACCCCTGATGCTATTCCTGAGACACCTATGGGATACTTTCTGAGTAGGGAAGTGGAGAAGTTCTGGAGTGATATCTCTGGTGGAGGGAGTCAGGATCCTTCCACCCAGTTCTCACATGTTATCCACAACCCTGCATTGAGGTATTTTCAGATGATCATAGCACACTCTTTCTTTGGATTGCCAGATGCTGAGACCTTGCTTAGTGAGGAGGAGATCTTTCTACTGTTTTGTGCGACCCAGTCACGTCCTGTGGCATGTGGGAACTTTCTGCTGAAAGGTCTTAGCAGTATTGCCAGGTCATCAGTAGGTATTATTCATGTGGGAGGTATTGTTACCCAGATTGCTGCTGCTTTAGGCCTTTCGCGTAAGTTGTTACATCTCAGGGTTTTCTGTGAATACACCACCATGGACGTTGATTTCTGCCTAGACAGAGGGTTGATAAGGAGAGCCTCTGCAAACCCCAACCAGTTCAGATTGTTGATCGACAACGAGGCTGTTCATTACTTTTTGCTGCCTGATCCGATGATGACCAGTGTTCATGACCCAGCTAATTGGAGATATGCTTTGGAGGGTTATGGAGAGACTATTGAGGAGCCTAGATCGCCTCCTATTGCTGAGTACACCCCTACACCTCCGTCTCCCAAAATCACTGTATTATCTAATAATTTGTCTTTGCAGCCACCCGATTTATACACCCAGGTTATTGAGCTCCGCAGAGAGACTGCCAAGCTCAACCAGGAGGTAGCTGATCTTGCTTTGCAGATTGAGGTATCTGATCTCACTCATGCTACTGAGGCAGACTCTTTATACCAGGAGATCGGAGAGCTTCGTCGCGAGATCGCTGAGCTTCGTGGATCCAGCCAGGCAGAGGAGCCAGCTGATTGATCATATTGCCCTGACTTACTACTCTATTATTTACTATTCAGTATTTCTGCGTTTTCTTTACTTTTTAGCATATCTGGACACATTTCGTATTTTCGCATTTCCTATATTTCCTATGTACTTTGATTATATATATATATATATATATATATATATATATATATATATATATATATATATATATATGATGTGTGTTTTTATTTTTCCTTTTATATATATATATCCAATAATAATGTTATTTTTCTTAATATTTGATTTTTACTTCCACAAAAATTGTGCAAGTCCCGTGTTGAAGAAGAAAGCAAATGAGAACGCTATCGGGACCCCCGAGACGCAAAAGGTAAGAGAGGCCCATTCCAAAATTCAAAATTTTGGCCCAGGTCCGAAAATGACCTTATGGCGCCCGCCATAGCCTTATGGCGCCCGCCACGGCGTCCTGGTAAATACGGGGGAGAACTACATCTTCCACCATTTTTGAACCTCTAAACTCCCAAAATCCATTTTTCTCCTTTTCCAAAACTCCATTAAAACTCACAAAAGCTCCCACATTTATTTAATACCCACTATCCATTAACCCTTTCAAACTTCCATTTGAAATTCCACCAATTAAATTCCATAAAAATCTCACCTTTACCAACTTATATTTAAACCCATCTTCACTATCTTCAAATCAATTCAAGGAGCAAGCTATGGAGTTCGAAGGATATATTTTGCGAGAAGGAAAACCCGGGGATAGGCAGAGGAGGAATATTCAAAGGCTTCAAGGTCGAGAAATTCTCTCGACGAGGTACGTGGACGACAACTGTCTCTATACCTTGGGTATTTATCATAGTGTTTATCATTTACTTGATTTTTTGGGACTGCACTCTATTTTTGAAAACCAAGAACCAACCTTTGAGAAACTGACAGTTGAGTTTTTAAGTTCTTTGATCTACACTGTCCACCCTAACACTGCTAGCACAGTCGGTACTGTCCAATTTAGAATGTTTGGAATAGAATATAAGTACAGTACCGACGAACTAACAAGTCTGTTAGGGATTCCTCTTTGGGAAGGTGCCATTTGTGAAACCCCTTTGGATGACGGATGGTCGGTCGATGCATTTTCTTTTTGGCAGAGATTGTCAAATAATTTAATAACTTCTTTTGAAGGAATTCTTGCATCGACCATCCACAACCCGACCATCAGAGTTTTTAGATACCTGTTGGCATGTACTATTTTTGGCCGGGATAATCCAAATAAGGTTAATGCTAAAGAGCTTCAGTTTTTACAAGGAAGCCTCACTAATAGAAGAATCAATCCGGTCCCGTTTATGCTTTCTCACATGTCTGTTACTATTAATAAAGCAGGACCGATTATTTTTGGAGGACTGATTACGTCTATTGCTCGGGCCCTTAACTTGAACAATAAGATAGCCACACTAGAGCCCTTAACTCCTCGCACAATCAACCTAAAATTTCTAAAAGATATGAAATTGTGCCGAGCGAGAAGAGAGGGTGGTTTTGTATTGATGATCCATGGTGTAGCTATCCCATCTGTTGCCTTGCCCTGCAGTAGACGTACCGATGTACGTAATGAAAGGAACTGGACCTATGATTTAAATGCTCCACCTGTTCTAGGTCCACTTCCTCCTAATATTCCTGATACGGAGGGACACGACACTGACGAAGAATTTGAGCGGAGAGATCAGTCTCCCATACCTCATGTGTCCCCCCATCATCCTTCACCACCGCACACCGCACCCTCTTCCTCTAACCCTTTTGCAGGTTCAGTCCCTGGATCCTATGTCACTGAGGAGATGTGGCGTGACCTTATGGCTAGAGAAGAAAGGCGAGATGACCTTCTCTCTACCATTCAGCAACAACTGACGGATAATATGAGCTTCATGGAAGAATCACGGCGGAGGACAGATCGATCCTTCGAGTCCGTTTCTCACACCTTGCTTGCGATAGCAAACGAGCAATCCCGTCAGCAAGACTTCAACCGCCGGCATTACGAGCTTATGGAGGCTACTCAAGGTTCCGTTCTAGGTAACCTTCGACAGGTCAGAGATGCCCAGGCGGCCTTATCAGCCCGATTGGACCGGATAGACCAGCATCGTAGCAGATCCCGTCGTCCCAGGCATTCCCAGCAGGACGACGAGGGCACCAGTGGTCCACATCAGTAGTTTTATAGGTTACTCTCCTTATCTTATTTCGAAACATTGGGGACAATGTTCGATTTAAGTGTGGGAGGGGATTTTATTGCTTTCTATTTCCATTTTTAGTTAGTTGTTTATTTCTTGTTTTTGTCTATGTCTTTTTTCTAGAAAATGCATGAGTCTGACGAGTCACCAGTACAGTGTATCCCTAGTGCACCCTCATTTTTCCCCATTTCTTTAGCCCTACAAAAAAAAAAAAAAAAAAAAAAATTTGCAAAAAGAAAACATTGTTGTTCTATACGTTTTTTGGGCTTTAAGACAGGTTTGGATTAGGATGTGGTGACTTAGGTGAACTTTTTGAAACATTAGTATCGTTTTAGCACCGTAGACTTCACGAATATAGGAATCATTCCAAAATCCCATGTACCATGGCCTTAATTATCATTTCCAAATTTGTCCTAAGTAGTTTATTTCAGCAGTCAGCTCCGGCCTAAGCATGTTCTACGTAGGGGATCGATGAACATAAGTGAATGATCCAGTAAAATAAATAAAGAATAAGGCAAACTCTGGATAGATGACCCTCACAAGGTCGTTTAACCCAAAAAGTTGAATTGTTGCCACACAAAAAAATATAATTTTAGCTCACCCATTGTTAGTTGGTTCAGAGGTATCTGGCGCTGAACTCGGTAGGGCGGATTACGATCCGATCCCCCACAACTGCATTTGGGTTAAATAAAAGGGTTTACACAGTCTTATGTGCCAGAAACCCTATGTTTTGGATCAGAATCACTAACAGGTCACTCTACTATGAAACATGTACGGATAACGGGCTTAATGTGATTGCGCCTGAATGAAAAGGACCCAAAAAAGAGATGAAGAGGTAGGCCTAGTTATTGTGGGATGGTACGGTTGATTAATATAAGAATGAAGTTTATGTCCGCCTCTGCGGATAAGTGTCATTACGATACCCTTGGTTCACTTAGTACCTGTCACTGCATCCTGACTTGAACCTAGAAGCCCTTTTTGCCCGAATCACGTGTCAGCACTAGTTTTCTTACTTTGAGCTTTAAATGTTTTGCTTGAGGACAAGCAAAGGTCTAAGTGTGGGAGAATTTAATGACACTGAATTTCACCGTATTTTTGACTCCGATTTCGCATGCATTCTTAGTCTTTTAATGTCATTTTATTATGTTATTATTATGTTTTTCTTTGTTTTCAGGTTTTTAGTCTAATCAGAGCCCCGAGCGAGAAAAGGAGCGAAAAGGAAGTCGAAATGAGCTAAAATAGAGAAAATCAGCATTTTACACTTATGGCATCCACTATGGCGGCCGCCACAGGGTCTTCCATGACGTGGCCATGTCTCAAACTCCTCCCAACTGTTTTTCCCCATGATCTCTAACTGCCCAAGCAAGTTTACACTCATGGCGGGCGCCATGGTGTTGTGGCGGGCGCCACAAGAACAAAACGAGTTCCCTCCCAAATTCAAATGCTAGGGGCATCATTGTCTTTTCCACATGTTTCCTTGCCTATAAATAGGACTTTAGATTTTCGTTTTTCTTCATCCAAGCTTAGTTGTTCATAAGCATATATCAGTGTAATAGTGGTAATCGCTTCACATCGAGGTGTTACTACATTCGAGAGATCGAGTCTGTAAGAGCCTGTGAGATTGAGTCTTGGAGCACTCTGGAAGGAAGTTAATCCTGCCGCCATTTTACTTTCAGTTCGCATTTTATTCAACCACTCCGATTGGAGCAGGTTTTTATTACTTTACCTTTTGTCAACTTTATTTCTTGCACTGTCTTTTAATTTCATTTACTTTCCGCACTCGCATTACTTTCATTTACTTTCCGCACTCGCACTACTTTCGTTTACTTTCCGCACTCGCATTACTTTCATTTACTTTCCGCACTCGCATTACTTTCATTTACTTTCCGCACTCGCACTACTTTCGTTTACTTTCCGCACTCGCATTACTTTCATTTACTTTCCGCACTCGCACTACTTTCATTTACTTTCCGCACTCGCACTTAAATACCTTTTTTTTATGAAAAATCTAAAAATGAACTTTTACTTTACCATGTCTGGCTAATTTTATAAAGGTTAGAATATGAAGATCATAACCAAACCGATAATCTGTACAATTGTTAGTGGAAACACTTAAGGGCTATTTTAACTTTCAATATAAGTTTTCCTGTTCTTAAATTCCGTTGGGTAAGATCGAAAGCCGTCCAACGCCTATCTAAACTTAATTGTTTTTAAACCATTTCAAAAACAGCGAAAGCGCTTTGTTTAGTTTATTAGGAGTTTTTAATTTAAAAGGAAAAGAGATTTTAAAACCATTTTCGGACGCGTTAAGAACTTTAAAGTCTGGTTCGTAAGAACCTCTTTTTTTTAGAAAATCCAGGTTAAAATACTTTTCAACTTGGTCAAGATACTATATTTCTTAAAAATAGGTTTACTACTCTAACGCAATGCGCGCCTTTTTATCCGTGACAATAAGAGGGTTTGATTAGGGGGTACAACTCGGTTCTGAATACGCGAAAGCGACAGTTCCTGTCAAATTAGTTCTTTTCAAAGTAGAAAACATTGCCCGTAAGTAGTTCTATTAGCAAGTACTTGGATTATCAATTGGTTGTGTGAATTGCATTCGAACCTGTCTTTATCAATTAATTTTAATTACTTTATTTACTACCGTGCACTCTTCAAAACTACTATTTTCAATCACCTTAGATACACACCTTAACAATAGATAGCGATAGATTGACACTTGGTCTCTGTGGATACGATAATCTTTTATATTACTCTGACGCGTTCGTACACTTGCGAAAAAAACACGCATCAGTCCTCGGATCGAGAATGTGTAATGGGTTTTCCATTTCTGGTCTGCCATTATCACAACTCGGGAGGAGTGTCGTTACTGAGTCCTCGGGAATGGTCACCAGAGTCGACAATTCCTCCAGAGAATATCTACTGGCCTGTATAGGGCATACAGTAGCAGATAGCTCCGGATAGAACCTCGTCTGGTTGTAGGTCCCGTGAACACCCACACGTGGCAAAACACCACGGGAGCGACACGCCTGCCCACGCTAATACCTATGTGTATGCTCAAGCCTGGGTAATGGGCTTATCTCTCAGAACGCCCTGCCCACCAAACAGAAAAATCCAGCACAGCATAGCGCAATCTAGTATAATAATGAAATGAAAATGCAATAAATGCGGTAAAACAGTAATACAGTAAAGTAATAATATAGTAAACAGCAATACAGTAAAGCAGCAAAATACAGCACTACAGCTCCACAAAAACACCCAATGAAACAAAAACAGACAAGCGCTAGGATTGACCCGCTTAGGGAACCAGAGTCCCCAGCAGAGTCGCCAGCTGTCGCTCCGAGGATTTTCATCTAAGTACAAACACGAAAGTGGCACAGAAATAGAGTCGCCAGTATTGTGTATTTATCCCAAGAGAGGGAAAGGAAACACTGCATAAACCTGGGGGAAAGGAAAAGCATGGTCTCACGACCAAGAGAAACAGGTAAGGGAGTCGGTTACGCGAAGGGAAGGTGTTAGCACCCCACGCATCTATCGTACTCGATGGGATCCACGCTTGCTGTCTCGATCAAAGGGTGTCTTCGTCTGGGGCTCCAGTGCCACTGGAAAGGAAAAGGAACAGGAACAGAAAATAACGGATAAACGAGGAAGAAAAGAAAAAGAAGCGACTCGATAGGACATCCTCGGAGTCCCAGGCCTACGTATTCCCTCGGGAATAGGAAAATCAGAGTCAACGTAGTTCGGACAAGAACTAAGGGGGAAGGTTGCTCACCAAGACATCGTCGTCTTGTGCCTACGTATCCTCAATCTAACCAGAGAGAGGAAATCAGAGCAGTCGTAGTTCGACTTAACGAAGTCGGTGTTTTTTATGAGTGATGTCAGATTCGCGTCCGGCAGTTAGGGTCGATGCCTGTTTACGACGAGACGGAAGTAACGTGTCCTTTTCTGAAAATCAGGTTTGGAACTTAACAATCCCGAAGGATAAAAGGTTTGAATTTGTTTTGTGTTTTTTAGACAGAAGTGTTTTTGAAGTTGTTTGTAACTTACATTGTACCCAAGTCTACGACATAGGAACGAATACGTCGCGTATCGTCCTCGACAGGACGTACACTAAGTATCCTAGAAGAACGAAGGGAGACCCCCCATTAGTCACTTCCCACATCTAAGGCTCATGCGCAATACACGTTTAACCTTTATTAAGTGTTTTAAGAGGATTATGAGATGAGAAGAGAAGACTCAAGTTGAAAAGAAAACACTAAAGGGAATCTAATTTGTTCCTAATGTTATCATGCAAAAGTGGCCCTAAGGTCAAGGTTTGAGAACCTAAGTCTAAAGAGAAGAGAGTGATAGCACTGCCTAATGCTTATCCTACCTCACTTTAATCAAAGATTAAAGTTGAGCTAGGATCCCTAAGGGTGTGGATAAGTTGTACACACAAAGCATTACATCATGCTATTCACAAGCACACAAGAGAAAGTGAAAGAGATAAGAGGGATGAGATATGAGTATGGATAAGCATCCACATACACAAGACTTACCATAGCCCCTACACAAAATGGTTAGTACCAAAACAATTCAAATATTGAAGTACAAGTGAAGAAAGTAAACACATAAGTCCTAGTGTTATAAAAAACTCTAAGAAGCTTCTAAAGGTCCAAACCTAAAAAGAATGGATCCCTAAAGGTTGGTACTGACCTAGGGTAGTAGCAAAGCCTACTCACATCCACCAATGGTTACAAAGGCTTATAAGATCAATCTACACCTAAACAAACTACCAAACATCAAAGGAATGCAATGATATGCACTAAAGATGCGCCATGAACATTTAAGAGATGTAAACATGCAATAATGCATAATAAAATGCCACAACCAGTAGAAAAACCCTTCATAAATGTCATTAAGTATCCATGAATTATCATCCATAATATGAGAATGAAAACTCAAGAAGAAGAAGTGGGAAGAAGTAGAACAATGTCACACAATAATTCACAATGTTGTTTACTTACAAAACAAGTCACAAATGAGGGTGAAATACAATTATGAATGCAAATGGACATGGACCAGTATCATACATGTTAGGATGACATGGGAATGTATAAATGAACAAGTGTGGTTCACATCCAAATCACATTAGAGGTTAAGAAGAGAAGGGCACAACTTTGAATTCATATAAGGTGAAACATACTTCAAAAAAGTTCATGAACTTGTAATGCACATAACATGAAGTTATAAACCAATGTGAATGGATTAAATGAGTCATGTACAGTATAGGAACATACAAGGATGAATGTTAATGGCATACCAAGGTGAGATGTACACAAACTAAATCAAAGAAGAACAAGTAACAAATGCAACATTAACAATGGGTACAAGATGAACATCAATTGCAAAACATGTCAAAGTGAAAAGTGAATGACCCATAACTTGGCATACATGACCTATAATGTTCAAGTAAGCATGTTCCAAAAAGTAACAACATTCATCTCAAGGCATCATAAGCAATACAACCCAAAACTCTAGCATGTATTCACAAAGAAACACATATATACACCTAGGATCAAACAAATCACTAATTCATACCAAATGATGAGAAAATTACACCAATCATGTCATATGATATACCAACAGTATGAAATCAGTCCCCAAAAGGTCATGTCCAAAATCCATTGAAAACCTACTCAAAAGTAACTCACAAGCTCAACAAAGTCACACAATACTAATACTCAAATATGATGATGAATACACATGAAAAAGGACTTTAAAATGCTATAAAAAATGGAATATGATCCTTAAAGTGTCACACAAGTATGGTCCAATTATTAGAAGAAAATTCAACTAGGAACTATGTCAAATAAAATGATCAATGTGCATGTATCAAAATGTGGATCAATTAAAAAGAAATTCAAAAGAAAATACCAAATTAATGTGAAAATTAATAGAATCAGGAAAATAATTTTGTCAAAAATTATTTAAATGTGTAAGGATCATCTATGAATTATTTGGTAATTTTCTGATGCATATAAGTATTTTAAAAAAATAAAAAACCAAACAAGTATGAAAAAGAAAAAAAAACAAAGAAATAGGCTAGGGGGTGCAACGAGAGCAAATATCCAGTTATAATGCACGTTGGGCCCAAAACAAGGGGGTGCACGTAGCAACCTAGGTCCAGTCCATTTCACGTCTTCAGATAAGGCGCATAGTATAGGGATTAGTCAACAATTTAGACTCATTCTCAACCATTGGATCAAGTCAACAAGGATGATCAGTCAAAGTACAACAAACAGACGCATCACAATGAAAGCACATGATAACCATGATGGAATGCACACACGAGATCACGTAATTCAAAAACATTCAGAAAAAACAAGCACGTACAGGGGAGGTGGCCTCATTTATTCGCTGGCGTGTTTTGGTACGTTGGATCAAGCAAATCGTGTGGCTATGACTTAACCTGGCAAAGACCTAGGGTTCTTCCTTAGTTGAATTCTCAGGTGACCGGAGAAGACTCCGGTCGTCTTCTCCGGCGAGTCTCCATCGTGTGCAGTCATCAAACGTCACAGAAATCCACAAATCATACCTCAAAATGACCCTCTTCTCATGTAGATCACAAATCCACCAATGGAATTCACAGAAAATTCACACACAAAGCAAACCGAATCAAAACAAAATGCCCTAGAAATTTCCACTAAGCATCTAAGATGCCTATCAACTAGCCGGATGCTCACATTGCTCCTACTGAGCTTCAAAACACCAAAAACAACTTAAAATTCACATCATAGATTCAATGGAGTTAAGAATGAAAAACCTGTATAGAGAGCAACTTCAGCTTCAAGAAAACCAGAGGTGCTATTCTTCTTACTTACTTGATCTCACTGCTTGGCCAAATAAAGGCACTACGACCTTGCAATCTCCTGAATCTTAGTGGATGAAGATGAAACAAATATATGCTAAACCAGATCCCACTCTACTCCATTGATATTTGATGATGAAGATAGAGGAAAAGCTTGCACAATGAATGGATGAGGATTCGAGAGAGAGAAACTTCAGATAGAAAGAGAATGGATGAGGATTCAACCCTTAGTCATTGATTCACAAAATCCCTTTAAATCATCAATTCGTCACAAAAATCCCATAAACCCTCAAACACAAAACAACCACTTCAATTACATCGAATCCTATAATGAAAACAATGAAAGGTAATTACTCCCCAACCTTAGATTATCGATCAGATGTGTTTTCTCTTGAGTTTTTGGAAACCTTCACGAATTCCTCGCCTTTTCCCTTTTTCCTCAGAGCTCTCCCTTCTTTCCTTCTTTTCGCGGTTAACCAAAAGTGAACCCTATTCTCAAAATCCTCCTTTTATATCCATCCTAACCCTTGGGCCTCAAATTGGGCTTTCTCCATAATGCCCTCACTAATTCTCCTCAAATGTCCACTTTACCCTCAACTCCTCTAATATTATTTAAAATAAATAATAATACAATATATTCCATAATATATTACTATTATTTAATTGAATAACCCAAAACTTCACAAAATTACCGACATCGACACGAAACACCAAATTCACAGAAAACCATTAATATAATATTTAAATAAATTAAATAAATATTCTTACGAAATTTGGGGTGTTACAGTAGGGTCCTGATTTATGGTGGATCCATGAGTGATAGAAAATTTGAAATCAAAGGATTTGTTGACACTGATTAATCAGGTTGTATGGATTTCCAAATAATCTCTTTCTGGATAGGTTTTCACTATGTTTGGCATAACAATTAGTTGAAAAGAAACACTTTAGAAGGTTGTTGCCTTATCAACCACTAAATTAGAATACATTTCCCTCACTAAAGTTGTAAAAGAAGAATTGTGGCTTAAAGGATTTCTAAGGAGATGAAACTTCAAGGTCAGACAATCACTAGTAAATACGATAGCCAAAGTGCCATACATGTGTTGAAGAATTCAGCATATCATGAGCAAACTAAGCACATTGATGTTAGGCTACATTTTGTCAGAGAGAAAATCGAGCATGGAGAAGTCCAAGTTCTGAAGGTTTTGACTAATGGCAACGTTGTTGATATAATCGCCGATATTTCTAAGTTGCAAGTTCTTTCACTATATGCAGCTCATAAGACTGGATGATGACAACTAGTTCATTTCATGATCCGGAGTTTTGTTCCAAGGTGGAGATTTGTAGCTTATGGGTTATAAGCTAGCGTTGGATCAAACTCTGTTGAAGTTTAATAGTTAGTTTAGCTGTCAAAATATGTTTGGTTGTTAGCATGTCGAAATGGGCTAGTCTGTTAGCATATTTGTTTAGTATGTTAGTTGAAAGCTAGGTTTTTAAACATCATACTAGTCCTTACTTCTCAATAACTCTGATTAGGGGGGGATTGTGTGGTTGAGATTCAATTGTAAATAAGAATCCATGGTTTTATACCACTTTGTATCATCTTTATTTTCTCTCTTATCTCTTTATCACTTTGTGGTTTTCCTGTTGATAAAAAAACTGATTATACTTTGTTTTCATGTCATCGATTTCACAACACATCTAATATAAAATATTTCAATCAAGTGTTACTGTTGAAAGTCCTTCCTAACAGATAACCATAAATCAATTCTCAATTTGTCAGAGAGAGTAAAGCATTAAGAATGGAAATAAATAAATCACATAAGACTAAATTATCAGTCATTACAAATTTCAATTCAGAATTTGAAACTCAATAAAAAACAATGACACGTCCCAAACATTTGGGGGGGAGGGGGGAGGGGTTAGCTACTCATAACAATAATAAAAGACATGATAAAATTGTTAAACATTACACAATGATCACAATGGAGGAATCTTCAATGGAGAAATCCCTTGAATTTGATGCTCCCCATTGTTCCTATTATGTTTTTCTTCCCCTAACTTGTTTCTGTCGTAAAAAATCAGATCCCCTAGAAAGTTATGTTTTCTTCATTTAAATACTAATTTAGAAGTTTTGGAAAATTTTACTTTGGCATATGCGTTTGGAAACACGTCTGGAAAGAAGTGAGAAAACCTGATTTAGCCTTTGGCTTCTTCATAAAAGTTGTAGCCCTTGATGTTAGCTTCCATTTTCCACTAGTCCCTCGTCAATTCGAGTTACGTCGCTTTATATATGATCAAAATATCACACATACATCATGATGTAAAACGAGCTGAAAAATAGACTTCTTTCTGAGAATTCGTCCCGATCCTTTTCCAGCCATTTCTTTGACTTCCTCAACCCTGCAAAACACGTTAATAATTTCCCAAAATATCATATGATTCATGGAACATTCTTAAACACTGAAATCCTCATACCACATATAAAGTCAATAAAATTATCTAAATTCGATATGCAAGCACTAACAAAACATTAAATCTACTGCTAAAATAATGATAAAACATAGTAAAATGGTGACTAATTAGTGGTCAACACACTTGATTAAATTTTAACTTGTTTCATGTGTAAAGGTAAATTACTACTATAAGTTAATGAAAAACCAATATTTTAGCTAAAATTTCACTTTTTCCTAGTGGTCGCATAGGATAGTAAAACCTCGGGGGGGTGGGGGGTGGGGGGTAAACAACCAAAGTACTAAAAAAACCACGGAAAATGACGTTGGTGTGTTGTCACAAAAACTCTATGCTTGTGCCAAAAGCAACCAAAACCCACATTACATGAGCAAGGTTAAAGGCAAAGATCACAAAGTGTAAATAACAGACTCACCCCCACTTGGTAGTTGGCCACTGTTGCACCCAAAAATTTGCCCTCTTATTTTTAATCTTAATTGGCTTATGCTTAATTCATTAGGTTATATTCATTCATGCATTGCATTGGTTCTAAGACATGGGATCAGGGTATCTTGGTTTTCTTCAAGAGGAGGAGTTGGTTTTCAAAGAAATGAGAGAGGAGATGTCCTCAACATCATGGTATTCTTAAGCTACGAGGGTTTCATACTCATCAAAGTATCTCAACAAGTTCATCCAATCATATGAGGATTAGGGTTTCAAGGGTTTCAAGGGATTTGCAGTTAATCAAGCTCCTATTGGCTCAGAGGCTAGGGTTTTAGTCAAAGGCCACTTGGGATTATTTTCTTGAGAAAGAAAATATTATATGGTTCAACATACATCTCAAGGGTTCCATATATGCCTAATGGTTCATCACAAAGCATTTCAGAAGATTCAAGTGAGTAGAAGAAGGGGAATGGAATTCATCTGGTCAAAAAGTCAATTGATGCCCTACAAAAGTCAACCTTTGGGATTTTTGGTCAAGTGTGGGTATTTCAATTCATCATCCATGATATTGTGAAGTTTGATAAAGAGAAATCATAAAATCAAGAAAAGTTACTAAATTAGGGTTTTTGAAATTTTTCTAAGTATGGAAGATTCATGTTCATATGGCCATCTTACAATATTCATATCTCCCTCATCCTTGATCCAAATGGTGCAAACTAATACTCAAATTGAAGATGATATCATATACTACTAGTTTGTAGAAGAAATCAACTTCAAAAGATGCATGGATCAAAAGTTATGATGGCGTGAAGTTAAGAAAAATAGGATTTAAGATTCCAATACTTATAATTTTTCTAAATGTGGAAATTCAACTTGGAGGGTGTGTTTTCAAGGCCAAATTCCATAAGTTTCCAAGCTTATTTTCAACTTTCCTCCAACATGAAAGTTGTTAAGCATCTTCCACTCTTTCTTTTGATACCAAGAACACTTCATTTGGATCCCTAGAACTCAAGTTATAATGCTTCAAAGACAGGGTAATCAAGTTGTCAAGTTTGATAAGTTATTAGTCAACTTCATGGAGCCAACTTCAAGTGCATTTTTATCATGGTTCCAAGCTTCATCTCACTTTGCATTCAACATGAAAGTTGTTCCTCATTCTTTAAACTTTTCATTGATGTCAAGAGTTCTCCATTTGGATCAATGCTCCTCAAGTTATGTTACTTCAAAGTTGGTGTTTCAAGTTGATAAAAGTGGCATTTTAACTTAGAAATTTTTGGGCATAAGGTTAGTTTGGAACATGTGATTTCTAGGTCATTTTTCATGAGGTTCAAAGCTTTATTTCAAGTTTCCATCAACATGAAAGTTATTGATCATCATGAGAGCTTTCTTTTTAGCACAAGAACTCATCAAATGAACCAATATACACCAAGTTATGATCAAGCAAAGATGGCTACATGGACTTGTCTTTATGCATCATCATGTATTGGTTTTGGCCATTTTCTTGAATTGTCTTGTAGCATGCTTACTATACCATCACACTACACGTACATCATCACCAAACATTACCTAAATAATCCAAACACATTCCTCATTCTTCATGCATCACAATATACATTTTTTGCCAAAATGGGAAACAATGAAATTTTCACAACAAACCTTGCTCACCACTCCACTCATGTGCTACTCCTCACACTCATTTCATTTCCACTCAGCAAAACCACAACAATACCTCACCATGTGATGCATAACCCGTACCTCACTCTCCACTCTCCATTTTTGTAAACCAACTAAACAACTTTTAACCATAGTTAAGCCACTAATTATACCCTAATTCACTCATATAAAGCTATAGCAAACCCTAAATAAGAGACACAACCTCATTTTCCAAAAAATCAGATAAAAAACTCTCTCTCTCTCACTCAAAAATTTTCCAGCTTTGAATCTCTTTTTTCCAAGGGAGACTCTTCATTCTTTTGCTTGTTTCATCTTCATTGAAGATTGTTGAAGAGGTCTAGCTTGTTTTTTTAAAGCTTGTGCAAGGATTCAAGGTGTAGTGGACACTCTCCACTAGGTATTTTTTCTCCAACTAGTTTCTCTCATTTTAGACAAGTTTTAGGCTCATGCTGGTTGCATCTCAAGTCCTACACTAGTGTAGGCCATGTTCACATCATTGTTGTGCTGATTTGAGCAAGTTTCTATTTCACGTGCTAATCTTCGTGCTTGGTTTTCACGGTGTTAGAGTGATTTTTAATGGATTTTGAGGTCATATTTGAGATCTACGTGAAAAACTGTGTGGAATAGTGTCTTGTTTTACTTGATTTGGTGAAGTTTACAGGGTGCTCCGGTGGGGGTTCGCCGGGGAAGACGACCGGAGCTAGGGCTCCGGCGTCCGAAGTGGTTGTGTGTTCGAATGTTGACCTGGTGATGTGGTGCGTGATGTGTTGCTCGCGTGGATCCTGCGTGGATAAGTAAGAGGACACGTGTGCTCTCTTTTTTTCTTTTTATTTTGTTTTTTAATCTCAATAATATAATGGGTGGGCCTAGCACGCCTTATTATCCACACCCCTAGTTTCTAGCCCATGCGCGCATACAACTTGTTTTTAGTTCATTTCATGGTTCTTTTTGGCACCCCCTCCTTGATTATTTGTTTTATTTTATTCCTTTTTCATTTTAATTTTATTTTTAATATTCCATTCACATAAAAAATTAACAAAAATATGATTTAATCATTTTAATGTCTTGAGAATTTTGTGATGATTTTTATTTTATTTTTCCATTATTTTTTTTATTTTATTGTGAATTAATTTTAAAGGGTGTTTTACATGTTTGTCCTTGATTTAGGGTTTATTGTTTGATGCCTTTTGAGACCACTTCTTGAGCCAATATTTTTACCATGTTTAGACACCTAAATGCTTAGGGTTTGAATGATGTTGTGATGCCTTAATGATGCATTCTTGATCATTTTTCAAATGCTTTTGTTGAGCCCTGATTCCTGCCTAATTGATGAAGTATGTTGAGATTAATGAATTGTTTTGATGATGCACTTGTGCGTTTCTCTTTGGGCTCCTTTCCTCACTTGATCTTGATTGTTTTTTAATAAGGTAGAGCCTTAGATCCATATTTTTTGGGTCATTGAGATTCCTTGAATGGATGTTTCTTTTTGATGTTGTTTTGGACATGATCATTACCTAACCTTTGACCTAGTTTCTTGAACTTGTTTCTTGTGTGGATCTTCTTGAGGTTTTTGATTCTTGTGTGATGTGATTATCTTGTTTGAGCTACTGACCTTCCAAGTCTCAATGTCCATATGCTTGATCATGTGCTCTTTTATTTTCATTGGATACTTGTTTCCTTTTGAGGATGACTTTGATTGGTGCATACCTAATTGTTTGTGCATGCTTTGAGTATGATACTTGGTGATTCTTTTTGCCATCATCGATTTTGTTTTGAATTGAAATGTTTGGTTATGCTACTGCCTCATCATGATTCCATACCCTAATCTCATTGCTTGAATCATTTGTGACTTTTTTTCTTATGAACTAGTTGTTGACAATTGTTTGACCATTGATGTAGCTCATGTATGATCCTCTTGTGTTCATTTCTCAATCCTTGAAGTGTGTTGAACATGTTATGGTGTGGCTACTAACCTATATTGGTTCTCATCTTGTTTGGTTCGCTTTGTTTTTGTGTGCTAATTGATGATATTTGGTTGATGTTTTAAGTCATGAATGCTTGTGCACTGTTTGTTTGTCATTGCTTAATTTCCTTAACCCTAATGTTTGGATTCTTTTGAGCATGACTTGTAATGTTTGAAATGTGTGCTAAGTGTTTACTTCATGCACCATTGTTGCTTTGATTTAAGTTTGAAGCATGTTTTGACTTAGCATGAATGTTTGCCACTTGTGGATTGATTGTTGAATCCCTTTGCTTTGTTGGTGTTTGAGTTTAGTACTTGATGGCATGATCTTTCATCTTTTAATCTTCTTTTATTTTCCTTTGAGTCTTGTATACTTAAATGTGTTGTTATGATTTATTTGTGTAATGTTTACTTGTGCTTTGTTCACATGCTCCCTTAAGGCTCCTAGTCCAACTTAATTTCTGATTAAGCTTGGAGTAGGATAGACATTAGGCTCTCAATCCTTAGCATGTCAAGATTAGGATAACTCCCTTTCAACCTCAACCTTAGGTCCATCTCTTGTATGATAACATTAGGTTAGAATTCCCTTTCTCATCCTCAACTATATGACCATTTGGCATGGCAACATTTAGGGTGGAGATCCTTTAGTCTTTTTCTTTATCCCTTTAAGTCTCTCTCTTAAACTAAGTCAAAATACGTAATAAATACGATGATTATAGTACGTCACGATCCTTAAGTGCATGGGAAGTGAAAATCGGGAGTCTCTCCTTACTTTGTCTAGAGTGCTTTGCATACATCCCGTTTTGGGTCGATCTTGCAAAGTATTCTATCCTATATCATAGACTTTAGTGCAATACATATCTCAAACAAAGTCAATCCACTTCTTCAAAACACTTGAACAAATGTAAACCATTTTGTTCTTCTGGATTTTCTTTCAAACCTTTTCAGAAAGGGCATGCTATTTCCGTTCTACCGCAAACATGCCTCGTCCCTAACTGCTAGAATGCGAACTTAGCATCGCTCATAAAAGACACTAAGCAACCCGTAGTCCCATAAACTACGAACGCTCTGATTTCTTCATTCTCGTCTGAATGAGGATACATAGGCACAAGACGGTAAAGTCTTGGCGAGCACCCTTCCCCCTTTCACCCGTAGTCTTCCGAACTATGTTGGCTCTGACTTTCCCATTGCACGAGGGAATACATAGGCATAGGACGACGAATTATTATTGAGTCTTCTTTTGTTTTTTCTCATTTTCGTTTCTGTTAGCAAGTAGGCTTTAGATAAACACACCCTTTGATTAGAACAACAAGAGTGGATCCTGTTGAGTACAAGGGACGCGAGGGGTGCTAATACCTTCCTCTCGCGTAATTGACTCCCGAACCTAGAATTTTATTGAGAAACCATGTTCTTTCCCTTTTTGAGGTTTCTTCAATCGTTTCCTTCCCCCGTCGGGATAAATAACGTTTGGTGGCGACTCTGTTTTCTGCCGATTATTTTTTCGTGTTGCGACAACCACCACATAAGTCGAGGTGAGTCCCTTCAACGTCGATTTTGAATCGGGTTTTCACTTGGGGCAGGGAAGGGGTATTGACCCTTGGTTGGACACGACCCTAAAGAAGTCCAATAAAACTTCGAGTATGACCTTTGATAAAAAGCTATTTCTCGTAGCAACGAACTTGAGACTTAACTCAACACCATAATAGGTAAAAAAAAATAATAATAAATCACATTAATAAATGTATACACTACTAAGCATGGATCACAGGGTTTACATATTAAATAAAGGCATATTGGACCCAAAAAGGGAGAAATATGTCCACATGCCGTCTATCGACTTATCCCCCGGGGAGACTGACTTTCCATTCTTCATCGTCTGATTAAGACGGACTTGCTATCAAGAAATATGACTTATGGAATAAAAAAGGTCCACCTGATGCAAGACATTTTCAAAAACCTCATGTGCAATAGAGTAATTTTTCTCCACTGACTTCACATATTGCTTGGCCAAAGAGAGATTCTCAAGACGCATCTTGCAGAGGTTGTTTTCATCATTCTTCAAACCTCCACGAGGCTCCTTAAATAATGCTTCAAGATATTCTACATTTTTGCGCGAAGGATTCAGTTCCATATTTAATCTAGCAAGACCAGCCTCGGTCGTAGATAGCAATTCTTGGGAGGAAGATAAAGCTTTATTCTTCTTTGTCACTTCCTACACAAGAAACTCCACATGCTCAGCAAGCGATCCATGGTGCATAGAGGCATCAACGATATATTATATCTCAAAAATGAGGTGGACGCTCCTCAAAGATCCTCCATATACCAGCGTTGCTTGACGGTAACGACGTTAACACACTCTTGAAGTACCTCTTTGTCCCTCCGAAGACAATTGAGAAATAAGACTTATCCCCTCTTGGCACCGCTAAAGGCCAAGATGGTCGATTCTCGACGCGTATAATAAGCCAAACTTGAAAATTTGGCTTGACGGACATTCCCTACATTGTTTAAAAGATAGGAGAAATCAATAAAGGCATAAAACTCCCTAGTCGTCCACAAACCAGCGCAAGCCAAAAGCGTTGGGGGAAACTCAGCCAGAATCAATGCAAAACTTCCAGTAGGACTTAGCCTTCTTAAGTTCTGCACTAGCACTAGGAGGCTTTAATAAATGATCCTTCTACTTAAAGCTCTTTAAGCTCAAAACTAAGGTTTTAACTTCCTAATCACCGAGTTCTGATGATCTTGGAACATTTTCCACCATAACCCCATCAGATAAGTCCTAAATTTCCACATGTGTCAGAGTAAGCGTGACTTGAATAACCGAAACAATAGAGGCCCCTATTGTTGAAACCCCTCTAGTGGCAGCAATATTGGTAGCACTGCCAAGAGAGGGATGTTTCATGGAGTATTCCTCATTTGTTATATTGTTTTCTCACATTGCATCTCATCTACAAAACAAGAATAAACATGTTTCAAAGGAATAAACAAAATAATATTAAAAAAAGATAAGTTTATCTGTCTCATTCACTAAACATAACCCTCATGGCCGTTTTTGAGATGACATCAACTAGTAGGCATGTCTTTATGAACCGTTTCAATTACTTCTTTGACGATGCATCAGGAGAGACATCAACCTTAACATAACCTATATTCTCGAAGAAAGACATAAACTTCCTCTTCGAAAAAATATCTTCTTGAGACAAATCGTCCATCCTGTAAACATAATACCCATAGTTAGACAAGAAACGACTTTTGCGCCAGAACTTGGAGAAAATTTTATAGCATTGGTAAGAAGGCCCAAGACCTATAAAGCATGTCTTAGTGTGAGATTCTTCATTGAAGGGAGTGCCCAAGAAGAATTGATTCTTGAAGTGCTTCACATTATTCGAGTAAACATCGAACATCCTGATACACTACCAGAGATATATTAAGCCTTGACCCTTTGTTGAACTGGTTGAGCTATGTTGAACTTTGAAAACATGGAAGAAGAGTGTCAAGGTAGACACATTCTTCTTACACTCGCAGTAGAATTGGAAGACTATGACATAAACCTAACTCACCGGGCGCAATTACGAAGGGGAAATTAACAAGTGGTTAAGAATGCCAATCTCAAAATCGTTAAAAGGGGGAAAAAGGCCTATCAAAGAAAAAAACACTCACGAAGAGGAATGAAGCACCCATCATACTTGTTGCACGCCCTCTTATCTTTGTCAAGAACAAACACCCCTACAGCCGGATGAAAGCCCCACTTTAGTAAAAGCACGATCTAAACCGCCCTCATAGACAAAGGTAGATGTGACATCTAACATCTTCTAATCAATCCATATCAACGAGTTGTCCCCTTTATGGATTCTGGTAGAGGAATCTCCACTATAAGGAATATTGTGAATATAGAAAAGGAAAATGTGAATAAATAACACAATGCACATTCAAGGGTGAATATTTAATGCTCTATTTAAACAAGCCAATAGCATAAGTTCAAATATCAGAAACCCCAAAAACATACTCTCCAAAAGCCCTAATAAAGAAAGTATAAGTATAAAGAAAGGAAAGTACAGATCTTACCTTAAATAAATAGAGTTGATCGTTTACGTGACACATGTTCCACCGAACAAAATGTTACAGATGTACCTAATCAAAAAATCAACACAAAAGAGCTCGCAAAAAGAAGAAAAGTTGACGATACAGAAGAGGGAGAACTTTTATAGTTCGCAAATGAAATAAAATGGGAAAAATACTCCAGGAACTCTCTATATGTGCCTCAACCAACGAAGACCATATGATCCACTATATTGAAAAGCTCAAAACACGCCATCAACCGTCAGAATCTCCTCACGAATTGTTTGACGCACTTGAGTATCCTAAGATAAAAGAGACATCATTACAGAAAATACAGTCAATGTGTTTGTCCCAAACAAAAAGTGGCATCCCATCAAGGTATTCACTTGCTCCTAATCAAAAGCCGTCCTAGAGGCGTAACAGAGACAAGGGCTTGGGGAAATTGTTTTAGCCTATTCAGAAGACCCATAACGAAAGGCCCAAGAGTGACACCAATCAAAAGAGCGTGTGAAGTAGGTTATCTCTCATTCCTACAAGGGTAGATGATTCCGCCTCTAGACACGTCGGTTACCATCTGATTAAATCCAACAATCACTCCTACATGGGCCTTCCCTTGCGCAGACGATTTTAACTGTTGGCATTAAATAAGGAGGAAATACATCATTTTAAGTATTTAATTTTATTTTAACTCTCACATTACTCATTATTCTCCCATTGACTTTGGCGTTATAGTGATAATATTGTAGGTCAACTCCCCCTTCATTGTACCAGAAATTTGCTCCATCAATCCAAATTCTCATCTGATCATTTCATCGATTTTTTCTAATTTTAAACAGAACACTTATTATAAAAATACTTTTTATCTTTATATTTTTCTTTATTTATGTAAATTAGTTAATTAATTAAGAATATAAAGAGTATAGAAGAGACATTTATAAAGAGACGGAAAAAAAGAATTACATCATTCCCTATGTGACATTCTAGAAACATTTGTTATCGAAAATAAAAAACAAATGGCTTCATTCCAAAATAAATGGCATCATCCTTAGTTAAGTCTAGCAACTTTACATTAAAATGAACAACATCGGATTTTCTCTCGATTCTCTATATATGGTCCGCCTTAAAAACAGGGATTTTGTCTCTTGCTCAATTCTTCCAAGACTTTACCCATAGAATCAAGATTATCAAAAATAACGAATTATGTTTTCACTAAAAAAAAGTTAAATATATTTTTGATCTTTATAAAATTATAAAATTTAGTTTTTAATCTCTATTAAAAAAATATAGTGTTTTAGTCCCTACAAAATAATTATTTATGTAGTTTTAATTTCTACTGTTAAACTAACATGTATTTTTTTAATGATTATTTTGCAGATATGTTTAAAACGTTATAAAAAGTTCTTAAAAAAAAATTTAAAATTTGATTTATAAACCGAAATTTTCATTACTTTTATTATTATATTTTGAAATTTAAAAAATTCATATTTAATTCTTCTAATTTTAAAAAATTATATAATTTAGTAAAAAATATATTTTATAGTAATTTAAACATGTATGAAAAAAATTATTTAAAAATTTAAAAGTTTAAGAATAATTAAATAGTTTTCAAAATTTTAAAAAATATATGTATAAAAAAATTTTAAAAATCAAAATATATTATTTTTTTTAAAAGAGACTAAAAAAAAAAAATGAAATATTTATAGGAATCAAAAAATATATTTAACCATTAAAAAAAATCCATTGAATTATATGTCAAGATCGAGAAAAAGAACATTTATAATTTGTTGACTAATGTACGTTACATTTGATGAAATGTGTAAAGACTAATCAACTAGAAAAATCTATTCTTTGCATCAAAATCTGTCGCTATCAGCAAATGGTGGAAATTCTTTTTCTTTCATCCAAGTTATCTACTTTATTTGTTTTTTCCTCCATGTTCGAAAACATCAATGAAAGTTAGCTTAGAGTTGTTTGTTGTCTGTTTTATCTGTTTAAAATTATTCTGATTGGAAGCTACGGTCGATGGGGTTGGTTATATTTTTACATCCACCACACGTACGTCCATCTTTAATAAGGCCTCAAACTACTTTTTATATTAAATTTGCTTATGAATAGGTGACAATTACTCTCTGTTTTTAATATAAACATAGTTTGTACGTTCAACTTTTATTAAATAAAAAATGTATAGTATAATTGTGTGTTGCTTTGGTGCATGTTTTTGTGTAAAATGTTGAGGCATGATTAATGCAACAATTAAAATTCACCATATTTTAAGGTGGAAGTTGAATAAATATATGAACGTGCACCTAAAATAGGAACGATTAATGATTATAAATATTTGGAATGATCTAAAACAAAAGGTGTCTAGGTCGTGATAATGGTAATCTTGAAACACATGCAAAGAAATAGAGACGGGGGACAAATATTTGTTGATTTGTGGTTCTTCATTAACCTAGACTTTTTATGCCTCTCTTTGGATGAGGAAAAAATTCAATATGTAATAGAGTGTAGAGTATCATTCACCATAACATATCCCTTGTAAGCATGTCATAGTTTAGCAT
The DNA here is from genome assembly GCA_022829125.1 of Lathyrus tuberosus. Lineage (NCBI taxonomy): Eukaryota > Viridiplantae > Streptophyta > Magnoliopsida > Fabales > Fabaceae > Lathyrus > Lathyrus tuberosus. The sequence continues at coordinate 1,399,209 of JALAZF010000559.1, forward strand.
GCATGCATGGTGTGTAGAGTATCATTCACCATAACATAACCCTTGTAAGCATGACATAATTTAGCATGCATGCAAACCATGCATGCACATGGAAAGATTTCATCATGTGTATGTAGTGTGATCAAGCATGCATGAGAAGCCATATATAAATGCTTTAGCATTGTAATCATCTAACTTAAATTAAAAGTGAGATGAAGTTCACAAAATACTTTTTCATTATGGTATCATCCCGTTCATTTATCCCTTTCGCTCTCTAACAACTCTAACCTCTCTAACTGAATTAAGTGACATTCCACTCGTGTAAATGTTTCTTCTTCCTTGAACAACATGGCCGAGCTCACAGAACCACTACAAGTTATGTCACCAACAACAATATCGACACAATCTCAGAACCTTGCATTCATTACACCAGATTCTTCAACTTCGCATCACTTCGATCAAAAAATTTCAATCAAATTACAAGAGAACAACTATTTGTGATGGAATCAAGAGGTTGAGGGTTTCATACTTGCTTGGAGAGTGCACAAAAAAGGTAAATCCTTGCATTCCTCAGAAGTTCAAAACGGTGCAAGATCAAGTTGAAGGCACGGTTTCTGATGAATACGAAGCATGGATCAGGCGATTCTCATCTGGATTCTCTCAAGCATTTCAGAGTCAATACTACCGTGCATACTTTGCTGCAAACACGCGTTTGAAGTATGGGACAAGATTCACAAGTACTTCAGTACTTACATGAAAGCTTGTGTGAGGCAACTTCGAGTAGAACTAAAATCAGTCAAGAAAGGTAATAGCTCAATCACTGAATATGTTCTTCATGTCAAAAAAATTACAAAATTGTTATTAGTTGTTGGTGATGCTGCTTTAGAACAAGATTAGATAGATTTTATACTTGATGGATTACCGGAAGAGTATAATTTGTTTTTAATGCAAATGTATGACACAATGGAATCTTTTTCTCTCTATGATGTTGAGGCGTTTCTCTATGTTCAAGAAGCATAACTAGACAAGTTTCGGCATGAATTGGGTGCAACAAATGTTTCAGCAAATGTGGCTCACATAAATCATCAAACAGATGGTGTACGTGATCAACACACAAACTTTCGTGGCAGATGTTGCATGTTTCATGGAAAGGTCGTGGTAGAGGATGCACCATGTTTGGTATTCGACCTACTTATCAACTATGTGGCAAATATGGCCATACTGTAATGGTTTGCTGACATAGGTTTGATGAAAGCTTTACCCCTGCACCTGCTCCATTGAAAGATTTAGAGTTTTCTGCTAACTCCATTGATAAACATGTTAATGCTACAACTGAACCTCAATCCCTGGCCTTGATGTCTCATTCTCATGAATACTCATTGCCTAAAGACCTTGAAAGCCAAGCTTGGTTTGCTAACTCAGGTGCTTCACGCCATCTTACATCTAATCCTTGTTTCTTGCATTCTAAGAAATCATATAATGGTCTAAGTCATGTCAATGTAGAAAATGCTCAATCTTTACCTATTCAATGTGTAGGTTCTGCTAGTGTAAATGCACATTCTTGTCCTTCAATTTCTATGTCTCTCAATGATATCTTGCTTGTGCCTTGCATTACATGAAACTTATTATCATTTTCCAAGTTCTCCAAACACAACAGTTGTATTTGAGTTTTGTGCTAACAAGTGCTTTATCAAATCTCAGGTTTCTAAAGTCAATCTACTTGTACTGATTTCCATAATTGGTTATGGAGTTTTCAAGGAGTCATTCACAACATCTTCCAATATTCTCTTCATTATGTTTTATTGTTAATTCCATTTCCTGCTTAGTGATATCTGATGTAAATAAGCATAATTGTAGTCTTTTGTGGCATTATAGACTAGGTCATGCACACTCTCAAGCCATTCAAATGGCCATCAAACATTGTAATATTTATATCTTTAATAAATCATGTTCCTTGTTATGCATGTCATGTTGTCTAGGAAAGTCTCGTAAAATTCACGCCCCTTTATCTTCAACTGTTTATCATGCTCTATTTGATGTTGTTCATATTGACCTTTTGGGGTCTGCCCTTTTCCCTTATAACTTTGGTTATCCATATTACATTGAATTTGTGGATGCATTCACTAATTTAAATTAAATATACTTTATGAAGTACAAATCTGAGGAAATGTATACGTTCAAGCTTTATGCGAGCTTTGTCCAAACTCAATTCCATACGACAATCAAAGTAGTGTAATCTGATTATGGGGGAGTTTAGACCCTTTACTAAGTACCTAATAGAGTTAGGTATCTAACATAGGCCCATTTTCCCTTACACATATTATCAAAATGACACAATGGAAAGAAAACACATGCACACTGTGGAAATGAGCCTCACAATGTTGTCACATGCATCTACGCCTCTACAACTTTGGGATCATAGATTTGCAATACTTGTTCATTTACCAATAGACTCTCATCAACTAGTCTTTCACAATTTCAGTCACCCTATCATGCCTTGTTTCACAAGCTTCCCAAGTATGACTCACTCAAAGTAATTGGATGTGCCTGTTTTCCTCACACCAGGACCCACAACAGACACAAATTGGATTTCATAAGTAAAAAGTGTATGTTTTTAGGCATCTCTTCTAAACATAAAGGGTATAAATTCTTAAGCAAGGTTGAGAGAATTTTCATCTCAAAAGATGTCACATTCCATAAGAGTTCTTTTCTGTATCCATTATTATTCTCATCTTCTCTTGATGCATCAAAAGTATAAGTCAGATATTCTGAGTCATTCTCATTTCCTCAACTTGCTACTTCTCCATTAGCTCATCCACCTTCTATTGATAATGCATGTAGTATTTCGTAAACTGGTGTAGCTGATCTTGTGTTATCTCTAGTGATAGGTTTTGATAACATCCATACTACATCCACATATGGCCTTAGTGATGCATTGAGCTCAGACTCAGTGATGGCTCTTAATTCCACTTCAAGTCACACACCAAATATCACTCATGGCGGCTCTTCTGAAGTAAGTCTTGTTAGCTCTAACACCTCGACAATTCATGTATCCAACTCCATTGAGTCTGTATCTCCTATTCACAATTCCTATATATCTCCAATCATTCAGTTTAATGAGCATCCTATGAATACTAGAGCAAAAATAGGTCACTCTAAACCTAAAGCTCTTATTGCACATGTAGAGCCAACTTCAGTCAAACAAGTTTTGTCACATAAAGATTGGTCTTGGGCAATGCAAATTGAGTATGATGCACTCCCAGATAACTAAACCTGGTTCCTAACCTCTCTCCCACCTCATAGGAAACCTGTGGGATACAAGTGGATGTTCAAGGTGAAAGAAAACCCCGATGGCACTGTTATTAAATACAAAGCACTCCTAGTAGCCAAGGGCTATCACCAACAATTTGGTTTTAACTTCAACAAGAAAATTTCACTGGTTGTCAAACCATCTACCATTCGTGTCACTATAACCTTGGCACTCACTAATAAGTGGGAACTTTAACAAATTGATGTCAACAATGCGCTTTTCAGTAGCTCTTTGCAATAAGATATCTACATGACTCAACCACCTGGAATTCAAAAGCAAGATCCATCCATTGTATGCGAACTTCATAAGGTGTTAAATGGTCTCAAACAAGCATCTCGTGCATGGTATGGGAAACTTTCTCAGGCTCTTGTTCATTTTGGTTTCACTCATAGAAAATGTGATCATTCTTTGTACATCTAGTCACATCAAAGTGTAACTCTCTTTGCACTAGTTTATGCGGATGGCATTTTAATCACAAGTTCTTCTTTTGTGTGGATACAGAAACTCATTGATTCACTTTTTTGAAAAATTTGCTCTAAAGAAGTTGGGATACCTTGAGAATTTCTTAGGTGTTGAAATTTAACAATTACCTACATGATGTCTTCTACTCACGCGATTCAAGTACATTCGTGATCTTCTGAATCGTGCCAACATAAATAATGTTAATGGTATTACCTTACCTATGTTGACTGGCTCGAAGTTAAGCATGCATGGTACAACCACTCTCAATAAGCCTCATTACTACAGATCCATGGGTGGATCACTTCAGTATGTGAATCTTACATGGTCAGATATTGCCTTTAGTGTCAACAAGGCATTCCAATTCACGACCTCGCATATGTAAACTCATTGGTCAGATGTAAAACGTATTATGCATTATCTGAGTGGCACCATTCATCATGGCTTCTTACTTTCACTAGCTCCCACTTCAAGTAAACTCTCCATTTGCGCCTACAATGACTCTGACTGGGTGAGTGATCCTGTTGACTGCGACTACACATCGGGCTCGTGCATTTTTTGTTGGTCCTAATCTTATCTTGTGGAGTTCTAAAAAACAAGTGTTAGTTTCATGATCAATTACTGAGGTAGAATATCGTGCCTTATTCAAAACTACTTCAAAATTGCTTTGGCTTAAGTCTCTGCTCAAAGAACTTGGTGTAACATTCTTTCCTCCAGCATTTCTATGTGACAACCTTAGTGTAATTCTTCTCTCACACAATCCAATTCTCCATGCTCGCACCAAACACATTGAGCTTGATATTCACTTTGTCAGTGAAAGATTCATTTCTAAACACACGAAGATACAACATGTTCCTAACTCTTTGCATGTAGTGGACACACTCACCAAGCCACTTGGTACAGGTGTTTTCAAGAACTGCACACCAAGCTCAAAGTCGTCAAATACAATCCTCCTTGAGCATGTAGGGGAGTAATAGAGTGTAGAGTACAATTCACCATAACATAATCCTTATATGCATAACATAGTTTAGCATGCATGCAAGCCATGCATATGGAGAGATTTCATCATGTGTATGTAGTGTGATCAAGCATGCATGAGAAGCTATATATCAAAGCTTTAGAATTGTAATCAACTAACTTCAATTAATCAAAGTGAGATGAAGTACACAAAATGTTTTTTCATTAATATGTAACTTGTCAGGTGTATTGAGAGCCATAACATATATATAGTGTGATGATCAACTATGATTCTCATTATTTTGAAATGAATCATTGTGACGTGCCCTCATATTGAACTTGTAGCGGGGAAATTTGTGAGTGTAAGCTATCGATTAACTTAACTAAAAAAAACAAGAGTTGCCACCGCACTTTTATTTTATCCAAAAAGGAAAGGAAAAAGAGCGAACAAAACCTAAGGAGTTCTAAAACAACAAGAACAAACAGAGAATGGGTAAGGGTGGTTGGTTACGCAATGGGAAGGTATTAGCACCTAAAACGTCTATAGGAACCCTTTGAAATATCTACCGCTTTTTGGTTTGAAAATGGGTTGTTTGAAAAAGAGATTGGGGAGATGAGAAGAGAAGTATTTTTTAGATTTTTGTGTTTGGAGAGACTTATCGCCTCATGCCTACGTACCCACGAAGTGCAATGTAGGATCAAAACCTCATAGTTCGGGGTACAAAGAACAAAAATTTGTTTGTTTTGGTTGATTTTAAGTGTAAAGACAAGTCTTCATTTCCAAGCGAATAATTCCGCTTAAAGAAATGAATCATGTCTAAACTTATGAAAAAGTTTTAAAAGGAAAAGGTGCACAAAGCACAAAAAGAGTTTGATGAGTTTTGTATTTTTTATGTCTTTTTGAAATGGTCAAAATATGATTAATATTGATTGACATTTATTAAAGAAAATGAAGTTTAAAAAATCACTTGACCAAAGTCAAGGTTTTATTATGAAAGCGGTTTTAAGTTTGAAAACAAGAAAGTTTTGAAAAAGGGAGAAGTTTTGAAAATTGAAGAAGGGGTGGAAAAGAAGTCACTATCCTAGTGCATAAAATAAAAGCTAAGGTAAGAAAGATCTAACCACATGGAAGTACTCTTCAAAGCATACTAAGACAAGAATTTCATCCTCTTGAACCAATAAGCAAGCCAAATAAAGGCTAGAATACCAAGCTCCATAATGATCCAAAGCACAAGGGAAAGAAACCTAAGTCTAAGTCCATAAGTCCATAATCAAGAGTATAGGTCCTCCAAAGCAAGGGATAGTGGCCATAGTCCAACAATTAAGAGCACAAGTATTTTAGTGGTTTAATCCTTTATTAATGTTTTAAGAGTCCAAAATGGACAAAAGAAAAATAAAAGCGCAAGACAATATGGTCCAAGTGGACAAAAGAAAAATGACATAAACATAAACATGAATATGATATAATGACATAAAGCATATAAAAATAAAGAGAGATAGGGTGCGAGAAAGAATTGTAAAGAAGTTAGAAGTTAGTGATTAGTAGCACAAGGTTCTAGTGCCATAAGCCTTCACCGATTATTCCGTTTCACGTTTTGAACTATAGTGATTAAACAATGTACTTAGGTCAAGGTTAATGAAGACTTGTTAGAAGATTGATAGAATTAAAGCCTCTACAACAACAAGCTTCAAAGATTTTGAACCTAATACAAAAGATCAATCACCATTGGGTTGACACGACCAATCAAGGTCCGGACCACGAAAGTTCAAATTCCGAATTGGATAAATAGGAACAAATGTTGCGCTATGTTAAGCAACCGCCGAGTAATTTACAGAGTAATTACCCTACAATGAGGCCGTTCAATAGATCTTTGTGCTAATGCATGCTAGATAAATGATATGTAGATCGTCATCCGAAAGCAATACCGCACGAAAAGAAAATAGGTAACGATCTAGTCTTGATCAAGAATTCAACAAAGAAATTCTAAGATCCATAAGACTTTCATTGATCAAAATAAAAAAGGAGAAATAGATGAAGAGAAATTCCAAATTGAATTACAAAGTCAAGAACCTTTCATCTTCAAGTTCAATCATCTTTAATTGATAGATTAAAGTGTGAAAACATATCACTAATTCAAAGCACCTCACATGAATTCAACAATTCATTAAAAGATAGATTTGAACTAATGAATGTTTAATTACTCTAACCATATCCAAAGTCCATTGAAATTGAAGAGAAATTAATCTCAACAATGTGTTTCAAGGCTAAAACAAAGGAAAGGGGAAGAAAAAGGAAGAAAAGCCAAAACAGCCCCAAAAACAAGTGAAAATGTGCATTCTGTTTCGAAGTAACCGGTTACTGCATATCTGCTAACCGGTTACTTAGTTCAAAATAGGCGCAGTTTTTCAAAATTAACACATAGTAATCGGTTACTGCATATCTGCTAATCGATTACTCTGCACCAGAATGCAGAAAATTGTGCAAAATTCAGCATGATCCACTTTCAAAACTTTTTACAAATACCTTGTGATCATGGAACTGAAATTGCACAAAATTTAAAGTAAAATAAAAGCAAAAACCAGCAATTAAACACAATTACAAGATCCAAAGGATCAAGTAACAAAGATCTCCAAAGATCTACATTATGGAAGATGAAGATGAAGCTTCAACAATGGTGAAAGATGAATTACTACTTCAAATCTGAAAATTCCTTCGAATTGCTTCAAGATCCAAAAACCAAAGCCTTGATCTATGAGAATTGGTGAAGAAAAAAAGCTTGGATGAAGGTTTAGCTCAAAGTTGAACATGATTCAATGTGAATTCTTGTTAACTTTCAAAAGAAGAAAAGTGAGCTTTAGTGAAATTTGTGGTTGGGGATAGAATTTGCAAGAGGTTTGTTGGGTATCAAAAGCTTGTCAAATGAATGAAATGAAGCCTCTATTTATAGAATTTAGGCTTGGGAATTTGGTGGTTTGGAATTAGGCTTGGAAGATCAAGATTAGGATTGGAATTCAAATTTGGAGGGAATTATAAAAAGAGTGGTGATTAGTGGAGGTACATGGTAGGAATTAATTATGATGATGTAGGAAATTAAAATGAGATGGTCTAGAATATTCCACATGTGATCAAAATGATGAAAATTGATGCTAATTGCTGAAATTTGAATTTGCTGCCATTTTTCAAAATTTCACGAGGGTAACCAGTTACGGACTATATATAACCGGTTACTTAGTGCAAATTTTGAAAAAAATACTCCTTTTGAATGCACTGTTGTGGTTCGGCTCGATTCTTTTGTTCGTCAAAGAAGGCATGGAAATAAACACATGAACCTTGGAGTCTCTTGGAATAATAATCAATTAAATCTTGGAAACTCTCGATCATATGATTTTTGAATTAATTGCAGATCAACTTTGACTTTGTTTAGATGAGATTCATTCGAACCGAGGGGCAGTTGTTTTGGTATTTTTAACCCGTTCTTCCCCTGAAAATGTTAGTGAAAGAAAAACAAAATATTTTTGGATTTTCATTAAAGGTTAGTAAACATAAACAAATTAAGCAATAAAACAACTAACAAACACACACAAACTCAAAGATCCCTGCAAGGCACAATCCTACAAAAGAGGGGACGAATGTGTGATCTTGTTTGTGGCATGAAATACAAATAAAACATGTGGGATCTTAGGGGTAAAAAATTAGGGTATTACAACTGCCCATATTTAAGTTTCTTCTATCCGGAGACAAGAAGATTGACATCTTTGTCTCGACGAGATAGAAGAGACTTAAATATAACAATAAACCTAATTTTTGGCCCTAAGAGACCACAAAATGATACGATTATGCGGATGGTATGCAGACACAAGACCTCTGTGGGGAGAAAACGCCACAGGAGACAAACAAAATCTGGGGAACAAAGAGAAAAGACTCCACAGGGGAAAACAAAGAGGGAAACATAACCCAACAGGGGAGAAAACAAACTCCACTGGGGAAGATAAAAGAGTAAGATTCCACTAAGGGAAAATTACCAACACCAGCAATAAGAGGGGTAACACGTTCCAACAGGGAGAGAAAAATCTCAGCTGAGGAAAAGATCATCCACTACCAGGCATCCGGTAATAGCATGATCATAGAGAAAGATTACTAACTACCAACAAAGTGGCAGTTACAACAAGGCAATCAACCAAAAGGATATGAGAAATATTACCTACTACCAACAAAGGGCAGGAAGACAAAGGTAATAATCTCAAAAGATGCGAGAAATATCACCTACTACCAACTAAATGGGCAGAACGACAAAGGTGATAAACTTGAACAGGGAGAGATTACCAACCATCAACCAAGTGATAGCTACGACGAGGCAATCAACCAAAAGGATATGAGAAATATTACCTACTACCAACAAAAGGCAGGACGACAAAGGTAATAATCTCAAAAGATCTGAGAAATACCACCTACTACCAACAAAGGGCAAAATGACAAAGGTGATAAACTCGAACGGGGAGAGATTACCAACCATCAACCAAGTGATAGCTATGACAAGATAACCAAACCCGACCACATTACCTACTACCAACTAAATGGGCAGGACGACAAAGGTAATAAGCCAGCTATATCACCTACTACCAACTAAATGGGCAGGACGACAAAAGTGATAAGCTCAAAAAGAGGGATTACCAACTATCAACCAAGTGATAGTTACAACGAGGTAATCAACCAAAAAAAGGGGTACGAGAAATATTACCTACTACCAACAAAGGGCAGGACGACAAAGGTAATAAATCCGAAAAGAAAGGAGAGATTACCAACTATCAAACAAATGATAGCTACAACGAGGTAATCAAACCCGACTATATTACCTACTACCAACTAAATGGGCAGTACGACAAAGGTAATAAGCCAACTATATCACCTACTACCAACTAAATGGGCAGGACGACGAAGGTGATAACAAAGTAATCCACCAAAGGTAATCCACCAAAGGGTATGAGAAATATTACCTACTACCAACAAAGTAATCCACCAAGGGTATGAGAAATATTACCTACTACCAACAAAGGGTAGGACAACAAAGGTAACAATTTCAAAAGATCCGAGAAATAGCACCTACTACCAACAAAAGGGCAAGACGACGAAGGCGATAAACTCGGACAAGGGAAAGATTACCGGCTATCAACCAAGTGACAGCTACAACAAGGTAATCGAACCAGGCTATATTACCTACTACCAACTAAAGGGCAGGACCACAAAGGTAATAAGCCAGCTATATCACCTACTACCAACAAAACGGGTAGAACGACAAAGGTGATAAGCTTCCATTTCCACAGCAAGGGACCAAAATTCAATCTAGGAATAAACCAGAGAGAAACGGTTAAACAAGACTCATCCCGAGGAGGAAATATCTCAACTGGGGATTAATTTCATCCAGACAAATGAACTAGGGAGGAGGGCTAAAACAAAATATCTTCCACGAGGCAAAAACTTAGTGGGGAATTAGCAAAGATAGGCATTTTCTGCTTACGGGTCGACACTCTAAATGGAGAGAGGACACACATGCTCTGCGGGGATAACAACACCAGAGCAAATAAGCACCAACACAAATGCAAAATGCACAATGCACCAACGATATGCTATGCACAACGAAGAATGCGCATGCAATGCTCATGAGTATGAATATGCTAACAAAACAGACATAAGGATAAACAGAGAGCGGAATGAGCATCACAACACCACTGAATACTCGACTAATCTCATCAAGATGGAGATATCATTAGCAACTCTACTAGGGATTTAGTTGAAGAAATCCGGCAAGAGATAAACAAAAGCCATCAAAGGAAAATAAATCCTACTACAAGGCTCAAATCTTGCTGGAGAAAAGAAGATACTCCTTGGGGGTTAAACCCAAATATCAATCTTCTAACATCGATGATCCACAGAGAGGATAACAACATAAACTCTGCTTTGAGGATGGCAGGAAAGCTGTTGGGGAATCATACAACCCAAATCTTTCTGAATATTCCTGGGGATCATAAAAATTCATAGGAACTTCCATTTCAAAAGGATAAAGAGATCTGCTGCGGAGAAATAAATAATCCGTTGGGGATTGTAGACATATAAACATCTACACAAAATTCATTGGGAATACAAGGCAGATCTGCTGGAGATACAAGATAAAAGCTCTCTGAGGATTAACCAAATCTGAGCAAGGCATCCTGGACTTGCTGAGAAAACAGTAACAGGTCAAACTGTGGGGGATTTTAGATCAATACTCATCATAAATGAGAGAAAACCTAACATGTGACTAAAATAAACATCATCAGCGACTTCACTGGGGAATAGCCGCATTAGTGATGCACAATCTTCACTAGGAGGATAAATCTGAATAAAACAATTTGGAGAGAAGTACATCCTGGACTTGCAGGGGGAAATAAGAAATTAACATCATTGCTCTATGCTTGGGGAACAATTGAAATAGTAATATTCTGTCTCCGTTGGGGAATCAACAAGGATAAATCAACCTGGAGAGAAATACATCCACAGAGCAAGATAAAAATTCGACAAACGTCCACTAAGTCAACGCTTCTTAAAGAAAAATAACATTGCTCTTTGTTTGGGGACAACAACACGTCCAGAGGGTAAAACTCTGAGTGAGGATTCTTCATATGACTTTTGCTGGAGACAGCAAAAATGAATCTCTGCACGAGGACTGTTATCAAGGAGAGGTGAACCTAAAAAATACTCAACTATCTGATCGTAACATAATCAGCTGGAGAAGATTCGGATCAAGACTTAGCTGGGGAAAAACCAAACAACATTGGTCCTTACGAATTCAACACATCATAACAAACCTATCACCTTGTCAACAACTAAGCACATTCACTGGAACAAGCTCTGCTAAGGAAATATCAACAAACTCTACTGGGGATTTGTCAATAAATTCTGCCAAAGGAGCGAGAACGAACCCTGTTGAGGAAAACATTGACCCAACCATTCTTGGAATAACCGTTGACATTCTTTTTTATATTTCATAAATCAAAGGAAAATGTTTTTATAATTTTCAAAAATTTAAACAAATTATTCACATTTTGTTTCAAAAATCATCATAAAAAATAAATGAAATTCTGCAAACAGAAACAAAGTAAGAATTGCAAACAAAGGGACAAAGGCCCAAATTTTATTAATAGAATGGTAGTCCGCAAATGGCGTAACTCCATATATCATTACAAAGTTTGAAAAATGGTAAATACATGGAAAGGGTTACATTGAAATACAATGACCACTATTCTCCCTAACAACTTTAAATTCCATTGTGCTTAGAACTTCAGTTGAGGATGGTTGAAACAAAATCCTTGATAGACAGTATTGCTTTCAACGATCAAGACTGGCCAGATGCAGTTACTTGCCATAATCCCTAACTTTTGCCTAGATTGCCCTCTCAGGTTTTCAATCTACCAGGATGATTATTTATGTTTTTGTCTCTAATTTTTGCCTGGACCGTCCTTTCGGGTTTTCAGCCCACCGAGACGCTCATTTTTGCCTAAGCCGCCCTTTCGGGTTTTCAACTTAGCGAGCTGTTCTTTTATTTTTTAGGCGAAGTATTTCTTGACTACATCGGCATTCACAGGACGAGTGAACTCTTCACCATCCATAGTTGTAAGAAGTAATGCACCGCCAGAGAAGGCTCTCTTAACAACATATGGGCCTTCATAATTAGGAGTCCACTTGCCCCTAGAATCATTGGTAAAAGTCGAGATCTTTTTTAGCACGAGGTCGCCTTCTCTGAAAACACGAGGTCGAACCTTCTTATCAAAAGCTTTCTTCATTCTCTGTTGAAATAATTGGCCATTATACAAGGCCGTCATTCTTTTTTCTTCAATCAAATTCAACTGATCGTATCTACTCTGACACCATTCAGCCTCAGACAATTCAGCTTCCATCAAAACTCTCATAGAAGGGATTTCAACTTCTACTAGGAGCACTGTTTCCATACCGTAAACAAGAGAGAAAGGGGTTTCCCCTGTTGAAGTACGGACGGATGTACGATACCCATGCAAAGCAAAAGGGAGCATCTCATGCCAATCCTTGTATGTAACAACCATCTTCTGAACAATCTTCTTAATATTCTTATTAGCAGCTTCAACAGCCCCATTCATCTTAGGTTTGTAAGGAGAGAATTATGATGCTCAATCTTAAACTCATCGCATAATTCCTTCATCATCTTGTTATTCAAATTCGACCCATTATCAGTGATAATCTTGCTCGGAACACCATACCGACAGATGATTTGGTTCTTGATAAACCGGACCACTACTTGCTTGGTCACATTGGCATATGATGCCGCTTCAACCCACTTGGTAAAATAGTCAATAACCACCAATATGAAATGGTGTCCGTTCGACGCTTTAGGCTCAATCATTCCAATCATATCAATGCCCACATGGAGAAGGGCCATGGAGAGGAGATAACATTGAGAGGAGTTGGTGGTACATGAATTTTGTCAGCATAAATCTGGCACTTATGGCACTTCTTCACAAATTTGCAACAGTCAGATTCCATTGTTAGCCAATAGTAACCTGCCCTCAACATCTTCTTAGCCATTGCATGCCCATTGGCATGGGTACCAAAAGATCCTTCATGAATTTCTTTCATCAACATGTCTGCTTCGTGTCTACCCACGCATCTGAGCAAGACCATGTCATAATTTCTTTTATACAGCACATAATCATTCAAGAAGAAACTACCAGCCAATCTTCTCAAAGTCTTCTTATCTTTCTTGAATGCCCCAAATGGGTACTCTTGATTTTGAAGAAAGCATTTAATATCATAATACCACGGTTTATCTTTAACAACCTCTTCAACGGCAAACACATGAGCTGGTCTATCAAGCCGCATAACATCGATTTTGGGCACATCATTCCACTGATTCACCACAATCATGGAGGATATAGTGGCTAAAGCATCCACCATTCGATTTGCTGCTCTGGGTACATGGTGAAATTCAACCTTATTGAAGAAAGTTAACAACCTCCTTGCATAATCTTGATAAGGAATCAAATCAGGTTGACGTGTCTCCCATTCTCCTTTAATCTGATTAATCACTAGGGCTGAATCTCCATATACATCAAGAGTCTTGATTCTTAAATCAATAGCTTCTTCCAAGCCCATAATACATGCTTCATACTCAGCCGCATTATTTGTGCAAGTGAACATCAACCTTGCAGTGAAAGGAATATGAGTACCATGAGGAGTAACAATTATTGCCCCAATACCATTGCCATACTCATTAACAGCTCCGTCAAAAATCAAACCCCATTGGGATCCAAGCTCCGGCCCTTCATCAGGTAATGGTTCTTCACAATCTTTAACCTTTAGATACATCACATCCTCGTCAGGAAAATTAAACCTGATAGGTTTATAATCATCAATTGGCTGGTGTGCCAGATGGTAAGCCAAAACACTTCCTTTTATTGCTTTTTGAGTTCGGTACTCGATATCATATTCTGACAACAACATTTGCCAATAAGCGATCCTCCCAATCAAAGCAGGTTTTTTGAAGATATACTTGATTGGATCCATTTTGGATATCAACCAAGTCGTATGATTCAACATATACAGGCGGAGGCGCTTGGCAGCCCAAGCTAAAACACAACATGTCTTTTCAAGCATTGAATACCGAGACTTACAATCGGTGAACTTCTTGCTCAAATAATAAATGGAAAATTCTTTGCGACCGGATTTATCTTATTAACCTAGAACACAACCCATAGACTCTTCCAGCACAGTCAAATACATGATCAAAGGTCTTCCTTCCACGGGATGAGACAAAATCGGAGGTTCAAGCAAATACTCTTTAATTCTTTCAAAAGCTTTCTGACAATCGTCTGTCCAAACACAACTCTTATCTTTGCAAAGAAGCTTGAAGATCGGCGCACAAGTGGCAGTCATATTGGATATAAATTGGGAGATGTAATTCAAACGTCCCAAAAATCCTCTTACTTGTTTTTCTGTTTTGGGCGCAGGCATTTTCTGAATAGCTTTAATTTTACCAGGATCAACTTCAATGCCTTTTTGGCTGACAATAAAGCCCAAAAACTTTCCAGAACGGACACCAAAAGTGCATTTATTAGGATTCAAACGGAGCTTAAACTTTCTCAAACGTTGAAACAACTTCAATAAGTACTCGATATGATCTTCTTCAGTTTTTGACTTACAAATCATATCATCCACATAGACCTCAATTTCTTTATGCATCATATCATGGAACAAAGTAGTCATAGCTCTCTGGTACGTTGCACCAGCATTTTTCAAACCGAAGGGCATCACTCTGTAACAGAATGTTCCCCAGGGCGTAATGAATGTTGTTTTTTCCTTATCCTCGGGTGCCATCTTTATTTGATTATAACCGAAAAATCCATCCATAAAAGAAAAGATATGGAACTTAGCAGTATTATCTACCAGCATGTCAATGTGTGGCAGTGGAAAATCATCTTTTGGACTCGCTTTATTCAAATCTCTATAGTCAACGCACATTCGGACTTTTCCGTCTTTCTTTGGAACATGCACAATATTGGCCACCCATTGAGGATACTCAGAAGTCACAAGAAACCCATCATCAATCTGCTTTTGAACCTCCTCTTTGATCTTCACAGCCATGTCAGGATGAGTCCTTCTCAAATTTTGCTTCACAGGTGGACATTCAAGCTTCAGTGGCAAATGGTGCTCCACAATATCAGTGTCAAGACCAGGCATGTCTTGATAGGACCAAGCAAACACATCAACATATTCTCTAAGAAGCTCTACAATCCTATTCTTAACATCTGACTGAAGCAGTGCCCCAATCTTGACTTCTTTCTTATCATCGTCTGAACCCAAATTAACCAATTCCGATGGCTCTTCATGAGGCTGAATTGCTTTTTCCTCGTGCTCAAGCAACCGAGAAATTTCATCTGGAATCTCCTCAATATCCTCTTCTTCAGCTCCAAACACAAGGAACTCAAAGTTGGGAGGGGCATAGGGTCATTGTTTTCAATGGGTTTAACAATCAATCTGCACAATGATTTATGTTTGATTTTAGAATATGAACAAGAAGTACAAATATTATGCAGATAAAAGTGATTATCACATTATTATCATTTTTTTTTGTTTTTTTTATGTTACCATTTTTCAGAAATAAAGCAAAAAGGGAAAAACATAATATGGATAAACAAAATAGCATTTTATTGATGATGATAAAATTTGAAACAAAGCCCTCACAGATTCACTTTCACCTTGGGCAGAGTGAAAGGATTTTTTGAAAGAAGCAAAAGTAAATTACTTTGAAATATGAACAATAGTGGGAACATCAACAGCTATCCAATTCTGGCAAATTTGTCCATGTGTCACAAAATTGGGAGGTTCTTCTTCTTCGTCATCTTCAATGATGGCAGCAGTAGAGTGATCCTTGTTGATGAATTCGGCACTGTGAAAGGCCTCATTAATACGCTTCAAATATCTTCTGAATGTACTAGGCGTAAATCCTAAACCAGTTTTGCCCAGGTTATCAACCACATCAATGACTCGGCCCCAACCATCAGATCGACCAATCTTTAATACATGCAGAGCATCCTTCAAGGAAGACATGTGAAACTCATTCTTCTTAACAGCTTTATCATCAACAGAAATAGCTTGGAACGGAGTCCCAACAGTCTCATCGGCATCAACATACGAAAAGGATGAAAGGTGGCTCACCAGCATCGCTTGCTCAGCTCCAACAATTACTAGCTTATCATTCTTAACAAATTTCAATTTCTGATGGAGAGTCGAAGTCACTGCCCCTGCTTCATGAATCCAGGGTCGGCTAAGCAAACAACTATAAGCAGGACGAATATCCATTACTTGAAAAGTAATCTGGAAGAAGCACAGTCCTATCTTGATTGGAAGATCAACTTCTCCAATCACAGTCTTTCAAGATCCATCAAAAGCTTTAACAACAACCTCACCATACCTCATGGGAGGACCTTGGTAAGAAAGCCTTGACAAAGTAGATTTTGGCAACATATTCAAAGAAGACCCAGTATCAACCAGCATATTGGAGAGTGCATCTTCTTGACAGTTCATGGAGATATGTAAAGCCAAATTGTGATTTCTCCCTTCCTCGGGTAACTCTTCATCACAAAAACTCAAATTATTGCATGCTGTGAGGTTGTCAACAATGCCATCAAACTAATTAACAGTCACGTCATGCTCAACTAATGCTTGTTCCAATACCTTATGCAAAGATTTCCTATGAGCTTCAGAATTCAACAGTAAAGACAACACTGAAATCTTGGATGGGGTCTGCAAGAGTTTATATACAACGCTGTACTCACTCTTCTTGATCAATTTCAATACTTCATCCTCATAAACTTTCGAACCACTGGACTGACCAGAAGCATCAACATTACTCTCATCTTGATGTTATTTACCAGCAACAACATTCTCCATAATCTTTGGAGGTTCAGGAGCAAAGACACGACCACTTCGGGTCACTCTACTCACATCAGCGATGCTTACCACAGAAGACAAAGAAGGAATGGGCGCTTCCTTACCATCTTCTACCATGGTAGCATTATACTTATACGCAACAGCCTTGTCAGATTCATATGGTACTGGACCGGGCAACCGAATGACCAAAGGCGTAACAGCGGTCTTTCGACTATCATAAGATATAACAACTCGTTTAGGAATATTAAAGCGTGGTGCAATAACATTCACCTCATTCTGATATTCATCTCTTTTAGCAGTGACTTTAATCAAATTTGCATCCATCATCCTTTGAATATCCCTCTTCACTATCACATAACCACACGGATTCACGGAACAGATGCGACAAGCTGCATAGTCATGATCAATACCATGGTATTCACTCAAAAGTGCATGCATTTCCACAAGAGATCTTCGGATCCAACGGATATCAAAGATTTTGAATGTACCAGGACAACCATAAACCATATTGACAGACGCCTTGCCATGATTAGGCAGCGGATTCGATTGTACATTAGGGTTGGAATCTTCGAAAGACAAAATACCACTCCTAGCCAACCTTTGCACTTCCATCTTCAATGGATAACAGTTCTCGGTATCATGCCCAACTCCCCCCTGATGGAAAGCACAACGAGCTTCAGGCTTATACCACCATGGCAAATCTTTTGGAACAGTAGGTGGTGCACGGGTTTGAATAAGATTCTTCTGAATTAAACAAGGAAGTAAATATGTGTAGGTCATCGGAATCGGATCAAAATCCTTCTGAAAATGGACCCGTTGATTGTTCTGTTAATTATAACGTTGTTGAGGAGCAGGAGCTGCCTGAACAACAGGAGCTGAACTGAAAACAGGAGTAACAGATGCAACATGTTGCTGACACTGATTATTCTTACTGTAACCTTTTTTGCGTCCTCCACGGGAAATAGCATTGGTCTCACCCTCTTTCTTCTTGGCAAGTCCTCTCCCATATTTCTTGGAATTACCAGCAGAATTAGCATCTTTTGACAAACGTCCTTCACGGACACCTTCTTCTAATCTCATCCCCATATTAACCATCTCAGTGAAGTCACTCGGGGCACTAGCAATCATACGCTCATAATAGAAAGGACTCAGAGTTTTCAGAAAAATCTTAGTCATCTCTTTTTCTTCCAAAGGAGGATTAATCTAAGCAGCAATCTCGCGCCACCTCTGCGCATATTCTTTGAATGTCTCCTTATCTTTCTGAGTCATTGCCCAAAGCTGGTCACGATCAGGAGCCATATCCACATTATACTTATACTGTTTCACAAACGCCTCACCCAAATCTTCGAAAGTGCGAATTCGAGTACTGTCGAGTCCCATATACCATTTCAAGGCTGCACCAGACAAAATATCTTGAAAATAGTGAATGAGAAGCTGATTATTATCATTATGAGTCGACATCTTACGAGCATACATAGTCAAGTGATTCAATGGACAAGAGTTTCCCTTATACTTTTCAAAGTCAGGGACCTTGAACTTATGTGGGATCTTCACGTTAGGAACCAAGCATAATCATGAGCATTCTTTCCAAATAGCTCTTTACCTCTCAGACCTTTGATCTCTTTCTACATCTCAGCAAACTGGTCTTAAATCTCTTCCATTCTATCATAAGCGTTGGCATTTTCACTTGGAGCAGTATGGAAAATCTGTTCTTCACCAAAAGGAACGGCATGAACCATAGGCGGTGGTACAGTTATCATAGGCTGGACAGTAGGAACAGCTGGAACATCAGGAGGTGGTGGTGGTTGATAACCCTCAGGAACAAAGTTAATAGGCATGCCCCAGGGGGAACCAGGAGGCATGGAGTGTTGAGGAACACTAGCAGGCGCCACAGAGATGGGCGTAGAGATAATCTCAGAAATGACTGTCCTTTGCACAGGAGTTGAAAGCGGAGGAGGAGGTGGTGGTGGCTGATTCTGAGCAGCCACCAGAGCTTCCATCATAGCAGTGAGTCTTTCCAACCCATCCTTCAGAGTTGATACTTCTTCACGAAGCTCACGATTCTCTTGTTGTAATTGATCCATCTTTTTCTTTAGATTAGCTCGAGTATTATACTGGTGCGACAGCTTGGCTGAATGAAGACCAAAGGTAAACATAAGAAACCTGGAAAAGGCAAGAAACAATGCAAAATGATGCTTGATGTACAAGATGCAAATGCAAAGTTTCAAGGAATTATAAGGCATATTGCAAACATTTTTATTTGAAATACCAAAATCTCATTCATTAATGATGGAAAAGATTACATCTTGGAAGTACAAATTCAAGAATCCTAAAACAATAGAGAATAAAGAAAACTAGATCCCTAGAGAATCATATGAGAAAAAGTCCCAGCTCTATCTTCCAGCTTCTTGATGTGGGCCTGCATCTGAGTCTTCTCAATCAACAACTGATCAACGGTCAACTTCCAAGGAGATTCTGAACTCTTCAGAATATCGGAAACTGGCTGAATGCGAGAGGAAAATAAATCCTCTTGCGCCTTTCTCTTCTTGTTGGTAACTTCGTCTTCATTCTTCTTCTTGAAGTGCTCTTGAATTCTTGCATTCTCGAACTCAACAATCTGATACTTGTTCCTCCAAGCATCTCTCTCTTGTTGCATCTCGGCTAAAGCAATCTGAAGCTTCTCTGTGTCTTCCATAAAGTAGAGAATAAGCTTCTTATCAGTTAGAGATAAAGGCTCTTGACGCGCATAAGGCATCTTCAAAGTAATAGCTCTATTTTTAACCCACTGGGGGTAAGGCTCTGAAGAGACACAATTCGGATTTCCCAAACTTTCCTTTCCTTTTCTACGAATGTTGCGCCAAGCTTCCACAATCTCTCTCTTGAGAGTAACCTGAGATTCATCTTCCTTGAAAAAGAGACCAGTCAGATGGATGTTCTTCGGTACCTCTCGTAAAGGATATCCCAACTGACGACGAGCCAACACCGGATTGTAACTGATTCCTCCCTTTGTACCAAGAAGAGGCACGTTGGAAAAATCACCACAACTATCAATAATCATTGCTCCAAAAGGCACACGGCTACACCAATCAATATCAGAATGAGTGAGGGACATGATCTTCTGCGACCAATATAAACCATCCTTGAGATTCCAGAAAGCTACAGACTTCGGCAAGTGAGAAATAAACCACTTGTAAAGCAAAGGCGCACAACAGATAATCATCCCTTCACCATGGAAATTCCTGAGGTGAATAGAATGGTAAGCATCGGCTAGCAAAGTAGGAACTGGATTCCCAATCAAGAAAATCTGAATAGCGTTGATGTCGACAAAGTTCTCAACATTTGGGAAGAGGAACAGTCCATAAATAAGCAAGGCAAGAATAGCCTCAAAAGAAACTGTGTTCTTCACACTAGCAAAGTGATGAGCTCTATCCATCAAGAACTTAGCGGGTAAACCAAGAATCTTTCCTTTGGTATCCATGCGAGCCTTAATCTCATAAACCTTCACGTGAGTAGCCTTTGCAATAATGTGATGCTCGGGAGTGGGCTCTAAACCAGAGAAAATTTGACCAAGCAGGAGAGAATACTCCTCTAGTGTAGGTACCAACTGATAATCAGGGAAGGTGAAACAATGAAGCAAATGGTCATAGAACTGAACCAAAGTAGCAAACAATCCTTCAGCCATTCAACCTTTAAGAGAGATAAAAGCCTTCCATATCTGGACTCGAACTTCTTGGTATCAGCAACCAAAGACCCTAGCTCTCTCAAACCCCCTAATTCAGGACTCTTGAAAGTGTACTTCCTTGTACTTCTCCTTCCAAAATCCATAACAAAAGTATCTGCAAGGTTTCCAATAACACCTTTAAGTTCCTTGAAACCTTCCAAAAGAATGCTCATGAATGCATGATTGCATGAATGCAACAACCACAAACAAGATCACACAAAGCACACGGGTCAAGGTTCAAGTCGCGAGCATGAAGCAAAGGGTAAGAACTAATCCCACAAAGGTATGTACTAAGGTTTTGTCTTCATTGTACCTGCAGAAAACAGCGGTTCTAACAGAGTGCCCAGGGTCCAAAATCCACTATCAGACACACCAGCGCACCGATTTGCTCGGAGGTTGGTATTTATCCTTAAGAGAATCTATCCTGAGTGTAGAATTGCGTGACAGCTAAGTCGGATTTGCATCCTCATAGCTTCTGCGCTACGATCCTAAAAAAGCTAAGATGAGTTAAGGGTCACTACGGTCCTCAGTGTTATAGGCTTCTATGGAAAAAGTAATGCCTTCACGATCGCTCGATCGGCATCAGTAATGCCAAAGAGGCAACCACCGAGTGGATATATTCTCATGTTCTGCTTATTCGGGATTCGACTCCCTCAAAGCTCCCTTGACTATACTATCCTCCTATCTCAAAGTGCACTCTGATCCGGGTATAGGACCTATCTCACACACAGAGGAACTCCCAAACAGAACAAACAAGTAACAAGCAAATCAGACAAAAAAGCAGTAAATAAATCAAAGTAGGCTAAACCCCTCAAGGAAGATGATTCCCCGGCAGAGTCGCCACTTTTCGGTAGCAAAGAAATTTGTAAGTGTAAGCTATCGATTAACTTAACTTAAAAAACAAGAGTCGCCACCGCACTTTTATTTTATCCAAAAAGGAAAGGAAAAAGAGCGAACAAAACCTAAGGAGTGCTAAAACAACAAGAAGAAACAGAGAATGGGTAATGGGGGTTGGTTACGCAATGGGAAGGTATTAGCACCCAAAACGTCTATAGTATCCTATAGGAACCCTTTAAAATATCTACCGCTTTTTGGTTTGAAAATGGTTTGTTTGAAAAAGAGATTGGGGAGATGAGAAGAGAAGTATTTTTTGGATTTTTGTGTTTGGAGAGACTTATCGCCTCATGCCTACGTACCCACAAAGTGCAATGTAGGATCAAAACCTCGTAGTTCGGGGTACAAAGAACAAAAATTTGTTTGTTTTGGTTGATTTTAAGTGTAAAGACAAGTCGTCATTTCCAAGCGAATAATTCCGCTTAAAGAAATGAATCATGTCTAAACTTATGAAAAAGTTTTAAAAGGAAAAGGTGCACAAAGCACAAAAAAAGTTTGATGAGTTTTGTATTTTTTATGTCTTTTTGAAATGGTCAAAATATGATTAATATTGATTGACATTTATTAAAGAAAATGAAGTTAAAAAAATCACTTGACCAAAGTCAAGGTTTTATTATGAAAGCGGTTTTAAGTTTGAAAACAAGAAAGTTTGGAAAAAGGGAGAAGTTTTGAAAATAGAAGAAGGGATGAAGAAGAAGTGACTATCCTAGTGCATAAAATAAAAGCTAAGGTAAGAAATATCTAACCACATGGAAGTACTCTTCAAAGCATACTAAGACAATAATTTCTTCCTCTTGAACCAATAAGCAAGCCAAATAAAGGCTAGAATACCAAGCTCCATAATGATCCAAAGCACAAGGGAAAGAGACCTAAGTCTAAGTCCATAATCAAGAGTATAGGTCCTCCAAAGCAAGGGATAATGACCATAGTCCAACAATTAAGAGCACAAGTCTTTTAGTGGTTTAATCCTTTATTAATGTTTTAAGAGTCCAAAATGGACAAAAGAAAAATAAAAGCACAAGATAATATGGTCAGAGTGGACAAAAGAAAAATGACATAAACATAAACATGAATATGATACAATAACATAAAGAATATAAAAATAAAGAGAGATATGGTGCGAGAAAGAATTGTAAAGAAGTTAGAAGTTAGTGATTAGTAGCACAAGGTTCTAGTGCCATAAGCCTTCACCGATTATTCCGTTTCGCGTTTTGAACTATAGTGATTAAACAATGTACTTAGGTCAAGGTTAATGAAGACTTGTTAGAAGATTGATAGAATAAAACCCTCTACAACAACAAGCTTCAAAGATTTTGAACCTAATACAAAAGATCAATCACCATTGGGTTGACGCGACCAATCAAGGTCCGGACCACGAAAGTTCAAATTCCGAATTGGATAAAGAGGGACAAATGTTGCGCTATGTTAAGCAATCGCCGAGTAATTTATGTAGTAATTACCCTACAATAAGGCCGGTCAATAGATTTTTATGCTAATGCATGCTAGATGAATGATATGTAGATCGTCATCCGAAAGCAATACCGCACGAAAAGAAAATAGGTAACGATCTAGTCTTGATCAAGAATTCAACAAAGAAATTTTAAGATCCATAAGACTTTCATCGATCAAAATAAAAAAGGAGAAACAGATGAAGAGAAATGCCAAATTGAATTACAAAGTCAAGAACCTTTCATCTTCAAGTTCAATCACCTTTAATTGATAGATTTAAATGTGAAAACATATCACTAATTCAAAGCACCTCACATGAATTCAACAATTCATTAAAAGATAGATTTGAACTAATGAATGTTTAATTACTCTAACCATATCCAAAGTCCATTGAAATTGAAGAGAAATTAATCTCAACAATGTGTTTCAAGGCTAAAACAAAGGAAAGGGGAAGAAAAAGGAAGAAAAGCCAAAACAGCCCCAAAAACAAGTGAAAATGTGCATTCTGTTTCGAAGTAACTGGTCAGGGCCGTCTTTGAGGGCGTGCAAGGCGGGCTACCGCACAGGGCCTCATAATATATTTGTTAGATTAAGTCGTGATTAAATGGGGCCTCTATTTGTTTTTCCAAGGTTAAATTATGGCTAATCTACACAGGGCCTCCAAAAACTTGTGACAGCTCTGTAACTGGTTACTGCATATCTGGTAACCGGTTACTTAGTTCAAAATAGGCGCAGTTTTTCAAAATTAACACAGAGTAACCGGTTACTGCATATCTGCTAACCGGTTACTCTGCACCAGAATGCAGAAAATTGTGCAAAATTCAGCATGATCCACTTTCAAAACTTTTTACAAATACCTTGTGATCATGAAACTGAAATTGCATGAAATTTAAAGTAAAATAAAAACAAAAGCCAGCAATTAAACACAATTACAAGATCTAAAGGATCAAGTAACAAAGATCTCCAAAGATCTACATTATGGAAGATGAAGATGAAGCTTCAACAATGGTGAAAGATGAATTACCACTTAAAATCTGAAAATTCCTTCGAATTGCTTCAAGATCCAAAAACCAAAGCCTTGATCTATGAGAATTGGTGAAGAAAACAAGCTTGGATGAAGGTTTAGCTCAAAGTTGAACAAAATTCAATGTGAATTCTTGTTAACTTTCAAAAGAAGAAAAGTGAGCTTTAGTGAAATTTGTGGTTAGGGATAGAATTTGCAAGAGGTTTGTTGGCTATCAAAAGCTTGTCAAATGAATGAAATGAAGCCTCTATTTATAGAATTTAGGCTTGGGAATTTGGTGGTTTGTAATTAGGCTTGGAAGATCAAGATTAGGATTGGAATTCAAATTTGGAGGGAATTATTAAAGAGTGGTGATTAGTAGAGATACATGGTAGGAATTAATTATGATGATGTAGGAAATTAAAATGAGATGGTCTAGAATATTCCACATGTGATCAAAATGATGAAAATTGGTGCCAATTGCTGAAATTTGAATTTGTTGCCATTTTTCAAAATTTCACGAGGGTAACCGGTTACTTAGTGCAAATTTTGAAAAAATACTCCTTTTGAATGCACTGTTGTGGTTCGGCTCGATTCTTTTGCTCATCAAAGAAGGCATGGAAATACACACATGAAACTTGGAGTCTCTTGGAATAATAATTGATTAAATATTGGAAACTCTCGATCATATGATTTTTGAATTAATTACAGATCAACTTTGACTTTGTTTAGATGAGATTCATTCGAACCGAGGGGCTGTTGTTTTGGCATTTTTAACCTGTTCTTCCCCTGAAAATGTTAGTGAAAGAAAAACAAAATACTTTTGGATTTTGATTAAAGGTTAGTAAACATAAACAAATTAAGCAATAAAACAACTAACAAACACGCGCAAACTCAAAGATCCCTGCAAGGCACAATCCTACAAAAGAGGGGACGAATGTGTGATCTTGTTTGTGGCATGAAATACAAAAAAAAAACATGTGGGATCTTAGGGGTAAAAAATTAGGGTATTACAGAAGTCATATAAATTTCTTCTTTCATGGATTCGAATCTCAACGCCAACAAATAATTTATTTCTTTAACATTTTAGTCGCGCTTTTATTTTTGATTAATTTTTAAATAAAAAATAAATTTATATCATTACGTTTGTTTAAATCAAAAGTTGTGGTAGATTTTGTTAAAACAAGATTTGGTTCTGCAAGATATCTCTAAGTTTTGATAATAACAAAGTTGTATTTGTGTGAGAACAATTTTGGTACTCTAACGTTTGTTTTCTAAAGTATTGACAAACAGATTTTGACTTTGATCAAGATAGCTCTGACTCTGATAGAAATCATGTGGAACGTCACTCTCAATTAATCAAAAGTCGATTCTGCGTCAAAGAAGCAAGATTTCTTCTGATCTACTCTACTTCAGAAAGATTCTAAGAAGACAATATGTTGTTGCTGCAATGTTCTCTTGGATTCTGGCTCTGAATATAACTCTGATATTTATCTTCTGAAGACTAAGTGCTAAAGACTCTGAAGACAAGGTTCTGATGAACAACGCTCTGAAGACTCTGAAGACTTAAGTTTCTGAAGACCAAGTTCTGAAGACTCTGAAGACAAGGTTTTGCTGAACAACATTATAAGGACTTTGAAGACTTAAGTGTCTGATAACCAAGGGTTCTGAAGAAGGGGTGCTGAAGACTCTGAAGAGAAGGTTCTGCTGAACAAGTTCTGAAGACTCTGAAGACTCAAGATTCTGAAGACCCAGTGATCAACTCTTCGGATCATGCTTCAACCATATCAATTCAGAAGCCTCTGATGAATAGAAGAAGATGAAACATTTGTGAGGGAAAATAGTATATAGTACAGATCAAACACGTTCTTTTCACCTACCATTCCACTACCCTGATTTGGTGGTACAAATGACAACTTCAGTGTACGATTTTCATCCCAACATAACGACATATTTCAAGTCGCTAGCAATTTTACTGATATTTCTGATCTGCCCTTCAACGGATATTTTTCTGGCTATATAAAGACTTGATCACTCAAAGAATCATATGACACTAAGTGTGAAAAGGATATATACTGAGACACTAATTCATACGAAAAAGAAACACATAAATACAAATAGAGAAATCCATGAGTGAACATTAAAGCACTATAATACAAAGAAGAAATTTTGTTCTTACTGTATAGATTTTCTCAAAGTTAGTTTGAGCTAGAAATTGTGTTTATATCAGCTTGTGTAGAAGCATTTCATTGTAAACATCATATTTGATCAAACAGTAGTTTGTATTCCTTAAGGGACTAGTTGGGTCAGAATCCTTAAGAAGAGATAATTAGTCTGTGTATGTTAGTTACCATCAGTTGCTAGTGCAGTTGTAATCAGTTTGATTATAGTGGATTAAGTCCTTGTGTATAAGGCGAAATCACCTTGGTGGGTGGACTGGATTAACTTGATAGTTTTCAAGTGAACCAGGATATATCGCGTGTCTTTCTCTATTGTTAGTTTATTTGTGACCTTTGTTTGAGTTTCACAAAAAGCTTTCATTTTGAAAAACCCAATTCAAACCCCCCATTTCTTGTGTTTTTCTCACACCTTCAATTGGCATTAGAGCTCCGGTTCTGATTATGATAAAAAGATTTATCAACACTTCACCGTGTTCAGTACCGATCCAGTATTTGTGTGAGATATCATAGCTGTAGCTAATGTTAATTCTGTTGTAGAAGAGAAAGATCATTAAAGTGCCAAACCACAAGTCTTTGATGGTGAAAATTTTGACTACTGGAAGGATAGAATTGAAAGTTTCTTTCTTGGTTATGATGTAGATGTTTGGGATCTGGTAGTCGATGGCTACACTCACCCAGTTGATGCTACAGGTGTTAAAGTGTCTAGAAGTGATATGACCAACCAACAAAAGAAAGTTTACAAGAATCATCACAAGGTAAGAACCATATTGTTAAATGTTATCTCTTATACTAAGTATGAGAAGATAACAAATAGAGATACTGCCAAATCCATTTTTGATTCTCTGAGAATGACTCGTGAAGGAAATGCTCAAGTTAAGGAGACAAAGGCGCTTGCCTTAATCCAAAAATATGAGCCATTCAGAATGGAGGATGATGAAACAGTTAAAACTATGTTTTCAAGGTTTCAAATCCTAGTTGTAGGACTTAAAGTTCTGGAAAAAGTTTACTCAACCGTTGATCATGTTAAAAAGATCATCAGAAGCCTTCCCAAGAAATGGAGACCTATGGTAACAGCTCTAAAGCTATCCAAGGATATGAATAGCATAAGTCTTGAAGAACTTGTGAGTTCTTTAAGAAGTCATGAGATAGAGCTTGAAAAAGATAAACCTCAGAAGAAGAGTAAATCTATTGCTCTTAAGTCTAAACCTGAAAAGGCAAAGGCTTATCAAGCTGAAGAAGAATCAGAAGATTCTGATGAAGAATCAGAAGATGAGCTGTCACTGATTTCCAGAAGGATCAACAAACTCTGGAAACGTAGAAACTTCAGAGGTTCAAGAAGAAACAAAGGTCGTGTTGATTCATCATCTGGATAGAAGAAGCTGAACTCTGGGAAAGAAGTTATCTGCTATGGGTGTAATGAGCTAGGTCATTACAAGAACGAGTGTCCAAAGCTTTCATTATCTATGGAGTTAGCAGAAATGGTAAGAAATGTTTGGGATGTACAGAAACATTTGAAATTGACGAAAGTAAGCCTTTTAAACCAAAACCTCTCTATGACCATTTTGTACCTTCTTGCACTGAGCTTGTTTGTTGTGAGCTTGCACAGAAACCCCCACCGACACAGAAATCTATTTCTAAAGTCAAATATCATGCACAAATTCCACTTGATTATCCTGTTGCACATAAGCCCAAAGTTGTTAAACACTCTGGGAACACTAACAAGAGAGGACCCAGAAAGTGGGTACCTAAGGACAAGATAATCTATGTTGCAGATATCCTTAGCAGCTCAGTTGAAACACCAATCATGGCACCTGGACAGTGGTTGCTCGCGACACATGACGGGAAGAAGGCATATGTTCCAAAGTCTGGAACTTAAGCCTGGAGGCTTCGTTGGTTTCAGAGGAAACCAGAAAGGAAAAATCATTGGCTCTGGAACTGTTAGTAATGGTAACCTTCCTTCTATTACTGATGTTCTTCTGGTCGATAGTTTGATGCATAACTTGTTGTTAATTAGTCAACTTAGTGACAATGGTTATGATATCATCTTTAATCAAAAGTCATGTAAGGCTGTAAGTCAGAAAGATGGCTCAATCCTGTTTGTCGGAAATAGGAAAAACAACATTTATAAAATTAGACTTTCTGATCTCCGTGAACAGAATGTCAAATGCTTAATGTCTGTTAATGAAGAGCAATGGGTATGGCATAGACGTTTAGGCCATATTAGCATGAGGAGGATTTCTTAGCTAAATAAGCTTGAACTTGTCAGTGGCTTACCAAATCTGAAGTATTCTTCAGATGCTCTTTGTGAAGCATGTCAGAAAGGAAAGTTCTCTAAAACTTCCTTTAAAGCAAAAAATGTTGCCAAATCAGTGGAAAGAAGTATGGATTTGTTATTGTTGATGATTATAGTCGTTGGACATGGGTAAAATTCTTGAAACACAAGGATGAGTCACATTCTGTGTTCTCTACCTTTTGCTTTCAAGTGCAAACAGAGAAGGATTGCAAAAATAGTCAAAGTTAGAAGTGATCTTGACGGAGAATTTGAGAACAGATACTTTGAGAATCTTTTTGATTCCCATGGCATTTCCCATGAAAAGTTAAAGCTAGTTGAAAAGTTTACAGATCTGAAGATTACCTTATCAAAATCCAAAGAAGAAGATTCAAAAGAAGGAGAATAGTCCATCTCATCAGAAGAAGAATAGACTAAAGACTTCTCATTCTGAAGAATTGATTCTAGGAGACAAAGTTGATCCAGTCAGAACCCGTTCATCATTCAACCCTTCTGAAGAAACTCTTATGGGTTTAGTGTCTCTGATAGAGCCAACATCAGTTGATGAAGCTCTTAGGGAAACTGAGTGGATTCTGGCCATGCAAGAAGAGATGAATCAATTCGCCAGAAATGATGTCTGGGATCTTGTTCAGAAACCCAAAGGTGTCCACGTCATTGGAACAAAGTGGGTATTCAGAAACAAGTTAGATGAGAAAGGTAAGGTCGTAAGAAATAAAGCACGATTGGTAGCACAAGGTTATAGTCAGGAAGAAGGGATAGACTATACAGAAACCTTTGCACCAGTTGCCATATTAGAATCTATTCGCATTTTAATTTCATTTGCTGTGAATCATGACATTACTTTATATCAGATGGATGTAAAGTGTGCATTTTTAAATGGGTATATTTCTGAAGAAGTGCATGTGCACCAACCTCCTGGTTTTGAGAGTTCTGAAAACCCAGATTTTGTTTTCAAACTTAAAAAATTGTTATATGGTCTGAAACATGCTCCCGTAGCTTGGTATGAAAGGCTAAGTAACTTTCTTTTGGAAAATGACTTTACCAGAGGAAAATTGGATACAACACTCTTTTGTAAAACCTTTAAAAGTGACATTCTGGTTATTCAAATCTATGTTGATGATATTATATTTGGTTCTGCTAATATTTCCTTGTGAAAAGAATTTTCTAAGTTAATGCAGGCTGAAATTGAAATGAGTCTGATGGGAGAACTCAGATTCTTTCTGGGGATTCAGATTGATCAACATTCATAAGGAACACACATTCATCATAGCAAGTATGCAAAAGAACTTCTGAAGAAGTTCAATAAGTTTGAAAGTAAACCTGCTAAGACTCCTATGCATCCGACATGTATTCTGGAGAAAGAAGAAGTAAGTAAAAAGGTTTGTCAGAAGCTCTATCGTGGTATGATATGCTCTCTTCTATATTTGACAGTTTCTCATCCAGATATTCTATTCAACGTATGTCTTTGTGCTCGTTTCCAATCAGATCCAAGGGAAACTCACTTAACTATTGTTAAGAGAATCCTAAGGTATCTAAAAGGAACAACTAACCATGGCTTGATGTATAAGAAAACATCAGAGTACAAGCTTTCTGGTTACTGTGATGCAGATTTAACTGGAGACAGATTGGAAAGGAAAAGTTTTTCTGGAAACTGTCAGTTTCTGGGAAGTAACCTCGTCTCTTGGGCAAGCAAAAGACAATCAATAATTGCTCTCTCAACTACAGAAGCAGAATATATCTCAGCATCTCTGTGCAGTACTCAGATACTCTGGATGAAGAATCAACTTGAAGATTATCAGATACACGAGAGTAACATTTCTATCTTCTGTGATAATACTTCTGCCATTTGTTTATCTAAGAATCCTATTCTACATTCTAGGGCAAAACATATTGAAATAAAACACCACTTTTACCTGAATATGTTCAGAAGGGTACTTTTTAGTTAAAATTTGTGGATACAGATCACCAGTGGGCTGATATTTTCACAAAACCCCTTGCTGAAGATAGATTCGTATTCATTCTGGAAAACCTATTTATTAAACCTTGTCCAGAATGAGAAGATGATATTTTGATGTGTTAAGTCACCATAACTTCTGATATAAGATTCTGATGTTAAGCAAAGTGTTTTATTCACTATTTTATTATGACTTTCTGATTAATGATACTTCTACAAGTTAGAAGATGTCCAGATCAGAAACTAGTCCAGTCAGATACTTTTTCGTATTCTTGACTTTTGGAATATCAAACGTGCTCTCTCGAAAACAAACGGTTATGATTATTTGTGACACTTATCCAAAATCAAATCATACCTACTGTTGAAGAGACACCTCGAGCGTTGTGATTTCGTGATACTAGGTTTCAAGTAATTATTTCCGATTACTCCCACCTTGTCATAATCATCATTTTTGTTATAAATACGCACTCTCTCACTTTCACACACTACGCTACTCTCACTTCCCACACTTTCTCTTAGAAACCCTAAAACCCTTTTTGTGTTATGTAACTCCATCCTCCTCATCAATGGCAGAATCTTCTCAAACTGTCTCAAAAGCTCAACTACTTTGATATCAGTTCAATATTCCAGAAGAATGTCCTATGTCTCTCGACACACCGGTAAATGAACTTCGAGTTCTTTGTGAATCCATGGTGAACTTCAACAATCTAAAGGATAATGGATGTGATCTTACTCAAACACTTGATTTCCAAGGATGGAACGGTTAATTTAACAGGTTGCTAGGATCCTCCCTTCCAATCTTGGTTAAAGATTTCTGGATTCATGCAACTACTAGTAGAAATGTCATTGTTTTAACTTTGTTCGGAAGACGAATCATCATTACAGAAAATACTATCTGTGACTTAATCTCTCATGATGGAAAGGGGCTAAGAATCGTCAATGTTCAAGCAGATAAGCAAAGGGAAGCCAAAGTTACAGCTGCTATCTTTAAAAAAGGAACTGTTATGGATTCTAAGAAGGATCATTCCTCATCATTCTTAAAGGATACTCTAAGAGTTTGGTTTAAAATCATGTTGGGAACTATGTATCATCGTCATCCTACTCATTCATCTGATTACATCAATCTGTAACAGAAGTATGTTCTCTTCTTCTTGTTGAAAGGAGAGAAAATCTGCCTCCCCTCAGTTCTATTCATATACCTTAGAGACTCAGTAAGAGAAACAAGATATCAATAAAAGAAATCTAAAAAATGCATTCCTTTTGGTCGATTGATCTCGGATATTCTGATTGAGAGTGGAATGATTGACCATCTGTAAAAAATGCCAGTCACAAATGAATTAGACATCATAACTGGAACTCTTCTGAACTTCAAAAATCTGAAGAGAATGCAGATTATTGATGAAATCAGAGTTGAACCGACTATGGCAACAGATTGGGAGAGTTTGGAGTCAAAAAGACTGATGTTAGATGGATATCCTCTGTTCACCAAACATGATAATCCAGAGGTTATAGAAGCATATATACAGCTTCGAGGAGCTGAAGGATATGATTTATCTAACTTCAGCATTGAAGATCTGATGAATCATCCTCCTGATATGATGAAAAAGAAGAGATCTTTCACCAACACATCTCTTCAGACAAAATCTGCAAAGAAATTGAAGAAAAATATAGGAGAAGCCAGCACAAGAAACATCTCACTAGCATCATTTCCAGAACAGAAGAGTAAGTCTTCTGAATCTCCTTCTGTAACTGCAACTGTTAATATTAACATAACTTTATTTTTTCCCACATCATCTCCACCTCCTACAACTCAACCATTATTCTCCACTCCTCCACCAAGATTTTCTATTGTTATCACCACGTCTCTAACACCCATTTCTGAATCACCTACTGAAATAATCCCAACTTCTGCACCATCCATACAGTTTTCACCAGCAATACTAGAAATCACATTAACTCAACCATCTTCCACCATAACCATACAACTAAACCCCATCATCATTGCACAATCATCTCCAACCATTTCCCTTCCATTAACCACTCAATCTCTTTCTGAAGAATTTCCCACTGAACTTCTTCAAACAACCAACTTTCCATCAACTACTCCATTAACTGCTCCACAAATTATACCTGAAGTTATATTAGACAATGTTGAACCTTCTTTCAATAATGATACCACCAATCTTGGTGATTCTGTTGAAGAAAATCAACCCTCTGATCTTCCTCCCAACCTAGATGAAGTAATCTCTGTTTTTAACGACAGTGTGGTTATGCGATTCAAGACACTCTCTGATGAATCAAATTTTAGCGAAGACCCTTCTGTTGTGGGTGCTTTCTGGGATCAATTCAATCAGTGGGTGTCTAAGGAATTTCAGAAGATTCAAAATCTTTCTGCTCAGACAAAGGATTATTTTGTTCAGCAAGCTGAAAAGAGGTTGAAAGAGAAGAAGGAAGTTGAAGCTAAGCTAGATGCTGAAAGGGCATGAGCTGAGAGGTTAGCCAAGGAAGCTCTAGATAGAAAAGCTGAAATGTTGGCTAAGGAAGCTAAAGATCAAGCTGAGAGAGAAGCTGCTGAAAACTCTTCCTCTGATCCAGTGTTGAAAACTCTGGCTTCCATTCAGAAGCAGCAAGAGTTGTTCAGAACAAGGATGGACAAGCAAGATGAAGTAACTGTCAACATTCAGAATGCACTTGCTTAGATCCTTCAAAGGCTCCATCCTCCTTCTCAACCTTAGGCACCTTTTAGGCTACCCTGTAGTTTGTCTTTGATTGACTGTTTATCATATTTTATACTTTGAATTATCTTTTTGATTACCCTTTTTGGTCATGACAAAAATGGGGAGTATTTAAATGGAAAATTATTTTGATAAATATCTTGTCTGTGAATCATAGTTCTAACATTCTAAATATTTAATTGCAAAATTTTCTTAGAATGCTTTTCAGGAATAACATTTATATTGGCAATATGACTCTAATATCAATCAGGCTCTGATTTAACTAATTAATCTTTGTTATCAGAATGCATTACCACTATAATCAAGCTCTGATATTTTGGATTTGACTAGATCCTTGCAATCAGGCTCTGGTATCCTGAATCTGATAAGATTTTTTTAAGTCTTAGATTCAGGGAGAGCTTGATAAAGGGAAGTTTACTTTGAATTTATCTAAGTCAATTCTTATTAATTATCTTCATACAAAATTGTGTTATCAAAATACATTGTTTTGTCATTATCAAAAATGGGGAGATTGTTAGAACAATATTTGGTTCTGTAAGATATCTCTAAGTTTTGATAATAACAAAGTTGTATTTGTGTGAGAACAATTTTCATTACTATGTATTAGAGACATTTGTTTAATCTTTTGTTGTTGTTGTTGTTGTTGAATATGTATGATCACATTTGATTAATATTTTGCTGTTGTTGTTGTTATTTGTTGAATGTGTATTAGAGACATTTGTTTAATCTTTTGTTGTAGTAGTAGTAGTAGTTGTTGTTGTTGTTGTTGTTGTTGTTGTTGTTGTTGTGTTTGTTATTGTTGTTGTTGAATGTGTATGATAACATTTGTTTGGTTAAGATTGGTTTAATTTTTTATTGTTGTTTTTGAACATATAGTTGTCATCTTCTTTCTCTAGTTGCAACGAAACTTATACAGATGAAACTCGTACAAATGATTCTCAAGACGGAAAGAAAAGAAAACAAAGAGGTGCCACAACGATGGCTCGACTAACAAAAGTCCATAACTCTGGTCGCAAATTTTTGATCGTGTTTGATGTATTTTATAGAGTAGTTGATGGTGATATTTCTTCGCTTTCAAAAAGTTATGTTGTGTTCCTTGGACGTTGAAAAGTTAGTATATTGATAGATTATTGGAAAGAACCACCAACGGATGTCAAAGATAGCATACAGACAGACGTTATGATATTAATTTTAATTTTCATCTATTGGATATCACTTTCTATAATTTATAATACATACTTATTAATGTAAATATAGTTGACTTTTGAGTTTACCAATGATTTGAAGTTGAAAAAAAAGGTGGATCAATTATGCTGGTACGTATTGGAGGGGCTTTAAGTAATAACCCATGTGTGACTACATTACAAAGCCTAAGCTCAGTCTTGAGCGTCATGGTTAATACTAATCTTATTTTTCTGATAATTTTATGTTTATGATTTATAGATACTAATCATATTTTCACTATGTTTATAACAGGCCAAAGGTGAAGCAGGAAAACAAAATAAGGCAAAAAACATATACCCTCATTCATTGTCTCGTGGGGGTTACAAGAAACTTGAGAAAACAATGATTAATAAAAAACAAATGAGAGACGAGGACTCCATTATTCGTGATTGCAACCCATCTCCACCATCACGACATGAGAAGTGGAAGAGAGCTCAACTAAGACCAAATGGAGACTACACTCCAGATGTCTGAAGAGAAGTTGCTGAGAAAATTGTAAAGTAGGATTTGTTGTGAATATATGTTATGTGTTATTTAATTTTTTTTGATAATAATATATATCATCATGTTATGGAGGATCTGTTGGTTGCGTAGGCCCGTGAAGGTTCCTTTGTTCCCGAACCATGACATGATATACTGATAGAAGCAATTGGAACAAATGAGCATGGTGGGCGTGTTCGTGGTGTGGGAGAAGACATCAACCTGAGATTATACTATGGTTCATCTAGACAAAGCACCATATAGACGCAAAAATAAAAGATTAACCATTTTGAGAAGATGCTAGAAGAACAAAGGAAAAAATTTGATGAAAAGTTAGACGAGGAGCGAAAAAGCGCATGAAAGACGTGGAAAAGTTAGAAGAGTTGTATGCGGTATATGAGAATAGTGTTTTATATAAAATGTATGATATATATTGAGTTGATTATGTTTTTTTGTTCCTGTTATCATTATGATGCATGGAATCAATGGAACCATCCAACAATGTACAAATGAAGATGGTGATGATTAACTGTCTGGAAGAATTATTGTTCATTCGTCCCCTCCAGATATCCATAGTGACATATTTGATCCTTCCGCAAATAAAGTCAGGACATTGATCGATGAACTTGTGGATGTTGTAGACCTACTTCCTATTCAGCTAAAACATTGTCAAGCAACAGAGCTCTTATTATTTGATCCTAAAGATATAGAGGATTTTCTCTTTAGAAATGAGTGGCAAGACGTAGGGATATTACAAGTTTGATGCACGTAAGTATAGAATATATTGAATATGTCATTATGGTACATTTATAGTTTTTGTATTTCCTAACTTATTTTTTGAATTTTATTTAACCATTTAGGTACCTTCACCATGTTATTATAAAATTAAATAAATCAAATATTTATGGCATCTTGGATCCATATACTATACGATGGACAAATAATGATCCAAAAAAGATTGAAGATTACATGTCAACAAGGATAAGTGAGGGGGGAAAGAATGTTACTTAGTACCATTTATCAAATCTTGAGTAATTTTGAAATTTCGGTTTATCTATTATAGTTAGTTTCCATGTTTTAACAAATACTAATTATATATGCTCGTGTTTATTCAGTGGTCATTGGTGATTGATAATCATATCTCTTATGACGAATATGGTAACCACATTGTGTTCCTTATATTACCCATTTGAACATAACATGAAACATATTATTTCTAGGTAAGTTGATGTTTATGAGACTTTTAGTAATATTGTCTTTGACTTTGTAATTAGTTTAGCACGTAATATTTTTATATCATTTTCAGGGTTGTGCAGCGACACAATTACTTGAACAATATTAGAAAAAAGTCCGCAATTATCGTGCCTAATATATATATATATATATATATATAGGGTTAAATATGTTTTTGGTTCTCCTAAATATCTCAAATTGTGTTTTTAGTCCTTCAAAATATTTTCTTCAAAGAACGGTCCTCCTAAAACTTTTCATCCACACTTTTGGTCCCTCATGCAACTTAGCGACGATTTTTACAACTTAGTGACAGAATTAGCGACGGTTTTAGCGGCAAATTATTACTTGGCGACTGAATTAACGACCATTTTAGCGACAGGTTTAGTATTAGGGACCAAAAGTGTGGATGCAAAATTTTAGGAGGAACATTCTTTGAAAGAAATATTTTGAGAGACTAAAATAAAATTTGAAATATTTAGGAGGACCACAAACATATTTAACCTTATATATGTATACACACACACACACATGCATGTGGTTAAATATTCATGAAATGTTTACATTTATAGACGAGAGGAGGCAACTAAAGGGATACGACTGTGGGTATTCTGTCATGAAACACATGTTAAACATTATCTCTGTCAGCATTGTTGATTCTTGGGAATAAATATATATCATATATGCCATGAAATGTTTATAATAACATATTAATGTTTAAGTTTGTTATTATTTCAAATCATTTGATATTTAATTTTCTGCACTTATTTATGTAGACGTTGTTGTGAATTAGGATTCCTTTGAATAAAATATACTCGGTTTCTTTATAGGCAAGAAACACACAAGGGTTAGGGTTAACAAGGAAAAATAAAGGAAAAACAACAAGGATTGGTTATAACTACTATTCTTTACTTTCTTTATCAAACAGATTACAAGTACTCAAGAATAACAAATAACCCTCTCACCCTAATTAGGTTTTGTCACACTGCACCATAGAATGAAAGACTAGTATGCTATTTATGATAAAACCTAACATACTAAAGTAATGGGCTTTTTAACAATTATCCATTACAAGCTAAATTAGGGTACAAGCTAACTTAAACAATTGGATCCTTAGCACAAGGCCCAATCCGACAGCTACACACTAGAACACACTTCGACTACAGCATGTAGGTCTTTGACAATAGCATGTGATCAGAATTTGACGGCATGCTAACTAGAGTTTGATCCAATATCTCACAAATCTCCACCTTGGATCTAACTCTATAACATCAAGAAACAAACTAGCTTTCTTCATGCAGCTTTATCAACTGCATACAGTGGAAAAACTTGCAACTGGGCAACGTCTTGGTGATCATATCGACAACATTATGATCTGTCGAAACCTTCAGCACTTGGACTTCTCCACGCTCGATTACCCCTCTGACGAAATGCAGCCTCATATCAATGTGCTTGGTTCGCTCATGATAGGTTAAATTCTTCGGCAGGTGTATTGCACTTTGACTATCACATTTAACAGTGACAACTCGACCTTGAAGTTTCAACTCCTTTGCAAAACCTTTAAGCCACAATGCCTCCTTCACAGCTTCAGTTAGGGCGATATATTCTGCTTCAGTGGTTGATAAGGCAACAACCTTCTGAAGTGTTGCTTTCCAACTTATTGATGTGCCAAACATAGTGAACACATATCCAGAAATAGATTTTCTGGAATCCATACAACCTGCATAATCAGAGTCGACATATCCTTCGATTACTGCTTTACTATCTTCACCCAAGGCTCCACCATAAATTAGGACTCTATTCAGAGACCCATTTATGTACCTTAGAATCCACTTCAATGCTTCCCAGTGAGTCTGTCCAGGATTCGCCATGTACCTGCTTACAAGACTTACTGCATATGCTATGTCAGGTCTAGTACATACCATAACATACATCAAAGAACCCATTATATTAGCATATGGAATATTATTCATATAAGCTCTTTCATCATCAGTACTGGGACACTGATCTATACTCAGCTTGAATTGAGGGTTTTTCGAAGTCACAACAGACTTTGAATTCGACATACCATACTTTTCAAGAATCTTCCATAGGCATGCCTCTTGAGATTAGCATAATTTTGACTCCTTTCTATCTCTTCGGATGTCAATCCCAAGAATCATGGACGCAGCTCCCAGATCCTTCATGTCGAACTCCTTATTAAGTTCAACCTTCACCCTCATTACATCTTCGACATTGTTGCTTACTATTAGATTATCATCCACATAAAGGACCAAAATAACAAATGAATTACCAGGTCGAAATCTGAAGTAAACACAGTGGTCAAACTGACTTCTAATGAAAATTATGCGTGCCATGAACTTGTCGAATCTCCTATTCCACTGTCGAGGAGATTGTTTCAGTCCATATAAAGATCTCTTCATCTTGCACACATAATCAGGATTGTTTCATCCAGATCACCATACAAGAACACAATCTTCATATCCATGTGTTCCAGTTCAAGGTCAAATTGTGACACCGTGGCAAGCAACATTTGAATGGACCTGTGCTTCACAACAGGAGAGAACACATCATTGAAATCGACACCTTCTTTCTGAGTGAACCCCCTAGCCACCAATCTTGCCTTGTATCTCTTCGACGTCACTCCTTCGATTCCTTCCTTAACTTTGAAAATCCATTTACAGCTGACTAACCTGGCTCTAATAAGTTTCTTGATCAGTTCCCATATGTTGTTATCATGAAGAGATTTTATCTCATATCCATGGTCTTCAGCCATCCAGTCTTCTGTCGACTTCTCATAACTTCCTTATAGTCTCTAGGTTATTCGTCGAGAACCTCACTTGCAGAGATTAAGGCATAAGCTATAAGATCTGCATACCCAAGTCTCTGAGGTGGCTTGATGACTCTCCTCGACCTGTCTCTTGCTAGCAGGTAGTCATTATCAGTCTCCTCATCTTTGACAACATCTTCTGCTTCTTCTTCGACTTCATCTAGGATACGTAATTCAGCATCAACATGCTCCACCTCAATAGGAATCTCTCCCTATTCCAGCTCTTCTTCATCATCATCAGTTTTCTTGAAAGCCATCTCAGCTTCATTGAAAACTACATCTTGACTAGTGATACACCTCCGGTGACCTGGCTCTAGGCACCATAGCCTATAAGCTTTGGCTCCTTCAGGGTATCCCATGAGCATACATTTTAGAGCTCTAGGTTCGACCTTGTCTTGCCTAATGTGAGCATAGGCCACGCAGGCAAATACTCTTATTCTGTCGAGACTAGATGGATGTCCTGACCAAACTTCTTTAGGTGTCTTCATATCTAACGCAGTCGAAGGACATCTGTTTATCAGATATGTTACTGTCAAAATAGCCTCAGCCCAAAACACCTTCTTTAACCCAGCACTAGTCAATATGCATCTAACTCTTTCCAAAATAGTTCGATTAAACCTCTCTACCAAATAATTTTGTTGTGGAGTACCTGCATTAGTTTTGTGCCTTGCAATACCTAAGGCAGCACAAAATTTGTCGAACGCCTCATTGCAAAATTCAAGGCCATTATCAGTTCTCAACCTCTTGACCTTTTCTGCCAGTCTGATTTTCGACCAGAGTCTTCCAACCTTTGAAATTCTCAAAAGTTTCATCCTTAGTCTTCTGGATGAATACCCATAAATTTCTGGTATAATCATCGACTATGGATAGAAAATAACTTGCTCCTGAATGTGATGGACACCTTGCAGACCCCTAAAGACCAGCATGGATGTAATCAAGGGACCCATGAGTTCTTTGTTTGCCTTTGTTGAACTTCACTCTGCAAGATTTTCCAAGTACACGGGGTTCACAAAATTTTAGCTTTTCGACTTTGTCTCCTCCAAGCAGATTTTGTTTCCCCAATTCGACCAGACCCCTTTCACTGACACGGCCCAATCTCATGTGCCAAATTTTTGTCTTTGACAAAGGTTTCTGTAGCGAGCGATTTTGGACGCGGTTCTTAAGCGCTGGTCGCTCTCTGCGGTTGAGCTTAAAACTACAGGTCGATTCATTTTTTATCCTATTGTGAGCTGAATAAGGAAGGGAAATAGATGTCTCCAATTAACCCTGCTTGCATACTGAGTTTAAACAGCAGTCTGTTAGGTTACGGATGCTATCAATATAGGGGGGACCTTTGTACTGGTTATTCGTATTTTGCCAATACAGGTTCTTTCTTTCTTTTTCTAGGCAAAGGGTTTCTGGCGGGGAATAAGGATTAGGATGTTAGGACTGATGCTTTTGAATTACTGCTTTTAATTGATGGGGATATGGGATATGGGTTTTTTGTTGATTGCGCTCGCTAAGATCTTTTCTTTCGATCTTATGCCTACGTATTCCCGTTTACCAAAACAGGGAAATCAGAGCATTCGTAGTTCCTCCTATTCTATGGGAGGAAATTGGTTTTTGGTGTCTTGTTCAAAGCCCAAGACGTGAAGCGAAAGGTGATTTGTATCTTGTTCAAAGCCCAAGACGTGAAGCTAAAAGGTCTATTTGTGTCTTGTTCAAAGCCCAAGACGTGAAGCTGAAAGACCTCGACTTTAGAGAGAATTTGTCATCTCTAAAGAGGGGGAAGGAGAATTACTTTAACTGGGATACGCGGATCCGAGCAATGCCATAATTTCCGAAGAAAGGGTTTTAACCTGAAGGAGAAGACTTTAACTCAGTGTAGAGCAATGCCATCTTTCCTTAGGAATTTCTCATGCTAAAAGAGGGACAGTAGCATGGATATAGATGATCCAGAGGCTTGCCGCTTACAGCGATTAGATGAAGGGAATGGAGTTGTTGATGTTTGTGTACTGTGAACGAGGCACAACTTTGATGCTAAAAGGTTAATTGGATTAACCAGTGGTTTTCTTAGCCTAAGAGGAGGCTAATTTCCGCTAGGAAAATCATTATACAAAGCCTAAGAGGAGGCTATTTTGTGTCTCGTACAAAGCCCGAGATAGAGGCTAAAGGTTTTTGACCCAGTGGGGCATATCGTTATACAAAGCCTAAGAGGAGGCTAGAAAAGAGTTCGACTCTTGCTTAAGGGATTTATATCTCGTACGAGGCCCGAGATGGAGGCAAAAAAGGGTGATTGACTCAACGAGGGAATCTTTTGTGTCTCATACAAAGCTTGAGAGAGAGGCTAAAAGGTTTGACTCAACAAGAGAGTCTTTGATACTCAACAAGAGAGTGTTTTTGTATCTCGTACGAAGCCCGAGATGGAGGCTAAAGGTTTGTTTCAGTTGAGTTACAGATCCAATATACTAATTTTAAAAGAGAAAATCAGTTCTTATATGAGTAACACTGTACTCAGGGATTTGATTTGAGGATCAGGGATATTTCCTTCTCTTTGAGGAAACGGGAAATCCAAAGGGTATTGAGACTGTCCGAGTCTGCGGGTTTCCTTCCTATTTAACGAAGGGGTCACTTGAGAGTGTCTTTGAGACTCAAGGAGATTAGACCGTCCAAGTCTAGAGTTTCATCTTTTGTACTATGCTTTGAGAAACAGTAGTAGACTCTATGAAATGACTGTTCTATGAGGATGACTAGGTTCTGTTCCTATACCTCTAGGAGGTCGTCGGGACAATTTGTACGAAGCCCAAGAGGAGGCTGGAAACTTTTAAGAAGCCGACGGGTCCTTGTACGAAGCCCAAGAGGAGGCTATCATTCCCGGAGGAAGAGATCGTTATACGAAGCCTAAGAGGAGGCTGTGAATACTTCTAAGAAGCCGTAGGGTCCTTGAATAATGCCCAAGAGGAGGCGGGGTTGCTTTTAGGAAGCCTGTGGGTCCTTGTATGATGCCCAAGAGGAGGCCGATGCTTTTAAGAAGCCCGTGGGTCCCAAACCAAAGAAAAGTTTAGGAAAACTCTTTTAGAGTTAAAACCACTGGTAAACGTGCGAGGTTTACTATCCAGTGACTTTAATTTTTAGAGAGAGTCCGAACCGTTCGGCGGTTTGAAGAAATTCAAAAGAAGTTTCACCGAGAATAATTCATCTCCGGGGGATAGAATTTCTTGACGATTCCTAAGGAGGACAACCGAAGAGAAGACTGTATCTGGTGCTCCTATTGGGGATCTAGGCGTCTATTTCTACGAATAAATGAAACGGCGTCACCTAGTTCTAGACGTAGTTGCCGGGGAAACTCGAAATATCTATACTATTATTACACAGTAGATATGAGCTTATGAAAGGAGACTTACAGTGAGCAGCCCCACAATACAGTTTATAATATGAAAGCAGTAAATGAAAGCGATAACCACTTACTCGGTTGTAGAGCTTCCATGCTGTTTGGTTAGTTGTTCAATAAAGAAAGATTGAAAACAACAGTATATTCAAAATCAAAGGAGAAAGTGCTTTGAAAAAAAAAGATTTGGGGCTTACAGCTCAAGGAAAGGCCCAGGGTTTTATCAGTGAGCGCACTGTTTGAATTTGTACAGAGGGATTTATACAAGTGACTGTGGACCAAAATGGTTTTCTGTACAAAGGGATAGGTCTTACACTCTCTCAAGAGGCCCAAAAAGGTTTAAAGGAAAAAGAGTGGGGCTTATAACACGAGGGTAGGCCCAAATGACTTTTCGTTTAAAAATGGCGATCGCGCCGAGGTTTTCTTTTAACGCAGAGGGACATATACAATAAGTGAGGCCCAAAATGTTTTGGTAAAAAGGGGGATTGGGTCTTACACTCTAATAGAGGCCCAAAAATTTTGAATGGGTCTTATAGCTCGAGGAGAGGCCCAGATGTTTTTTTGAAAAGGCGACGATCGCGCCGTTTGTTTTTTGACGGTATCGGGACTTATACAATAAGTGAGGCCCAAAGATGATTTGGTCAAAAAAAGGATTGGGTCTTACACTCTAATAGAGGCCCAAAGTGTTTTGAAAATGATTTATGAGGGTTGAATTAATCCAAAACCCTAATTTGTTTTCAAAATGTATTTAATTGAATAAAAATTTAATTAAAATGATCAAAAATTGTTTAACACATGGAAAACAAATTGTGATCTTGGATTAATGCTTCAAAAATTAAGTATTGACCTACAAAATAATTAGAAAGCATTAAAAGTTGCAAAATCAATGTAGAAAAAATATTTAAAATGCCAAAAACAATCAAAATATTAATTCTTTACAAAAATATCAATTATATGAAATAAATAATATTTTTGGGATTTTTTGATAAAATAAAATATTTTAACATTTTTGTGAATTATTAAAAAAAGAATCAACTCAAAATCATTAAAACTCAGAGAGAAATTAATTTTTGAATCAATTAAACAAAATCACAAAATTCAAAT
This sequence comes from Lathyrus tuberosus, assembly GCA_022829125.1. NCBI lineage: Eukaryota > Viridiplantae > Streptophyta > Magnoliopsida > Fabales > Fabaceae > Lathyrus > Lathyrus tuberosus. The sequence continues at coordinate 1,442,832 of JALAZF010000559.1, forward strand.
ATTCAAATATATGAAAATGGCGCCAAGAACAACACCAAGAACACGCGCGTTTTTTCAGTTTGCCCAGATTTGCATTTTCCATCCAATCTCACTGAATACGTAATTATAACATGCAATCCACATATCATTATGCTCGCCTCAACCTCACGATCATGTCTATGTACTTTAATTTCATTTAAATTAAACATACAACAAGAAATCACGAAGAAACCTCAAGAACCCTAATTTCTGCATAAAGGCTAGGATTTTTGATACACGATTCAAACAATGCAATTAATTGAGGGAAAACATTCCATGCATGATTATGAACATATGGCCAAATTATTGTGCGAGGAAATATGCATAGATTGAGAGATGCCCAAGTTTAGGCTTACCTTCAAGTCGTGACAGCAAGAGCAGATGTGATTTTGAGTTGGAGGTGTTACAGACAAGTTGTGATGATCTGGACAGCCTCCCTACACCATATGGAGTGTGTTTGAACACTTGGATTGAATTGAAATGGACTGGATCAGTTTATGGCATCTCAGCTGCAACTTCACTTCAAACTTGTGTGGATGGCAAGTGATTTTGTGAAATTGATGTTTCAGATGTTATGTGAGTATTTGATCAGCTCATATGTGATGTATGTGAGGTGTGTGAGTGATTGGTTTGTGCAGAATTGCTCTCAAACTCAAAACCCGATAGCTACCTTGCTAAGAAAGGCATTTTTGCCAAGAGAAAGAGATTTTAAGGAAAACATCTGTTAGATGGCTTTGGTGTACTCAAACTGATCACAATTGAGCTCTATTTATAGTAGAGCAAGTTTGTTTTGCAAGAAATAGTGAATGGCAGCTGGTAAGTAGGTTTCCTCAATGTTGGCCAATGGAAATGAAAGTCTCCTCTAGCCATTGACTAGAGGTTAGGGCACAGAGCTTTGGTCCCCTTGGTCTTGGATAAGTCTTGACTGATTTTAGATGAGAATGGCTCAGTCCATGCCACCTTGATGGTTCCATTGAATGCCTCATTCCAAATTTGAAGTCTTGTCCCTATTTTGGCCATTCTAGGTTCAACATGCTATTCTTTGTTCCTTGGACCTTGGAGGCTTGGCTCAGTGATTGTCCCCTTTGGATTCAATCCTCTGAGGTGTCCAAGTGGATTGGAGCAATTGCAATTGGCTGATTTTGGCAAATCGAGCCAAAATGCAAATTCTGCCTTGCTTTGACAGATTTCAGCAAGGCAACTTGCCAATGTTGTATCTCATGGTGTAGGTTGAATTTGGCAATGTTCTTGGCCATTTTGGAAAGCTCTTACATGATACAACAACTGTTTGAACAAGTTTGGTTTTGATCTCTTTTGATTCCAAGTGAAAAATCCCCCTACATTTGGCAAAAAGTGAGGCAGAATCTGACTTAGTGAAAATTTCACTAAGTGTTGGAAAAAGTGACATTTTCACTTTTCAGCCACTTTGATCACTCCATAACTCAAAATTCTTAATGAATTGGAATGACTTGTAGTTGAAGTTTTTGTAGGTGATAATGAGGGCTACAAATCCATCTTTGGATGAGAAAAAATGGCCTTGTGGTTTAGGAGTTATGGTCCTCCAAAGTTGGTACCTTTGCCACTTTATTTTTAACTTAGAAAAATTTCTAAGTTTTATGGTTACCCCTTTTACAAGTTATCTCACTTTTCTTGATTTTTATTGATGAATGATGATTCAAATCATACATTAACATCATTTTAGGGTTAAAAATCCATTTTGGTGAAAAATCTCAAAAAGTCAAAGTTGACTTTTGTGCACAGTTGACTTTTTATCAGATGAATTCCAAACTGTGCAATTCTTCAGGAAATCATGTCCTTGACCTAAATCAAACTTGATGGAAATGTTCCATGGGTGTCATAGGGTATATTCAATCATGTATTAGGGTTTGGGAGCATGTCCAGGTCAAAAGTCAAAGTTACAGTTGACTTTTCCCTTAAAACCCTAATTGTGGTGCAGATGAAAATGAAACTTGTTGCTCAAGCTTCTTGGATCAATCCATTGTTCCAAATGGATCAATATGGTGTATTAGAGACCCTCAAATCATCTCTTGTGGTCTTGGCTCATGGTTTGTCCCAAAAGTCAACTTAGGGGTGAATTAGGTCAAGAAACCCTAATTCCTGATTTTTGATGAATGCATCCCCTGAGGCAAAATTGACTTGATGCATGGGTTCATGAGGTTCCATGAAGTATATTAGGTCATGTTTTGGATCATTGCCTTGTGCCCAGATGAAAATTTCCATCTGGAGGCCCTGGTCGACCAAAACCCTAATTTGGTGACACTGTCGATCTTGAGACTTGATCCACCTAGAAGGGAGCAGCCTTGTGCTTAATCCTTGAAGTGGGAGTCCTTTTTGATCCATTGTGGATGTTTGAGAGATTAGACAAGTTGAAGATTATGTCATTTCTTGATTGATCCTTTGTCTAAGCACTCAGAGAGGGCTTGAAACCCTAATTTTGATTGTATTGGATGCTCACCCATCTTTGGGGAGACTGATGAAGCATGATGGTTCATCCATATTGTGATGATGATTTTCACAATGATGGGAAATCTAAGTGGTCAAAATTTGGGGTATTACAGATGCCCCTATTTAATCTTCTTGGACCCGAAGGTATGAATGACGAAGGTATTCGAGTATTCGGGGTGCAAGAGGATTAAATATCGGAATATCCGAAATTTTGATGGTGGTTATGAATGGTAGCTTACGCATTCATCTTCTTTAACTAAGCAATGATGCTTAGAAAAGGTAAGCTTCCCCTCGATCCTGGTCTCCTACCAAGAACTGGTCTCAGTCTCTTTTGAAATAAACTTCCCCTCGATCCTGGTTTCCTACCAAGGAACTGGTCTCAGTTGTGGAAACAAACTTCCCCTCGATCCTGGTTTCCTACCAAGGAACTGGTCTTAGTTTCTGATTTAAACTTCCCCTCGATCCTGGTTTCCTACCAAGGAACTGGTCTTAGTTTCTGATTTAAACTTCCCCTCGATCCTGGTTTCCTACCAAGGAACTGGTCTTAGTTTCTTTTGTCAATAAACTTTATTGACAAGGGACGCTATTCGTAGCGACTTTCCTTCAAACTTCTTGCCGAATTTTCCTGGAGAGATGCCATTTGAGTGGAAAAAGTTTTGATGTCAGACTTGCTGGGGAACCCATTCGTCTGAGTTGTAGAGGTACACAAACTTCTCTGTTTTGGAGATGCCATTTGTCGATTCTACTGGGGAAAGCGAGTCTCTTGAGAGACTGTTTTCGTTTGGGGTTACATCATACTTTTCTCGGGATCTTCCCGGAGAAATGCCATATGATGGGATCCAATTTTGAGGTGCCGATGACCTTCTCATCAACGACTTTTCGGAGAAATACTGATGTACTGCCGAATCTCTGATCACGAGGCTTTCTCTGTGGATTTTCCTTAATCCGGGAAAGCGAGGATATCATCTTCAATGGCGAAGAGTGACATCTGTTGAAGGTTCTTTGATCTTTCAGAGGTTCAAGTTATCAAAGTGGCCAAGTGCCGACTCTGATCTAAAGATACACTGGTGGCGAGATTGTGCAGACGCAACACTTCCTGACGAGGAAAGAACTGACAAACTCGATTGAGAAAACTGTTTATCACTAGGGGACAAGACTGACTAGAGTGATAGTGATGCAATATGAAATGTGAATGCAAATAAAAAAATGCATGATGTATGTATGTATGTGCTGACAAAACAGACGCGACATACAGACTAATGGATGAACACAATTGGATACTCGGCCATCGCGGGGCGAAGAAGTACCGTTGATTCAAAATAGCAATTCCATCTTGCGGGGAGCTATGTTGATCGGGCTTAGGAGATGAGAACTCGGTCGAGGGTGTCAGACGAAACAAGGTCTCTGACACAGTTGATCCCTTCATTCAGGCGAACTGGTTTAGAAGGAGTACTTTGATTCTGCACTTTGAGGTTCAAACACCTTTGGAGAAGCGATCGAGATTCTTCTGATGTTCAACAGTCAAGAGAAATGCCATCTTTAATTTAAAAGCAGAAAAAGTTTTAACAAGTAAATTCATTTTTGTTTTATTTCAAGAATCGCTGATTAAGTTTAAACAACGTCGTTCTGTAAAGCTAAAACAAGTAAAGAATTACAAACAAAAGCACAAGGGCTCAAATTTTATTGATAAGATGGAGATCAGCCAAACGCGTGATTCCAAAGAGTATATACAAAGTTAGAAAATGGTAATTTACAAGGAAAAGGGCTACGTTGAAACATAACGACCACTATCCTTCTACCAACTTTGAATTCGGGGCATCCTGAGCTTCCGTCGAAGATGACCTTTGACTGGAGATTTCCTCCGATAGATGATGTAACTACTGCTGCTGAGGGACTTGCCTCTGTTGAACATAGTTACTTGCCATTATCCCTAATTTTTTCCTGGATTGTACTATGAGATTTCCAATCCATCGGGATGATTCTTTTTTTTTTCATGTCTCTAACTTTTGCCTGGACCGCCCTTTCGGGTTTTCAATCCACCGAGACGTTTTTTTTTTTAGTTTAGGCGAAGTATTTCTTGACTACATCAACATTCGTGGGGTAGGCAAATTCCTCTCCGTCCATGGTTGCAAGTCTCAAGGCGCCACCTGAGAAAGCTTTTGTGACCACATATGGGCCATCATAATTCGGGGTCCATTTGCCCCGAGAGTCAGAGAGAAATGATTGTATCTTCTTGAGCACGAGGTCTCCTTTTCTGAAGACACGAGGTCGGACCTTTTTGTCGAACGCCCTCTTTATTCTCTGTTGATACAACTGACCGTGGCATAATGTCGTGATTCTCTTCTCTTCGATCAGGTTCAGTTCGTCGTGTCGACTTTGACACCATTCAGCTTCGGTGAGCTGATCTTCCATCAATACCCTGATTGACGGGATCTCTACTTCTATGGGGAGCACTGCTTCCATGCCATATACTAGAGAGAAAGGGGTAGCCCCTGTTGAAGTGCGGACAGATGTGCGATAACCGTGAAGAGCAAAGGGTAGCATCTCGTGCCAATCTTTATAGGTTACAACCATCTTTTGAACGATCTTCTTGATGTTCTTGTTAGCCGCTTCTACCGCTCCGTTCATCTTGGGTCGGTAGGGAGATGAGTTATGGTGTTCGATCTTGAACTCTGCACACAACTCTTTCATCATCTTATTGTTCAAGTTAGATCCATTATCAGTAATGATCTCGCTTGGAACACCATAACGGCAGATGATATTGTTTTTGATAAATCGGACCACCGCTTGTCGGGTTACATTGGCGAAGGACGCTGCTTCGATCCACTTGGTGAAATAGTCAATGGCTACCAGGATGAACCGATGTCCGTTTGAAGCCTTGGGCACAATCATACCAATCATATCGATTCCCCATATGGAAAATGGCCACAGGGAAGAAAGAACTTTGAGATGTGATGGCGGTATATGAATTTTGTCGGAGTATATCTGACACTTGTGACACCTCCTCATGTACTTGTAGCAGTTGGATTCCATTGTCAACCAATAGTACCCGGCCCTGAGAATTTTTCTCGCCATTGTGTGTCCGTTGGCATGAGTGCCAAAGGATCCTTCATGAATTTCTTTCATGAGCATGTCTGCTTCTGGTCTGTCGACACATCGGAGCAAGACCATGTCAAAATTTCTCTTATAAAGAGTGTCACCGCTCAGGAAGAAGTTTCCAGCCAATCTTCTGAGGGTTTTCCTGTCTTTTCTGAGTGCCCCAGATGGGTACTCTTGTTTCTGAAGGAAGCATTTGATATCGTGATACCAAGGTCTGTCGTCTATGACTGCTTCAATCGCGAAGATGTAAGCGGGCCGTTCAAGGCGCATGATGTCGATCTTAGGTATGTCATTCCATCGACCTACACTAATCATGGAAGAGAGAGTGGCTAATGCATCAGCCATGTGATTCTCATCACGAGGGATGTGATGAAACCCAACTCTATTGAAGAAGGGTAACAACCTTCTTGCATAGTCTTTGTAAGGAATCAATCCTGATTGGTATGTGTTCCAATCTCCTTTTATCTGGTTAATAACCAATGCTGAATCGCCGTATACGTCCAAGTTTTTGATCCTTAAATCAATCGCTTCTTCGAGACCCATAATACATGCTTCGTATTCGGCCTCGTTGTTCGTACATTTGAACGTAAGTCTGGCAGTGAAAGGAATGTGGGAACCCTGAGGGGTAACAATGATTGCCCCAATTCCGTTTCCATAATGATTGACTGCTCCGTCAAAGATAAGTCCCCACTGGGAACCTGGTTCTGGCCCTTCACTGGGTAGCGGTTCATCGCAATCTTTCATCTTTAGATACATGACATCTTCGTCTGGGAAGTCAAACCCGATTGATTCTTGATCGTCAATCGGTTGATGAGCCAAATGATCGGCTAAAATACTTCCTTTAACGGCTTTCTGAGCGTGGTACTCTATGTCATATTCTGATAGTAACATCTGCCAACGGGCAATCCTCCCCGTGAGAGCAGGTTTTTCGAAAACGTACTTGATTGGATCCATTTCAGAGACCAACCAAGTAGTATGACGAATCATGTACTGGCGAAGACGTTTGGCTGCCCAAGCCAAAGCGCAACAAGTTTTCTCAAGCATTGTGTACCGAGTCTCGCAGTCGGTGAATTTCTTGCTTAGATAGTAAATGGCAGACTCTTTCCTTTTAGTTTCGTCTTGTTGGCCAAGTACACATCCCATTGAGTCCTCTAGGACTGTGAGGTAAATGATTAGTGGTCTTTCTTCCACTGGAGGTGATAGAATCGGAGGATTCAACAGATATTCCTTAATACTGTCGAAGGCGGTTTGGCAATCTTCTGACCAAACGCAATCCTGGTTCTTTTTCAATAACTTGAAAATCGGCGCACAAGTGGCGGTCATAAGGAATATGAATCTGGAGATGTAGTTCAAACGTCCCAGGAATCCTCTGACTTGTTTTTCAGTTTTCGGAGAAGGCATTTCTTGAATGGCCTTGACCTTGTCAGGATCAACTTCAATCCCTTTCCGGCTGATGATGAATCCTAGTAATTTCCCCGAACGGACACCGAAGGTGCACTTGTTGGGATTCAAGCGGAGCTTGAATTTTCTTAGACGTTCGAACAATTTTGACAGATGTTCAACGTGCTCATCCTCTGTTCTTGATTTTGCAATCAAATCATCGACATACACCTCGATTTCTTTGTGTATCATGTCATGAAACAGAGTAGTCATGGCCCTTTGATAGGTTGCCCCGGCATTCTTCAAACCGAACGGCATTACCTTGTAACAAAAGGTACCCTATGGGGTAATGAACGAAGTTTTCTCCATGTCTTTCGGCGCCATTTTGATCTGGTTATAGCTCGAGAATCCATCCATGAAGGAGAATACTTTGAACTTTGTTGTGCTGTCAACCAGCATGTCAATGTGTGGTAAAGGAAAGTCGTCCTTTGGACTTGCCTTGTTTAGATCTCTGTAATCAACACACATTCTGACCCTTCCGTCCTTTTTGGGAACGGGTACGATGTTGGCTAACCATTGAGGATATTCAGATGTAGCGAGGAAACCCGCGTCGATCTGTTTCTGTACCTCCTCTTTGATTTTGATGGCCATGTCCGGGTGAGTGCGTCTCAACCTTTGCTTTACTGGCGGACATTCCAACCTTAACGGTAAATGATGTTCCACGATGCTGGTATCCAACCCTGGCATATCCTGATAGGACCAAGCGAATACATCGGGAAATTCTCTGAGAAGCTTTATCAAACCCTCTCTGGCAGTTGGATGGAGCAGTGCCCCGATCCTGATTTCTTTTCTCTCTTTTTCTGAACCCAAGTTTACCGTTTCCAACGGTTCTTTGTGAGGTTCAATGGACCTTTCCTCTTGTCTGAGTAGTCGGGAGATCTCTTCTGGAATTTCGTTGTCATTTTCTTCTTCAGCCTCGAATACCGGGAACTCAAAGTTGGGAGAAGGCATCGAATCGTATGTTTCAACGGGGTATAAAACAAGCAATCTGCATGACGTGATGATTCGTGTTTAGAAGAGATAGAGAAAATGCAAGTGTGTGCAGTGTTTTGATTTTACTGCTTGTTTTTATTATTGAATGTTTTTTAGGATTACCATTTTCTGAAAAAGCAACAAGAGAAAACAACAATTAATGCGGAAATTACAGAACGACGTTATTTTATTAATGAACAAGTCGAATCTTGAAACTACAGCCCTATAAAACAAAACTCACTCGCTTCGGGCAAAGCGAAGAGGGAAATTTACAGAAAACGAGCCCTATCAAAACATCCGTTTCACCTGGGCAGGGTGAAAGGCTTAAAGATGGCAATTACTTTGAATGACGAACGACCTTCGGAATCTCGACGGTAACCCATTGACGGCGAACTCCACGGTGAATCACAAAGTCTGACACCTTCCTTGATTTGTCTTCAGAAATGACGCTGATTTCTGGTGGAGTAGGATCATTGGAATCTGTCTCCCAAGCAGAATTGTCGTAGGAGGATTCCTCTGTTGCATTTTGCAGAGTAGTTGTGCTCTCAGCTGTATCTCCCCATCCAGTTGACTGGATATCTTCGAGCTTGATACGAGAGCTTTCGGGAGCAGTGTACTTGACCATAAAGTCGTATTTTCCACTTGGTTGTCCCAAAGTGTCCCAAACTTCTTTGGAACTGGAGAAGTCATCCCTCTCGATGACGTTGACCTCAGAAAAAGCATAGTTGATGAATTCTAGTCCTGCAAACGTTGCGAATTCATCTTCATGTTGAGTAGTTTCCGAATGACCTGAGTGTTGATCCCATGACATGGCGGGGACACAGGTATTCTGTTCAATGATGCTCAGCTGAGTTTCATTACTCGACTGACTTTCTTGCCCCAAGTTTCCTGGGTGAGGCTGCCACATTGGCAGACCATCCATCAGGCCATAGCAATTGTGATCAATGTTTTCTTTCATCGGAGTGTCATCCTCTAATGAATTTGGCGGAGCACGGCATCCTTTCGGATCACAATCACCGTAGATCGTTTCGACATCTGATCTTGGTATAAATCTCAGACTTTCTGTAGGAAAGCAAAAAGGCATAGGCACCTCTTCCTGAGACATATAGTCGTCCTTGTTAAGATAGGACTTCCATTCTTCATCCGTGTCAGAGGGATCTTCCTCATTGATAGCATGAACTGTCTGAGACACTGGGTGAAGGAAACCTCCACTGTGGAAGAAGTTTTGAAGGGGATGAAGACTTTCATCGTTAGCAGCTGTCTGAGTACAGGTTGTAGAAAAACCAAGACCCTTCTTTGTTTTATTGTCAATAGGAATGACAAGCCATCCCCATCCTGTCGTATCGGTACTCTCGACCGCTTTGATAACATCTTTGTATGAAGAAATTGAAGTTCCTTCTTCGGATTGATCGTTCTTGCTCACCGATAGTGCTTGGAACTGAGTTCCAATAACCTCCTCGGGTTCTACACAAACAGATGATGATAAGTTGCTCACAAGCAAGGCTCGTTCCCCACAAACCGTGACAAGTTGATCGTTCTTGACGAACTTTGGCTTTTGGTGGAGGGTTGAAGTAACCGCTCCAGCCTGATGTATCCAAGGTCTTCCTAATAAACAACTGTATGTTGCCCGGATGTCCATGACTTGGAAAGTGATTTGGAAAGTGTGAGGACCAATAGTTATGGGAAGATCAACTTCGCCGATAACTGTTTTTCTGGATCCGTCGAATGCTTTGACGACGACCTCGCTGACTCTCATCGGAGGGCCCTTGAATGATAATTGCATCAAAGTGGACTTCGGCATAACATTCAGGGCTGACCCTGTGTCTACCAGTACGTTGGCTAAAGCATCGCCCTGGCAGTTAACTATAATGTTGAGCGCCATATTATGACGACGACCCTCTTCAGGTAATTCTTCATCACTAAATCCCAAATTGTTGCAGGAAGTGATGTTAGAGACAATGCTATCGAACTGTCTGATTGTTACATCCTGTTCCACAAAGGCTTGCTCCAAAACTTTCTGTAGAGCCTCCCTGTGGGCTTCTGAACTGAGTAACAACGATAATACTGAGATCTTTGAAGGAGTCTGTAACAGTTGATCAATAATGTTATATTCACTCCTTTGGATGAGCTTTAGCATCTCATCTTTGTCTTTTGAAAAGTCGGGATTACCAGATTGACTGACTGGTGGATCAGGAATTTCTGCCTGAAGTTCCTTTTCTTTGTTGGATTCTCCAACCCCTCGGTTGAAGATTCGACCACTCCGTGTTACACGACTGATGTCTGCAATATTCACGACGGAGGGTAATGGAACTTCCTTTCCATTTTCAATTGTTGTTGCACCGTATTTGTAAGGGATTGCCTTAGCTGATTCATACGGTAGTGGCCCCGGTAGATAGATTACTATGGGAACCTTCTGATTTTTCTGACCGTCATAAGTAACCTCGATCCGTTCCTGGTTGGGAACTCTAGATTTGTCAAGTAGAGGGATGATGGCAAAAACATCCCTGGTCCTGTGATGACTAGAGATCGTGACAACATCCTCAACCTGATCGGCAAGGTAGTTCGGCGTCCAGTTGATGGGTCCAGAACCTGGATATGGATGAATTTCTCCATGATCGATCTGACCCTGAAGAGCTGCTCTCACAAGGTAACACCCTTGGTTACTTTCCGAACAGACGCTACAACTGTCATAGTTGTGTGGTGGCACCTGGCCACGCCCACTTTGAATACAATGTAACCTCACTAGGTTACCTTCCATTGATCGGACATCCTGACTTTGACGACGAGTAGGATTCCTGTTATTGATACTAATTTGCTGAGTATCTTCATCCATGTAGATTGACATCCACCAGTGATTTAACAAGTGCTGAAGTGCCTCCTGGACAAGGGTACAACCTCGATCATTTTCGCAACCCGCTTTACAATTTTGATAATCATGTGATATTAAGAATCCGAGTCGGACCTGCTCAGCATGTAACTCTACCAGGTTGGTATTCATTACGCGGATATCGAAGATCTGAACCATGTTGATTTGATAGGAGTTCCTATCATGGTAGTCTTGGATCCATCCAAGATCCATCTGACGCTGGAGGGCCTCTTGTATGAAAGAGCATCCCTGTTTGTTTACCGAGCAAATCAGACAGGAACTGTAATCGTGCCGTGGCAGATTATGATACTGGCTTTGCCTTGAGTGCATCGCCACCAAGTTAACATTCATCGCACAGATGTCGTGGTTTTGAATGACGTTGGAATTCGTGTAAACCATGTTAACTCCACGAACTCGGTGCTCTTGGATCCATCCAAGATCCATTTGTTCCTGTATAGCTGCTTGCACTACAGAACATCCCTGGTTGTCTTTAGAGCAGATATCACACTGGTGATAATTATGAGGTGGCACATGGCCATATCCACTCTGTCTACAATGCATCTTGACCAGATCGATCCCCAATAAGAGTACATCATGAATTTGATAGACATTGTTAGTCTCTTTCTCAATCAGATTGACTGCAGCTTTCTCGTGTTGAGGCAGCGGGTTCGTGAGAACATTAGGGTTCGTATCTTTGAAAGATAAGAGCCCGCTCCTAACAAGCTTTTGCACGTCGGATTTGAAATTGAGGCAAGTCTCAATGTTATGCCCTGAACCTCCTTGATGATAAGGGCATGTTTGATCCACCTTAAACCAGAAAGGCGGATTTTCCGGAACTGAAAGGGGAGACTTAGTCTGGATGTGCCCCTTGGCTAGCAGTAACGGAAACAGTTCTGCGTACGACATGGGTATAGGATCAAACCCTGATGGCCGTGTTATACGGTTGTTGTTATATGGAGGACGAGCCTGCTGAAGAGGCTGTTGTGTCCTTTGTTGGTCAGGTTGGCTCTGCGCAACCTGAGGTTGATACATAGGAACGGGCGCGGGGCCGATAGCAGGAGTAACAACTGCTACTGGCTGATAACGACGCCTTTGCTTTCCGAGAGAGATATTCCCAATATCTTGCTCTTTTTTCTTAGGGAGAGCACTACCGTATTTTTTAGTACCGCTCGTTGATCCAGTGTCTTTTACCAAACGTCCTTCTCGGACGGCTTCCTCAAGACGTACACCCATACCGACCATTTCGGTGAAATCACTGGGCGCACTGGCAACCATTCGGTCATAGTAAAATGAACTTAAGGTCTTTAAGAAGATCTTTGTCATCTCTTTTTCCTCAAGAGGTGGACAAATTTGAGCGGCAATTTCACGCCACCTTTGAGCATACTCCTTAAAGGTTTCCTTGTCCTTTTGCGACATTGATCTGAGTTGATCTCTGTCGGGTGCCATGTCCAAATTGTATTTGTATTGTTGGACGAAGGCAGTACCAAGATCTCTGAATGTACTGATCGTAGTACGGTTTAAACCCATGTACCATTTGAGTGCGGCACCGGTTAAACTATCCTGGAAGTAGTGAATCAGCAGGTCCTGATTCTCCGTCTGAGCTGACATCCGCCGAGCGTACATCACCAGATGGCTCTGAGGGCAAGAGTTACCCTTGTATTTTTCAAAGTCGGGCACTTGGAACTTGTGCAGAACTTTCACATTTGGGACCAAGCAGAGGTCTGCGGCGTCCTTTCCAAATAGATCCTGACCGCGAATGGCTTGCAGCTCTTTCTGTATTTCCAGGAACTGTTCCTGGAATTCCTCCATTTTGTCAAACATAGTTTCCTTCTTACCAGAAGGTGTCTGTGAAATCTGTCCTTTCGGGACAGTGTGCACCACAGGGGGTGGTACCGTGACTACGGCAATAAGTTTTGGCGCTTCCCGAAGTTTGTAACCTTCAGGAGTCTTCAGTATGCCCCTGGCATCTTCGCTTTCCCGAAGTTTGTAACCTTCAGGCCCAGCGGCTTCTGTTGCGATTCCATGATCTTCAGTGATCGGCGGAACATATCCTTCCGGGATATAGTTAACAGGCATGCCCCAAGCACGATCTTTCGGTATCTGATACCTAGGATCATACTTTTCTATGATGGGCGTTGAGGTGATCTCTGAGATCACAGTTCTTTGTAGCTGAGCTTCTGCCATGGCTTGCATGTCGTTACGAAGCTTTCTCATATCCTCTCTCAGAGTGTCGATCTCTTCTTTCAACTCTCTGTTTTCTTCCTCAAGATCATCCATCTTTTTCTGACGATTGGCCCGAGTATTATACGAATGAGACAGTTTGACTCAAGAATCGAGACACAAACGTGAGATTCGTAGGTAAGGAGAATACACGATGTGAGAATGATGAATGCAATGATTATATTAATTGTTGTTTGGTTTAATCAAAATAAACTTCGACAATTAGATTGCAAATATCAAACAGTGGGGAAACCCCTTTTTATTGAATTCCAAAGGATTACAGAAATGGAAATACAGTAGATTACAAAGTGCAGAAACAAAAACCTAAACTAATGGGTCTCGAGTCCTCTCTGAAGAGAAATCGGGTGCTGACTCTGGTATCTTCCTTTTCTTTGACCGGGGCGCTTGGGCCGTTGTCGGGTTGTCATTCCTTTGCCAAAGATCTTGATTCTCTACAGCGTGCTGCTCCAAAATTTCAATCAGAGCATCTTTCTCTTTCAGTAATTGCTGTATTTGGATGCACTCTACGTTGAGGGTGTGGTTCTTGTTCTTCCAAGATCTTCTTTCCTTTTGAACTTTGTTGAGAGTAACCTGAATCCTTTCAGTTTCCGTCATGAAGTACATGACAATTTCCCTCGGCGGAAGAATTCCGTAACGAGGATAAGGCATCTTTAGCTTGAGAGCTCTAGTTTGTACCCAATGGAGATAAGGCTCCACCGAGACACAGTCCGGTTTTCCCAGAGACTCTCGTCCTTTCTTATGAACATGTTTCCAAGCTTGCACTATTTCCATCTTTAGTGCTCTGTCGTTTTCTCCTTCTTTGAAGAAAAGACCTTCCAGATGAACATCCAGTGGGATGTATCGCATCGGGTATCCAAATTGACGAAGAACTAATATCGGATGATAGTCGATTCCTCCTTTAGTCCCTATGAGGGGTACGCTGGGGAAGTTTCCACAACGGTCAATGATTCTGATTCCCTCATAAATCCTATTACACCAATCTATATCAGAGTTGGTGAGAGACATAATCTTCTGTGACCAACGTAAGACACTCTTGCAATCCCAAAAAGCAGCAGACTTGGGCAAGTGCGAGATAAACCATTTATAGAGCAAAGGTACACAGCATGTGATCTCCCCTCCGCTGTACAAATTTCCCAAGTGTACAGAATGATACACATCTGCGAGCAAAGTCGGCACAGGGCTTCCAATGAGAAAAACCTTAATAGCGTTGATATCGACGAAGTTATTAATGTTGGGAAACAAAAATAATCCGTAGGTGAGCAAGACAAAGATGCTTTCAAAAGCAGTCATGTTCCCTATACTAGCAAAGTACAGAGCTTTCTTGGTCAGGAACTGGGCTGGCAAACCTTGGTTGCCACCCTTAGTGGTCATGTGAGTCCGGACCTCAGACTCGTCCAAATGAATTGCTATTGCAATAGTCTGGTTCTTTGGAATTTCTTCCAGTCCAGAAAATGGAGCTCGATCAGTGATATGTAAATCAGTCAGATGAGAATACTCCTCCAGCGTTGGTGATAGCTGGTAATCCGGGAATGTGAAACAGTGATAAACTGGATCGTAGAATTGAATGAGCGCATCCATGATTCCCTTAATCACATGGACTCTTAACAGTGGTAGCAAACCGCCGTGCTTGGCTCTGAAAGCCTCTGGGTTAACGATCATCCTCGCTAACTTTCTCAAATCCCCTAGTTTTGGAACCTTGAAGGTATACTGGTGAGTTCTCCTTCTACCGAAATCCATTAGCGTAATCTTTTTCTCTGATATTTGCAATCACAGTCTTAGTTTAATTTGAAAAACAGAGAGACTAGAAGAGAAATTTTTTATGTTTTAATGTTTTATTAAATGGATGCATGAATGCAGCACACAAAAACATAGAAAAAACATGGGGTCAGAGGGTCGTTGTCATGAAGTCAAGGCTCTACCCATCCCCAAAGGTTTATACTAGGGTGATTTTTGTACCTGTACTCATTATCATCAGCTCCTCCCAGGAAGGCAGACAACAAGCGGATCGCCAGCGAGTTGTGTGCAATCTTAGAGTAAGTGCCATTCACCGAGAATAGATCACCAGCCTCAAATGAGGGTAGTATCGCATAACAGCTATTTCCGATAGCTTCCGCACTACGAAAAAGGTTAGCTTTTCTTAAGTGTATACTCAATCTCACCACATGCGACATCACACGCATTCCCAGTAGCAGAAAAATAAACATGTATAGCAATTAGGAAAAGCAGTATATATATTTGTCCTAATCATCCTAGACTTATAAAGCTATGAATCTTAAGTTCCTGACAGAAATGGGTTCCCCGGCGGAAGCCCCAATCTGTGGTTCCCTACCTAAGAGATGGACCAACATAGGTCAATCGTTCTCTTCGGTAGAGTTCCCATTTTCCGTAGAAAACGGGGATGATGCCCTAAGGCAGAAAAGGAGACTCCCCAGCAGAGTCGCCATTTGTGTAATTTTTCACACAAGAGAAGCATAAAGAAAGGAACGGGCCCCACGGTGGGCGCCACTTTTCTGTAGCGAGCGATTTTGGACGCGGTTCTTAAGCGCTGGTCGCTCTCTGCGGTTGAGCTTGAAACTACAGGTCGATTCATTTTTTATCCTATTGTGAGTTGAATAAGGAAGGGAAATAGATGTCTCCAATTAACCCTGCTTGCATACTGAGTTTAAACAGCGGTCTGTTAGGTTACGGATGCTATCAATGTAGGGGGGCCTTTGTACTGGTTATTCCTATTTCGCCAATACAGGTTCTTTCTTTCTTTTTTCTAGGCAAAGGGTTTCTGACGGGGAATAAGGATTAGGATGTTAGGACTGATGCTTTTGAATTACTGCTTTTAATTGATGGGGATATGGGATTTGGGTTTTTTGTTGATTGCGCTCGCTAAGATATTTTCTTTCGATCTTATGCCTACGTATTCCCGTTTACCGAAACAGGGAAATCAGAGCATTCGTAGTTCCTCCTATTCTATGGGAGGAAATTGGTTTTTGGTGTCTTGTTCAAAGCCCAAGACGTGAAGCGAAAGGTGATTTGTATCTTGTTCAAAGCCCAAGATGTGAAGCTAAAAGGTCTATTTGTGTCTTGTTCAAAGCCCAAGACGTGAAGCTGAAAGACCTCGACTTTAGAGAGAATTTGTCATCTCTAAAGAGGGGGAAGGAGAATTACTTTAACTGGGATACGCGGATCCGAGCAATGCCATAATTTCCGAAGAAAGGGTTTTAACCTGAAGGAGAAGACTTTAACTCAGTGTAGAGCAATGCCATCTTTACTTAGGAATTTCTCATGCTAAAAGAGGGACAGTGGCATGGATATAGATGATCCAGAGGCTTGCCGCTTACAGCGATTAGATGAAGGGAATGGAGTTGTTGATGTTTGTGTACTGTGAACGAGGCACAGCTTTGATGCTAAAAGGTTAATTGGATTAACCAGTGGTTTTCTTAGCCTAAGAGGAGGCTAATTTCCGCTAGGAAAATCATTATACAAAGCCTAAGAGGAGGCTATTTTGTGTCTCGTACAAAGTCCGAGAGAGAGGCTAAAGGTTTTTGACCCAGTGGGGCATATCGTTATACAAAGCCTAAGAGGAGGCTAGAAAAGAGTTCGACTCTTGCTTAAGGGATTTATATCTCGTACGAGGCCCGAGATGGAGGCAAAAAGGGGTGATTGACTCAACGAGGGAATCTTTTGTGTCTCATACAAAGCCTGAGAGAGAGGCTAAAAGGTTTGACTCAACAAGAGAGTCTTTGATACTCAACAAGAGAGTGTTTTTGTATCTCGTACGAAGCCCGAGATGGAGGCTAAAGGTTTGTTTCAGTTGAGTTACAGATCCAATATACTGATTTTAAAAGAGAAAATCAGTTCTTATATGAGTAACACTGTACTCAGGGATTTGATTTGAGGATCAGGGATATTTCCTTCTCTTTGAGGAAACGGGAAATCCAAAGGGTATTGAGACTGTCCGAGTCTGCGGGTTTCCTTCCTATTTAACGAAGGGGTCACTTGAGAGTGTCTTTGAGACTCAAGGAGATTAGACCGTCCAAGTCTAGCGTTTCATCTTTTGTACTATGCTTTGAGAAACA
Organism: Lathyrus tuberosus; assembly: GCA_022829125.1. Lineage (NCBI taxonomy): Eukaryota > Viridiplantae > Streptophyta > Magnoliopsida > Fabales > Fabaceae > Lathyrus > Lathyrus tuberosus. Next base: position 1,460,004 of record JALAZF010000559.1, read on the forward strand.
GTAGTAGACTCTATGAAAGGACTGTTCTATGAGGATGACTAGGATCTGTTCCTATACCTCTAGGAGGTCGTCGGGACAATTTGTACGAAGCCCAAGAGGAGGCTGGAAACTTTTAAGAAGCCGACGGGTCCTTGTACGAAGCCCAAGAGGAGGCTATCATTCCCGGAGGAAGAGATCGTTATACGAAGCCTAAAAGGAGGCTGTGAATACTTCTAAGAAGCCGTAGGGTCCTTGAATAATGCCCAAGAGGAGGCGGGGTTGCTTTTAGGAAGCCTGTGGGTCCTTGTATGATGCCCAAGAGGAGGTCGATGCTTTTAAGAAGCCCGTGGGTCCCAAACCAAAGAAAAGTTCAGGAAAACTCTTTTAGAGTTAAAACCACTGGTAAACGTGCGAGGTTTACTATCCAGTGACTTTAATTTTTAGAGAGAGTCCGAACCATTCGGCGGTTTGAAGAAATTCAAGAGAAGTTTCACCGAGAATAATTCATCTCCGGGGGATAGAATTTCTTGACGATTCCTAAGGAGGACAGCCGAAGAGAAGACTGTATCTGGTGCTCCTATTGGGGATCTAGGCGTCTATTTCTACGAATAAATGAAACGGCGTCATCTAGTTCTAGACGTAGTTGCCGGGGAAACTCGAAATATCTATACTATTATTACACAGTAGATATGAGCTTATGAAAGGAGACTTACAGTGAGCAGCCCCACAATACAGTTTATAATATGAAAGCAGTAAATGAAAGCGATAACCACTTACTCGGTTGTAGAGCTTCCATGCTGTTTGGTTAGTTGTTCAACAAAGAAAGATTGAAAACAACAGTATATTCAAAATCAAAGGAGAAAGTGCTTTGAAAAAGAAAGATTTGGGGCTTACAGCTCAAGGAGAGGCCCAGGGTTTTATCAGTGAGCGCACTGTTTGAATTTGTACAGAGGGATTTATACAAGTGACTGTGGCCCAAAATGGTTTTCTGTACAAAGGGATGGGTCTTACACCATCTCAAGAGGCCCAAAAAGGTTTAAAGGAAAAAGAGTGGGGCTTATAACACGAGGGTAGGCCCAAATGACTTTTCGTTTAAAAATGGCGATCGCGCCGAGGTTTTCTTTTAACGCAGAGGGACTTATACAATAAGTGAGGCCCAAAATGTTTTGGTAAAAAGGGGGATTGGGTCTTACACTCTAATAGAGGCCCAAAAGTTTTGAATGAGTCTTATAGCTCGAGGAGAGGCCCAGATGTTTTTTTGAAAAGGCGACGATCGCGCCGTTTGTTTTTTGACGGTATCGGGACTTATACAATAAGTGAGGCCCAAAGATGATTTGGTCAAAAAAAGGATTGGGTCTTACACTCTAATAGAGGCCCAAAGTGTTTTGAAAATGATTTATGAGGGTTGAATTAATCCAAAACCCTAATTTGTTTTCAAAATGTATTTAATTGAATAAAAATTCAATTAAAATGATAAAAAATTGTTTAACACATGGAAAACAAATTGTGATCTTGGATTAATGCTTCAAAAATTAAGTATTGACCTACAAAATAATTAGAAAGCATTAAAAGTTGCAAAATCAATGTAGAAAAAATATTTAAAATGCCAAAAACAATCAAAATATTAATTCTTTACAAAAATATCAATTATATGAAATAAATAATATTTTTGGGATTTTTTGATAAAATAAAATATTTTAACATTTTTGTGAATTATTAAAAAAAGAATCAACTCAAAATCATTAAAACTCAGAGAGAAATTAATTTTTGAATCAATTAAACAAAATCACAAAATTCAAATATTCAAATATATGAAAATGGCGCCAAGAACAACACCAAGAACACGCGCGTTTTTTCAGTTTGCCCAGATTTTCATTTTCCATCCAATCTCACTGAATACGTAATTATAACATGCAATCCACATATCATTATGCTCGCCTCAACCTCACGATCATGTCTATGTACTTTAATTTCATTTAAATTAAACATACAACAAGAAATCACGAAGAAACCTCAAGAACCCTAATTTCTGCATGAAGGCTAGGATTTTTGATACACGATTCAAACAATTCAATTAATTGAGGGAAAACATTCCATGCATGATTATGAACATATGGCCAAATTATTGTGCGAGGAAATATGCATAGATTGAGAGATGCCCAAGTTTAGGCTTACCTTCAAGTCGTGACAGCAAGAGCAGATGTGATTTTGAGTTGGAGGTGTTACAGACAAGTTGTGATGATCTAGACAGCTTCCCTACACCATATGGAGTGTGTTTGAACACTTGGATTGAATTGAAATGGACTGGATCAGTTTATGGCATCTCAGCTGCAACTTCACTTCAAACTTGTGTGGATGGCAAGTGATTTTGTGAAATTGATGTTTCAGATGTTATGTGAGTGTTTGATCAGCTCATATGTGATGTATGTGAGGTGTGTGAGTGATTGGTTTGTGCAGAATTGCTCTCAAACTCAAAACCCGATAGCTACCTTGCTAAGAAAGGCATTTTTGCCAAGAGAAAGAGATTTTAAGGAAAGCATCTGTTAGATGGCTTTGGTGTACTCAAACTGATCACAATTGAGCTCTATTTATAGTAGAGCAAGTTTGTTTTGCAAGAAATAGTGAATGGCAGCTGGTAAGTAGGTTTCCTCAATGTTGGCCAATGGAAATGAAAGTCCCCTCTAGCCATTGACTAGAGGTTAGGGCACAGAGCTTTGGTCCCCTTGGTCTTGGATAAGTCTTGACTGATTTCAGATGAGAATGGCTCAGTCCATGCCACCTTGATGGTTCCATTGAATGCCTCATTTCAAATTTGAAGTCTTGTCCCTATTTTGGCCATTCTAGGTTCAACATGCTATTCTTTGTTCCTTGGACCTTGGAGGCTTGGCTCAGTGATTGTCCCCTTTGGATTCAATCCTCTGAGGTGTCCAAGTGGATTGGAGCAATTGCAATTGGCTGATTTTGGCAAATCGAGCCAAAATGCAAATTCTGCCTTGCTTTGACAGATTTCAGCAAGGCAACTTGCCAATGTTGTATCTCATGGTGTAGGTTGAATTTGGCAATGTTCTTGGCCATTTTGGAAAGCTCTTACATGATACAACAACTGTTTGAACAAGTTTGGTTTTGATCTCTTTTGATTCCAAGTGAAAAATCCCCCTACATTTGGCAAAAAGTGAGGCAGAATCTGACTTAGTGAAAATTTCACTAAGTGTTGGAAAAAGTGACATTTTCACTTTTCAGCCACTTTGATCACTCCATAACTCAAAATCCTTAATGAATTGGAATGACTTGTAGTTGAAGTTTTTGTAGGTGATAATGAGGGCTACAAATCCATCTTTGGATGAGAAAAAATGGCCTTGTGGTTTAGGAGTTATGGTCCTCCAAAGTTGGTACCTTTGCCACTTTATTTTTAACTTAGAAAAATTTCTAAGTTTTATGGTTACCCCTTTTACAAGTTATCTCACTTTTCTTGATTTTTCTTGATGAATGATGATTCAAATCATACATTAACATCATTTTAGGGTTAAAAATCCATTTTGGTGAAAAATCTCAAAAAGTCAAAGTTGACTTTTGTGCACAGTTGACTTTTTATCAGATGAATTCCAAACTGTGCAATTCTTCAGGAAATCATGTCCTTGACCTAAATCAAACTTGATGGAAATGTTCCATGGGTGTCATAGGGTATATTCAATCATGTATTAGGGTTTGGGAGCATGTCCAGGTCAAAAGTCAAAGTTACAGTTGACTTTTCCCTTAAAACCCTAATTGTGGTGCAGATGAAAATGAAACTTATTGCTCAAGCTTCTTGGATCAATCCATTGTTCCAAATGGACCAATATGGTGTATTAGAGACCCTCAAATCATCTCTTGAGGTCTTGGCTCATGGTTTGTCCCAAAAGTCAACTTAGGGGTGAATTAGGTCAAGAAACCCTAATTCCTGATTTTTGATGAATGCATCCCCTGAGGCAAAATTGACTTGATGCATGGGTTCGTGAGGTTCCATGAAGTATATTAGGTCATGTTTTGGATCATTGCCTTATGCCCAGATGAAAATTTCCATCTGGAGGCCCTGGTCGACCAAAACCCTAATTTGGTGACACTGTCGATCTTGAGACTTGATCCACCTAGAAGGGAGCAGCCTTGTGCTTAATCCTTGAAGTGGGAGTCCTTTTTGATCCATTGTGGATGTTTGAGAGATTAGACAAGTTGAAGATCATGTCATTTCTTGATTGATCCTTTGTCTAAGCACTCAGAGAGGGCTTGAAACCCTAATTTTGAATGTATTGGATGCTCACCCATCTTTGGGGAGACTGATGAAGCATGATGGTTCATCCATATTGTGATGATGATTTTCACAATGATGGGAAATCTAAGTGGTCAAAATTTGGGGTATTACAGTTTCGTGGATGCAAAATTTGTTGAACCACTTACAACTTCAGCTTCAAGGGTATACAAGCCTTGTTTCTTCACACCTCTCAAGACTTACTTCGACCCCTTCATGACTCTTAGGATACTTTTCTCTCCTTGAAAAACATATCCCTTCCTGTCGAATTCACCAAGAGAAACCAAATTTCTCTTCAAATCAGGTACATACCTGACTTCAGTCAATAACCTTATTGACTCATCATGGAGCTTGAATCTCACAGATCCAATGCCTGCAATTTTACAAGCTTTGTTATTTCCCAGCAGTATTGATTAACCATCTTAATCACATAGCTCCTCGAACAATTCTCTGTGTGGAGTCATGTGCCAAGTGCAACCTGAATCCATAATCCACTCTTTTCTTGAGTCATCGCTTAAAACCACAAGAACATCAGATGATTCGAAGTCATCTTGAACAATGATCGCGTCGCCATTATCTTTACCTCCATGATCTCTCAGGCGTTCAGGGCACACCTTTCTTGTGTGACCCTCCTTCTTATAGTGATAACATCTAATACCAGATGCTTCACCACTATAAGACTTCTGCTGACTTTTACCTTTCTTCTTGTCAAACTTACCATCCTTTCGCAAGAATTTTCCCTTAACGGCCAAACCTTCGCCTACTGTCGAAGTTTTATGCTCCTTTCGTTCGTTTAGGTCATTAGAATACAAGGCTGATTGAACTTCTTCAAAGCTCAGGGACTCCCTTCTATACAGGAGAGTTTCTTTGAAGTGAGCATGTGTTATGGGTAAAGCACACAACAGTAGCAGTGCTTGATCTTTGTCATCGATCTTCACACCAATATTTTCAAGATCAAGAATCAGCTTGTTGAGCATATCCAACTGCTCAGCCAAAACTTTGTCTTCACTCATCTTGAATGAATACAAATCTTGCTTCAGATAGAGTCGATTCACCAGAGAATTGGTCATGTACAAACTTTCAAGTTTCAACCATAACCCCGATGTCGTAGTCTCCTTTGATACCTGACAAAGAACCTTATCACCAAGGCTCAACAATATTGTGCTGTGGGCTTTCTCTATCATGGTCGTCTTTTCTTTTTCCGTTAATGCAGCGTCCATGGCTGCCTCTTCCTTCAGCACTTCCAAACAACCCTGTTGAACCAATAGGGCTTTCATCTTCAAGCGCCACAGACCGAAGTCATTCACTTTGGTGAACTTTTCAATCTCATACTTTGTTGAAGGCATCTTCTCCATGCTCACCGCACCAATTTATTCTGAATTAGGATGCCTTTGAACAAAATATACTCGGTTTCTTTATAGGCAAGAAACACGCAAAGGTTAGGGTTAACAAGGAAAAACAAAGGAAAAACAACAAGGATTGGTTATAACTGATATTCTTTAATTTCTCTATCAAACAGATTACAAGTACTTAAGAATAAAAAATAACTCTCTCACTCTAATTAGGTTTTGTCACACCACACCACAGAATGAGAGACTAGTATGCTATTTATAATAAAACCTAACATACTAAACTAATGGGCTTTTTAACAATTACCCATTACAAGCTAACTTAGGGTACAAGCAAACTTAAATAATTGGATCCTTAACACAAGGCCCAATCCGACAACTACACACTAGAACACACTTCGACTACAGCATGTAGGTCTTCGACAACAGCATGTGAGCAGACTTCGACGACATGCTAACTAGAGTTCGATCCAATATCTCACACACATTTACCGACACTACACCATTCCCCACCAACGATTATAAAGACCATTGAAAACGTTGGGCGTTTTGCTTCAATTCTTTTAAGCCAAAGGGTAATAAAAAATGATTTTGTAATATATATGTTTGATATTTTTTTGAGATTGATGTAAATAATATTTTTTGAGTTTGATGTAAATGATATTTTTGTCTTTTGATGTAAACGATATTTTTGACTTTTTATTTAAATAATATTTAGGTACAAAAAATGCAGGTGCAAAAATACAGGTACAAAAAATAAGGGGCGTATATACGGAATAATATAAAAAAATTAAAAATAAATAAATTATTTCACCACAGTTGATTCAGAGGACTGTGGTGATATGTAACCCGCCAAATATAATATACCATACAAATGTTGAGAATCGAACCCATGATCTTTAACTATTTAACAACCGTTAATTAGAATAATAGTGGTGATAAGAAGCTAGCTACCTAATATATCACAACGGTCACACGCCCATGGTGATAAATAGCGAACTTACAACCACAACCTACTTCACCATGGTTGGTCACGCGTTATGGTATACCTTTTACAACCGTGGTTAAAGAGGTTTTCCATAGTAGTGCGATAATAAATATCGATAAGCATGAGTAACATAGAAATTGCATGCAATGTGATCTCTAAATCATGCATATTTACAACTTGTCCAATTGAGATCATACTAAATTTGCAAATTCAATATTTGCATAAATAATACATAAATGATTATAATAATTATAACCTCAAGAACATTATCTCTGTTGGTATTCATAACATAAAGGATGTACCGATACCAAAACAAAATTATAAAACATAAAGAAAGAGGTATCTAGTTGAATATATGAGTAAAATAGTGTAAAAGGGGGTTGAATATAGGGGTGGCAAAACGGTTCGCCCGCCCCTCCCCGCCCCGCCTTAAGCCAGCAAAAAAAAGGAGGGGCGGGGGAAACAGGCTTAAAAATCTAGCTCGTCCCGCCAAGGTGGCGGGTTGGCGGGCGGCGGGCTTGCCTGCCAACTTTTTTATTTATTTATTTTTCAAATTTTTAATAGATTAATAGGCTTATTTTTACATTTCAAATAGATTTTTTATTTATTTTTTAGAATAATTTTTACAAAGCATCTTTTTAACAAAATTTACTTCAAAAAGTATTGCATATATTATCAAATAAATGTACAAAATAAAACTATCAAGAGTTGGAATTAATAGAATTAACTAAAAAATGGCGGGTTTAAGGTGGGACAAGCTGAACGAATAGGTGCGGTGGGCTTTGGCGGGTGGCGGGTTTTGGCGGAGCGGGCTTTGGCGGGTGGCGGGTTTTGGCGAGGTGGGCTTTGGTGGGCGGCGGGCCCAAAATCCCAACCCAACCCGCCATTTTTTGGCTGGTGCACGGGCCAACCTTGCGGGCCACGACCCGTTTTGCCACCCCTAGTTGAATAGATCTTCCTTTATTTAAAAAAATGTTTCAAAAAGTTTTTTAAAATTAAAGTTTTTTAATTACCCAGGAACAGAAGTGTTTGAATGATGTAATTTACTAACGAACGATGTGCCAATTAATCAAATTCAATTCAAAACAAGATGTTTGAACATAATTTTATTAATCAAATTAAAAATTTAATATTACAAGTTTGTACAGATATAATCACCATAAAGAATTTTTAGTTAACAAGATCTAACACAGACATAAACTTAAACATTAAAATACAATGATCAATAAACCTAACAACTTAAAATTGTAAAAAACGATAAAGCCCTAAAATCATAAAATACTATGAAGAAGATGTTTATCATCTATCTTAGTTAAGTTTTGATAAAGACAAAAGCTTATAAAAGAAGAAAAAGGTTGAAGTATAACTCAATAAAATTTCAAGATTACAAAAGTCATTGAATGTTTAATTAAAAGAAATTTATCATGAAGCAAAGGTATTCAATTACAATTAACATTATATATATCCTTAGATGCTCAAAAAATCATTCATCTTTTCATCTCTAATGTTTCTAAGCATTCATGCATAAAAACTACTCAATTAAAGCCTTTTCAAAGCATATTTTTAAAATTTTATAGAGTGGTAACCGGTTACACAAATCACGTAACCAGTTATAGGTTCATTCTATTTGAATTTTTTTAAAAACATTATGATATTTTTAAGTCAGGTAACCTATTAACCGATTTAAGAAACCTATTACATGATCCTTGTTATTTGAAATTTAAAAATTGTTCTGCACTTTCTGAATCACGTAACCGTTTACCTGATTTAAAAAGTTTGGTACAAAATGCATAATTGTGTTTTTTCATGAACCATTGTCATTCTAAACTATTGCAAACTTCATTGAAATGTCTCAAACTTATGCACATATTCATAGAGGTTTCTTAGGATGTATTTAAGGCAAAATACATCAGTTTTCAAATCACCTCTTTAATTCAAATTTAAATACAAATCAAACTTGTTTTAAGTCATTCATTCATTCAAAACCTTGAAACTTTTTCTGCGTAAATTGTCGTATCTTTGCAAAAAGTTATTGCCAAAATAAGGTTATTATATTTGAATTATACATTGAAATAGAAAATCATTTTTCTGTATTGGAATTGATTCAAGAAATTTCATATATTCAAAATCTATTAAAAGTGTGTTGTGTCTTAATTATCAAGTTTGTGGTGATAAGTTGTTTATTGAAAAAAGTTCTTTGATCTGAAAGATTAAAAGTCCACTATAGTGTTCGGGGTTTGTTGTAAAAGTTTATTTGATTCAGAGAGATTCAAAGTCCAACATGGTGTGTGATGTTTATGTTAGAATATTGTAAGAGAGGTCTTGGTGCGTGTAGCGGGGAAATTTGTGAGTGTAAGTTATTGATTAACTTAACTAAAAAAACGCAAGAGTCGCCACCGCACTTTTATTTTATTCAAAAGGAAAGGAAAAAGAGCGAACAAAACCTAAGCAAGTTCTAAAACAAGAACAAAAGAACAGAGACTGGGTAAAGGGGTTGGTTATGCTAAGGAAAGGTGTTAACACCCAAAACATCTATAATACTCTATAGGAACCCTTTGAAATATCTACGCCTTTTGGTTTGAAAGGTTTGTTTGAAATGAGATTGGGGAGATGAGAAGAGAAGTATTTTTTAAGACTCTTGTGTTTGAAGAGACTTATCGTATCTTGCCTACATTCCCACAAAGTGCAATATAGGATCAAAACCTCGTAGTTCGTGGTACAAATAACAAAATTAGTTTGTTATGGTTGATTTTAAATTAAAAGACAAGTCGTCATTTTAAGGAGAAAACTACGACTAGTCGCCCACAAGTATAAGAAAATAACATCTGCATCATCTTAAGATGGAGGATTTTTGCTTGGATTAGAATCAACAAGTCTATCACTCATCATCTAAGTGAAAAATGTCAACATCTTAAATACTATGGGGAATAGGAGAACTACATCTCAACTATAAAAATGGCTCATGTCTAAACCTTTTGAAAAGTTTTAAAAGAAAAAGTGCACAAAAGCACAAAAGTTTGAATGAGGTGAAGTATTTTTTATGTCTTTTTTTAAATTAGTCAAAGTATGATTAACATTAATTGACATTTATTAAAGAAAACAAAGTTTGAAAATCACTTGACAAAAGTCAAGGTTTTTTGTATGAAAGAGGTTTATTTAAAAAAAAAAAATAAGAAGGTTTAGAAAAAGAGAGAAGATTTTGAAAATTAAAGAATGGTGGAGAAGAAGTGACTATCCTAAAGAAAAAAGATAAAAGCTGAGGATTAAATCGGTCTAACCACACAAGTAAGCTCTATAACATAAGCGTTCTTTCCTTTAGATTAGGCCTTGATCAAGATAGGTCTTCAAAGAGAACTCCAAGTACCCAAAAATCCAAAGTTTACCATCACAAACTTGCAAGCATAGGTTAAGATCCTAGTTCTAAGTCAAAAGTTCCATGTCCAATGCAAAGGATAGTAACCATAGTCCACAATTAAGAGAATAAGTTTTTTAGGGTTTAAGCCTTTATTAATGTTTTTTGGTCCAAATGGACAAAAGAAAAAAAAAAGCATAAACATAAACAAATGGTCCAAGTGGACAAAGGGAAAATGGCGGAAAGATAAACAAATAATATGATATGATATGATAACATAAAGCATTAAAAAAATAAAGAGAGATAGGGAGCAAGAAGGAAGCATAAACATAGCACAACTAATATACAATATAGAGCAATACATGTCAAGACATTGTTCTGCATAATTATTAAACAAGAAACAGAACAGCAAACTGAACACCAAGTGAAATTCTGGTATCAGATATGTGATGTTAAGTGAGATGTCACAACATCAATATCTGCTATATGGACAAGACAATAAAAGTAACAGCACTTGAAAGTAATAAATAAACACAGAGAATTGTTCACCCAATTCGGTCTAACAACCTACGTCTGGGGGCTACCAAGCCAGGGAGGAAATTCACTATCAGTAGTATTAATTCATAGACACTACCGTCAACACACCAGTTGATAATCTACTCACTTAATCACTACCCAATGACACTTCTACCTAAGACACTCTTAGATATGAGACACTTCTCACTCCCCCTCAATCACAGCAGTGACAACAATTGAATGATTACAAAGTAGAGAAGAACACTCTTCAAAGACACACCTTGATCTTGCTTAAAAGCTTCAATCAAGAACAATACACTCGTGCTTAAAAGCTTAGAGTGGACAAATTATAACTCAACTAAACAGTCCAATTCCAAACATCAAAGAGATGAGTGAATGGCTCATAATTAATAAAACACGAAGAGAGACTTAAACCCTAACACAAGTAACGCAGCTCTTAGAATCACACTTCTCTACTTTGCAAGTAGGGTTGATACACCTTTAAATAGAACAATCTTCAAGGGCTTGGGCAGAATAAAATCTCAGATTTGAATTAACAATAAAGCAGATTTATTCTCCAAATCTCTTTCCCCTAAATTAGTAACAAATTGATTCTTCAAAACAGTAGAAAAAGATTGCTTCACATAAATAAAATACTCCATGATTTTTGTAATAATCAGAACACAAATCACACTAAAGATTGCTAAAATAGCGCACCACACAAAACAACACATTCTGAACAGAATGTACAATATTCTGTCATCAAATGTTAGAACATCTGGCTTGACATCACAAACACAAAACAACTGCAGCACACGCAGAATGATAGAAGCACATGTTAAGACATCAGACATGACATCTTGAACAAAGACATTGTTTTACCAAAATTGCTGCCAATAACAGAACTAACAATCGCCCCCTTTGGCTAATTTTGGCTAAAATAATATCAGCGCACATCAGAGATACATGCAGCAGAAACACACCATAACACATCTAACATTCAGCAGCTGCACACCAATCAAAACACAAACTCCCCCTCAAGCTAAGAAACCAGCAACAACCAGAAAACCAACTACTTCAAACCAACTCAGAACATCTCAGAGAACATCCACTCCACTCCCTACAGATGTCACAACAAAGCCCAAACTACTCTCCCCCTTTTTAGCCATAATTGGCCAAAGAGTTATGAAAGAAGTCAAGTCAGTACCAAGAACTCACCCTCACTACTCACAGCTAGTCATACTAGCTACCAGTCAGTGAACTTAGCTCTCCCTTGTTAGTCACAGAATGTCAGGACAAGTCATGGAACACCCAAACAAGATAATCATATAGGAAACAATATCCAAGATGTTCAGATTACATAGCAAACACCCAAGGTGCAAAACAAAAACTAATAACAAAAAGAAAAACCAAAAGAACCATCAAGGAACATCAGCAACACCATCAACAGAACACAGCAGAGTGCCAGAACCAAGTCATTCATCAGTCTCCTCACTGGAGGCACCAGTTACCTCTTCTCCCTCATCATCAACCTGTTCCAAACTTTTGATCAAGGCTTCTAATTTTAGCTTCCTAGCAGTATTTATGCTTATCACTGTTTCCAGCTCCTTGCAAGTAGCCTTCAACTCACTGACTAACTCACCTTTGGTGGTATTCTTATTGCCAACAGTTGCAGATGTTGAAACAATATCAGGAACATGTTGTCCTACAAAGAGTTTGGAGTGAAGAGACAAAACAGACTCCCTTTTGCAAGCAATATCTGTAGCAGCCAAGATCCCAGGATGTTGATTCACAATAATTCCACAGATTAAGGATGGAAAAGAAATTGGCAACTTCACAGCCATTGTTCCAGCATGTTTGATTGTTTGATCAAAAATATAAGAACCATAATCAAAGTACTTCTTGGTTCCAACTGCAAAGATGAACTTTCCCAACCCAATAGAAATTGTAGTCTTATGGTTGGTAGGAACCCAGTTGGCAGCTCCAATCCTATGCAGTATAGCATACTTAACACTCAAAAGACCAGCAGCCAATTTTACCTTCAAAGGCCATGCAGTCACTTGATTTGCAGTAATCTCCTTGCAAATCTAATTGTCAGTGACCTCCAGCTCACTCTCTGCTTGTTCACTCTTTTCCAAGTACCTGTTAATAACAGTTGATGCGTCCGCAAGTGCACAGAAATATTGAAGTAATATAAAAGATTGTCGAACCCACAGAGACCAATGTCAACCTACCGTAATCTATCGTTACTTTGTAAAGCTAAGGCTAATGATAATTGATAAAAGGGAAACTAAGACTAGAACTAAAATAAAACTAAGAAAATTTGATAATAAAGAGAGGCCAGAATATGGATTCCGCGTTCCTAAAGGACTTTGTAGAATTCGGGTACTAATTACGACTATAACTTAGTTTCGTAGAATATACCAACTTAAAGACTTCGCCTCACGCTCTCGCGGTATTAACTAAAGTCATGTTCCCTAATCCCAAGATTTTGCTCTCGCTCGCCCGGTAACTAGGAAATATATTTTGAAAGCCAATAATATCCTAAACGTATCTAAAGCGCTCTCGCTGTATTTAGATATGTTGCCTAATTTCCACTATCCGGTTCGATCCCCACGCTCTCGCAGTGCCGACTCTAACCTTAATTAATTTCTCACTCTCGTGACAAAATCGTGTTAAATAGCCTCTCACTCTCGTGACAAAGCTATTTAAATTAGACTTGGAAATTAAAACCAAAACAGAATTTTAATCATAAGTTCGCACCTATTATTTTCTACCGAGTCCCGCCGGTAACGACGGTCCTCATACGCCGGACTCTAAACTATTTAGCCAAACATGGAATTAATTAAAAACGCATAAATCATTACAGTTACGATAAAGAACGACATAATAATTAAATTTGGCAAATAAAGCAATTATAATAAATAATGCGATAAAAAGAAACCTGTAAAGAAACTGGAATTAACTTTGAAAATGGCGGAAAGCTTTGATCCAAGCGTTACAAGTTATAGGCCTAAATACTAATGGTGTAGTTGTTCCTCAATGTGAGAGAACTACCACTTTTACAATGGCAATTTTTGCCTAAATCTATGAACAGCGCTTTCGCGCACAAAACTTTCGTCCCTTGAAACTAAATGATAGGTCCTATATATAGTGATAACGGGTTGGAAGTTACTTAAGAATTCATGTGAAAAATAGTGGAGATAATGGGAAGTTGGAGAAGTAGTGGAGAGAATGGGAAGTTGGAGAATCTGTGTTTGAGAGAATGTAGGAGAAAATGATGATCGTGCGTGTGCATTGGTCTTCTTTGTCCACGTCTGTGTTTCTGAATGTAATAACCACTTTGTGCGTGTGACGGTCGTGGTGAGTGTGTGACGGGCGTGGCAGCCTTTGGAAGCGTGACGGTCGTGGTGGTTGTGTGACGGTCGTCACACACTCCACTTTCCATTTTCTATTTTTTTCTTAGTCATTTCTTCCTGTTTTCTTCTCATTTCTTCATGTTTTTCTACTTTGCTCCTTTTTAGCTTGGACAATGAAATACCTGCGAAATTACTAGAATACTCGTGGAATAATCAGAACTTAAGCTGAAATAACGTAATTATTAGTCGTAAATCAAGGCAAATATATGATACATTTTCGTGTTATCAACAGTAGGAGAAAACTCAATACACCTACCTCTTACATAAACCTTTCTAAAATCCATACTCCTGCTATCAGTAATGTCTTCAGGGATGTTCACAATGAACTCCTTGACAAGCATATCATAACATTTTGAAAAGCTAGACACAATCTTCATTAATCCAGCATAATTGATCAATTCCATAATCTCCTTCATCTTAAGAGCATCTCTACCTAGTTCTCTCTCCATGGCAACCCTTCTTTGATAAACATACCTCCATTTTTGTACACTAACAACAGAATGACAAGAAACATTATCTAGTGGAGCATCAGGAACTTTATCAGCAGTTCTACTCACAACAGGTTTTTTCACATGAGTGATGTCCTGGACATCATCTTCAACATCATAGTCTGAGTCAGACTCAATCCTGATCTTCCTCTTTTTGGAGAAATATGACACTTTGCTCCAGGATTTTGGGGGTCCCACGACAGTAGTCTTTTTCTTACCACTAACAACTTTCACTTTAGGAGAGGTATCCACAGATTTCCCTTTTCTTGTCTTCAACCTCTTAGCAACACCAAGATGCACATTTGCAATTAACTCGTTGTCAGAGGGAACATCAACAAGATTCACAACAACATCATTAGAGTTAACAATTTTTTCCTTACTCTGATCAGCACCAACACTCTTCTTCCCTGAACTAGAGTCCTTAGTAACACCCTCACTTCTTCCTTCCTTAAGCACATAATTAGCCAATTTGTGCAAATTTGCAGTCTCAGTATCTTCCTCAAAACTTGAAGAGTCTACTTTTCCTTCCTCACTTTGATGTGCATCCAAAGTAGGAACAACATCAATTTTAGACAGAGGGACATTAATCCCAGGAACCCTACGCTTTCCATACAATAGACCAGTGACAATACTTTTAATGGTTCTATCCACATACTTACTACCTTCCCTATGATCATAAGAAGACTCAACAGTGGTTTTAGAGGAGTTACCTGCAGGTGTACGTTTGGAACTTTTTACATGCAGTTTGCTGGGCCTTGTCTTTTCAGTTTTAGAATGGGGAATCATGGATAGAGGAGCAATGTCAAGAGCATTATCAGGGGAGACCTCTTCTGAAGAAACCCTAGATTTTGCATGCGTAGGATTCTTGGTAGTAGATTTCTTGGATGGTGATGGCGGTTGTTGAGACATTGAAAAAATCTTACAAAGGGTGGGGTTAGGAGCATAAGGGTTTCTTTCTCTGAGAGGGAAGATAAATGAGCAGAGCAAATAAGGTGTAAGGCGTATGTTGCGTGTGGGGGCAATATGTTGAAATGATTGCCTAAAATAGATGGGTTGTTTTTGGAAACACAAAAGGAAATTAATGATATTTCCACAAACCAGTAAATGACTTTTAAAATTCAAAAAGATTTTCCCACACGCCTTTAATTGCTTTAAGTCCTCACACATATGGATACCCAATTTTTTTCTTGAGAATTCAAATTTACTTGCATCCACAATCTCATCCGATTTTCTTTCAGTGGGAACAAGTTTCAAAATTATCACATTATCTTCCACAAGACTTTTGATCAATATGCTCAGGATGTCATAGGGTAAAGTCATGACATCTTGCTTGACATTGTACTTAGTCAGCTTAGTCTGAGATAGGAGTTTATAAACATCCATCTTATCACCAAGGCACATCTTAGGTTCTGTCTGCTTTTGCTGAATACCCTGTTTGGTCATTTCGACAACATTTTTGGATTCCATCAGGTCCAAGTGAGGTGGATCCAGCCCTTTTGAAGTAGTGAGATGTTGAAACTTCTGGTGTAACATCTTACTCTTAGTTTGCTTCCCACAAACTCTTCCTTCTTCCAGCTTTAGCTTAGGTATTCCTCTGACATTTTCCAAGGAGGTGATCCTATTTATTTCTTGTTGAAGACACAGTTTACCTTTATCTTACAAGTAGCAATTGTCTAGAGATCTGACACCCTTCATGGTTACTTCACCCTTTTCATTAGTAACCAAACAATCAGATTTTGTGAAGTTGACCTTGAACCCTTCATCACACAGTTGACTGATGCTTATCAAGTTGGCTTTCAATCCTTTCACTAGCAGCACATTATCAAGATTAGGAACTCCTGAATAGTTCACCTTTCCAATCCCTTTGATTTCTCCCTTTGCTCCATCACCAAAAGTCACATGACTTGTGAAGTAAGATTTGATATCCACCAAGCTGTTCTTGTCACCTGTCATATGTCTAGAACATCTACTATCAAAATACCAATCTCCTATGGTAAAATCTCTTAGAGACATGTGAGCTATCAAGATGTTAGCAGCAGCCTTGGGAACCCATTGTTTTCCATTTGTAGGAATACTTTGATTTGTTCTAGGTTGAGGATCAGCCTCAGGAAATCCATGCAATTTGAAGCAAAAAGGTTTTATGTGACCAAACCTTCCACAGTAATGACATCTCCATCTTTGAAATCCTCCTCTGAAATGGTTGGGATGTCTCTTCCCTTGAGGATGTCTTCTCCCATGATGTTGAGGCTGTCTTCTGCCATGATGTTGAGGCTGTCTTCTGCCATGATGTTGAGGCACAAAATGATTAGGTCCAGAAACATGAATTTTCCCATGATGTTGAGACATCTGATGGGAAATGGTATGTTTAAGTCCAGATGAACTAGCCTCTGAAATGGGTTTCTTCTTATCAAATCCCAGCCCTGTCATATCTCCTGCTATCTTTCCAGCTTGAAGGAGTTCATCCAAAGTGTCAGTTCCACTGTTCAACATTCTGAGAGATTTGGACATTTGATCAAGGTTGCATTTCAGCAAACTGACTTCATTTCTAGTTCATCCTTATCAGCCTTTAGTTGGATTATGAGTTCCTTTTGCTTCTCCCCTTCTTGACACACTTCTTCACTTCTGATACATAGCTCTCTATATGATGCAACTAGTTCCTCATAGGTAATCTCTCCATCACTTGAATCATCATCAGACTCACATATTCCAGTCATTGCTCTGACATGCTTGGCATATTCATCTTCACCTTCAGTGTCTTCATCAGACCAAGTGACAGACAAACCCTTTTTCTGTTTAAGGTATGTAGGACATTCAGCTCTGATGTGACCATAACCTTCACAGCCATAGCATTGGATTCCTTTGTCATTATTAGGCTTCTCCTCTGCTTTGGTTTTCTTCATCTGATCACCTGACCTGTTGATGTCAGATGTGATGTTCTTGACATCAGGTTTATAGCTCCTGTCCATTCTTTTCAACACCTTATTAAACTGCCTACCCAACATCACGATTGCATTGGATAGCTCCTCCTGAGTTTTAGGACTACACTCTTTCTCATCATCTTCTGTACTAGACACCAAGGCTATGCTTTTGACCTTCTTTTCAGACCTGTCATTAAACCCTAATTCAAATGTCTGAAGTGAACCAATCAATTCATCTACCCTCATCTGGCTGATGTCTTGAGCTTCCTCTATAGCAGTCACCTTCATATCAAATCTCTTGGGAAGAGATCTGAGAATTTTTCTTACCAGTTTCTCATCAGACATCCTCTCTCCTAGGGCATTAGAAGCATTTGACAATTCAAGTATATTCATGTGAAAATCATGAATGGTCTCTTCATCTTTCATCCTCAAACTTTCAAACTTTGTTGTTAGCAGCTGAAGTCTTGACATCTTGACCTTGGAAGTTCCTTCATGAGTTATTTTCAGGGTATCCCAAGCCTCCTTAGCCACTTCACATGTGTTGACCAGCTTGAAAATGTTCTTGACAATACCATTAAATAAAGCATTCAAGGCCTTAGAGTTCCCAAGAGCGAGTTCATCTTCTTCCTTGGTCCACTCCTCCTCAGGTTTCAGCTTTGACACACCATATTTTCCCACAATGACAGGATGTTTCCATTCTGTCAGAACAACCTTCCAAGCCCTGCTGTCTAAAGATTTCAAAAAGGCAACCATGTGAGGTTTCCAATATTCATAATTTGATCCATCTAGAATAGGGGGTCTATTCACAAATCCACCACTCTCCTTGTCCATTGCACCAGAAAGTAACAATCCTAGATCTCACCCAGATACAGAGCAGGATGACCTGCTCTGATACCAATTGAAATTCTGGTATCAGATATGTGATGTTAAGTGAGATGTCACAACATCAATATCTGCTATATGGACAAGACAATAAAAGTAACAGCACTTGAAAGTAATAAATAAACACAGAGAATTGTTCACCCAGTTCGGTCTAACAACCAACGTCTGGGGGCTACCAAGTCAGGGAGGAAATTCACTATCAGTAGTATTAATTCATAGACACCACCGTCAACACACTAGTTGACAATCTACTCACTCAATCACTGCCCAATGGCACTTCTACCTAAGACACTCTTAGATATGAGACACTTCTCACTCCCCCTCAATCACAGCAGTGACAACAATTGAATGATTACAAAGTAGAGAATAACACTCTTCAAAGACACACCTTGATCTTGCTTAAAAGCTTCAATCAAGAACAAAGAGATGAGTGAATGGATCACAATTAATAAAACACGAAGAGAGACTTAAACCCTAACACAAGTAACGCAGCTCTTAGAATCACACTTCTCTACTTTGCAAGTAGGGTTGATACGCCTTTAAATAGAACAATCTTCAAGGGCTTGGGCAGAATAAAATCTCATATTTGAATTAACAATAAAGCAGATTTATTCTCCAAATCTCTTTCCCTTAAATTAGTAACAAATTGATTCTTCAAAACAGTAGAAAAAGATTGCTTCACATAAATAAAATACTCCATGATTTTCGTAATAATCAGAACACAAATCACACTAAAGATTGCTAAAATAGCGCACCACACAAAACAACACATTCTGAACAGAATGTACAATATTCTGTCATCAAATGTTAGAACATCTGGCTTGACATCACAAACACAAAACAACTGCAGCACACGCAGAATGATAGAAGCACATGTTAAGACATCAGACATGACATCTTGAACAAACACATTGTTTTACCAAAATTACTGCCAATAACAGAACTAACACCAAGATATCAGTAACTGCAGAAACATAGATGTTTCGACATTTGTTCCAACATGTTAATCAAAACTTAACTGTAAATTGCAGAATGATAAACAACACAGAATATGATGACAGTGATCTAAAGTGAGAGAACAAGTTTTGTTGTTTTTCGGAAATGCTCAATTAGTCATCCATGAGAATGAAAACATGGTCTCATACATTACCATGGGGAGGGCCCCAACTCGGATAAATTCAACGAATATGCCAACTAACCCCCATGGATAACAAGAGAAATCCAATCTATTTCAAACCACACCATAGAAGAGTAGGACACTGATAATTCACTTACAAAACACAATGGTTTTCCGATTTTGTGGTCCAATTTAGCGCTACGTTAAGCAATCGCAATCAGACTTATATAGAAGCCACGACTATCTGAGGCCGGTCAATAACAATGTTCGTGTTAATACAAGTTAGAGAAATGATATGTAAGCCATTCTCCTAAAACTTGCCACACTAAAAGAAAAGAGGTAGTGGTCTCATATCGATCATAACTTCAAAGAGAAGTCTAATGATATGTAAGATTTTCATTGACCAAAAGAAAAAGAAGAAGAAGATGGGAAGGGAAGCCAAATTGAATTACAATATTTGAATCATTCCATCTTTAAGTTCCATCACTCTTCTTGGTGGATTAAGGTACTAAACCTATCACTAATTCAAAGCACCTAAAATGAATCCAATGATCCACTTAAAGATAGATTTTAACTAATGAAGGTTTATCCAACCTCATATAACACCCAAAGTCCATAGAATTTAAAGAGAAATTTAATCAACAAACACTACAATTTAAGGTAAAACCAAAGGAAATGGAAGAAAAAAAAAGAAACAACTCAAAACAGTCCCAAAACAAGCCAAAAAACACAAATCTGACACTGGTTAATCGATTAACCATTTGCATGTACAAATGTGTTAATCAATTAACACTGGCAGGACAGCAAGAAAATTTTGAAAAAAAATCAGCATTCATGATTCAATCATTTCTTTAAATAACTCATGATCATGAATACAATTGAGCATGAAAGTTCAAGTAAAACAACAACAAATAACACCAATAAAACACAATTTGCAAGATCCAAAGATCAAGAAACAAGAATCAACAAGAGATCACATTGTGGAAGATGAATCAAGCACAACAATGGTGGAAAAAGAGTTTACCACTTCCAAATCTGAAAATGCTTCAAATCAACTTCAAGAACCATACTCCAAAGCCTTGATCTATAGAAATTGATGATGAAAAAGTGTTTGGATGAAGGTTTAGCTCAAAGATTAGTAAGCTTCAATGAAAAGCTTACTAACTTTTAATGGAAGAAAGAGCTCTGATGAATTTGGGTAGATAAAGAAAAATGGGAATGAGGAAGAATTTTGATAAGGTGAATTTGGCTATGTTGTGAATCGGATACCTTAGAAACAAAGTATAATTGGTTCCTTGATCAGTCAAGAAACCCACAGGGTTAGGGTTAACAAAGAAAACAAGAGTAAAAAAAACAACAAGGATTGGTTATAAAACTGTTATTCTTTCCTTTCTCCTTAAAACAAGGATTACAAGTATACAAGAATAACAAACTAACCACTCTTACTCTTTCTAGGTTTTGTCACACTTAGAATGAGAGACTAGTATGCTATTTATAATAAAACCTAGCACACTAAACTAATGGGCTTTTAATAAAATACCCATTACAAGCTAACTTAGGGTACAAGCTAACTTAAACAATTGGATCCTTAACACAAGGCCCAATTCAATATGCTAACAACCCTAGCAATATTAACTAATACATGTTAGAACAACCTTCGACTACAACATGTATTATTTTTCGACAACAGCATGTGAACCAACTTCGACGGAATGCTTCTTCTAGAGTTCGATCCAAATTCCACAAATCTCCACCTTGGATCTAACTCTAACAACAAGAAAACAAACTAGCTTTCTTCATGCAGCTTTATCAACTGCATACAGTGGAAAAACTTGCAACTTGGCAATGTCTTGGTGATCATATCAGCAGCATTATGATCTGTCGAAACCTTCAGCACTTGGACTTCTCCACGCTCGATTACCCCTCTGACGAAATGCAGCCTCACATCAATGTGCTTGGTTCGCTCATGATAGGCTGAGTTCTTCGACAGGTGTATTGCACTTTGACTATCACATTTAACAGTGATACTTCGACCTTGAAGTTTCAGCTCCTTTGCAAAACCTTTAAGCCACAATGCTTCCTTTACAGCTTCAGTGAGGGCAATATATTCAGCTTCAGTGGTTGATAAGGCAACAACCTTCTGAAGCATGGCTATCCAACTGATTGCTGTGCCAAACATTGTGAAAACATATCCAGAAATAGACTTTCTGGAATCCATACAACCTGCATAATCAGAGTCAACAAATCCTTCGACTGCTGCTTTACTATCTTCACCCAAGTCTCCACCATAAATTAGGACTCTATTCAGAGACCTATTTATGTACCTCAAAATCCACTTCAATGCTTGCCAGTGTGCCTTTCCAGGATTCGACATGTACCTGCTCACAAGACTCACTGCATATGCTATGTCAGGTCTTGTACAGACCATAGCATACATCAAAGAACCAACTATATTAGCATATGGTATGCTATTCATATAAGTTCTTTTGACATCAGTACTGGGACACTGATCTATACTCAGCTTGAATTGAGGGTTTGTCGGAGTTACAACAGGCTTTGAATTCGACATACCATACTTTTCGAGAATCTTCCGTAGGTATGCCTCTTGAGATAAGCATAATTTCGACTGCTTTCTATCTCTTTGGATGTCAATCCCAAGAATCCTGGACACAGCTCCCAGATCCTTCATTTCGAACTCCTTACTGAGTTCAGCCTTCACCCTCATTACCTCTTCGACATTGTTGCTTGCTATTAGAATATCATCCACATAAAGCAACAAAATAACAAATGAATTACCCGGTCGAAATCTGAAGTAAACACAGTGGTCGAACTGACTTCTGATGAAACTTATGCGTGCCATGAACTTGTCGAATCTCCTATTCCACTGTCGAGGAGATTGTTTCAGTCCATATAAAGATCTCTTCAGCTTGCACACATAATCTTCCTTCCCCTTTTCGACATACCCTTCAGGTTGCCTCATCAGGATCGTTTCATCTAGGTCACCATACAAAAATGCAGTCTTCACATCCATCTGTTCCAGTTCAAGGTCGAACTGTGCCACCATGGCTAACAACATTCGAATGGATCTATGCTTTACAACAGGCGAGAACACATCATTGAAATCGACACCTTCTTTCTGAGTGAACCCCCTAGAAACCAACCTTGCTTTGTATCTTTTCGACGCCAC
This sequence comes from Lathyrus tuberosus, assembly GCA_022829125.1. NCBI lineage: Eukaryota > Viridiplantae > Streptophyta > Magnoliopsida > Fabales > Fabaceae > Lathyrus > Lathyrus tuberosus. Next base: position 1,482,481 of record JALAZF010000559.1, read on the forward strand.
TCCTTCGATTCCTTCCTTGACTTTGAAAATCCATTTACAGCTGACTAACCTGGCTCCAGCAGGTTTCTTGATCAATTCCTATGTGTCATTGTCATGAAGAGATTTCATCTCGTCATCCATGGCTTTCAGCCATTCAGTCTTCTTTTGACTCCTCATAACTTCCTTATAGTCTCTAGGTTCTTCGTCGAGAACCTCACTTGCAGAGATTAAGGCATAAGCTATAAGATCTGCATACCCAAGTCTCTGAGGTGGTTTGATGACTCTTCTCGACCTGTCTCTTGCTAACAGGTAGTCATTATTAGTTTCCTCATCTTCGACAACATCTTCTGTTTCGTCTTCGACTTCATCTGGGGTACGCACTTCAGCATCAACATACTCCACCTCAACAGGAATCTCTCTCTGTTCCAGCTCTTTGTCAGCAACATCAGTTTTCTTGAAAGCCATCTCAGCTTCATTGAAAACTACATCTCGACTGGTGATACACCTCCTGTGACCTGGCTCTAGGCACCATAGCCTATAAGCTTTGACTCCTTCAGGGTATCCCATGAACATGCACTTCAGAGCTCTAGGTTCGACCTTGTCTTGCCTAATGTGAGCATAGGCCACACAGCCAAATACTCTCAGTCTGTCGAAACTAGGTGGATTTCCCGACCAAACTTCTTTAGGTGTCTTCATATCTAATGCAGTCGAAGGACATCTATTTATCAGATATGCAGCTGTCGAAACAGCTTCAGCCCAAAACACCTTCTTCAATCCAGCACTAACCAACATGCATCTAACCCTTTCAAGGATTGTTCGATTGAATCTCTCAGCTAAGCCATTTTGTTGAGGAGTACCTGCTACAGTCTTATGCCTTGCAATCCCAGACTCAACACAGTAACTGTCGAACGCTTTGTTGCAGAACTCAAGGCCATTGTCGGTTCTCAACCTCTTAACCTTTCTTCCAGTTTGAGTTTCGACCAGAATCTTCCAACTTTTGAAATTCTCAAAAGTTTCATCCTTCGTCTTCTGAATGAATACCCATAGCTTTCTGGAATAGTCATCAACAATGGATAGAAAATACCTTGCACCTGAGTGTGAAGGATTCCTTGCAGGCCCCCAAAGATCAGCATGAATGTAATCAAGGGATCCATGTGTTCTTTGCTTGCCTTTGTTGAACTTCGCCCTACAGGATTTACCAAATACACAAGATTCACAAAACTCCAACTTTTCGACTTTGTCACCACCTAGCAGGTTCTGCTTCCCCAATTCGACCAGGCCTCTTTCGCTGACATGGCCCAATCTCATGTGCCATAATTCTGTCTTCGACATAGGTTTCGTGGATACAACATTTGTCGAACCACTTACAACCTCAGCCTCCAGGGTATACAAGCCTTGGTTTTTCACGCCTCTCAAGACTTCCTTCGACCCTTTCATGACTCTCAGGGTACCTTGCTCTCCTTTGAAAACATATCCCTTTCTGTCGAATTCACCAAGAGAAATTAAATTTCTCTTCAAGTCAGGTACATACCTAACTTCAGTCAATAATCTTATTGAGTCTTCATGGAGCTTGAATCTCACGGATCCAATACCTGCAATTTTGCAAGCTTTGTTGTTTCCCAGCAACACTGATCCTCCATCTTGATCACATAATTCTTCAAACACATTCTTGTTTGGAGTCATGTGCCAAGTACATCCAAAATCCATAATCCACTCTTTTCTTGAGTCGCCGCTTGAAACTACAAGAGCATCAGATGAGTCGAAGTCATCTTGAACAATGGTTGCGTTGCCATTATCCTTACCTCCATGATCTTTCAGGCGTTCAGGGCACACTTTTCTTGTGTGTCCCTCTTTCTTACAGTGATAACATCGAAAACCAGATGTTTCGCCACTAGAAGACTTCTGCTGACTTTTACCTTTCTTCTTGTCGAACCTACCATCCTTTCGCAAGAATTTTCCCTTAACTGCCAAACCTTCACCAACCGTCGAAGGTTTATGCTCCTTTCGTTCGTTTAGGTCCTTAGAGTACAAGGCTGCTTGAACTTCTTCAAAGGTCAGGGACTCTCTTCCATACAAGAGAGTTTCTTTGAAGTGAGCATGCGATTTGGGCAAAGCACACAACAACAACAATGCTTGATCTTCATCATCAATGTTTTCAAGATCAAGAATCAGTTTGTTGAAAGAATCCAACTGCTTAGCCAAAGCCTTTTCTTCATTCATCTTGAACGAATACAAGGCTTGCTTCAAGTAAAGACGATTCACCAAGGATTTGGTCATATACAAACTTTCCAGCTTCGTCCATAATCCCGCCGCCGTCGTCTCTTTTGATACCTGTCGAAGAACCTTATCACCAAGGCTCAACAATATTGCGATGTGTGCTTTCTCGATCATGGTAGTCTTTTCTTTTTCCGTTAACGCAGCATCCATGGCTGCCATTCCCTTCAACGCTTCCAAACAACCCTGCTGAACCAGTAGGGCTTTCATCTTCAAGCGCCACAGACCGAAGTCGTTCACTCCGGTGAACTTCTCGATCTCATACTTTGTTGAAGGCATCTTCTCCACGCTCACCGCACCAATTTGTTGTGAATCGGATACCTTAGAAACAAAGTATAATTGGTTCCTTGATCAGTCAAGAAACCCACGGGGTTAGGGTTAACAAAGAAAACAAGAGTAAAAAAAACAACAAGGATTGGTTATAAAACTGTTATTCTTTCCTTTCTCCTTAAAACAAGGATTACAAGTATACAAGAATAACAAACTAACCACTCTTACTCTTTCTAGGTTTTGTCACACTTAGAATGAGAGACTAGTATGCTATTTATAATAAAACCTAGCACACTAAACTAATGGGCTTTTAATAAAATACTCATTACAAGCTAACTTAGGATACAAGCTAACTTAAACAATTGGATCCTTAACACAAGGCCCAATTCAATATGCTAACAACCCTAGCAATATTAACTAATACATGTTAGAACAACCTTCGACTACAACATGTATTATTTTTCGACAACAGCATGTGAACCAACTTCGACGGAATGCTTCTTCTAGAGTTCGATCCAAATTCCACAGGCTATCAAAAGGTTCTAGAATGAATGAAATGAGGCCTCTACTTATAGAATTTAGGCTTGGGAATTTTGGTGGCTTGAAGCGTGGTTTGGAGCCAAAATTAGGCTTGAAATTTGAATTTGGAGGCAAAATCAAGATCAAGTGGTGATTAATGAGGGTGTATAGTGGGAATTAATTTTGACTATGTAGGGGAATTAAAATGAGGTTATCTAGAATATTCTCATGATGAAACAAGTGAAATTTGGTGCCAAATGCGGCAGAATTTGAAAATTCTATTTTTAGCGCAAAAAAAAAACGCACTGGTTACTTGATTAACCATTTACATGTACAACTGTGTTAATCGATTAACATGGTGAAAAAGTGAGAAAAATGGCTTTTGTTGTGATGTCTTTGCTATGGCTCGATTCTTTTTGCTTGTTAAAGAAGGCATGGAAATAAACACATGAACCTTGGAGTCTCTTGAATAATAGTCAATTAAATCACGAGAAACTCTTGATCAAATGATTTTGAATTGTTTGCAGATCAACTTTGACTTTGTTTAGATGAATTTCATTCGAGCTGGGGAACTGGTATTTGACATTCTTGATCCCAACCTCTTCCTGAAAAAATTAGTGTAGCGCCCTAAATTTTGACCAGTGGGTTGTTACTATTTTTGGATTTTTGTGCTACCAGGGGGTATCAGTTAGAGGTCATTGGGCTTCTGAGTTTGCTAGCACTTTTGGGGCCCATTTTGGATTTGGGTTGGTAAAGGATTTATTTGTTCTATTTAAGGGGAGCTAGTTTAATTTTAAAAAAATGTTGTTAGGATTTATTTTATCTATTTTAGAGGTCATTATTTTCAATTAGGGATTGGGGCCTTTTTAGTTTAATAGGACAATAGTCAAGTTTTTTTTAGAATTGGTTATTTTATCTTTGGGATTTGTTTTAATTTATTTTTGGGAGGTTTATTTTATTTTGTCTTTTTTAAGATTTTTAGAATTATTTAATTGGGTTTAAGGTTAATTATATTAGGTTAACTTATTTTATTTTTTTAATTAGAAGTATTTTATTAAGTTTTAGAGTTTAAGTATGTATTAGTAATTATTAATTAGGGACAAATTTTTTATTTTGAATTAGGATCTACTAAGACTAATAGTTTATCTTATATTTTATTCATTTTTATTTATTTCATTTAGGGTCATTTTTTTATTATTTATTAATTAAGGTTGTTTTAATTAATTAGTAATTAGGGTCTAATTCTTTTATTATCGTTAATTTAAAGTAGTCTTAGAGGATATTTAGATTTAATTATTGGAGAGGGACAGGTTGCTTTGATTATTGTGGTTATCGTTATTTTATTATTGACAACATGTTATTAATATTATTTTGTTATTTATTTATTTTTTATTTATTGGGTCAAAGTTATTGACCCGGGTGAACCGTCTTCTTCCCCAGCATCAAACCCTAATTCTTCGCAGATTGGGAAGACAAAATGAGATCGAATCAAACAGAATCCCTGTGTTGACCACACATCTTAGCCGTCCGTTTGACATACTTGGACCAGTCTACAAGATCTGTGGACCAGACCAGGAACGTTTAATGCCTTAGGATAATGATCATGTGGTATGTAACACCCCAATTTAAATTATTTGATCGTCGTGTTATTTTTCCGTTAGTTGGCTTTGTTAAGGGGGTGTGTGGTTGAATGCGTAGGCGTGTGGTCCTCAGTGGGACGGGTAGATTAGAGGTGTCGGGAGTAATTTTGAGGTATGAGTAGTAATAGTGGTATTATTATTATTATTACTATTATTATTAGTATTATTATTATTATTATTATTATTATTATGTGAATAACATTACTAGTAACCTTATTATTTTTATTAAATTAAAATTCTGATTTTAATTAAGTGGATAATGGACTAGTGGAGAAAATAAGGTCAGTTTAGTAATTAAACAGAATTAGTGAAGGTTAGTGGGAAATTAGCCATAATCAGATTTTTGACAAGAGAAGAGCTAGGGAGAGGAAGAACAAGAGAGAACTAGGGCTTTGAAGGATCAATTTTCGCGGGAATTTTCTGAGTAATTTCGAGGTAAGGGGGGAGAATATATTTCAATATGGGTGGTAATAACATGAGAGGGTAGGGGGGAGTTCTTAACCCCGTAGGAATTCGTATGAATATATTATGTGCTATGAATCTGTGGTTGTATGGTTGAAATCATGATGAACATTGCATGAATCGATTTATTCTGTCATGAATTGTGTGATATTTTGATGTTGTTGCTGTTGTATGAATGTGTGTGTTGCAGAACTGGTTTTTGTGCAAGTGGAGAGTACGAAATCAGACCTAAGACCTGTAATTTTGATTAGTAATGATAGGTGGAAGATGTAAGATGAATAATAGGGCCAAAAATTAATGTAGAAACAAGTTTAGGACTGAATTAGAGTGGAAAAGTGAGGATCCCGTAGCAAAACCCAGACTGGTGTGGGGAAATTGAGTTTGCGTAATAGATCTGGCCATACGCATATCAGGTAAGGCAATACGCGTACGACTATGGTCATTATGCGTATGGGAGGGCCAAAAGGAGGATTGGCACGACCCTCTGCCCGTACGCGTAACGGTATGCGTATGGAGCTTGGGCATTACGCGTAAGGGAAAGGCATTACATGTATGGTTGTGGAGAGCGAGCTGGCAATATGCGTATGGCACAGGGCAATACGCGTATGGCCAGCGAGAGTGCAAAATTTTTCTGTTTCGCAATTTCTTTCCCGTTTTCGCATCCGAAGTGGTTTCTTTTGGTTTGAGAGGTTGGGGATAGATGTCAGACCTGGAGAAATGTAGGATTAGCAATAAAAATAATTGATTTAGTAATTTTGGTGAATTAATTAGTAATTAGCTAATTAACGTCGTGTGGGGTGTTTTCTGTGGTGTTATGTATTGATTGTGATCAGGAGGATCGTGGAAATGTATGATTATGATTATACATGAATTATATGCATATTGATGTCATGCATTCATGGTGTGTCGGTGGTGATGAATCATTGCTCAGGAGGAGTGTATGTGATTCATCCGAACTCCAATGTGGAGTGTGGTGGGATAAATCATTGCCAAGTAGGGGTGTATGTGATTTATCCGGGTTCGATTGAATGAACCATGGTGATTTGGTCCCACATGCATTGTGTCGTTTGTTGAGTCACATTGCATTGTCATTACCTGTTGATTGAATTAATTGAAAAGACAAGTATGTCGTGATTATGTGATTGTATGATTGACTATGAGTAACTACCCTTAATATGTATTATTCACCGTTTATTATTGAATGTAGTCCTCACCCCTTTGTTGTTGTTGTGTCTGTGCTTCTTCGGAAGTACAGATAATCCAGGTACTTGAGTTGCTTGGAGTGCGTGTTGCCTGTTCGAGTCGTAGGAGTCGCTCTGATACGTAACACAGGAATTTTGGGGATTTTATTAATTGTTATTTTGTATTGAATTTTGTTATGTATCTCTTTTAAATTCAATATTTTGAGGACCACGAGTTTAATGTGGAGGTTTGGAGTATGTTGGCAAGTGTGCCGTGAACTTATGAAATGATTATTCCGCTGTTTTATTTCGTTTAATGAAAAGGAATTTTTATGTTGATTTTATTTGTGTAGCATCCTACTTGTAAAAGTTGAAAACTCTGATTTTATCTGTAATATTCTTATATTTTATAAAAAATGGGAAAGTGGGGTGTTACAATTGGTATTAGAGCAGGTCGGTCCGTCCGGCCAGGTTGAGTAGTAGAGTTTGTCCTTACAATAGGAGTGAGCTATGTGTTATGACCGTATGTTGTTTGTTGAACAGTATGGCAGGAAGGAATGATGTTGCTCTTGCTGCTGCTATACAAGCCACGGCACAAGCAGTAGAGAACACCAATCAGGCTGGGGGTGCGCAGTTCCGCGACCTAGCACAGTTCCAAAGCAATAAGGCGCCGACATATGAGGAAGGTATTTTGGATCCAGAGGCTGCACAGAAATGGCTGAAGGCTGTGGAGAAGATCTTCAGGACCATGGGATGTAGTGATGCTCAGAAGGTACGGTTTGGCACTCATATGCTGGAAGGAGAGGTTGAAGCCTGGTGGGACAATAGTCGTCAGAGGTTAGAAGCTGCGGGGACTGAGATTACTTGGACAGTGTTTTAGGCTGAGTTTCGGGAAGATATTCGTAGTGCAAAGGAGATTGAATTCCTGGAGCTGAAATAGGGTAGCATGACTGTTGCTGAATATGCTGCTCGGTTTGAAGAGTTGGTACATTATTATGCTCATTACAATACGGAAGAGGCTATGAATTCGAAATGCTTGAAGTTTGAGAATGGGCTGTGTCCCGAGATCAAACTGGGCATTGCTTGTCAAAAGATAAGAAATTATCCAGAGCTGGTAAGCAGAAGCAGAATCTATGACAATGATAACAGAGCAAGAATTGCTCATTACAAGGTTGTGAATGAGAAAAAGGGTAAGCAGAGGTTTGGAGGTACTTCTTACAGTGCTCCAACTGATAAGGGGAAACAGAAAGCTGCAACAGGAAAGAAACCAAAAGAGGGAGGGGTGGCTCCTGATACTCTCAAGTGTTTCAGATGTGGTGGCACGAGTCACCGTGCCAATAATTGTCCGAATGAAGTGAAGAAGTGTTTCAAGTGTGGTCGACCAGGTCATGTTATAGCTGATTGTAAAGCCACTATGCCTACCTGTTATAACTGTGGAGAGAAGGGTCATATCAGCACTCACTGTGAAAAGCTAAAGAAGTCTCAGACCGGTGGGAAGGTGTTTGCCTTGGTGGGAGCCCAATCCACCGATGAGGAGCGTTCCATCAAAGGTACTTGTTTTATTAATGACACTCCTTTGATTGTTATCATTGACACGGGTGCAACCCACTCATTTATTTTTGCTAACTGCATGAAGAGATTAGGGATTGTGCCGTCTACTCTAGATCAGAGGATGACGATTGAAACTCCATATATTAGTTCTGTGGTTACTTCCTTGGTGTGTTTGAAGTGTCCGCTGACTATGTTTGGTAGAGATTTCAGAGTGGACTTGATTTGTTTGCCACTCGGTAATCTTGATGTTATTTTAGGAATGAACTGGTTGGAGTTCAACTGAGTTTATATTGATTGCTTTAGGAAGACGTTATTGTTTCTTACTCCTGAAGAGGAAGCATTAGCATATTCATTGTCTATCAGGGAGTTGAGGACATTGTTGGAGGATGAAGCGAAGATGTTTGCAGTGTTTGCCTCGTTATATGTTGAAAGCAAGACTTCAGTTAATGATTTACCTGTGGTAAATGAATTTCCGGAAGTGTTTCCAGATGATATTACTAAATTGCCTCCGACAAGAGAAGTTGAATTCACCATTGATCTTGTTCCTGGTACCAGACCTATATCTATGGCACCATACAGGATGTCTGCATCAGAATTGGCAGAGTTGAAATCCCATATTGGAGAATTGCTTGATAAGAAGTTTATTAGGCCGAGTGTATCGCCGTGGGGAGCTTCAGTGTTGTTGGTGAAAAGGAAGGATGGTAGTATGTGTCTGTGCATTGATTACCGTCAGTTGAATAAAGTTACCATTAAGAATAAGTATCCACTTCTGAGGATTGATGACTTAATGGATCAGCTTGGAGGAGCTCGTGTGTTCATCAAAATTGATTTGAGGTCGGGGTACCATCAGATTAGAGTAACGGAAGGTGATATTCAGAAGACTGCATTCAGAACTCGCTATGGACATTACGAATATGCAGTGATGCCTTTCGGAGTGTCTAATGCGCCAGGTGTGTTTATGGAATATATGAACTGTATCTTTCACTCTTATTTGGATCAGTTTATTGTGGTATTTATTGATGATATACTGATTTATTCTAAGACTGACGAGGATCACGCAGAACATTTGAGGATTGCATTGCAGGTGTTGAAGGATAATAAATTGTTCGCAAAGTTCTCGAAATGTGAATTCTGGCTGAGGACTATGAGTTTCTTGGGTCATGTTATTTCTGGTGATGGCATAGCTGTGGATCCATCTAAAGTAAGTGCAGTACTTCAGTGGGAAGCTCTGAAGACGGCAACGGAGATTAGAAGCTTTTTGGGTTTGGCAGGTTACTACAGGAGATTCATTGAAGGGTTTTCTAATTTGGCATTGCCATTGACTCAGCTAACCAGAAAGAATCAAGCTTTTGTTTGGGATGCTGCTTGTGATGAAAGTTTTGAGGAACTGAAGAAGAAATTGACTACAGCGCCAGTGTTAATTCTACCAAGTCCAAATGATCCTTTTGTAGTGTATTGTGATGTGTCTAAGATGGGATTAGGCGGTGTGTTAATGCAAGATGGCAAAGTGGTGCATATGCTTCACGGTAGTTGAGAGTGCATGAGAGGAACTATCCTACTCATGATCTTGAATTAGCTGCAGTGGTTTTCGTATTGAAAATTTGGCGACATTATTTATATGGATCGAGATTTGAAGTGTTTAGTGATCACAAAAGTTTGAAGTATCTATTCGATCAGAAGGAGTTGAATATGAGGCAGAGGAGGTGGTTAGAGTTCTTGAAAGATTATGATTTTAATTTGAGTTACCATCCGGGGAAAGCTAATGTTGTAGCAGATGCTCTCAGTCGGAAGACAATTCATATGTCTGCATTGATGGTGAAAGAAATGGAGTTGATTGAACAGTTCAGAGACTTGAGTATGGTTTGTGAAACTACACCGGAGAGTGTTAGATTGGGTATGCTGAAGGTGAATAATGACTTTTTGGATGTAATTAAGGAAAATCAGAAGCTTGATGTGAAGCTGGTGGAGTTGATGCCTACTGGAAGCAATGATTCTGATAGTGACTTTAAAATGGATAATGTTGGAGTATTGAGATTCCGGGGCAGAATTTGTGTACCGGATAATGCGTGATTAAAGAAAGCGATCTTAGAGGAAAGCCACCGAAGTAGCTTGAGTATTCATCCGGGAGCTACGAAAATGTATCATGACTTGAAGAAGTTGTTTTGGTGGTCCGGTATGAAGAGGGACATAGCTCAGTTTGTCTATGCTTGTTTGACATGTCAGAAGTCAAAAGTGGAGCACCAGAAGTCTTCGGGATTAATGTAACCGTTAGAGATTCCTGAATGGAAATGGGACAGTATTGCGATGGATTTTGTTACTGGTTTGCCAAATACGGCAAGGGGATTTGATGCGATTTGGGTTGTGGTGGATCGACTTACAAAATATGCACATTTTATACCAATTAACATCAGTTTCCCGTTGTCAAAGCTGGTGGAGATTTATATCAGGATAATTGTGAAGTTGCATGGTGTTCCATCAAGCATAGTGTCGGATAGAGATCCGAGGTTTAGTTCGGAATTTTGGAAGAGCCTGTAGGAAGCCTTGGGTTCTAAATTGAAGTTGAGCTCGGCTTATCACCCACAGACTGATGGTCAGTCAGATAGGACTATTCAGTCATTGGAAGATTTGCTGAGAGCCTGTGTGTTGGAGAAAGGTGGTGCATGGGATACTCATTTGCCATTGATTAAGTTCACGTATAATAATAGCTACCACTCGAGTATTAGAATGGCACCTTTCGAACCCTTGTATGGTAGGAGGTGTAGGACGCCTCTGTGTTGGTATGAGACTGGTGAGAATGTGGTGCTTGGACCTGAGATTGTGCAACAGACTACCGAGATAATTCAGATGATCTGGGAGAAGATGAAAACGTCTCAGAGTAGGCAGAAAAGTTATCATGGTAATCGGAAGAAAGATTTAGAATTCAGTGAAGGCGACCACGTGTTCTTGAGAGTCAACCCAGTGACCGGTGTTGGACATGCATTGAAATCAAAGAAGTTGAATCCTAAGTTTATTGGACTGTATCAGATCTTGCAGAGGGTTGGTGCAGTTGCTTATAGGGTGGCGTTGCCGCCTGAACTTTCAAACTTGCATGACGTGTTTCATGTGTCGCAACTTCGAAAGTATGTATCTGATCCATCTCATGTCATTCAGAAGGATGAAGTACAGATCAGGGATAATCTTACGGTGGAGGCGATGCCGATAAGGATCGAGGATCGCAAGATGAAGCAACTCAGAGGAAAGGAAATCCCTTTGGTGAGAGTAGCTTGGGTAGGAGCTGCTGGGGGAAGTGTGACTTGGGAGCTAGAGAGCAGGATGCGAGAGTCGCACCCGGAGCTATTTCCATCAGGTACATTTTCGAGGACGAAAATAATTTAAGGGGGGGGGGGGGAGTTGTAACACCACAATTTAAATTATTTGATCGTCGTGTTATTTTTCCGTTAGTTGGCCTTGTTAAGGGGGTGTGTGGTTGAACGCGTAGGCGTGTGGTCCTCAGTGGGACAAGTAGATCAGAGGTGTCGGGAGTAATTTTGAGGTATGAGTAGTAATAGTGGTATTATTATTATTATTACTATTATTATTAGTATTATTATTATTATTATTATTATGTGAATAACATTACTAGTAACCTTATTATTTTTATTAAATTAAAATTCTGATTTTAATTAAGTGGATAATGGACTAGTGGAGAAAATAAGGTCAGTTTAGTAAATAAACAGAATTAGTGAAGGTTAGTGGGAAATTAGCCATAATCAGATTTTTGACAAGAGAAGAGCTAGGGAGAGGAAGAACAAGAGAGAACTAGGGCTTTGAAGGATCAATTTTCCAGGGAATTTTCTGAGTAATTTCGAGGTAAGGGGGAGAATATATTTCAATATGGGTGGTAATAACATGAGAGGGTAGAGGGGAGTCCTTAACCCCATAGGAATTCGTATGAATATATTATGTGCTATGAATTTGTGGTTGTATGGTTGAAATCATGATGAACATTGTATGAATCGATTTATTCTGTCATGAATTGTGTGATATTTTGATGTTGTTGCTGCTGTATGAATGTGTGTGTTGCAGAACTGATTTTTGTGCAGGTGGAGAGTACGAAATCAGACCTAAGACCTGTAATTTTGATTAGTAATGATAGGTGGAAGATGTAAGACGAATAATAGGGCCTAAAATTAATCTAGAAACAAGTTTAGGACTGAATTAGAGTGGAAAAGTGAGGATCTCGTAGCAGAACCCAGACTGGTGTGGGGAAATTGAGTTTGCGTAATAGATCTGGCCATACGCGTATCAGGTAAGGCAATACGCGTATCAGGGAGGGCCAAAAGGAGGATTGGCACGACCCTCTGCCCGTACGCGTAACGGTACGCGTATAGAGCTTGGACATTACGCGTAAGGGAGAGGCATTACGCGTATGGTTATGGCGAGCGAGCTGGCAATACGCGTATGGCACAGGGCAATACGCGTATGGTCGGCGAGAGTGCATAATTTTTCCTTTTCGCGATTTCATTCCCGTTTTCGCATCCGAAGTGGTTTCTTTTGGTTTGAGAGGTTGGGGATAGATGTCAGACCTGGAGAAATGTAGGATTAGCAAAAAAAAAAATTTGATTTAGTAATTTTGGTGAATTAATTAGTAATTAGCTAATTAACATCGTGTGGGGTGTTTTCTGTGGTGCTATGTATTGATTGTGATCAGGAGGATTGTGGAAATTTATGATTATGATTATACATGAATTATATGCATATTGATGTCATCCATTCATGGTGTGTCGGTGGTGATGAATCATTGCTCAGGAGGAGTGTATGTGATTCATCCGAACTCCAATGTGGAGTGTGGTGGGATAAATCATTGCCAAGTAGGGATGTATGTGATTTATCCGGGTTCGATTGAATGAACCATAGTGATTTGGTACCATATGCATTGTGTCGTTTGTTGAGTCACATTGCATTGTCATTACTTGTTGATTGAATTAATTGAAAAGACAAGTATGTCGTGATTATGTGATTGTATGATTGACTATGAGTAACTACCCATAATATGTATTATTCACCGTTTATTATTGAATGTAGTTCTCACCCCTTTGTTGTTGTTGTGTCTGTGCTTCTTCGGAAGTACAGATAATCCAGGTACTTGAGTTGCTTGGAGTGCGTGTTGCCTGTTCGAGTCGTAGGAGTCGCTCTGATACGTAACACGGGAATTTTGGGGATTTTATTAATCGTTATTTTGTATTGAATTTTGTTATGTATCTCTTTTAAATTCAATATTTTGAGGACCACGAGTTTAATGTGGAGGTTTGGAGTATGTTGGCAAGTGTGCCGTGAACTTATGAAATGATTATTCCGCTGTTTTATTTCGTTTAATGAAAAGGAATTTTTATGTTGATTTTATTTGTGTAGAATCCTACTTGTAAAAGTTGAAAACTCTGATTTTATCTGTAATATTCTTATATTTTATAAAAAATGGGAAAGTGGGGTGTTACAATTGGTATCAGAGCAGGTCGGTCCGTCCGGCCAGGTTGAGTAGTAGAGCTTGTCCTTACAATAGGAGTGAGTTATGTGTTATGACCGTATGTTGTTTGTTGAACAGTATGGCAGGAAGGAATGATGCTGCTCTTGCTGCTGCTATACAAGCCACGGCACAAGCAGTAGAGAACACCAATCAGGCTGGGGGTGCGCAGTTCCGCGACCTAGCACAGTTTCAGAGCAATAAGCCGCCGACATATGAGGAAGGTATTTTGGATCCAGAGGCTGCACAGAAATGGCTGAAGGCTGTGGAGAAGATCTTCAGGACCATGGGATGTAGTGATGCTCAGAAGGTACAGTTTGGCACTCATATGCTGGAAGGAGAGGTTGAAGCCTGGTGGGACAATAGTCGTCAGAGGTTAGAAGCTGCGGGGACTGAGATTACTTGGACAGTGTTTTAGGCTGAGTTTCGGGAAGATATTCGTAGTGCAAAGGAGATTGAATTCCTGGAGCTGAAATAGGGTGCAAAGGAGATATTCGTATCAGGATAATGTTTAAGTGTTATTTTATTTTATTTCTTTAATTTTTGATTGTTTTCATAACTAATAGTTTTGTATATTTTAAAAACATTGGGCTATTTTCTTTTAATATAGGAATTTAATTTTATTTAGAAATTTTATTTAGGTTTTGGGTTAATTTTGGGTTTGGGTTTTAAATCTATATTTGCATATATTGTATATATTTGGTTTGTTCTTTTAAAAAATGGGAATTAAATTTTTTATTTATGGATAACTTTATTTAGGATTTTTTTGAATTTATCTTGAGTTTGGGGTTTTTTATTTATATTTTATATCTGTGAAATATTGGGTTTTAAAAATATAGGGATAAGTCTCATTAGGATTTTATTTAGAATAGTTTGTAAATTCTTTTTTGTAAAAATAAAAGAATAATAATAATAAGATTCTTGAGGGATTTTGTTTGGATAAGGTATTTTTTTGTGAAATTTGGAATTTTGACTAAAACTTGTGTTAGGGTTTATTTTTAAAATTTTAGTATTGGTTTTTATTTGGAAAATTTGGGTTTTGGGCAAAAATAAATTAAAGTAAATTTAATTTAATTTTTGGGGATTAAAATTCTGTTATTTTTGGATTTATATTGAATTTAAAAATCATTTTTTGGGATAATTTGGGGAATTATTTTTGCTATATTTTTAGCATAAATTGTATTTTCGGTTTTAGTAAATTCTATGGAATTTGAGGATTTTATTGTTTTTTAAATAAGGGATATAAAGGGATTTTTAAGGATTTAAAATTTGGGATAAAACTCTTTGTCCAAGAGTCTAAATAAAGGATGAGATTTAAGGATAAGACTCTTAGGTTCCAAGAGTATAAATTTAGGCCAATGATTAGGATTTTAGGATAGAACTCTCCATCTGAGAGTATAAACAATGGATAAGGGTTTAAGGGATAAAACTCTCCGTCCGAGAGTATAAATAAAGGTATAAGGGATTTTCAAGGGATAGAACTCCTTATCTAGGAGTATAAATAATAGATTAAGGGATAGAACTCCTTATCTAGGAGTATAAATAATAGATTAAGGGATAGAACTCTTTATCCAAGAGTATAAATAGTGGATCGGGTTTGGGATTAGGGCTAGAAATAGGATTAGGGGGTAAGAATAGGGGAGGTGAACTACGTATACTCTAATCCTTCAAATTGAAGGTACGTAGGCATAGGGTTGTAAACCCTAGCGAGTACATTAATTCAAAAAACTTAGGATTTGTAAGTTCCTGGATTGGCTGGAATTTTGGTAAAACAACAAGGTGTTCAATGCTGATGTCATGGTGTTGATGTTGCAGCATTGAGTCTTAGTACTGGGCTGTACTAAGTTGTGAAGGTTAACTATGTTTGATGTCATGGGCTTGATGTCATAACATTGCACTTAACACTGGGCTGTGTTAAGGTTGCTAGTTGCTGAAGTGGATGTCTGATGTCACATAGGTGATGTTGTAACATCAGACCTGCAGAACTGAAGCTAATGACAGCATGGGCTTGTTGTTATTAGGGTCGCGTATTAGCTGGAATTGTGGAGAGTGTTGACTCGTTGGATGAGAATATCTTGGGCTAGATATTTTCTGTTACATGGGAGATTTGATTGCAGGTTTGTTGGAGAATTAAAAGGTGGAAGATTTAAAAAGATTTTGGGGATAAAATCTGTTTTAAAAGATTCAGTTTTTAATTAACAAATCTGATCAAATATTGTGACAAATCCAATCCAAATTTAAGGAGCTATATAAAGCGCACAAGACCAAGGAAGAAGGTATAGAAAACAGATTGAAGATCAAGAGCTGGAGGCTTAGAGTCTAGGGTTTGTTTAGAGTACTTGTAATCACACTATTCTAGGTTGAATAGGTGTTGAATTTTCTGTCCTCTCTAGAAGCTGTGAAGCAATAGAGAGTTGTTGATTGATCGAAGCTAGGAAGCAAGATCAAGGGATCTCAAAGAGGTTGTTCTTTGAGTGTTTTAGGGGATTGAGTAGTGTCTCATATCTAAGTGGTTTCTTAGGTAGAAAGTCACTAGTAGAGTATAAGTTTAGGAGATTGTCAACTGGTGTGTTGAGTCTGTAAATTATATCTACAAGTAGTGAATTTCATCCCTGGCTTGGTAGTCCCCAGACGTAGGTAGTTAGACCGAACTGGGTGAACAATTCCTTGTGTTTTCCTGTTGCTTATTCTGTCCATTATTGTAGAGTGTGTTGTTGTGACATCGCACCTTAACATCACACGTCTGGTACCAGAATTTCAATTGGTATCAAAGCAGGCATCCTGTCTGTCTCTGGGTGAGATCTAGGGAAGTTACTTTCTGGTGAAAGATGGACAAAGAGGTTGGAGGATTCGTCAATAGACCCCCTATCTTGGATGGCTCAAACTATGAGTATTGGAAGCCTAGAATGACTATTTTTTTAAAGTCATTAGACAGCAGAGCTTAGAAGGCTGTCATTAAAGAGTGGAAAGCTCCAGAGGTATGTGAGAAAGATGAGGCTGGCAAGGATAAAGAAGGCACCTCAAAGCCTAAGCCTGAAGAAGAATGGACCAAGGAAGAAGATGAGCTTGCCCTTGGGAATTCAAAATCCCTAAATGCTATCTTCAATGGGGTTGACAAGAACATATTCAGGCTGATCAACTCATGTGAAACTGCTAAGGCTGCTTGGGATATTTTGAAGGCTACTCATGAAGGCACATCTAGAGTTAAGATGTCTAGACTTCAGCTTCTAACATCTAAGTTTGAAAGCTTGAAGATGAAGGAAGATGAGACTATTCATGACTTCCACATGAGTGTTCTTGAGCTGTCAAATGCATCCTGTGCTCTTGGTGAGAAGATGACAGAAGAGAAGCTGGTGAGAAAGATTCTTAGGTCCCTCCCTAAGAAGTATAAAATGAAGGTAACAGCCATTGAAGAATCTCAAGACATCAGTAAGATGAGAGTTGATGAGCTTATTGGATCTCTTCAAACATTTGAACTTGGACTGAATGAGGAAGAACCAGAAAAGAAGCCTAAGAGTATAGCTTTAGTCTCCACTCCTGCAGCAGCTAAAGATGATGAGTCCCAGGAGGATCTGCCTCAGGCTATAGTTATGTTAGGAAGACAGTTCAATAAAGTGTTCAAGAAGATGAACTATAGACCTAGTGTCAAGAACATCTCTTCTGACATCAGCAAGTCAAAAGAGAAAGATGAAGAGAAGATTGCTCAAGATAAAGGAGTTCAGTGCTTTGAATGTGAAGGGTATGGACATGTCAAGAAAGAGTGTCCCACATTCTTGAAGAAGCAGAATAAAGGCTTGACAATTTCCTGGTCTGACACTGATAGCGAAGATGAAAGTGAGTCAGCAAAGCATGTTACAGCTTTGACAGGAATTGTTGAATCTGATGATGATAGTGATGGAGAAGTCACCTATGATGAGCTAGCTTCAACCTACAAGGAGTTGTGTTTAAAGAGTGCTGAAGTTTGTCAAGAAAACAAGTGCCACAAGGAACAGATTGCTCAACTTGAGAATGAAAAATCTGATCTGGAATATGAAGTTATTCTAGTGAGATCTCAACTTGATCAGATGACAAAATCTGTTAGGATGCTGAACAGTGGTACAGCCACTCTTGACAAGATACTCCAGTCAGAACAGGTTGCTGGAAACAAAGCTGGGATAGGATATGTGGCCGAAGACAAAGGTACCTCAGAAGCAAGTACTTCAGGTCTAAAGAAGGAAGAGTCACAAACTGTGCCTCAACATCAGCCAAAGAGGCAGAATCTTACTCCCAAGGAAGCTGATGTTTCACAACCTAAGAAGATTGAGAAGAAGACTGGTCATAATCAGAAGAGAAAGCAGCCACAAGGAGCAAGCCAGAATATGCCCCCCCAATATCATAGGAGCATGGAAGCTGCAAGGGTCAAGCAGACCAGGTCACATCCGATGTCTCAACATCAGGAAAACTGGTATGGACCTGGCCTCAACAATGCTGTGCCGTATAATTATGGAAGAAGGAAGCCTCATCACCATGGGAGACAGCCTAGAAGACAACATCCTCAGTTCAAACAGCACGTGTCTCATCAGGTGTCTCAACATCAGGGGTATGGTTACACTAATGCTGTGTCTCATTATGGAAGGAGAAAGTCCCACCATCATGGGAGACAATCCAGGAAAAAGCATTCTCAGCTTCCTTATGGATACCAGCATAATAGAAGGCAGGCAAGCAATGTTAGGAGAAGACAACATTATGAGTGGCAGCCACAGCTTTATCATCAAGGTGGGAGACGGTTTAACCACTTCAGAGATGATAGAATCAGATGTTTCTATTGTGGAAGGTATGAACACATGCAGTACTCTTGTTACAAGCTGCATGGATACCCTCAGCCTCAAAACAGAGGGAGAAAGCACAAGCCCAAAGTTGTTAAACAATGGGTACCTAAGGAGAAGGGGAAGTGCTTATTGGTTCAGTTGTCTGACAAAGAAGCAGAAGAAGGAACTTGGTACTTTGACAGTGGATGTTCAAAGCACATGACTGGATCCAAGGAGTATTTGGTGGAGATCATGTCTGGGCATGCTAACAAGGTTGTCTTTGGTAATGGAGAAGAAGGAGTTGTAGAGGGAGTTGGAAGAGTGAAAAATCTTGATGGACTCACTCTTGATAGTGTGATGCTTGTCCAAGGGTTGGATGCTAATCTGATCAGCATAAGTCAGCTATGTGATGAAGGGTACAAAGTCTGCTACTCAAAGGATGAGTGTCTGGTGACAAGTGAGAAGGATGAAGTGGTCATGAAAGGAGTCAGAACCAGAAACAATTGTTATTCTTGGATACCCATAAGGGTTAGCCCCACTGTGGATGACAAGACTGATGCTTTAACATTAGGTTGTGACATCAAGTATGAAGGGATACTGAAAGGTCAAACTGAGCTAATGAGCTCTAGGGTGAATCATTTTAAATTTTTAAAAGGAAAGGTTTCGTGGAGGGAAAACTTTAGTAATTGGAACCAAAATCAGGGGCCTTACCATATTAATATCACATCAAGACCTTCCAAAACCATCTCATCACAACGCCTCATCTTCCTAAATCTCAACAACATAGAGAGTTTTGTTCTAAACCTGGTCTGTTTCAAAGGAATGATGTCTTCCAAGAACTCTGAACCGGCACGAACTAGGGTTTCCTCCGAAAACGACCTAGGCAATGATGAACACGGTTCTGGTGCTCCTTCCGAGTCAGATAACCCTAAACCCTCCCCTACGAATAAAACTGAAGGCAGGACATCATCATCCCAAGCTGTTGAAGAGAAGTTTAATGTAGACTTGGAGTTGGAACAGCTTACCACCAAAATCCTGGAGAAGAGGATACGCGTAAAAGGGATTTCTGTCCCTCTAAGGCAAATGGCTGCTGAGAAGGTCGCCACTCAAGAGGACAAAGATCTTCAAAAGGATGAGGGTGAAGATCCTGATGTCAATGGTAATGTCAGAACATCATCCCCTAGGGAAGCTAGTCACAAGGGTAAAGAGAAGGATCAGGTCGAGGTCATTGAGATTGAGGACTCATCTGGTGATGAGAAAATTGGAAGAAGGAAGGACAAGAAAAGGGCCTCAAGTAAAGATTCTCCAAAATCGTGGAGCAAAGTTGACAAGGAGGGCAAAAAGAGGAGAATCAGTAAAGAGTCTGAGTCTGAGAGCGATGCTCAAGACATCGACCCAACTGATAATCAAGTGCAGAATCACTATGGAGCCATGTGGAATTATGTGCCTCAAAGAAAGATTGCACTGGAAAGAGAGGTAGCTGCAGAAGACACTGAAATTATTGACCTCATTGAGTGTGCTGGTCTGCGAAGGACTGTGACGGGGTTGACCAATTGTTATGATGGGCTGGTCAGAGAATTCATAGGTAATATCTCTGAATCTATAAACAACAGCAAGAGTCGAGCCTTCAGAAGAGTTACCATCAGAGGCAAATGTGTATGGTTCTCTCCTAAAGTGATCAATGGCTACTTAGGAAGAAGTGAGGAAGAATGTGAAGAATTGGAAGTCTCCAACAATGTGATATGTAAAGAAATCACTGGTGGTCAGGTAAAAGTTTGGCCAGAAGATGGAAAGCTGCAAACCAGGTTGTTGAGTGTCAAATATGCCATTCTGCACAGAATTGGTGCTGTCAACTGGGTTCCTACTGGGCACAAGACCACAATTTCGGTTGAATTGAGGAAGATAATCTATGCTGTAGGGACAAAGCAAAGAATTGACTATGGCTCCTACATCTTTGATTACACTGTTAAGCATGCTGCTACTATGAAGATACCAATTGCTTTTCCCTCTCTCATTTGTGGGATTATCTTATCTCAACAGCCTGGAATTCTACAGCATTGGGATATAGCTTGCACAAGGAAGCCTGCCTTGTCAGTCCATTCCAAATTGTTTGAAGTGAAACATGTTTCTGACAATGTCAAGACATCTGCTTCAACATCACAACAGCAGCCAGCCAAGACAGGGTTAATTTCAGAACTGGAAGAGGCTTGCAAGGAGTTAGATGAAGTCATCAAAGTTAGTACTGAAAGGAAACAAAAATTTGAAAGACTTGTCATGACTCTGAAAATGGCAGCAAAGGAAGGTGGAGCAGTCAACACTAGCAAGGATGATGAAGGACCTGGTGATAAAGGAGAAAGTGAGGAGCTCAGCTATGATGAAGACTAGCTTACTACCCTGCTGTTTTTGGTAGTTAGTAGTTTAGTTTTGTTGTTTTGTTGTTTTGCACTTAATGTGCTTGCCTGTGTAATTTGAATATTGTGCTTTTTTTTTTCACCTATTTTTGTTCTATGATTTGTTTTGCCTATTTGCTGACTGTGAGGCTAACAATGAGGGCTAGTTTAGGACTAACTTTATTGGGATAATTGTCTAATTATGGCTAAAAAGGGGGAGAGTTAAAAATTTCCATGAGGAGAAGAGTAGTTGCTGCTAAAAGAATAAAAATAAAAGGTGTTTAGTTGAAAAGTAATGATGCAGCTGTGGAGGGGGAGTATAGACAGCATAGTTGTGGAGCTGCTAGTGAAGTATTCATAGCATTGAAGAGTGCAGAGTGCAGCAAAGCAGACATCAAGGGGGGATGTGCTGCACATTGTGAGCTACTGAACAGCTGTGATGCTGGTTCAAGTTTTTGAGAGGGAGCACCAATTGGCTGTTGTCAATAATGAAGATGGTGCTGCAGCAGATCAAGTAATGAAGACTATATGAAGATTGTCAAACTGCTGCAAGTTAAAGTTTCAAAATATTGAAGATATTCCGCTGCTGAAGTCTCTGAAGATGCAGAGATTGTTTTAGCCAAAATAAGCCAAAGGGGGAGATTGTAAGTTCCTGGATTGGCTGGAATTTTGGTAAAACAACAAGGTGTTCAATGCTGATGTCATGGTGTTGATGTTGCAGCATTGAGTCTTAGTACTGGGTTGTACTAAGTTGTGAAGGTTAACTATGTTTGATGTCATGGGCTTGATGTCATAACATTGCACTTAACACTGGGCTGTGTTAAGGTTGCTAGTTACTGAAGTGGATGTCTGATGTCACATAGGTGATGTTGTAACATCAGACCTGCAGAATTGAAGCTAATGACAGCATGGGCTTGTTGTTATTAGGGTCGCGTATTAGCTGGAATTGTGGAGAGTGTTGACTCGTTGGATGAGAATATCTTGGGCTAGATATTTTCTGTTACATGGGAGATTTGATTGCAGGTTTGTTGGAGAATTAAAAGGTGGAATATTTAAAAAGATTTTGGGGATAAAATCTGTTTTAAAAGATTCAATTTTTAATTAACAAATCTGATCAAATATTGTGAAAAATCCAATCCAAATTCAAGGAGCTATATAAAGCGCACAAGACCAAGGAAGAAGGTACAGAAAACAGATTGAAGATCAAGAGTTGGAGGCTTAGAGTCTAGGGTTTGTTTAGAGTACTTGTAATCACACTATTCTAGGTTGAATAGGTGTTGAATTTTCTGTCCTCTCTAGAAGCTGTGAAGCAATAGAGAGTTGTTGATTGATCGAAGCTAGGAAGCAAGATCAAGGGATCTCAAAGAGGTTGTTCTTTGAGTGTTTTAGGGGATTGAGTAGTGTTCTCATATCTAAGTGGTTTCTTAGGTAGAAAGTCACTAGTAGAGTATAAGTTTAGGAGATTGTCAACTGGTGTGTTGAGTCTGTAAATTATATCTACAAGTAGTGAATTTCATCCCTGGCTTGGTAGTCCCCAGACGTAGGTAGTTAGACCGAACTGGGTGAACAATTCCTTGTGTTTTCCTGTTGCTTATTCTGTCCATTATTGCAGAGTGTGTTGTTGTGACATCGCACCTTAACATCACACGTCTGGTACCAGAATTTCAGGATTCTTTTGTAAAATAAATAAAAATTAGACAACAAACAAACAAACCCTAGAACTTAAGGAGGATCCCATTGAGAACAATGGAGGTGAGGGGTGTCTAACACCTTCCCCTCACTTAACCGACTCCCGAACCGTAGGAATCTCTGCCCTTGGGATTAAGGATTTTTAGGTTTATCATTATTTTCCTTAAAAAATATGGTGGCGACTTGAAAATTTTTAGCCGGCCGCGACAATTAGTAAAGGGAAAATAAACATATTTTTTTGGATTTTAATTAAGGGTTAGTAAACATAAACATAAACAAACATCAAGCAAACAAGAAAATAGGGGTGCTCGGTGATCTCCCTCAAAAGCAAACCTACAGAGGAGGGTAAGAGAACCAAAGCTCGTGATCTTGTTTGTGGTATGAGATGCAAATGATAACATTTGGGATCTTAGGGGTAAAAATTAGGGTATTACTGCTGCCCCTATTTAAGTTTCTTCTATCTAGAGATACGAAGATTGACATATTTGTCTCGACGAGATAGAAGAGACTTAAATATAACAATAAACCCAATTTTTGGTCCTAAGAGACCACAAAATGATATGATTATGCAGATGGTATGCAGACACAAGACCTCTTTGGGGAGCATATGCCACAGGAGACAAACAAATGTTGGGGAGCAAAAGAAAAGATAAAAAGACTCCGCAGGGGAAAACTAAAGAGTAAGATTCCACTGAGGGAAAATTACCAACACCAGAAATAAAAGGCGGATATCTCATCCCAATGGGGGGAGGTAAAAAAATCTCCACTGGGGAAAATATCATCTACTACTAGACGTCTGCTAATAACATGATCAAAAGGAAAGATTACCAACTACCAACAAAGTGGCAACTATGATAAGGCAACCAAACCAAGCTATATTACCTACTACCAACTAAGGGCAGTACGGAAAAGGTAATAAGCTCAAAAGAAGAGGGATTACCAACTATCAACCAAGTGATAGCTACGACAAGGCAATCAACCAAAAGGATACGAGAAATATTACCTACTACCAACTAAGGGCAGTACGACAAAGGTAATAAACTCAAAAGGGAGAGATTACCAACTATCAACCTAGTGATAGCTACGCCAAGGTACCAACTCGAATGGAAAGATTACCAACTATCAACCAAGTGATAGCTACGACAAGGTAATCAACCAAAAGGATACGAGAAATATTACCTACTACCAACTATGGGTAGTACGACAAAGGTAATAAACTCAAAAGGGAGAGATTACCAACTATCAACCAAGTGATATCTACAACAAGGTAACCAACTCGAATGGAAAGATTACCAACTATCAACCAAGTGATAGCTATGATAAGGTAACCAACCAAGAGGTAACAAGCTTCTATTTCCAGAGCAAGGGACCAAAATTAAATCCAAGAACAAGTCAGAGAGAAACGATCAAACAAGACTCTGCCCTATGAGGAAATATCTCAACTGGGGATTAATTCCATCAAGACAAATGAACTGGAGAGGAAGGCTAAAAAAAATATCTTCCACGAGGTATAAACTCAGTTGGGATTTGACAAAGATAAACATTTTTTGCTTACGGGTCGATACTCTAATGAAGAGAGGTCACACACGCTCTGCGGGGATAACAACACCAGAGAGCAATAAACATCACAACACCACTAAATACTCGGCCAATCTCAACAAGATGGAGTATTTAGTGGTGTTTCTTCAGCTAAATCCCTAGTAGAGTTTCCAGTGATATCTCCATCTTGTTCTCTGGAAACTCTGCTAGGGATTTAGCTGAAGAAATCCTGCAAGAGATGTATAAAATCCATCAAAGGAAAATAAATTCTACTACAAGGCTCGAAACTTGTTGGAAAGAAAAATACTGCTTGGGGAGAAACCCAAAGATCAATCTTCTATCATCAATTATCCGCAAAGAGGATAACAATATAAAATCTGCTTCGAGGATGTAAGGAAAGATGTTGGGGAATCATAACAACCCAAATCTTCTGACTCTTCCTGGGGATAAGAAAAAATTCACATGAACTTTGCCTCGAGGAATGAAGAGATTTGTTGTGGAACAAAAGATGGATCTGCTGGGGATTATAATCATATAAACAATTATACAAAAACCCACTGGGAAAAGACAAATCTACTGAAGATATTAAGGAAACTCTCTGGGGATTAACCAGTTCTGAGCAAAGCATCTTGGATTTGTTGACAAAAATAAGAAGTCAACATCACAGTAAAAGGTTAGGCTGCGGGGGAATTTAAATCAATACTCAATATAGATGAGAGAAAACCCAACAGGTGACTACTATACCAATACTCCTTGAATAGAAACGTTAGCAGCGACTTCACTAGGGAACATCCGAAATAGTTATGCACTACCTTCACTGGGGAACAACGAGGACAAATCTCTGAATAAGAACAACCTGGAGAGAAAGACATCCTGGACTTGCCGAGGAAAGTAAGAAGTCAACATCATAGCAAAAAATCAAGCTGCAAGGAAATTTAAATCAATACCCAACACAAGGCAAAAGAAAACTCGACAGGTGACTACTATATAAATACTTCTTAGAGGGAAATAACATTGCTCTCTGCTTGGGGACATCCAAAGCAACAACAACACATCTAGAGGGCAAAACTCTGAGTGAGGATTCCTCATATAACTTCTGCTAGGGATAACAAAATATGAATCTTAGAGTTACACGTCAAGAAGAAATGGACCTCATAACTGCTCAATTATTTGATGATAACATAATCAGCTGGAGAAGATCTGGATCAAGATTTAGCTGGGGAAAAAATGAATAGCACTGGATCTTATGAGTCAAACACATCATAACAAATCTTTGAGGGAACCCATCATCTTGTTTACAACAAAAAGGGGAACCTGATTATATACATAGGAACAAACTCTTCTGAGGAACTATCAACAAACTCTACTAGGGGAGTAAGAATGAACTCTGCTGAGGAAAAACACTAAGCTTTGCGCTTCGCGATTTTACCATTCTTGGAGTAACCGTTGACATTCCTTTTTATATTCATTAATCAAAGGAAAATGCTTTTATAATTTTCAAAAATTTAAATCAATTATTCATATTTTATTTCAAAAATCATCATCAACAATAAATGAAATTTTGCAAACAGAAACAAAGTAAGGATTGAAAATAAAGGGACAAAGGCCCAAATTTTATTAATAGAATGGCAGTCTGCAAATGACGTGACTCCATGGATCATTACAAAGTTTAAAAAATGGTAAATACATGGAAAGGGTTACATTGAAATACAATGACCACTATTCTCCTTAACATCTTTGAATTCCACTGTGCTCAAAACTTCCGTCGAGAATGATTGAAAAAGAATCATTGACAGGCAATGTTGCTTCAAGTGATCAAGACTAGCCAGATGCAGTTACTTGCCATAATCCCTAACTTTTGCCTAGATTGCCCTCTCGGGTTTTTAATCTACCGAGATGATTATTTTTGTTTTTGTCTCAAATTTTTTCCTATACCGCCCTTTTGGGTTTTCAGCCCACCGAGACGCTCATTTTTGCCTATGCCTCCCTTTTAGGTTTTCAACTTAGCGAGCTATTCTTTTATTCTCTTTAGGTGAAGTATTTCTTGAATGCATCGGCCTTCACAGGACGAGTGAACTCTTCACCATCCATAATTGTAAGAATTAATGCACCGCCAGAGAAGGCTGTCTTAACAACATATGGGCCTTCATAATTAGAAGTCCACTTGCCCCTAGAATCAGTGGTAAAAGTCGAGATCTTTTTTAGCACGAGGTCGCCTTATCTGAATACACGAGGTCGAATCTTCTTGTCAAAAGCTTTCTTCATTCTCTGTTGATATAATTGCCCATGACACAAGGCCGTCGATCTTTTCTCTTCAATCTAATTCAACTGATCGTACCTACTCTGACACCATTCAGCCCCAGGCAATTCAGCTTCCATCAAAAATCTCATAGAAGGGATTTCAACTTCTATTGGGAGTACATGGGTTGCCCCTGTTAAAGTATGGAAGGATGTACGATACTCATGCAGAGCAAAAGGGAGCATCTCATGCCAATCCTTGTATGTAACAACCATCTTCTGAATAATCTTCTTAATGTTCTTATTAACAGCTTCAACAACCCCATTCATCTTAGGTCTGTAAGGAGAAGAATTATGATGCTCAATCTTAAACTCATCACATAATTCTTTCATCATCTTGTTATTCAGATTCAACCTATTATCAGTGATAATCTTGCTCAAAATGCCATACCGACAGATAATTTGGTTCTTGATAAACCGGACCACTACTTGCTTAGTCACATTAGCATATGTTGCCGCTTCAACCCACTTGGTAAAATAATCAATAGCCACCAATATGAAATGGTGTCCGTTTGAAGTTTTAGCCTCAATCATTCCAATCATATCAATTTCCCACATGGAGAAAGGCCATGGAGAAGAGATAACATTGAGAGGAGTTGGAGGCACGTGAATTTTGTCAGCATAAATCTGGCATTTATGGAATTTCTTCACATATTTACAACAGTCAGATTCCATTGTCAGCCAATAGTAACGTGCCATTAACATTTTTTTAGCCATTGCATGCCCATTGGCATGGGTACCAAAAGATCCTTCGTGAATTTCTTTCATCAACTTGTTTGCTTCGTGTCTATCCAGGCATCTGAGCAATACCATGTCATAATTTCTCTTATACAACACATCATTATTCAAGAAGAAATTACCAGCCAATCTTCTCAATGTTTTCTTATCCTTCTTCGATGCCCCAAGTGGGCACTCTTGATTCTGAAGAAAGCATTTAATATCATAATACCATGGCTTATCATCAACGACCTCTTCAACTGCAAACACATGAGCTGGTCTATCAAGACACATAACATCGATTTTCGGCACATCATTTCACCGATTTACCACAATTATGGAGGATAGAGTTGATAAAGCATCTGCCATTCGACTCTCTACTCTGGGTATATAGTGAGACTCAACCTTATCGAAGAAAGTTGACAACCTTCTCGCATAATCTCGATAAGGAATCAAATCAGGTTGACGTGTCTCCCACTCCCCTTTAATCTAATTAATCACCAAGGATGAATCTCCATATACATCAAGAATCTTGATTCTTAAATCAATAGCTTCTTCCAAGCCCATAATACACGCTTCATACTCTGCCGCATTATTTGTGCACGTGAACATTAACCTTGCAGTGAAAGGAATATGAGAACCACGAGGAGTGACAATTATTGCTCCAATACCATTGCCATATGCATTAACAGCTCCATCAAAAATCAAACCCCAACGGGATCTAGGCTCAGGTCCTTCTTCAGGTAATGATTCCTCACAATCTTTAACCTTTAGATACAACACATCCTCATCAGGGAAATCAAACCTGATAGGTTGATAATCATCAATTGGCTGGTGTGCCAAATGGTCAGCCAAAATACTTCCTTTTATCGCTTTTTGAGTTCGGCATTCAATATCATATTCTGACAACAACATTTGCCAACGAGCGATCCTCCCAGTTAAAGCTGAGTTTTCAAAGATATACTTGATTGGATCCAATTTGGATATCAACCAAGTTGTATGATTCAACATATACTGGTGGAGGCGCTTGGCACACCAAGCTAAAGCACAACATGTCTTTTCAAGCATGGAATATCGAGACTCATAATCAGTGAACTTCTTGCCCAAATAATAAATGGCAAATTCTTTTCGGCCCGATTCATCCTGTTGACCCAGAACACAACCCATAGACTCTTCCAGCACAGTCAAGTACATAATCAATGGTCTTCCTTCCACGGGAGGAGACAAAATCGGAGGTTCAAGCAGAAACTATTTAATACTATCAAAATCTTTCTGACAATTGATGCGTCCGCAAGTGCACGGAAATATCGAAGTAATATAAAAGATTGTCAAACCCACAGAGACCAATATCAACCTATCGTTATCTATCGTTGCTTTGCAAAACTAAGGCTAATGAATGATTGATTAAGGGGAAACTAAGACTAAAACTAGAATAAAATTTAGAAAAATATGAAAGAAAAGAGAGAGACCGGAATGTGAATTCCGTGTACCTCAGGCACTCAGCAATTGGTTGGCGCTAATTTACGTATGTTCCGTAGAAAATATTGGTTTAAAGACTCCGCCTCACACTCTCGTGGTTATTGACTAAAGCCATATCTCCTAACCACAGGATTTTGCTCTCGCTCGCCCGTTTTAATTAGAAAATGTATTTTGAAAATCAATTAGATCCTAATCGATACCTAAAGCGCTCTCGCTGTTTTTAGGATCAATGCCCCGTTCCCACTATCTGGTTCGATCCCCACGCTCTCGCAGTGTCGGCTCTAACCTTTACTTGCTTCTCACTCTCGTGACGAAACAATGTTAAATAACCTCTCACTCTCGTGACGAAGTTATTTAAATTAAACTTAGAAACAAAGACCAAAACTGAATTTATTATAAGTTAACGCTAATTTAATTACCGAGTCCCGTCGGAACGACGATCTTCACAAACCGGACTCTAAACATTTAGCCGAACATAGAATTAAATGAAAACAACACAGACATGGTAATTAAATTTGAAAGCATTACGATAACTAGTGTAGGAAAACGATAAACAATAATAATAAGCAATGCAATAAAGAACCTGTAAAGACTCGAAGAAGAATGTGGAAAATAAAGAACTTGAATTAACTTAAATAATGACGGCAAGCTTTGATCCAAGCATTACAAATTAAAGGCCTAAATACTAATGGTGTGGTAGTTCCTCAATGTGAGATAACTACCACTTTTACAATGGTAATTTACTGCATAAAACTATGAACAGCGCTTTCGCGCCCAGAAACTTGGATGCCTCAAAATAACAAGGGAAATCCTATATATAGAGGGAGATTCCGTTCTGTAACTTCCATAGAGCATAAGTGAGTGGTGGAGAAAGTGGGAGGTTGGAGAAGTCTTCGGATAAAATGTAAACGTGTGAAAGTTGATCCTTTAAAACTTCGTGACCACGTTTTTGCTCAACGTATTAAACCTGTTTTGGACGCATGACGATCGTGAAGCTTCTGTTACGCTCGTGATGAATTTTGTGTCTGCCGCGGTCTTGGTGGACCTGCCACGGTCGTCACACCAGATTAATTTGGATTCTGCTGTTTTTTGCTCTTTTCTGCATCTTTTCTTCCTTGTTTTGCTTCTTTTCTCCACTTTGCATACTTTTAACTTGGAAATAGAAATACCTGCAAAAACACTTAAATATTCTCGAGAAAATCGGATATTAGACGAAAACGATATAATAATTGAATGTAAATCAAGGCCAAAATACGATACATTTTCGTGTTATCAAACACCCCCACACTTAAACCTTTGCTTGTCCTCAAGCAAACCATGACTCGTAAGAAAAATAGTGCATACGGATACTCATCCTAGGCTACCAACTCTACTTCGGTTGAGTTTGTGTCATAGGTACTAGCTTACACACTAAGGATATCGTAACAACACAATTCCGCTTTTGCGGTCATCAACCTCCCTCCTATACAAACCAATCCGAATCATGTCATTATACCTAAACCTAACTAACTCATCCTTCTTTCATCCCTTTTCATTCTGGCGTAATCACATTAAGCCCGTTATCCTTTCATACTCATGGTAGGATAACCTATTAGTGACTATGATCACATTATTATTATCAATTTTTTTTCTTTTGCACATTGGCTTAAATATCAATAAAATAAAGAAGTTTGCACCGTTGGGCTAAATGATCGGGTGAGGATCACCTAACTTAGAAGGAGCATTTCTTTTCATTCATTTTTTTTTCTTTTCAATTTACCATTTAAACATGAGATCATACACTTATTTGCATCGGCTTCCTACTTAATGTGTGCTTAGGATGGTGCTGAGTGCTAAATAAACTAATTGGGGACTACTAAAGGGGTGAGAACTTAAGGCTACGGCATAACAAGTACTCAAATCGATTTCCATAATAGGGAGGCTCACGGTGTTAAGACGATATCGATTTTGCGGAATTTTTTCCACGACTCACAATTTAACCTCAATTTCGTCTGTAACCTAAGATTTTCAAAAGAAACCCTATTTTTAACGCAAAAATTTTCAAAATATTTGGTGTGGCTCAAGGGAGTGGGAAATCGATAAACACAAAATCGCATATAAAGACTTGACAGCACATGCAAAGACGCAACGAAAATAGAAAAAAAAAATTAAAATCATGCTAGAAAGCAATAAATCTAACTAAAATGCGTTAAAATGAAAGCGGTAGAGTTCCTCCCCCACACTTAAACTAAACATTGTCCTCAATGTTTTGATAAAAGGTGGTAAAGGAAAGATAGAACCTGTATGACTGCCAATGCGTGCTACCATAGCCAAATTCACTCTGATTCTTCCCTTGTTGTCCTTGTCTTTGCTGACCACTTCTACTTCGGCGTCTTGTACTACGAGATATCTGAATTTGCTGAAACTTCACTTTCTTGAAGCCGCTCATTATATGGCTTGTTTCTGAAGGAAGTACGAATGGGAGAGATATGCCTTCTCCTATCATACTCATCATCGGTGTCACCACCACCAGCGACATTCGTAGGAATGTGTGTGGGCACCAACTCATCTTAAGGGATTGTCATCAAGAGATCGTTCGCCTAAATGTAGCTGAGACGTGACAAGCGATACAATTTTTTATTTTCTGCAAACACAAACAATGAAAGGAAAACATTAAAATTAAAAACTTGTGGGTTTCCTCCCACGCAGAGCTTTGTTTAACGTCGATAGCTCGACGGATGGAAGTGTTAATTTTCGGTTTCCATGGCCATTTATTAAGCCATCTCACATATCCCTCACCTTTTCTTTTCTTCCTTCTGTGGGGTAGTTCATTCTTTTGAACTTGTGGTGGTGGTTTTGGATCTATGCTAAGTATTAGCTTTTCAAGTTTGGGTTTAGTGATTTCATCCATCACCTCAAAGTTTAACCTTACCCTCTTAGCAGTAATGTTTTCCCTAGTTTCGCGGTCCTCTAATTTTCTCTTTTTATGCGGGACCTCAGGCAAAGGTGTGTTAGTGTGGATATTTTCCAATATCTCCACATTCGTTTTGGATTGGGATTCTACTTTAGCCTCTACAAACCTTTGCGGGAAAAGAATTGGTGGGGTATATGGAGGAAGAACAACAACAGTTGCTTCATTCTCTACCTCTATGACAACCTCCCTTTCGGATGGTGTCGGTGGATTTTTCTCTAAACTTTCCTCACCAGAACTCTCATCATTCTCATTATCACTCTCCTCAACCTCATTATCACTCTCCTTAGGATTTTTGAGTTGTTTTTCACTACTAGTTGTTATAACATACGCATTCTCCTCAGGGGAGGGTTCTATAGGTGTCAGTGCAAGTAGTAAGATTTGGGTCTCCAATGCCTCGGTGTGAGTCACAAGGGACTCGACCATAGTGTTCATCTGCCAAAGGGTTTCATGAGTATCGAGATGTTGTCTTCTAAGATCTTCATTATGGAGAGTTTGGGTCTCCACAAAGTGCTCCATCATAGATTCTAACCTAGAATTAGTTGTTGTTTCAATGAAATTCTCCATTAATGTTTCAAGGTTGGGATTGACGGATTCTTGTGGTTCCTCAAAATATAGGGAGTGGTAATTTGGGTGGAAATGAGTTAGTGACGCGTTGAAATCCTCCATTAGTATTTCGAGATTGGAATTATGTGATTCTTGCGGTTCCTCAAAATTTTGGGAATGGTAATCATAGGAAAATTTTGGTTGCGGGTCCTCAAAATATTGGGAGTATTGCGGTTGATAATTGTAGAGAAAATTTGGGTGCGGCTCCTCAAGATATTGTGAGTGGTTATCATAGAGAAAATTTGGGTGATACATAGTTTTTAATTTTTTAATTTTTTTATTATTATATATTTTTTTATAGGAGTGCCTTAGTATATACGGTGCAACAACGGAATAACAATATTGACTGTTGGTCCCCGGCAACGGCGCCAAAAACTTGATGCGTCCACAAGTGCACGGAAATATCGAAGTAATATAAAAGATTGTCGAACCCACGTAGACCAATATCAACCTATCATTATCTATCGTTGCTTTGCAAAGCTAAGGCTAATGAATGATTGATTAAGGGGAAACTCAGACTAAAACTAGAATAAAACTTAGAAAAATATGAAAGAAAAGAGAGAGACCGGAATGTGAATTTCGTGTACCTCAGGCACTCAGCAATTGGTTGGCGCTAATTTACGTATGTTCCGTAGAAAATATTGGTTTAAAGACTCCGCCTCACACTCTCGTGGTTATTGACTAAAGCCACATCTCCTAACCACAGGATTTTGCTCTCGCTCGCCCGTTTTAATTAGAAAACGTATTTTGAAAATCAATTAGATCCTAATCGATACCTAAAGCGCTCTCGCTGTTTTTAGGATCAATGCCCCGTTCCCACTATCTGGTTCGATCCCCACGCTCTCGCAGTGCCGGCTCTAACCTTTATTAGCTTCTCACTCTCGTGACGAAACAATGTTAAATAACCTCTCACTCTCGTGACGAAGTTATTTAAATTAAACTTAGAAACAAAGACCAAAACTGAATTTATTATAAGTTAACGCTAATTTAATTACCGAGTCCCGTCGGAACGACGGTCCTCACAAACCGGACTCTAAACATTTAGCCGGACATAGAATTAAATGAAAATAACACAGACATGGTAATTAAATTTGAAAGCATTACGATAACTAGTGTAGGAAAACGATAAACAATAATAATAAGCAATGCAATAAAGAACCTGTAAAGACTCGAAGCAGAATGTGGAAAATAAAGAACTTGAATTAACTTAAATAATGACAACAAGCTTTGATCCAAGCGTTACAAATTAAAGGCCTAAATACTAATGGTGTGGTAGTTCCTCAATGTGAGATAACTACCACTTTTACAATGGTAATTTACTGCCTAAAACCATGAACAGCGCTTTCGCGCCCAGAAACTTGGATGCCTCAAAATAACAAGGGAAATCATATATAGAGAGGGAGATTCCATTTTGTAACTTCCATAGAGCATAAGTGAGTGGTGGAGAAAGTGGGAGGTTGGAGAAGTCTTCGGAGAAAATGTAAACGTGTGAAAGTTGATCCTCTAAAACTTCGTGACCACGTTTCTGCTCAACGTATTAAACCTGTTTTGGACGCATGACGATCGTGAAGCTTCTGTTACGCCCGTGATGAATTTTGTGTCTGCCACGGTCGTGGTGGACCTGCCACGGTCGTCACACCAGCAGAATTTGGATTCTGCTATTTTCTGCTCTTTTCTGCATATTTTCTTCCTTGTTTTGCTTCTTTTCTCCACTTTGCATACTTTTAACTTGGAAATAGAAATACCTGCAAAAACACTTAAATATTCTCGAGAAAATCGGATATTAGACGAAAACGATATAATAATTGAATGTAAATCAAGGCCAAAATACGATACATTTTCGTGTTATCAACAATCCTCTATCCAGACACAACCCTGATCTTTGCGGAGAAGCTTGAAGATCGGCGCACATGTGGCGGTCATGTTGGATATAAATCGGGAAATATAATTCAAACGTCCCAAGAATCCCCTTACTTTTTTCTGTTTTGGGCGCATGCATTTCCTGAATAGCTTTAACTTTACCAATATCAACTTCAAAGCCTTTCTGACTGACAATAAAGCCCAACAACTTTCCAGAACGGACACAAAAGTGCATTTATTAGGATTCAAACGGAGCTTAAACTTTCTCAAACGTTGAAACAACTTCAATAAGTACTCAATATGATCTTCTTCAGTCTTTGACTTACAAATCATATCATCCACACAGACCTCAATTTCTTTATGCATCATGTCATGGAACATAGTGGTCATAGCTCTCTGGTACGTTGCACTAGCATTTTTCAAACCGAAGGGCATCACTCTGTAATAGAATGTTCCCCAGGGTGTAATGAATGTTGTCTTTTCCATATCCTCGGGCGCCATTTTTATCTGATTATAACCGAAAAATCCATCTATGAAATAAAAGATATTGAACTTAGCAGTATTATCTGCCAACATATCAATGTGCGGTAATGGAAAATCATATTTCGAACTTGCTTTATTCAAATCTCTATAGTCAACGCACATTCAGACTTTTTCGTCTTTATTCGAAACAGGCACAATATTGGCCACCCATTGAGGATACTCAGCAATCACAAGAAAACCAGCATCAATCTGCTTCTGAACCTCCTCTTTGATCTTCACAGCCGTGTTGGGATGAGTTCTTCTCAATTTCTATTTAACTGGCGGACATTCAGGCTTTAATGGAAAACGGTGCTCCACAATATCAGTATCAAGACCAGGCATGTCCTGATAGGACCAAGCAAACACGTCAACATATTCTCTAAGAAGCTCTGTCATCCTCTTCTTAACATCTGACTGAAGCAGTACCCCAATCTTGACTTCTTTTCTATTTTCCTCCTAACCCAAATTAACCAATTCCACCGGCACTTTATGAGGCTGAATGGCTTTTTCCTCGTGCTCAAGCAACCGAGAAATTTCATCTGGAATTTCCTCAATATCCTCTTCTTCAGCTCCAAACACAAGGAACTCAAAGTTGGGAGAGGGCATAGGGTCATTGTTTTCAATGGATTTAACAATCAATCTGCACAATAATTTATGTTTGATTTTAGAATATGAACGAGAAGTGCAAGTATCATGCAGATAAAAGTGATTATCACATTATTATTTTTTTGGTTTTTTTTGTTACCATTTTTCAGAAATAAAGCAAAAAGGGAAAACATAATATGGATAAACAAAATAACATTTTATTGATGATGATAATAGTTGAAATAAAGCCCTCACAAACTCACTTTCACCTTGGGCAGAGTGAAATGATTTTTTGAAATAAACAAAAACAAATTATTTTGAAATATGAAAAGCAGTGGGAACATCTACAACTATCCAATTCTGGCAGATCTGTCCATGTGTCACGAAATTGGGAAATTCTTCCTCTAGATCATCTTCAATGATGCCATTGACTTCATATTCAGGTTCTTTAAGCCTAGGTCGGGGGGAATAAAAGGGTACATATGCATCTTCTGTCTCAGAAAAGTATCCAGGACCATCAAGGTATGGCTCCCATTCCTGAGGACCAATCTCATATTCTTGGTCGTCTTTAATGATTGTAGCAATGGAGTGATCTTTGTTGATGAATTCGACACTGTGAAAGGCCTCATTAATACGCTTCAAGTCTCTTTTAACTGTACCAGGCACAAAGCCTAAACCATTTATGTCTTTATTATCAACCACATCAATAACTCGGTCTCAACCGTCAGACCGACCAGTCTCTAATACATGCAGAGCATCTTTCAAAGAAGACATGGGCAGCCCATTCTTCTTAACGGCTTTATCATCACCAGAAAGTGCTTGGAACGGAGTTCCAACAGTTTTGTCGGCATCAACATATGAAAAGTATGAAAGATGGCTCACCAACAATGTTTGTTCATCTCCAATAATTACCAGCTTGTCATTCTTAAAAAATTTCAATTTTTGATGAAGAGTTGAGGTTACTGCCCCAGCTTCATGAATCCAAGGTCGGCCAAACAGAAAAGTATAAGCAGGACGAATATCCATTTCTTGAAAAATGATTTGGAAGAAGCATGGTCCTATTTTGATTGGAAGATCAACCTTTCCAATCACAGTTTTTCTAGATCCATCAAAAGCTTTAACCACAACCCCACTATACCTCATGAGAGCACCTTGGTACGACAACTTTGACAAAGTGTACTTTGGCAACACATTCAAAGAAGAGCTTATATCAACCAGCACATTGGAATGTGCATCTTCTTGACAGTTTATAGAAATATGTAAGGCCAAATTGTGATTTCTCCCCTCCTCGGGTAACTCTTCATCACAGAAACTCAAATTATTGCATGCTGTGAGGTTGGCAACAATTCCATCAAACTGATTAACAGTCACGTCATGCTCAATATACGCTTGTTCCAGCACCTTCGGCAAAGATTCCCTATCAGCCTCAAAACTCATCAATAGGGACAACACTGAAATCTTAGACGGGGTATGCAAGGGTTGATCTACCACACTGTACTCACTCTTCTTGATCAATTTCAATACCTCATCCTCATTAGTTTTCTTATTCAAACCACTTGACTGGACGGAAATATCAACAACATTCTCACTTTGAAGTTGTTTCTTAACATCAGCATTTTCCACCCTCTTTGGAGGCTCAGAAGCATAGACACGACCACTTCGGGTCACCCTACTAACATCAGTGATGCTTACCACAGAAGACAAAGAAGGAATAGGAACTTCCTTACCATCTTCTACCATGGTAGCATTGTATTTATATGGAACAACCTTGTCAGATTCATACGGTACTGCATCGGGTAATCGAATAATAAAAGGTGTCATAGCGGACTTCTGACTATCATAAGATATAATAACTCGTTCAGGAATATTAAAGTGTGGCATAATAACATTCACCTCATATTCATATTCATCTCTCTTTATAGTAACCTCAACCAAATTCCGATTCATCATCTCTTGAATGTCCCTTTTCTCTATCACACAACCACGCAGGTTCATAGAATAGATGCAACAAGCTGCATAATCAAGATCAATATCATGGGATTCACTCAAAAGTGCATGCATTTCCATAAGTGATCTTTGAATCCAACGGATATAATAAATCTTGAATGTACCGGGGAAACCTTGAACCATATTGACAGACGCCTTACCATGATTGGGCAACATGTTTGATTGCACATTAGGATTGGTGTCTTCGAAAGTCAAAATACCACTTCTAACTAACCTTTGCACTTCCATCTTCAATGGATAACAATTCTCAGTGTCATTCCCAGCTCCTCCCTGATGGAAAGCACAATGAGCCTCGAGCTTATACTACCACGACGAATCTTTTGGAGCAAGAGGTAGTGCACGGATTTGAACAAGGTTCTTTTGAATCAAACTAGGAAGAAATTCCGAGTAGGTCATTGGAATGGGATCAAAGTTCTTCTTAAAATGGCCATGTTGATTGTTCCTTTGGTGAGAGCGTTGTTGGGCAGGAGTTGTCGGAACAACAAGATTTGAATTGATAACAGGCATAACGGATGCAACATGTTGCTAATGACTGTTTCTATTGTGAGGTCTTCTATATTTCTCTCGAGAAACGACATTGGTCTCTCCTTATTTCTTCTTGGTAAATCCTCTGCCATATTTCTTGGAAATTCCAGCAGAATTACCATCTTTTGACAAACGTCCTTCACGGACACCTTCTTCCAATCTCATCCCCATATTCACCATCTTAAAGAAATCACTCGAGGCACTAGCAATCATATGCTCATAATAAAAAGGACTCGGAGTTTTCAAGAAGATTTTGGTCATCTCTTTTTCTTCCAAAGAAGGATTAATAAGAGCAACAATCTTGCGCCACCTCTACGCGTATTCTTTGAATGTCTCTTTATCTTTTTGAGCCATTGCTCGAAGCTGATCACGATCAGGAGCATATCCACATTATACTTATAATGCTTTACAAAAGCCTCACCCAAATCTTCGAAAGTGAGAATTTGAGTGATGTCGAGCCCCATGTACCATTTCAAGGCTGCGCCAGACAAACTATCTTGAAAGTAGTGAATGAGAAGCTGATGATTATTAGTCTGAGTCAACATCTTGCAGGCGTACATAGTCAAATGGCTCAATGGACAAGAGTTACCCTTATATTTTTCAAAGTCGGGGACCTTGAACTTATGTGGGATATTTACATTAGGAGCTAGGCATAACTCATGGGCATTCTTCACAAACAGTTTTTTACCCCTCAAAGCTTTGATTTCTTTCTGCATTTCAGCAAATTGATCTTGAATCTCTTCCATTTTCTCATAAGCACTGACATTCTCGCTCGGGGCGGTGTGGAAAATTGGTTCTTCACCAAAAGGAATGGTATGAACCACAGGCGGTGCTACAGACATCACAGGATGGACGGTGGGAGTAGCTGTAACTTTAGGAGGTAGTGGTGGTTGATAACCTTCAGAAACAAAGTTATGAGGCATTCCCCAAGGGAAGCCATGAGGCATGGAGTGTTGAGGAACACTAGCAGGTGCCACAAAGATGAGCGTAGAGACAATCTCATAAATGACTATCCTTTGCACAGGAGTCGAAAACGGAGGAGGAGGGGGTGGCTGATTCTGAGCAGCCACCAATGCTTCCATCATAGCAGTGAGTCTTTCCAAACTATCCTTCAGAGTTGTTACTTCCTCACGAAGCTCACGGTTCTCTTGTTACAATTGATCCATCTTTTTCTTCAGATTAGCTCGAGTATTATACTGGTGCGGCAACTTGGTTGAATGAAAACCAAGAGAAACATAAGACACCTGGAAAAGGAAAAACACAATGCACAATAATGTGAATGCAAATGTTTTATTCAGCTTTCAAGGATCTTTAAAATATAAATCAATTGCAAACATTGTAAAGAAATAACACTTTTTGAAATACTGATAAACATCTCATTTTATTGAGGATCAAAATACAATAAGAAAGAGCTACACTTGGAAGTACAAGTTACAGAGTATCAAAATACAATAAGAAAAAGCTAGATCCTAAGGATCCTAAGGAGCATCTAATGACGATCCAAGCTTATACTTCCTTCGGAGTCTCTTAATCTCTCTCTCATAGTTGTCCTTTATGGCAGCACTCTCTAACACTAGCTGATCCATAATACCCTTCCAAGCACCGTAAGTAGGAGGATACGATGATGAAGTAGTAGAGGAAAATAAATCCTCTCCGTGTCTCTTCATAGCACGTTGCTCAAGCAACTCAATTAAGTCATCTTTCTCCTTCATCTGCTTTTGCAACTCTAACTTCTCAAGGTTTGAAGCGTGAAACTTGGATTCCCAAAGATCTTTTTCTTCCTTTATCTTGGCCAAACCATCTTGAAGAGTCTTCACATCATCAGAAGGAATAGGGAGTGGTGTAGCGACCATTGTAGACATGGGTTTCTCAAAAGGATAAGGCATTTTGAGCTTCTTAGCTCTCTCTTTCACCCAAAGAGTATAAGGTTCCAAGGCAATGCAAACTTGTTTCCCAAGCTGTCATCTACCCATCCTATGAATCTTAGTCCAAGAATGAGTCATTCTTCCCCTCAAACCAAAAGAGTCATCCCCTTCTTGGAAAAACAAACCCTCTAATATAATATTTTTAGGCTTATCCTTCAACAAATAACCAAGATGACGACAAGCTAAACTCGGGTTGTAGTTAATTCCACATTGTGTACCAAGAAGAGGCACATTGGAGAATTCCCCACAACTATCAA
Source organism: Lathyrus tuberosus (assembly GCA_022829125.1). NCBI lineage: Eukaryota > Viridiplantae > Streptophyta > Magnoliopsida > Fabales > Fabaceae > Lathyrus > Lathyrus tuberosus. The sequence goes on from JALAZF010000559.1 coordinate 1,521,993, forward strand.
TAATCTGGACATTCTCATAAATAGAAAAGGACCAAGTAATGTCAACATGAGTAAGGGACATGATCCTCTGAGACCACCTTAAGCAACTCTTGTTCTCCTTAAAAGCAGATGACTATGGCAAGTGTGAAATAAACCACTTGTACATCAAAGGTGTGCAACAAATGATGGTACCATTCCCCTTATAAGTCCTATGATGGATGTAAAGTCAGAACAGGGTTCCCAATCAAGAAAATCCTAATAGCGTTAACATCCACAAAGTTGTCAACATTAGGGAATAAGACTAGTTTATAGATAAGCAAAGCAAATATAGCCTCAAACGCCAATGTGCTACCAACATTAGCAAATAAAGTGGCTTTCCCAATCAAGAACTTAGAAGTCAAGCCCTTGATGCCTCCCTTAACCATAAGATTAGCATCTATATCACATTTTGTCAAATGGGTGGCTGCATCAATATCTTGGGTCTTAAAAACTTCCTCCAAACCAGTATAAGGAACCTTCTCCAAAACTGGTATACCCAACAGATAAGCATACTCCAAAGTTGGCATGAGCTGGTAATCAGGAAAAGTAAAGCATCGGTAGACAGGATCATAGAATTGCACAAGGGTGTTCAGAATTACATCTTTAATGTTGGTAGAAACAACAGATAGAAGTATTCCATGACGAGACCTGAAGTTTGCATGATCAACTACCAAGGATGCTAGCTTTTTCAAATCTGTAAGATCGGGAGCTCGAAAACCGTACTTCTGAGTGTTTCTCCTTCCAATGTCCATGATCACAATATCTGCGATGTTTGCAAAGGAAAATCTCTAAGATCCATGAAAACTGATTGAAACAAAATGTCTATGAATGCATGAGCGCATGCATGCAACAACCACAAACAAGATCACACAAAACACACAGGTTCAAGGTTCCGAGACACGAGCATGGAGCCAAGGGTAAGAACCAACCCACAATGGTATGTACTAAAGTTATATCAGCACCTGTAGAACAAGGTTCTAAAAAATTCCCAGAGTCATAATTCCATCTTTCAGATATTATCGGCTTAAACGATTACTCGTTAGCCAACAATATTCTCAAGAGAAACTTGTCTGAGTGTGGTATCGCGTAACAACTGATTCAAGTCTACACCTGAACAGCCACCGCACCACGTCCTAATAAGGCCATGATGGGTTAAAGGGTTCTAAGGTCCTCAGCTTCTCAGGCTCCCAGGTCGAAAAAAGTAATGCCAAATACGACTACTTGTATGACATCAGTAATCCCAAAGGGGCATCCACTGAGCGGGGGATCTCAAGCCAGCTTAGTAAGGTCTACTCCACGTAAGCTAAACAAGACTATACCACCCTTCTATTATAAGTGCACTCAAATCCGGGTATAGGACCTATCTCACCACACAGAGATCACCAAGCACCCAAACAGAACAAGCAATAACAAACAAATCAAACAAATAAGCGCAAATAAGACAAAGTAGGCTGAAACCACTAAGAACCAGACTCTCTAGTAGAGTCGCCACTTTTCTGTAGCGGGGAAATTTGTGAGTGTAAGCTATTGATTAACTTAACTAAAAAATTCAAGAGTCACCGCCGCAATTTTATTTTATCCAAAAGGAAAGGAAAAAGAGCGAACAAAACCTAAGCAAGTTATAAAACAAGAACAAAAGAACAGAGACTGGGTAAGAGGGTTGGTTACGCTAAGGGAAGGTGTTAGCCCAAAATGTCTATAGAACTCTATAGGAACCCTTTGAAATATCTACGCTTTTTGGTTTGAAAAAGTTTGTTTGAAATGAGATTGGGGAGATGAGAAGAGAAGTATTTTTTAAGATTTTTGTGTTTGAAGATACTTATCGCCTCATGCCTACGTACCCACAAAGTGCAATATAGGATCAAAATCTCGTAGTTCGTGGTACAAATAACAAAATTGGTTTGTTATGGTTGATTTTAAATGAAAAGACAAGTCGTCATTTTAAGGAGAAAACTACGACTAGTCGCCCACAAGTATAAGAAAATAACATTTGCATCATCTTAAGATGGAGGATTTTTGCTTGGATTAGAATCAACAAGTCTATCACTCAACATCTAAGTGGAAAATGTCAACATCTTAAATACTATAGGGAATAGGAGAATTACATCTCAACTATGAAAATGACACATGTCAAAACCTTTTGAAAAGTTTTAAAAGAAAAAGTGCACAAAAGCACAAAAGTTTGAATGAGGTGAAGTGTTTTTTATGTCTTTTTTGAAATTAGTCCAAGTATGATTAACATTAATTGACATTTATTAAAGAAAACAAAGTTTGAAAATCACTTGACCAAAGTAAAGGTTTTTTTTATGAAAGAGGTTTAATTTAAAAAAAAAACAAGAAGGTTTTGAAAAAGAGAGAAGATTTTGAAAATTAAAGAAGGGGTGGAGAAGAAGTGACTATCCTAAAGCAAAAAGATAAAAGCTAAGGATAAGAACGGTCTAACCACACAAGTAAGCTCCATAACATAAGCGTTTTTTCCTTTAGATTAGGCCTTGATCAAGATAGATCTTCAAAAGAGAACTCCAAGTACCCAAAAATCCAAAGTTTACCATCACAAACTTCCAAGCATAGGTTAAGATCCTAGTTCTAAGTCCAAAGTTCCATGTCCAATGCAAAGGATAGTAACCATAGTCCACAATTAAGAGAATAAGTTTTTTAGGGGTTTAAGCCTTTATTAATATTTTTTGGTCCAAATGGACAAAAGAAAAAAAAAAGCATAAACATAAACAAATGGTCCAAGTAGACAAAGGGAAAATAGCGGAAACATAAACAAATAATATGATATGACATGATAACATAAAGCATAAAAAAAATTAAAGAGAGATAAGGAGCAAGAAGGAAGCATAAACATAGCACAATTAATATACAATATAGAGCAATAGTGATCCAAAATGAGAGAACAAGTTTTGTTGTTTTTTCGGAAATGCTCAACTAATCATCCATGAGAATGAAAACATGGTCTCATACATTACCATGGGGAGGGCTCCAACTCGGATAAAATCAACGAGTATGCCAACCAACCCCCACGGGTAACAAGAAAAATCCAATATATTTCAAACAACGCCATGGAAGAGTAAGAGACTGATAATTCACTTACAAAACACACCGATTTTCTGATTTCAGGTCCAATTTAGTGCTATGTTAAGCAATCGTAATCGGACTTATATAGAAGCCACGACTATCTGAGGTCGGTCAATAACAATGTTTGTGTTAATACAAGTTAGAGAAATGACATGTAAATCATTCTCCTAAAACTTGCCACACTAAAAGAAAAGAGATAGTGGTCTCATCTCGATCATAACTTCAAAGAAAAGTCTAATGATATGTAAGATTTTCATTTACCAAAAGAAAAAGAAGAAGAAGAGGGGAAGGGAAGCCAAATTGAATTACAATATTTGAATTATTCCATCTTTAAGTTCCATCACTCTGCTTGGTGGATTAAGGTACTAAACCTATCACTAATTCAAAGCACCTAAAATGAATCCAATGATCCACTTAAAGATAGATTTGAACTAATGAAGGTTTATCCAACCTCATCTAACACCCAAAGTCCGTGGAATTTAAAGAGAAATTTAATCAACATACACTACAATTTAAGGCAAAACCAAAGGAAATGGAAGAAAAAAGGAAAGAACTTAAAACAGTCCCACAACAAGCCAAAAAACACAAATCTGGCACTGGTTAATCGATTAACCATTTGCATGTACAAATGTGTTAATCGATTAACACTGGCAGGACAACAACAAAAAAATTTGAAAAAAAAATCAGCATTCATGATTCAATAATTTCTTCAAATATCTCATGATCATGAATATAATTGAGCACGAAAATTCAAGTAAAACAATAGCAAATAACACCAATAAAACACAATTTGCAAGATCTAAAGATTAAGCAACGAGAATCAACAAGAGATCACATTGTGGAAGATGAATCAAGCACAACAATGGTGGAACAAGAGTTTCCCACTTCCAAATCTGAAAATGCTTCAAATCAACTTCAAGAACCACTCTCCAAAGCCTTGATCTATAGAAATTGATGATGAAAATGTGTTTGGATGGAGGTTTAGCTCAAAGATTAGTAAGCTTCAATGAAAAGCTTGCTAACTTTTAATGGAAGAAAGAGCTTTGGTGAATTTGGGTAGATGAAGAAAAATGAGAATGAGGAAGAATTTGACAAGGTGAATATGGCTATCAAAACCTTCTAGAATGAATGAAATAAGGTCTCTATTTATAGAATTTAGGCTTGGGAATTTTGGTGGCTTAGCTTGGTTTGGATCCAAAATTAGGCTTGGAATTTGAATTTGGAGGCAAAATCAAAATCAAGTGGTGATTAATGAGGGTGTATGGTGGGAATTAATTGTGATTATGTGGGGGAATTAAAATGAGGTTATCTAGAATATTCTCATGATGAAACAAGTGAAATTTGGTGCCAAATACTGCAGATTTTAAAAATTTTATTTTTAGCCAAAAAACACACTAGTTAATCGATTAACCATTTGCATGTACAAATGTGTTAATCGATTAACACAGTGAAAAGTGAGAAAAATGGCTTTTTGCCGTGCTGTCTTGGCTCTGGCTCGATTCTTTTTGCTTGTCAAAGAAGGCATGGAAATAAACACATGAACCTTTGAGTCTCGAATAATAGTCAATTAAATCTTGGGAAACTATTGATCAAATAATTTTGAATTGTTTGCAGATCAACTTTGACTTTGTTCAGGTGAATTTTATTTGAGCTGTGGAACTGGTATTTGACATTCTTGATCCAAACCTCTTCTTGAAAAAATTAGTAAAGGGAAAACAAACGTATTTTTTTGGATTTTATTTAAGGGTTAGTAAACATAAACATAAACAAACATCAAGCAAACAAGAAAACATGGGTGCTCGGTGATCTCCCTCAAGAGCAAACCTACAGAGGAGGGTAAGAGAACCAAAGCTCGTGATCTTGTTTGTGGAATGAGATGCAAATGATAACATGTGGGATCTTAGGGGTAAAAATTAGGGTATTACAGTGTGAGACTTGCACACAGATCTAACATAGTGGAAAATCCTTCAAGGTGTGAAGGGACTAGATATACCCTGGGTTGATAAGGAGAACTATGATAATTCATTGTATTCATGTATTTTCCAACACTTTAATTTTCTGCACTTTATATTGCTAAGAACATCTCTTTTTTTTATCCAGAGAAAATTAATAACATAGCGCTAAATAGGGAAAAATTGGGAAATCTTAATTCACCCTCACTTCTTAGGTTGCATCTCGTAATTACAATCGACATCAGAGCAAGTTAATATAACTTTCTCCTAGATCCAAGTGGATATGGCTTCCATAAAATCGTTCTTAACAAATGGTGGCAACACCAACAAACCACCATGTTTCATTGGTGAATACTATGATTTATACAAAACTCGTATGCAAATGTAATTAGAAGCACAAGGTGATAAAATGTGGAGTACTGTCAAGGATGGACCCTTCATTCCTATAACTGTCATAAATAATGTAGAACAACCAAATGTACATGGTTTGTAGAAAAATGACGACATGAAGAAAGTGAAGTATGACAAGAAGGTAAAAAAAAAAATACTTGCATCTGCCTTAGGAATGGACAAATTTTTCCGAGTGTCAAATTGCAAAATAACCAAGGAAATTTGGGATACATTGGAAGTAACACACGAAGGAACTGAAGAAGTCAAAATATCAAAATTGAACACTTTATCTAAAGAATATGAATTGTTCAGAATGCTACCCTATGAAAGTATTCTTGATATGCAAAAAGGTTCACCATCCTAACTAATCACTTGACCCCCTTGGAAAAATATTCCCCAATGACGAACTAAACTTAAAAGTCCTTGGATCACTGTCTAGAGTATGACAACCAAAAGTGACGACAATATCTGAAAACAAGTGTCTTTCTAAAATGTCATTGGCAACATTATTTGGCAAACTTCAAGAGCATGAAATTGAACTTGATCGATTAGAAAGACATGAATTGGCTCATGATAAATTGGAGAAGCATGAAGGGCATGAATTTAAAGTTAGATCTCTTTCTTTGAAGTGTAAATATTATAGTGATCAAGAAGAAGAATCTCAATCCAAATATGATGCACTAATCAAGAAATTTGAAAAAAAAATTAAGAAAGAAAAAGACAAAGGAAATTAGTCCAAGAAAATGATCAACTTTAAGAAAAAAAGTTACTTGTTTTGAATTTGGAAGAAGATGTCATTCACTTCATTGCATATCTGAAAATGTCAAGCGAAAAATTGGATAAAACACCACCTTGCATGATCTTCTTCTTCATGCTGAAAAAAAGCCTCCATTTCTCAAAACCCTTAAAAAGTTCCTCTCATTATCAATCAAATTTTCAACACGGAAACATCATTCTTGTATTTCATCGCATCAAATTGAGCAAAAGAAGTTGGAATTGCAGGTAAATTTCATTCATTTTATCCATCATTCCTTTCATTAATCTAGTTTTTAAGCTAAAAAAAGAAAGTTGAGTCCGAATATGCATCTTCAGACGAAGTTTGGTGTGGTTCAGATATGCATATTGAGATTGTCTTGATAGTTTGAGTTTTGAATATGTTTTTTTTTATGTTATTGGTATTATTAGATATGGTGCACATGAATATATTTTCCAAAGCTATTGTGAGTTTGGATGTTAAACCGGTTGAAGTGAAGCATGATGTTAAACCAGACGAAGTGAATGATGATGTTAAACTGGGTGCTCGACAGGTCGTTAATGAGGTAGATGTTCGTGCACAATTTATGAATAAACAAAAGTTTATAGTTCGTGAACATATGCTATAACAGGTCTGCGCTGAGGCCAAGAAATTGGGGTTTGGCATTGTAATTGGAAGGCCTGACAATGGTTCGGATATAAGACAAGCATTTGTAATAAAGAGATGCGAAAAAAGTGACATGTATAAACTACGAATTAGGAAGTTGAAACGAGATGGCACATGATCAAGAAAATTTGAGTGTCCATTTAAATTGTATGAATACGTATTGCGGATGAAACATGGAAATTTAATGTGATTTCCATTATATATAATCACACCTTGACTGACAAGCTAGCCAGTCAACCCATTGTATGTCAACTTGTTTATGAGGAGAGGGAACTTGTTTTAGACATGACATTAAACATGGTGGAGCCAAAAAACATACTCGCATCTTTGAAATGGAAAAGACCTCTAAGTGTTTCAAATATCAAGAAAATATACAATGTGCGTGATCAAAACAACAAGGTTGTAAGAGGACCAAGATCTGAGATGCAACAACTATTGAAACTTTTGGAAGATGATGCATGTGTTTTTAGGTACAAAGTTTGTGAGGATAAAGTCACTATTCGAGATATATTTCGGAGTCATCCAGATTCCATCAAGTTGTTCAACACTTTTCCTACCGTGCTTATAATTGATTTAACATACAAAACAAACAAGTATAGACTTCCTCTCCTAGAAGTTATTGGTTTTACTTCTACGGAGATGACTTTTTCAGTCATTTTTGCATTTTTGGAATCTAAAAAAGAGGATAATGTTACATGGGCTTTGAAAATATGCAAGACTATGTTGAAGGATCAAGAAAACGTGCCATAGGGAATAATCATAGATCGTGACAACACATTGATGAATTCGGTTGTATGTTAGGTGTCAAACACGCCTTATATTTCTCATTTATACTTGGCATTTTTCAACTCTTTTATGTTGAATGGTTGGATTTTATTCTTGAATGTTGTCATTCTTCAAATATTGTGAAAATACCTATGGTACTTGTAATTTGTTTGTTATTGTGCAGAAAAAGGCATTAAGTCATCAAAGAAGTTAGACACAAAGAAAGTGATCCAAGTTGCCAAAGAAATAAAGAAACTTCAGTAAGTTCGCTTTGCGAACTTGCCAGCGAATGTTCGCTGGGCGAACATATGGCGAAGCTCCAGCAAACACTCCCAGACTTGAGGCAGTAAGAAAAGGCACCTAAGTTCGCAGTACGAACTTCTAGCAAATGTTCGTTGTTTCATCGCCCCAGCGAAGGCCTGGCGAAGGACATCATGAAAGAGACAGTGGCTAAAGGCACCTAAGTTCGCTGTACGAACTTGTAGGTGAATAGTTCGCTTTACGAATAATTATTTGCATTGCGAACTTATATAGAATATCAGAGGCGGTTTAACTATGCAGAGGCACATCAGGTGCCTATTTGATAGTTCGCTAGGCGAATAAAACGTTCGTAGTGCGAACAAGACAGATTTCAAGTGATGTATAAAAGCACTTTTTGTTATTTCTTCAGATCATAACCTATTTTTCTCACACCATAACCTAAGTTTCTGACTTTTCTTCATCCAAGAGTAATATTTCACCAAGAGAAGCTGGATTTGCATCCGATCTCGATTATTTGACGCAAATGCTTTTTCATCTCCTCCCGATACTTGTGACGCAAGCTACCATGACAATGTGTAGCTAAACACCTTTTGTGTCAAGATTAGAGGTAGTTAGTCTTGCTTGTATGTATTTCTTTTGATCTTTTGTATATGAACAAGGTTGATGATCAATATATGATGAAGTTGTTTGCTTTTAATGTCATATTTATGGTTTGAATCACTCTAGACATAGATTTTCCAAATCTTGACCTAATATCTTCATCTCTTAAAAACCAAACTCTAGACATATATTTGGGGTTTAATATTCGCTTTGTATTGATCTTAACGTTTGTTGTTTCGATTGTTAGCGTGAGACATCATCTAACGATTTAAACAACAACACCCACGAATTTGCTTTAGACATAAACTGATTTACGAGGATACGTGATTGTATTGATCGAAACTAAGTTTATATGCTTGATTAATCGGATACGTATGAAAAGGATTAGTGAAATCTAGTCTTGACATGCTTTTCTCAAAACTAAAACATCTTTGTTCTAATTTACTTCTTGTAACACCCTAAAATTTGCCTTGTTGTTTTTAGCTAACTGGCTTATGTTTCTTTTCATTTCTTGCATTAGCATTTGTGCATAGCATTGGTTCTTAGCATGGGATCAAGGTACTTGGTCCATATTCTCAAGTCTCGAGCTTCAAGGTGGTTCAAAAGGTTCATTATATCTTCATGAGATCAAGATTGGCAAAGAATTTCAAGTGATTCCTTCCCTCCTAATCAGGGGGGCCAGTTAGGGTTTTTAAGATCAAGAGGACTTCTTGAAAGGCTTGGTGTGTTCAAGCATGCTCCTGTGGTTTTCTTTATGCTCACAAGTGCTCATGGATGAGGGTTTGGTCATTGATTCATTGTGGAGGATGTTCAGTGGATCAGTTGCTTGTGAACTAAGCAAAAGTCAATTGTGAAGGAGAAAGTCAACTGTGGAATTTTGAGGTTCTTTTCATGATTTTCAAGGTCTCACATCCTCATATGGCCTCCAATTGTCAAGATTTGTCCCATTTATCAAGAATCAAGAGGTTGTACAAAGGTTACTAAATTTGGAAAATGACCCATAATTGAAACTTTCCATTTTTGGCAATTTTTCTTCCACATTCAACTTGACTTTTCATCATTAAGGAAGCTCCAAATGAATTTTCCTCCAACATGAAAGTTGAAGATCTTTCTCTCCCATTTCTAAAAAGTACTAGACCATTTCCATATCATTTGTGGAACTCTAGTTATGGCCAAAACAATGCAAGGTGCTTTTCATGGATTCCTTATATGTCAAATTTTCCACTTTTTGCATTTTTGCACAAATGGACTTGTAATGTTCCCAATTACTTCATGTCACATTATAATATCAAAATACAAGTCAAGAAGATAATTTGTGGCTTTTGAATCAATTCATGCCATGCCATATTTCTCATTATTCTCACAAAGTGCAAAAATGCCAAATTAATTCAAAGCTTGCAAACCAAGAAAGTGCAAGGCCCAAAATCAATCCAGAAGTGGTATGGGAGTAAATTGGAGGTGGATTATGCCGAGAACAAGGGATTCCCACGTGCAAATTAGTGGTGGTGGTGCAAAATGCATTTTTGTAATTTCACTCAAATCTCATTAACAAGAGCTCTAATCACTTCCTAATCTCAATCAGTGAACTAATCAAGAGTATATAACCTTACTCATACCCTCACAGCTAGGGTAGACACTCACATTTTCTCAGTTTCCATTTTTCACTCTCCACTTTCTCACTTTCGTTTCTCCTTCTCCATAAGGTGTTTTTGGGAAATTCTTTCATATTTGGAATCAGTGAAGAGAGTAGAACCAGAATCAACCATCATCTGAAGCTCATATTGAGGTTTTCACCAAGCTCCATTAAAGAAGGTTCAAGTTTAAAACTCAAGATCTAGCACGATTCCAAGCTCTAGTTGCATTTATTTTGCAATTAGAGGTTCTAAGGACTTGATCTGCAGCTTTTGGAAGGCGTTCTTGTGATATTTTAAGTTCTCCAAGATCTCAGGTTAGTGATTTTTTCACCATCACAGAACTTGAATTTTTGATATGCAAAATGATCTATGATGTGCACTGAACATGCTGATATATTTTATTTGAAGTTCGGACGTGTAATTTGTGAGATATGTGGATTTAAAGTTTTAGATCTAAACTTGTTTTCGTTCGATTCTCTTTTTGTGTTTGTTGTTTGTTAAAATGGACTGGATATTCATGATCCTTGCGTTTTTCTGATCAAAATGGAGTACCTATTTGTATTTTCTGGAAAAAGTCACGTCACAGCTCACCGGAGAGGGTGGCCGGAGCCCTAGCTCCGGCGGCTGGAAAATACAGTCCGGCGAGGGGAGTTTTCACGAAGAAGAAGCCAGTTAGCCGTCCGATGGTGTGATCAAAGGGCTGTCAGTGCGCCACCTGGTGTGCATGCTATTCCGCGAAGGGGCACCGTGCGTCCTACCTTCATGGCCATTTGTTTGTGCTTGATTTTCATCTCACGGCTGGATTTTCGCCACCTCATTAATGAGGTCACATGCCAGGCATGTGGCTGGTGTAGCGTGTTTCCCACGTAGTTATGTATGCGCGTGTCCATAGGAGTGTGGCGTACCCATTGAATCCGTCCGTTAATCTCGTTTACTTCATCATGGCGTTGACTGCATTGTGTCCGTTGGATTTATTATGTGGCTGGATTTCGTTTCTGAATCTTTGACTTCCTCCCATGCTCCCTCGTTGACTGAGTTTTTGGACCCTTTTCCACGGGCTTTTCTATGCGCACCCCTGCTTCATGGCCCAATCCACATTTGAACTGGATTTCCTTGCTTATCACACCCCCTAGCCCATGTTCTTCATCTTTATTTTCATTTAATCATTTGCTTTGCATTTTAATTTTTAAAATTACTTTTATGCATCTAAAAATCATACAAAAAATCATGGAACTTATTTTTAGTTTTATCTTTTTTTTCATATTTTATTTTCTCATTTTATTTTTATTTTGGCATCTGTTTTAATTAATTTTTTTATTTCCTTTTCTTATTTGTTTCACTTGCACACACCAACTTGTGAAATTTATTTCTCCTCATCCACAATTCATTTTTGATCCATTCTTTTTGCATCTGTTAGGTGACATTTTAAACTGCATAAAAACATTTTTATTTCATTTTTAAAACTTTTCCATATTGCATTTTGGTCCCTTTCTTTTGCATGTTGAATCATTGTTCTTATGTGACCTTTGTCCAATTGTTTGAGATACTTGGTTTGTGAATTTTGGTTTGATATTTTTGCACTTGTTACTTGACTGAGTTAGCTCCTGTTTGGATATTTTTTGGGATTTTATTAATCCACTTTTCTATTTTTGGTTGAGTGTTGTTTGTGATGCAAGTTTGGTTGAGGTATACTTTGGTACTTGATCTAGTTTGGATGTATTTGCTTACTTGTGATGGAGTGATGCTTAATATGTTTTTAAGGTATGATCATGTACTATTTGAGCTTACTTGTGGCCTTGGAATCATCTCTTTTCACTCATTTTTCTATTTGTTCTTGATTTTACAAAGTGTTGTTATTTTGACTTGAGTTTTGTGGATGTCTTTCTCACTTTTGGTGCATGCTTTGAATGTGTTGCTTGATGATTAATCTTGTATGACTTGAGTTTGGGTTTGATATGACATTGATGTATATGCTACTGCCTCTTGAGTTCTATACTTGTTTTTCATGTTACTTGATCATTGTTGGATGCATTTGGTTTGGATTATGTGATGCATATCATCCCTTTTGCTTTGTAACTTCTTTGGTGCATCGTATTGCATAATGTGAACCTCTTTTGCATATGTGGATTGTTAATGATGATATGATGTGAGTTCTGGTCTTGTTTCATTTTCATCTTGTCTCTTTCATTTCACTTTGGTATGAGATCCATGTGTGTTTAATTGTGCATTTAATTCAAGTGTGCTTGCATCCTTCCATGTTTACCTTTGCATGATTACTTGAAGTGATTTGCATTAATCTTTGAAACATGTTGATTGTTATGAGTTAGACATTTATGATATGATGTACTTGCTGCCCCATCTTGTATCTTATCTTCTCCTTCTCTTTCTCCTTCTTCTCTTTCACTCTTTTCATCCCTCGAGTCTCAAGACTTGTTTAAGTCTTGGACTCTCTCCCGTTAGAGCTACCTAGTCCAACTTAATTTTTGATTAAGCTTGGAGTAGGATTAGCATTAGGCTTTAGGTAGTCATCTCTCCTAAGCCTCACTAACCATAGGACCTCCGTGCATGATAACATTAGGATTCTTAGTCTCCCTTTAGAGTTTCCTTTTGTGTCGCTTCTCTTCTCATCTCAAAACTTCTTCAAGACACGTAATAAAAGTTAACGTGTATTGTGCTTGAGCCTTCTATGTGGGAAGTGGGGAGTGAGGGGCTTCCTCTCATTCTTCTAGGATACCTAGTGTACGTCTTGTTGGGGACGATGCGCGAAGTATTCGTTCCTATATCCAAGACTTGGGTTCAATGCAAGTTACAAAACAACTTAAAAGACACTTCTGTCTAAAAAACACCAAACCAATTAAAATATTTTTATCCTTCGTGATTGTTGGGTTTCAAACTTCTTTTTTCAGAAAGAGCTCGTCGCTCACATAAAAAACACTTACCCATCCGTGGTCGTATCCACGAACTACGTCAGCTCTGATTCCTCTCTCTCGTCCGATTGAGGATACGTAGGCACAAGACAGCGATTGTCTTGGCGAGCAACCTTCCCCCAGTTCCCGTCCAAACTACGTTGACTCTGACTTTCCCATTGCACTGAGGGAGTACGTAGGCCTAGGACAACGATACCGTCCTATCGAGTCACCTTCTTTTTCTTTTCTTCTTCGTTCCTTCGCTTATTTCCTTTCCCGTTCTTTCTCGTTTCCAGTAGCAATGGAGTTCCAGACGACGACACCCTTTGATGCAGACAGCAAGCGTGGATCCCATCGAGTACGATGGACGTGTTGGGTGCTAACACCTTCCCTTCGCGTAACCGACTCCCGTACCCGTTCTCTTGGTCGCGAGACCATGCTCTTTTCCTTTCTCTTCAGGTTTACGCAGTGTTTCCTTTCCCTCTCTTGGGATAAATACACTTTGCTGGCGACTCTGTGTCTTTTGTGCCACTCTCACATTTGTACCGTTGGATGCGAATCTTTCGGGAGCGACAGCTGGCGACTCTGCTGGGGAATCTGGTTGACCTATTACTGGTCCTTCCCCTTTAGCGAGTCAATCCTAGTGCTCGTCTGTTTATCTTCTTTGGGTGTTTGTTTTGTGATGCTTTGCTTTGTTGTATATTACTGTATTTGCTGTTTTATTTATTTATTGTATTTACAGCTTTATTGCATTGCATTTCATTTTATTACTGTCATACTGGATATTACTGTGCTGTGCTGGCTGGTTTTCTGTTTGGCGGGTTGGGATGTTCTGAGAGATGAGCTCAATACCCAGGCTCGAGTATACACCTAGGTTTTAGCGTGGGCAGGCGTGACGCTCCCGTGGTGTTGGCCACGTGCGGGTGATCACGATCCCTACAATCAGACGAGGTTCTATTCGGAGCTTTCTGCTACTGTATGTTGATATAGGCTAGTAGTTATTCTCTGGAGGAATCGTCGACTCTGATGACCATTCCCGAGGACTCAGTTGCGGCACTCCTCTCGGGATGTGACAGTGGCAGCCCACTTTCTGTGGCAAACCCATTGCACACTCTCGATCCGAGGACCCAATGCTGGGAACTTGCCATAGGATCCTTCTTTTTGAAAGAGAATCAGCAGACGACCTCTTTGATTAGCGGTAGCATTATATCCTTCGGGCTGAATGTGCTATTGCTTCTCAAACCTCTGAAGCTGAGGATCTTTCGTTTTTGGAGAATCAGTTGAGGCCTCCTCGATTGATGATGATGCCAAACCAGAAATGGTGAACGTATCATCATTTCTCGACCTGAGAGCCCGGGATACTGAACATCCTAGTACCCACATGTGAGAGGGACGGTTTGTTTACAAGTTTGCAGGTAACCGTGACCATCAACCGACCCAGTTTTCTGTTGTTATCACTATGGTTGTTATTGATTCTGAGTTTTGGTACAGAGCCTTGATTTGTTCAGTCAGCACAGTGCAGCCAGTTTATGTGGATACCTTGATCCCGTGCTCTGCATTGCATTCCATTTATCTGACATTCATGTTTGTGCATTTTCAGGTAGTATCTAGTCTTTGATTCCAATCAGAGGGCGTTCTTAGGGATGGACACTAAGAGGGGTAAGAAGAATATCATCATCTACAAGTTTCCGAAGATCACTCTTGGTCCTTTGAGCAGTTTACAGAGTATAGCTGGTCCGGAAGTTTTGGGAGCCTTTGAAGAGAAGTATGGTTGGATACTGTCCCTGGTTCGGAGTCTCAGTGAATATGAATATAATGGGCTACACACCTTGATGCAGTTTTATGATCCTTCCCTGAGGTGCTTTGTGATGCCAGATTATGTGTTGGTTCCTACCCTGGAGGAATACTCCAACATCTTGCGGATTCCTGTCAAAGAAGGTGTTCCTTTCTGTGGTTCCCAAGGAGAGTGTGATTTCCAGGCAGTGTCTGAGGCTCTTTATTTGAGTAGATTTACAGTGGAGGATGATTTTTCTAAGAAAGGAAAATCTCGAGGGTATCATTTGGAGTACTTGGTAAAGAGGGCTCGAGAGGAAGCTAAGGAGAATAGGTGGAGGGCTTTCAATGTAATATTAGCTCTGTGTATATATGGCATTGTGTTATTCCCTAATGAATCTGACTTCGTCGATACGGATGCTATTCAGATATTTACAGCTCAGAATCCGGTACCGACTTTGTTAGGTGATCTCCATTACGCTCTATACAACAGGAATGAGAAAAGGCGAGGTGGTGTGGTTTGTTGTTGCGCACCTCTCTTCTACAAGTGGTTTGCCAAACGTTTACCCCAATCTGGTGCTTTTGTGGATTCGAAGACTTCTTTAGAGTGGAGTAAGCGTCTGATAGGCTTAGCTGCTAAAGACATTCTCTGGGTGGATAAGGGTTTGTTGGGGACTGATATTCTACATAGCTGTGGCAGGTATCCTAATGTACCTTTGATCGGAAGAAAGGGAGGTATTAACTACAACCCGTCTTTGGCTATCAGGCAGTTTGCATACGCCCTAAAAGATCCTCCAGCTGGAAAAGATTTGGAAGAATCCTTGTATTTTCATATGACTGATGGTGTAGCTATTGCACAAGAAGCTTCTCAAGCCTGGCTCAGCAGACAGAAGATAGCTAAAACTGATTTGGGGAAACCCAATAACCAAGCTTTCGCTCCGTATGTTGAATGGGTGAAAAAGAGGGTAGAAGAGTGCTATTTGCCTTTTGATCGGGCATCTCCCTTGTATCCAGAGAGTGTGGAGGAAAGACTTACTGTGCCTATTGAAGAGTTCAACAAGCAACAGAAGTTGGTACAAGAATTGAGAGCAGAGAATTCCGGTATGAGTAGTCAGCTGCAAGGAGCTTTGCATGACAATTTGGAGCTGAAGTGGCAGGTCAAAGAGTCGACTGAGCGTCTGAAGAAGACAGAAAATGATCTGGATAGCAGAATTCAGCATTTCAAGAAGATCAGCATGGCAGCAGAGACTTCAAGCCAGACCACCAGGACAACTAAGAAGCTTTTGGCTAAGACTGAAACCGAGCTTGATATTTATCAGGAGATGTGGAGTGAGGTCCAAGTCGAAAACGAGGTACTAAACAAAGAGCTGCAAAAGGCGAAAGAAAAGGGGAAGCATTTCTTCAACAAGTGGAAAGAATCCCAAAAGGAGATTGAAGAGCTCAAATTACAAGTTGGAATCAAGAAGGTGAGACATGAAAGTAGCAACGCTGAAGAACAGATTGCAACGCTGAACCAAGAGATTGCAAAGAGAAACAGGTTAATCAAAGGGCTAATCTCGCGACCGGCACATCCTGACACTTTGAATCTTCTGGAAGAAGTGGAGGCTAGCCTGTTTGGGGTAGAATTGTAGTTTTTTGTGTATCTGTTTTTTTATGTGGTTACCATCAGGATTGTTGATGGAATCACCGTTGGTTACAATTGACTTTGTTTGTATGAATTCTTCCATCTTGATAATAGAATGTTTGATTCAGATATTTTTGCCTTGGTAGTTTTTTGATTGGTTTCCTGTGGTTGGATCCGGTGGTATTTCTGGGTCGGATTTATTTTTCGATATTGCGTCTAATCCCTGGCCCGGTTGCTTGGAATGGAATCAAAGCGGATATACCTTGGAAATGTTCAAATATGTTTGTTGCATTTGCATTTGCATAATCATATTCATTCTTTGCATTGCAGGTTCTCTTGGGTTTCTCTGGTTTTCTTATGTTCTCTCTTTCTTTCAGTCAGGATTGATCAACCAACTCATCGTTATTCTACTCGATTCAATCAAAACAGAGTGATGGACAAAGTTCAAGCAGATATGGCCGCTATGCAAGCTCGCATCGACCAGTTCATGGAAATGATGCAGGGTATGGTGCAAAGTCAGAACGAGTTCAGAACTCTGGTTCAGCCGTTGGTGGCGCAGGTCGACGAAAATGGTATCTTACACGGTGGTCTTATTAACCATAATATCCCTCCGGGCGGAGTTGGTGCTGGTGGACAGGGCAGAAATCCTTCAGTGGTTGGAGAAGGAAGTACTATCCGAGTTATCCATGGCCCTCGTTTTGAGGATCAACAGGACGATGTCTTTTCAGTCAGAAGTTTAGATGCTGCCCTTCCTGTGGTCAGTGATGAAAGAATCCGTTTAATTGAGGCTCAATTGAAAGGGGTTGTGAAACAGAATGATTTGGGGATTGATTTGGACGACCTAGGGTTGGTTCCTGATGTTGTCATTCCACACAAGATTCAGATTCCTACACTAGAAAAGTACAATGGTTCTACCTGCCCGAGGACTCATGTGAAGGCCTATACCAGGAAGATGGCTGCTCACGCTAAGGATGAAAAGTTAATGATGCACTTCTTCCAAGACAGCCTGTCTGGCGCGTCTTTGGAATGGTACATGGGGCTAGAAAGTAGAGATGTTCGTACCTGGAGAGAGCTAGCTGGAGCTTTCATCAAGCATTATCAGTACAACACAGACATGGCTCCCAACAGAACTCAGCTGTTGAGCATGTCCCAGAAGAATGATGAGAGTTTCAAAGAATACGCGCAAAGGTGGCGTGAATTGGCGGCTAGGGTGCAGCCACCAATGCTAGAGAAAGAGATGCTAGATATGTTCATGGACACACTGGCTAAGCACTACTATGAGAAGCTTTTGCCTTGTTCTCTAGGCAAGTTTGCAGATGTGATTGCTATTGGACAGAAGATAGAGGTCGGAATTAAGGCTGGGAAGGTTTCTAGCGGTGATGGATCGTCCTCTGGACATGGAAAGAAGTCGTTTGATAATTATAAGAAGAAAGGAGAGACCAACGCTGTATCATCCCACAGGGGAAAAGGGAAACAGCGCCAACTTAACAATCAACAGGTAGCATCAGTAACCATTCCAGCAACGTTACCTCCACCACAGCAACAAAGGGGTAATGCTAATCAGAATAGGCAGCAGGGTCAGTATCAGAACAGACAGAGGAATGCGGAGAGGCATTTTGATCAACCCCCATTGTCATATGCACAGTTGTTGCAACATTTGCTGCAGTTGCGTCTAGTTGAGCTTCGAACCCTGGCTCCACCAACAGGGGAACTCCCGCGAGGCTACGATGCTAACGCACACTGCGATTTTCATTCTGGTGCTCCTGAGCACACGGTGGAGAAGTGCAGGGCGTTTCAGCACAAGGTGCAGGACCTTGTGGACTCTAAAGCCATCAATTTCTCGAATGACGGACCCAATGTTATTCAAAACCCGATGCCTAATCACAATGGGCCAAGGGTGAATGCTATAATTGAGGACTGTGAAACTTTGAATTTGATCATGGATGTGGAGGAACTGAAGACTCTGTTGGTTGTGGTTAAGAACAGATTATTGAAGGGTGGCGTCTATCCTGGTTGTAGTGAGAACTGCTCAGATTATTTGACAAAGGTTAATGGTTGTGATTCGTTGAAGATGGGTATTCAGAATCTGATTGATGAGGGTTGTTTACAGTTCGACAGAGGTAATCAGCTAGAAGAGGTTGTTAGTGAGAAGGTTGCCACTATTACCATCCCGTTCAAAACAATTACTATTTCTGGTCCAGCAAGGCCACCTCCAGTCATTATCACAAGGGCTGGACCCATTCCGTACGAGAGTTCTAAGGCCGTTCCGTGGAATTATGGTGCAGAGGTGTTTGTCAATGGACAAAAGCAGGAATTAAAGAACACTTCGCCAGTAAGTTCTAGTTCAGAGGTTAAAGTTAAGACTGATGCTATAACCAGAAGCGGTAGAGTGCTCCCTCCGGTTAACGATCAACCCAGTACCTCTAGGCAAGATAGAGGAAAACAGACGATGGATGGTTCTTTTCAGACTCCAGTGATTGTGGAATCTACAGTGAAGCCGGTTGATGATGCTTTTTCGGAAAATGTAGAGGAATTTATGAGGCTCATCTGAAAAAGTGATTATAAGATCGTGGACCAATTACATCAGACCCCGTCCAAGATCTCTATTCTGTCTCTGCTCTTGTGTTCTGAGGCTCACAGGAATGCTCTTCTGAGAGTTTTGAATGCAGCCTACGTTCCTCAAGAGATTTCTGTTAATCAGCTGGAAGGGGTTGTAGCGCACGTGAATGCGGGTAATGGCCTGGGCTTTACAGATCTTGACTTGACTTCTGCTGGCAGGAATCATAACAGCGCCCTGCATATTTCGATCGAATGTCGTGGCTCGCTGATGTCACATGTCTTGGTTGATACTGGTTCATCGTTGAATGTATTGCCCAAGAAAGCGTTACTGAAGTTGGATACTCGAGGACTTATTTGTACACCAAGCGACTTGGTGGTGCGAGCTTTTGATGGCTCGAAGAGATTTGTTTTTGGCGAGATTGTGCTTCCGATCAAGGTTGGACCGGAAATCTTTAATGCAACGTTTTACATTATGGATATTCAGCCAGCGTACAGCTGTTTATTGGGTCGTCCTTGGATCCATGGGGCAGGTGTTGTAACTTCCACTTTGCATCAAAAGCTAAAGTATATGGTTGATGGTCACGTAGTGACGGTGTGCGGAGAAGAAGACATAATGATCAGTCAGCTGTCAACCTTCAAATACGTGGAAGTGGATGGTGAAATCCACGAGACGTTGTGCCAAGGATTTGAGAAGGTGAAAGTTTCTGAAGAAGTTGTTCAGTCTGAAGCTATAATACAGTTTGTAGTGGTAAATCAACCTGAGGGTTCCATGTCTTCGTTAAGAGACGCCAAAGCTGTGGTTGAAGCGGGTAGCTCACAGAGGTGGGGCCAGGTGGTTGAAGTCCAGAAAAAGAAGGATACTTATGGATTGGGATACAAGCCATCCAAGAGAGATGAGGATCCTCCCAAATTCTATGGCCCTGTCCGCTTCACCAGCGCTGGAGTTTTCTTCGACAGGGTCAACGTCATTGAGGATGAAGGAGATAGTGATTGTGACATGGATAGCTGGATCCGTCCTTGTGTCCCAGGGGAAAGTCTGCACAACTGGTCTTCCGAGAAAGTCATTCAAGTGACAGGCTTCGAGTAATTGCTTTGTTTTCCTATTTTGTTAATCCTACGTTCTGCCCAAGACGTAGCGATTCTGTTTGTAGGGCTTTTAACTGTTGCATGTTTTGCCTTATCTTCAATAAAGGACTTTTCACACTCAAATATTTTGATCTCTGTCTTTCTGTTTTTATTTTTATGCATTAAAAACCCCACATCAAAATGGCAATGTGTTTCTTTTGTTGCATCATAATAAAACATACCTCATCAATCATTGCAGGTCTTTTTGTTCAGATGACACCGATCATGACTCAGCTATAGCTCAGTATGACTTTGACAATCCAATCTATCAGGCTGAAGAAGAGGCTGACGAAGATTGTGAACTGCCCGAAGAATTGACCAGATTGTTGAAGCAAGAGGAGAGGGTCATCCTACCTCATCATGAGGAAATTGAGATTGTGAATTTGGGAACCGAGGACGCTAGAAAGGAAGTAAGAGTAGGGGCTGCATTGGAAGACAGTGTCAAGGGAAGATTGGTTGAAATGCTCCGTGAGTATGTGGACATCTTCGCCTAGTCTTACCAAGACATGCCCGGGCTGGATACTGATATTGTTGTACACCGGCTACCACTCAAAGAAGGTTGTGCTCCGGTCAAGCAAAAGTTGTGAAGAACTAAACCGGAGATGTCTGTCAAAATCAAGGAAGAGGTTCAGAAACAGCTAGACGCCGGATTTCTTGCCGTAACAAATTATCCTTCATGGGTTGCTAACATCGTGCCTGTACCTAAGAAGGATGGGAAGGTCAGGATGTGTGTTGATTACAGGGATTTGAATAGAGCCAGCCCAAAGGATGATTTCTCGCTCCCTCACATTGACGTGTTAGTTGACAATACTGCTCAGTATTCTGTGTTTTCCTTCATGGATGGCTTCTCTGGGTATAACCAAATCAAAATGGCCCCAGAGGACATGGAGAAGACTACATTCATAACACCGTGGGGAACTTTCTGCTACAAAGTGATGCCCTTTGGATTAAAAAATGCAGGGGCAACATACCAGCGGGCGATGGTGAGTCTCTTTCATGATATGATTCACAAAGAGATTGAAGTCTATGTTGATGACATGATTGCGAAGTCACAGACGGAAGAAGAACATCTGGTGAATCTTCAGAAGTTATTTGAAAGGTTAAGGAAATTCAGACTGAGGTTGAATCCAAACAAATGCACCTTCGGGGTGAGATCAGGATAATTGCTGGGGTTTATTGTTAGTGAAAAAGGTATTGAGGTTGATCCTGCAAAGGTAAAAGCCATACAAGAAATGCCTGTGCCAAAAACAGAAAAAGAGGTTCGTGGTTTCTTGGGGAGATTGAATTACATTGCTAGGTTCATCTCGCATCTCACAGCCACGTGTGAACCAATCTTCAAGTTGCTAAGAAAGGATCAAGCGGTCAGGTGGAATGAAAATTGTCAAAAGGCGTTTGAAAAGATTAAAGAATACTTGCAGGAACCTCTGGTCCTTATGCCGCCAGTGCCAGGAAGGCCTTTGATTATGTACCTCACGGTTCTTGAGAATTCGATGGGTTGTGTGCTTGGTCAACAAGACGAGTCAGGTAAAAAAGAGCACGCCGTCTATTACCTGAGTAAGAAGTTTACTGATTGCGAGTCAAGATACTCGATGCTGGAGAAAACGTGTTGTGCACTCGCTTGGGCCGCTAAGCATTTGAGGCAGTATATGTTAAACCATACAACCCTTCTGATTTCGAAGATGGATCCGATCAAGTACGTGTTTGAGAAGCAAGCACTTTCTGGTAGAATAGCCCGTTGGCAGATGGTTCTGACAGAATATGATATTCAGTATGTTTCTCAGAAAGCCATTAAGGGAAGTGTTTTGTCAGAATATCTCGCTGAACAGCCAATTGAGGATTATCAATCGATGAAGTTTGAATTTCCGGACGAGCACATCATGTATCTGAAGATGAAGGATTGTGAAGAGCCTTTGCCTGATGAAGGACCTGAGATTGGATCTCAATGGAAGATGGTTTTTGATGGGGCTGTTAATTCATATGGCAACGGAATCGGGGCAATCATTACGACTCCACAGGGTTCTCATATACCCTTTACCGCCCGATTAGCGTTCATGTGCACCAACAATGAGGCGGAGTATGAAGCATGCATCATGGGGTTAGAAGAAGCAATTGATTTGAGAATCAAGAACCTCGATGTTTATGGTGATTCTGCGTTGGTGGTGAATCAGATTACAGGTGAATGGGAGACTCGTCAAGTAAATCTCGTTCTGTATAATAATTATGCCAGAAGATTGTTACCTTTCTTTGACAGAGTAAACTTCCATCACATTCCCCGGATAGAGAATCAGATGGCTGATGCGTTGGCAACGTTGTCATCAATGTATAAAGTGAATCTTTGGAATGAAGCCCCCTCAATCAGAATCATGCGCTTGGATAGACCTGCTTTTGTGTTTGCAGTTGAAGGGGTATCAGATGGCAAGCCTTGGTATCATGACATTAAAGTCTTCTTGAAGAGTCAGGAATACCCAGCTGAGGCATCTTCCAAGGATAAAAAGACATTGAGGAGGTTATCAGGAAACTTCTTTTTGAACAAGGATGATGTGTTGTACAAGAGAAACTTTGACATGGTCTTGCTACGTTGTGTTGATGAACACGAGGCAGGCTTGTTAATGGAAGAGGTTCACGAAGGTTCCTTCGGTACTCATGCCAATGGGCATGCTATGGCAATAAAATTGTTGAGAGCGGGGTATTATTGGATGACTATGGAGTCTGACTGTTTTAAATACGCCTGGAAATGTCATAAATGCCAGATTTATGCTGACAAGGTGCACGTACCGCCTACTCCTCTAAATGTTTTGTCGTCACCTTGGCCTTTTGCTATGTGGGGCATTGACATGATTGGAAAGATCGAGCCGACTGCTTCAAATGGACATCGTTTTATCCTGGTGGCTATTGATTATTTCACAAAGTGGGTGGAAGCAGCATCGTATGCCAACGTCACCAAACAAGTGGTAGCCCAGTTTATTAAGAAGGACATCATCTGCCGGTATAGAGTCCCGAAGAGAATCATTACTGATAATGGTTCTAATTTGAACAATAATATGATGAAGGAGCTATGCCAGAGCTTTAAAATCGAACATCACAATTCTTCTCCCTATCGTCCGAAGATGAATGGGGTTGTTGAAGCGGCTAATAAGAACATAAATAAGATTGTGCAGAAGATGGTAGTGACATACAAAGACTGGCATGAGATGTTGCCTTACACTTTGCATGGATATCGTACTTCGGTACGCACCTCGACTGGGGCAACTCCTTTCTCACTGGTGTATGGCATGGAAGCAGTCTTGCCATTAGAAGTTGAGATTCCTTCTTTGAGAATTCTGACAGATGTGAAGCTTGATGAAGCTGAGTGGGTGCGTTCCTGGCTGAATGAAATGAACCTCATTGAAGAGAAGAGACTGAAAGCCATTGCGCATGGCCGGTTGTATCAGAGTAGGATGAAGAAAGCCTTTGATAAGAAAGTGCGTCCTCGGTGTTTTCAAACTGGTGAATTAGTTCTGAAAAGGATCACTCCTCCTCAAACAGATCACAGGGGCAAGTGGACTCCGAATTACGAAGGGTCATACGTAGTAAGACAGGTTTTCTCTGGTGGAGCCTTATTACTCTCAACTATGGATGACGAAGATTTTACGTCCCCTGTGAACGCGGATGTAGTCAAAAAATACTTTGCATAAAAGAGACCCGCTGAACATAAAAAGAAGGTTCAGGCAAAAATGGGGCATCCTGGCGAACCATAAAAAGAAAAGGTTCGGGCAAAAATTAGGGATAAAAGAAAAAAAAAAGGAATAAACTCGCAAGGTTGAAAACCTGAAAAGGCAACCTTGGCAAAAATGGGTATCCCGGTGGATTGAAAACCCGACAAGGGCGATCCAGGCAAAAGTTAGGGGTTTAAAGGCAAAGACTATGATCCGCGTTCGATCTGTGATCACCGTTCACACTTGGAAGATTTGAAGGAAAGGAATCAGTCCAGTTAGTCATCTTCGAAGGTCAAAGTATCTGCGGATGAACAAGTCATATGGGTTATAGCTGAGTCGAGTCATGGTGGATGTCTGTTCCCCACATTGCCGACATTTGTATTTTCTTTTGCTTTTTGCGCAATTACCTCTTTTCAGGAATTGCTTCCATATGTAAATGCCTATTTACAGGCCAATTCATTCAATAAAGTTTGCATTTCAGTTAAAGAGCTTTTTGTTTTCTATTTTACCTGTTTTGTTTGTGAAAATGTCCGATATTTTTGATAAAAACATTACATGCTAAAACGTTGAGCTTTATGACACAAGTTGGAAAACATTGGCAATTGCTTAGGCGACAGTCACTATGTTGATAATCAATGTATTCATTCTTGCACGTAGATTTTTTTTGTTGGTTTTGCAGGATGACAGGTGTACCTCCCTAGTAGAGTTGCTCTCTCCATTTTTGAAGTCTGATCGTCCTCAGCAGCTTGCTGTTTTCCCCAGTAGAGTAGAGCTCTCCCCAACTTTGAAGTCTGATCGTCCTCAGCAGTTTATTACTCTTCCCCATTAGAGTATCGAGGGTCGTCTTCCTCAACCAGAGTATGAAGAAGTAATCCCCTAAGCGGAGTTGTTAAGGATCGTCCTCCTTAGCAGGATATAAGAGGTTTTTCCCCGGCCAGAGTTGTGATTTGGCACATCTTTCTTCAGTAAGTGATGTCTCCCCACGGAGCATGGGACAACTATTTGTTCCCCAGCTAGTCAGGAAGCATGTATTATCCCCTAGCAGGTGAATGTTGACAATTACTTTCTCTCCCAAGCGGAGTCATTGAGGATCGTCTTCCTCAGCAAAGTACAGAGGATTATATACCCAGCCGAAGTCGTGTTTGGATTATTATTCCCCAGCAAGTACTCAGAAGTTGATTGCTTTAAGGTGAGTGTTGTCGTACCTCCAGCAGGAAGTTTGTGGACGAAGATGTTGTTATCCCCACAGGGTTCTGGTGTCTACTTTCCCAGTTGGTCAGAAAGTATAGTCTCGGCGATAATGGTTTGATCTAATGCCCAGTAAGGTGAGGGTAAAGTTATTTCCCTAGCAGCAGATTAAGCTTATTTCCCCAAGCAGAGTCTGGTGGTGAGTGGTATCCCCAGCAGGTCTTAAGGCCAACCGTTTTTGGCAGGCGCCGAAGCCAAGTTCTGAAATAGTTGGTCGTCCCCAGCGGTGGAATTTCCATCTTCAGTATTCATATCCCTCCCCGGCTGAGTGGGTATTTTCCCGAAGTTCCGTCCATCTCCAGGAAGATTGTAGGTCCTAATTTGTCCCCCGACTGAGTGGGTATTCTCTCGGAGCTTCGTCCATCTCCAGCAGAGTTGTTGAACTTGATATTCCCCAACAGAGTGGATATTCTCTTGGAGTTTCGTCCATCTCTGGCAGAATTGGTGATTGTGATCTTCCCTAGCAGGGAGAAGTTTTCCTCAACAAGTTTTCCTTTGTTTCAGTGGCAATTTAGTTTGCCATCCCCAACGGAGTTGCTTCTGGTCTTCAGCATTTATTTTGCTGGGACGCCTCTTTTGCATTGCATAGGCATTTGTTTTGCATGGCATCCTCCCAAATGCGTAGCATTTCCACTTCGTGTGGAGCATTACGGCAAAAGTCAAACATATGCATCTGAAGCATAAGCCAGGTTTGAGTTTTCCTTCGTCAAGAAAGCCGGATTTCGGGAAGATATCTTTACTCCACAGGTGGTGGGTTAAGCAATATTTGACAGTGCCCCGGCAAGGTGTTTTGCCAGGATTGTTTATCCTTGATTTTATTTGTACCCCTTAGTCCAGGTGGTCCTTTGGTTTATCCCCTCGAAATTTTTGCCATCAGATACTCGTCCGTGTTTGACCCTTTTAAGCCAATGCCCGCCCGTATTGACTTTTGGCACTCGTCCGTGTTTCTTTCAGCACCCGTCCGTGTTTGAACCTTTGATTTCAATACCCGTCCGTATTGACCTTTTGATGACACTCGTCCGTGTTGCCTTCCATTCCCCCAGCGAGATTAATTCCCGATAAAGTTGCTATTAAAACCTCTTACACCCGTCCGTGTACCTTTTCAGTACCCGTCCGTATTGAAACCTCTTATACCCGTCCGTATTGAAACCTCTTATACCCGTCCGTATTGA
This sequence comes from Lathyrus tuberosus, assembly GCA_022829125.1. NCBI lineage: Eukaryota > Viridiplantae > Streptophyta > Magnoliopsida > Fabales > Fabaceae > Lathyrus > Lathyrus tuberosus. The sequence goes on from JALAZF010000559.1 coordinate 1,548,216, forward strand.
ATCCTTTTCACACCCGTCCGTGTACCATTTCAAACCCCAGAGAGGTCGCCTTGAATCTTTTTACACCCGTCCGTGTACCTTTTCAATACCCGTCCGTATTGACCTTCATTTGGCACCCGTCCGTGTTTGGACTTTTGCTTCAATGCCCGTCCGCATTGACATTTGGCACCCATCCGTGTACCATTTTCAACACCTGTCCGTGTTTGAACTCTTATTTCAATGCCCGTCCGCATTGACATTCAGCACCCGTCCGTGTTTGAACTTTTATTTCAATGCCCGTCCGCATTGACATTTGGCACCCGTCCGTGTTTGAACCTTTTAGGCCAATGCCCGTCCGCATTGACATTTTACACCCGTCCGTGTATCTTCTCAATACCCGTCCATATTTGATATCCTAGATCCCTTGACACTCGTCAGTGTTCATCCCCAGCATAGCTAACACTCGTTTGTGTTTATTTCAAGACTTTTCAATACAGTTTTGGTTTCCAACACTCATACGTGTTGTGACAGTGCAACATTTTTTGTTTGTTCCCCAGTGGAGTCGTCTCTCCTTTGAAGATTGCAAATTTCAGGTTTCTTTTGGTATTCAATCTCCGTGAATCCTTGGAACGCATGATAGCCGTCACTATCATACCTTCAGGATCAAGTTGATTGAATAGGGGCAGCTGTAACACCCTAAAATTTGCCTTGTTGTTTTTAGCTAACTGACTTATGTTTCTTTTCATTTCTTGCATTAGCATTTGTGCATAACATTGGTTCTTAGCATGGGATCAAGGTACTTGGTCCATATTCTCAAGTCTCGAGCTTCAAGGTGGTTCAAAAGGTTCATTATATCTTCATGAGATCAAGATTGGCAAAGAATTTCAAGTGATTCCTTCCCTCCTAATCAGGGGGGCCAATTAGGGTTTTTAAGATCAAGAGGACTTCTTGAAAGGCTTGGTGTGTTCAAGCATGCTCCTGTGGTTTTCTTTATGCTCACAAGTGCTCATGGATGAGGGTTTGGTTATTGATTCATTGTGGAGGATGTTCAGTGGATCAGTTGCTTGTGAACTAAGCAAAAGTCAACTGTGAAGGAGAAAGTCAACTGTGGAATTTTGAGGTTCTTTTCATGATTTTCAAGGTCTCACATCCTCATATGGCCTCCAATTGTCAAGATTTGTCCCATTTATCAAGAATCAAGAGGTTGTACAAAGGTTACTAAATTTGGAAAATGACCCATAATTGAAACTTTCCATTTTTGGCAATTTTTCTTCCACATTCAACTTGACTTTTCATCATTAAGGAAGCTCCAAATGAATTTTCCTCCAACATGAAAGTTGAAGATCTTTCTCTCCCATTTCTAAAAAGTACTAGACCATTTCCATATCATTTGTGGAACTCTAGTTATGGCCAAAACAATGCAAGGTGCTTTTCATGGATTCCTTATATGTCAAATTTTCCACTTTTTGCATTTTTGCACAAATGGACTTGTAATGTTCCCAATTGATTCATGTCACATTATAATATCAAAATACAAGTCAAGAAGATCATTTGTGGCTTTTGAATCAATTCATGCCATGCCATATTTCTCATTATTCTCACAAAGTGCAAAAATGCCAAATTAATTCAAAGCTTGCAAACCAAGAAAGTGCAAGGCCCAAAATCAATCCAGAAGTGGTATGGGAGTAAATTGGAGGTGGATTATGCTGAGAACAAGGGCTTCCCACGTGCAAATTAGTGGTGGTGGTGCAAAATGCATTTTTGCAATTTCACTCAAATCTCATTAACAAGAGCTCTAATCACTTCCTAATCTCAATCAGTGAACTAATCAAGAGTATATAACCTTACTCATACCCTCACAGCTAGGGTAAAGACTCACATTTGCTCAGTTTCCATTTTTCACTCTCCACTTTCTCACTTTCGTTTCTCCTTCTCCATAAGGTGTTTTTGAGAAATTCTTTCATATTTGGAATCAATGAAGAGAGTAGAACCAGAATCAACCATCATCTGAAGCTCATATTGAGGTTTTCACCAAGCTCCATTCAAGAGGGTTCAAGTTCAAAACTCAAGATCTAGCACGATTCCAAGCTCTAGTTGCATTTATTTTGCAATTAGAGGTTCTAAGGACTTGATCTGCAGCTTTTGGAATGCGTTCTTGTGATATTTTAAGTTCTCCAAGATCTCAGGTTAGTGATTTTTTCACCATCACAGAACTTGAATTTTTGATATGCAAAATGATCTATGATGTGCACTGAACATGCTGATATATTTTATTTGAAGTTTGGACGTGTAATTTGTGAGATATGTGGATTTAAAGTTTTAGATATAAACTTGTTTTCGTTCGATTCTCTTTTTGTGTTTGTTGTTAGTTAAAATGGACTGGATATTCATGATCCTTGCGTTTTTCTGATCAAAATGGAGTACCTATTTGTATTTTCTGGAAAAAGTCACGTCACAGCTCACCGGAGAGGGTGGCCGGAGCCCTAGCTCCAGCGGCTGGAAAATACAGTCCGGCGAGGGGAGTTTCCACGAAGAAGAAGCCAGTTAGCCGTCCGATGGTGTGATCAAAGGGCTGTCAGCGCGCCACCTATTTTGTTTTTTCTGTTTTAATTTAATAATCGTGTGCATGCTATTCCGCGAAGGGGCACCGTGCGTCCTACCTTCATGGCCATTTGTTTGTGCTTGATTTTCATCTCACGGCTGGATTTTTGCCACCTCATTAATGTGGTCACATGCCAGGTATGTGGCTGGTGTAGCGTGTTTCCCACGTAGTTATGTATGCGCGTGTCCATAGGAGTGTGGCGTACCCATTGAATCCGTCCGTTAATCTCGTTTACTTCATCATTGCGTTGACTGCATTGTGTCCGTTGGATTTATTGTGTGGCTGGATTTCGTTTCTGAATCTTTGACTTCCTCCCATGCTCCCTCGTTGACTGAGTTTTTGGACCCTTTTCCACGGGCTTTTCTATGCGCACCCCTGCTTCATGGCCCAATCCACATTTGAACTGGATTTCCTTGCTTATCACACCCCCTAGCCCATGTTCTTCATCTTTATTTTCATTTAATCATTTGCTTTGCATTTTAATTTTTAAAATTACTTTTATGCATCTAAAAATCATACAAAAAATCATGGAACTTATTTTTAGTTTTATCTTTTTTTTCATATTTTATTTTCTCATTTTATTTTTATTTTGGCATCTGTTTTAATTAATTGTTTTATTTCCTTTTCTTATTTGTTTCACTTGCACACACCAACTTGTGAAATTTATTTCTCCTCATCCACAATTCATTTTTGATCCATTCTTTTTGCATCTGTTAGGTGACATTTTAAACTGCATAAAAACATTTTTGTTTCATTTTTAAAACTTTTCCATATTGCATTTTGGTCCCTTTCTTTTGCATGTTGAATCATTGTTCTTATGTGACCTTTGTCCAATTGTTTGAGATACTTGGTTTGTGAATTTTGGTTTGATATTTTTGCATTTGTTACTTGACTGAGTTAGCTCCTGTTTGGATATTTTTTGGGATTTTATTAATCCACTTTGCTATTTTTGGTTGAGTGTTGTTTGTGATGCAAGTTTGGTTGAGGTATACTTTGGTACTTGATCTAGTTTGGATGTATTTGCTTACTTGTGATGGAGTGATGCTTAATATGTTTTTAAGGTATGATCATGTACTGTTTGAGCTTACTTGTGGCCTTGGAATCATCTCTTTTCACTCATTTTTCTATTTGTTCTTGATTTTACAAAGTGTTGTTATTTTGACTTGAGTTTTGTGGATGTCTTTCTCACTTTTGGTGCATGCTTTGAATGTGTTGCTTGATGATTAATCTTGTATGACTTGAGTTTGGGTTTGATATGACATTGATGTATATGCTACTGCCTCTTGAGTTCTATACTTGTTTTTCATGTTACTTGATCATTGTTGGATGCATTTGGTTTGGATTATGTGATGCATATCATCCCTTTTGCTTTGTAACTTCTTTGGTGCATCGTATTGCATAATGTGAACCTCTTTTGCATATGTGGATTGTTAATGATGATATGATGTGAGTTCTGGTCTTGTTTCATTTTCATCTTGTCTCTTTCATTTCACTTTGGTATGAGATCCATGTGTGTTTAATTGTGCATTTAATTCAAGTGTGCTTGCATCCTTCCATGTTTACCTTTGCATGATTACTTGAAGTGATTTGCATTAATCTTTGAAACATGTTGATTGTTATGAGTTGGACATTTATGATATGATGTACTTGCTGCCCCATCTTGTATCTTATCTTCTCCTTCTCTTTCTCCTTCTTCTCTTTCACTCTTTTCATCCCTCGAGTCTCAAGACTTGTTTAAGTCTTGGACTCTCTCCCGTTAGAGCTACCTAGTCCAACTTAATTTTTGATTAAGCTTGGAGTAGGATTAGCATTAGGCTTTAGGTAGTCGTCTCTCCTAAGCCTCACTAACCATAGGACCTCCGTGCATGATAACATTAGGATTCTTAGTCTCCCTTTAGAGTTTCCTTTTGTGTCGCTTCTCTTCTCATCTCAAAACTTCTTCAAGACACGTAATAAAAGTTAACGTGTATTGTGCTTGAGCCTTCTATGTGGGAAGTGGGGAGTGAGGGGCTTCCTCTCATTCTTCTAGGATACCTAGTGTACGTCCTGTTGGGGACGATGCGCGAAGTATTTGTTCCTATATCCAAGACTTGGGTTCAATGCAAGTTACGAAAAAACTTAAAAGACACTTCTGTCTAAAAAACACCAAACCAATTCAAATCTTTTTATCCTTCGGGATTGTTGGGTTTCAAACTTCTTTTTTCAGAAAGAGCTCGTCGCTCACATAAAAAACACTTACCCATTCGTGGTCGTATCCACGAACTACGTCAGCTCTGATTCCTCTCTCTCGTCCGATTGAGGATACGTAGGCACAAGACAGCGATTGTCTTGGCGAACAACCTTCCCCCAGTTCCCGTCCGAACTACGTTGACTCTGACTTTCCCATTGCACTGAGGGAGTACGTAGGCCTAGGACAACGATACCGTCCTATCGAGTCACCTTCTTTTTCTTTTCTTCTTCGTTCCTTCGCTCATTTCCTTTCCCGTTCTTTCTCGTTTCCAGTAGCAGTGGAGTTCCAGACGACGACACCCTTTGATGCAGACAGCAAGCGTGGATCCCATCGAGTACGATGGACGTGTTGGGTGCTAACACCTTCCCTTCGCGTAACCGACTCCCGTACCCGTTCTCTTCGTCGCGAGACCATGCTCTTTTCCTTTCTCTTCAGGTTTACACAGTGTTTCCTTTCCCTCTCTTGGGATAAATACACTTTGCTGGCGACTCTGTGTCTTTTGCGCCACTCTCGCGTTTGTACCGTTGGATGCGAATCTTTCAGGAGCGACACTTCTTTGCTACAAACTTATGTTACAAAACCAAGAACCATTTGAAAACCCTTTACTTAAAACGGTAAACTATTGAACGAAAAGCATTAATATCGCACAATCCCTGTGGATACGATAAAACACCCCCCGAAAATACTTTTCAACATTGCAATAATGTTTCCTAGATTGTCCGCATTACTTTGTAAGTAGCACATAACCAAAAATGTGAGAAGTCAAGTAAAACATACGGTAAGCACCAAACAAGTCAAACTTAAAGATGAAAAAATGGTCAAACCTAGTATGGTGGTGGAAAATATAATGGACGCATGGAATGGTATAATACATTCTTCCATGAAAGAATTATATGTCGAATCTGTAATACATTTCAGAAGTATGTGTGCGAGATATCCAGATTTGCTGAAATATGTTGAGGGCACTATTTTGGATCAGGTTAAAGAGAAGATTGTTTGTGTCTGGACCGACCAGATGTTGAATGCCAAATATGACTTTAAATGAACCATCTTTCTTGGAATTTTTCAACTCATTCCTTAAGTCTTTCATTGATTTATTCCATGCTCTTGTGTGATTCTGCAATATACTTTATTTTACCTTTGGATTCCTTGATATGTGTGTTAATGTGTATGAATTAGGCTTGATTATCAAAGAACAAGACATAAATGAATGGACAAGGAAGCCAAAGAAATGAAGAAGAATCCAGAAAGTTCGCAGTGCGAGCTCAAAGCGAGGCTAAGGCGAGCTAGAAAATTTGGATGGCAGTGGCAAAACGCCTCACCAAACACAGTGTGAGGCCTGGGCGAAAAAGTCCGCAGTGTAAACTTGAGCTTGCAGTGCGAGCTTAGATATTTTCTAGGGGCAGTTTAACTGTTCAGAGGCACTTCATGTGCCTAAAAGTAGACTTCGCAGTGCGAAGAGGGAGTTTGCAGTGCGAACGAAACAGATTTTGTAATACTATTTATGTACTTTTCTTGCTTTTTAGAGAAAGAAGGAAATTTTCAGAGATAGAACTTTATCTCTCTTCATTCCAAATATATTTTAGAGAGAGAAACACAAAACCCGAAGAGGGGCAGGTCCAAATACAAGAAAATCAGAGCTTGATCTTCGAGTAAGTACTTTGATCTCTTGTTGGGGTTGGATGTAATCTATTGATACATTATGTATTTCTTCTAATCTATGTATTTGTAAACTAGTTTTGATTCAATATTGATGTTGTCTTTGATTTCATATTATTAGGTTTGAGATATTCATCTATCAATAAGCAAACTCTAGACATAGATTTGTGAGTTGATATTCACTGGTTCAAGATTTTATTGTGTTGATTGTTAGCATGAGACATCATCTAGTGATTAATACGGTAAAGCCCACGATAACGCTTTAAACATAAACGGTATTGTGAGGATGCGTGATAATAAAGATAAAAAACTATGTTCACATACATAAATTAGTTGAATACATGTTAAAAAGGGTTAATCGTATGTAGGTATTCTGATCATGGCGTTTTATATAAATCAATCATTTATCTGATATGGATGTTATCCTTGTTTACTTGTTTACACATTAATTTGAACCGCTATAGACATATACTCGTCAGATCTGGATCTAGGATAAATACCTGTTAGGCTCTAAACTCTAGACATAGATTTAGATTTAACATCCGCGTGAGTATCAGTTCTTAATGCTCTGTGTTGTTGAGTTGCGTGATACATTACCAATGAGACAATATGGTTGTTCTCTCGACTTTGCAATAGACATAACCTTTGTTGTGGGTGATACGTGAGGGTATTAGACGAATGATTGATTTATGTTTAATTGGTCAAAAGAATGCATGTGTTATCGATTGATGAAATTCCTATCCTAACAAGGCTCTGTTTATTTTAAGTCTTTACTTTAGATTTTTTCGTATTTATATTTTTCGCTTTTATCTATTGTAACTTGAATCTTTTAACCAAAAATTTCACAACAAGCTTAGAAACGTAGAGAACGTTGAACGGTGTTCTTTCCCTCGCACCGATCCCTGTGGAGACGACAAAACCAGGTACTCAATAATTTTTTGCTTGTCGCTTTACCGCCCGAACAAAATGGCGTCATTGTCGGGGATTGGTATTTTTATATTGAATTGCATTGCAATAGTTTCTATATTTTTGAGCTTTGTACAATTGTTTATATTGTATATATACTTGTTTCCTTTCACGTTTGCTCAAGTGTTGGTTAGGGATAGATGTTGATGAGAACTTCTAGATTGGTTGCTCTTTTTCTAAAAAGTATCCAATGAAGATTCTACTAAGATTGGATGGTGATGATAGGAGTTTTAATGTGATGAATGCATGCAAGGTACATGGTTACCACTTTCTATAATTGTAGAATGATTAAGAATTTTGTGCTTTGTACAAATGTGTATTCCTGTTTCATTTTACAACGTATTTTAATGCTTGAGTCACTTAGGTAAAAAAGCCACAAATTGTGAGAAACCTCTATTGCTTACTAAATGCTTGGATAACTGATAACTTTGTTTAATTCATTTGATTCATGCTTAATATGTTGATTATTGTGATTTTATGGAAGCATTAGAAAGGATCAAGGCATTTGTTTATATTGAGCACAACCATATCCAAAAGTAACTTACCCGTGAGTAGTGAGAATTTGTTAATCCCTTTGAGCCTAATAGACTAGATCTCAATCTTAGTGATGAACTTGGTGTTTATACATAATTTGAAAGTTAAAGTTCATCATTGAAATTTGTGGGATTCTAAAAAAAATTCTTGAAACCTTTGAACTTGGTTCTAAATTGATTTCCTTGCCATAAAATGCAAGGAGCATTCATTTGAGGTTTGATGGTATTCAAGTTGGGGAGAATGAAAGAAAAGTGGTAGGTTGCTCAAAATTTTGAAAAATTTCAAACAAGAAAAGAAAAGCAAAAAATTGTGAATATGAATGTGAAAAAGAAAAGAAAAAGAATGCTTGTTTGAAAGAAAAAAATAGAGAGTGCAAATAATTGTGCAAAAGGAAGTTTGAAAAGGCGAGCAATTGAAAAAAAGGGATTGGTGAATGAAGTTGTAATGAGTAAATAAATTGTATAGTGAATGTATCTTTCGCATACTCAATTTCGATTCAATGGCCTTTAGAAATGACCCTTTTTGTGAACCCGGCCAATCTACAACCTTGCAAGCCCTTAGTGATCTTTTGCTTCCATAATTTCTGATTTGATTGATTGATGAATGTATGAGTTGAATTGTGTTAGCATTGTTTTTCAGTTGAGTGTAATTGTCATGCGGTTGCAAACGCGCAATTTCCTTCATCCATTAATTGAAGAGGAGTGTCAAGGTACTTACGTATTTTGGTCGGAGTATTACTATGTTAGACCACATATTCAAAGACAACATCATTTATTCACAGTTGGTTGATAACATATCTCGGGAGGCATTGAATGTTACTTTCACGAATTCCCATCTTGCATTTGTGTATTTCAATGGCGCAAAATCCCACACTTCAATTTTGGGTCTCCGAGGACATACTTCTCGTCAATCTGAAATCCAAACTGAATACTCTTCTACGATATCCTGAAAAATCAGAGAGCTGTCAAACTCGAGTACCGTTCACCCTCAACTGACAACGAAATGAAGATACACATCATCATGCTTGAACTGAAGACGGGTGATGATTTAAAGGTTATGTGGAGTACCTTTTATCGTTACTCAACAAAGGGTCCGATTGAAGTGGATGCAACGATTGTAAGATTAACCGAAGATATTCTAAGGATGTTGCAACGTCCTGAACCACTCGTTTATAATTAAATGTAATGTTAAATTTATGTTAACGTTAACTTTTATTTATGTAATGCTTATTCTGAATTTAATTTATGTTGTTGTTCCATTATTTTTCCATTGTTCCTAATTTGAATTAACAAAGCATATTTTGGAGATGTATTTTCCAAAAACTCATTGAATATTCAACTAAGGTACATTACAGAGATGCATATCCGAATTAACCTTTTATGTATATAGAGATGCATTCCAAAATTAAATTTTAACACAATAAAGATTTTTCAACAATTTCATCTAAATTGTATATGAAAAATGTGTATTCGAAGATATATTTACATATGCTATAAATTCTTGTAACTTTTTCCTGTGGTAAAGGAACACGTATAAGAGTGGAAAGTCCATTTCTCATTTTTTTTGTTTTTATAAAATAATAACCCAAAAAAATCTTAACTAGGTGTACGTAGAATCGTCAAATAGCTGCTCGTTTTCATATAATCAATTTTTTAAAATCTTTTCAATAAAGCTTTGAGTGGCGAATCAAGCTAGTTAAGTGGCACATTGCTGGATGAATGACAATTGTAATTCTATTAAAATGATTAAGGTAGAGTAAAATAATATTAAATTGATTTACGTTGTTTGTTTTTTTATCTACGATATATATTATATAATATATAATTTTATTAAGATTTCATCTTTTTGTTATGAGTAAGAATATGAAAATAATTTAACTACTTCAAATAAGAAACTATTTTATATAACTTTTTATAAAAAAAAAACATTTTTGCTGTTATTTTTTATTTATATTCAATAAACACAAACTATTTTTAAAATATCAATACTTTCAAATACAAATAGTAGTAATTTAGATTTTAACTCAAGAATTGACATAAAATATCATCACAGTTAAATCATTTAATTCTAGTAACAATGATTCTTTTCCTTTGATGAAATAATGATTCTTTTATTTATAATTTGTAATATTATTATTATCTGAGTAAAAAGTGTGTTCTTCTTTTTGTTGATGATAAATATATTTGGCTAGCAAATTTTAAGCCCTGATTATATTGTTTAGAGAATTTCTTATCCCATTCTTTAGGGTTCTTAGGCATTCACGTGCGCTTCCAAAAATAGCCTCTGTTTTTGGAGATGTGTCTCCGGACGCATTTTTTTTTTTATTCAACGTTAGTCTTTTTCGGAGCTACATCTACGGAATATTTTCGTTTATATAGCCCTGGAACATATTGAAATATATTCGCGCCAGAGTCCCTTCACCTCCCTCATTCTTCATTTTCATCTTCTGCACTCTCAAACTCTCCAAACTCTCTCAATCCTCAAAAAATCATTTTTCACCAAACTTATTTTTTTTCAACCGAGTTCGACAAGGAGCATTCATTTCAACGATCAAGACACTCCAAATCATTCAAAGCTCGATATAATCGGTAAGTTTTCGAGTTTCCGAGGTATTTTCAAGTATTTCTCATAAACGAGTTAGAATATAGTTTTAGGGGTAGAAATCCTTAGATAGTTTTAGAAACATAGTTTAGAGACAATGTAGGTATTGTCTGTTGGCTGAAACAGACGATCAAGGCTTAAAAAAATTGATTTTCATGGGTAGGGGGCGCCATTGTCGTGATTGTTGGAGTTGCAGAAAGTTCTGGAGCTACGTCTACAGAGCAAATTAACGTTAACGCAATTCCGTAGATGCAGCTCTGGAACAAATCAAACGTTGTGAATTCTGGGTACTTCCGTAGATACATTTACGAAAATTTTCCGTGTGTACATATCCGAAAATTAAAAAATGTTTTTTTTTCTTTTTTGTTTTTTAATTTATTTATATCTAATTATTTTTTCTTGGTTATACCTTGCAGGCATTATGGCAGACAGAGACGATAGATTGTGACTTGGACGAGTTTCACATCATGCATCTGTCAGACGCGAGCGGAGCCAGGATGTAACACCCTTCTACCCAACAGAGATTCACGAATAACATAACAACTATCAGAGTAAAATCCCATAAGGGCATCACATTTCGTCATAAACATCAAATAATAACGTCCTGCCCCGTAACCCGGGTTAAAACATCAAAATTAACTTGAATACTATGCAGCGGAAAACTTCAAAAACATCACAAGTGATAACATCAAAAGGTTTTAAAACGACTTCAAAACATCATAAATATCATCAATCAAAAGAACATTATGGTTCGACTAAAACGTCCTGGCCCGATGTTACATATCAGAGAAAGACCCTCCACATCGACCCAAAATAACCAAGAGTACTTCAAGTAAGCTCTTCACGCACCAAATGTTAATCCTGATCACCTACATGTTACCCACGTGAAGGCAACATTCAAACAGGCAGGGTGAGTAATCATAAACCATTATACAAGATATAAGATAAGAAATAATAAGATAGCATGCATCATAATAGAACAACATCGTCATTATACATCATCGTCATACATCATTTACAGTCATGTCATCAATCACATCATCATTCACAAACAGACAATGCCACATAAATATGAAATGCACAACATAGACTCATGCATGTGGTACCAACTCGTCATATTGATGGACACTGGGCCATCACCCTCCAAAGATCCCCACCGATAGGATCGATTCTACACAAGAACTGGAACAACGTCATACACTCTAATCCACACAATAGGATTGAAGCCACCACTAGACCGAAGTCCTAAAACCGTCACTGGCCCGAAGTCCTAGGATGCTATGAATGCATGATGCAAACGTCATAATCGTCATCGTCACAAAATTGTCATATTGCATCATCATTCATAAAAATCTCACTAAGCATCATGGTCACACCTTATTAACATACGTCACAAATCATCATAAATCCAGGCGTAGCAGCGCGCTCGCCTGGGTTCGCCCGACGAAGTAGGTGTGAGGCAATTTCCCCCATACAAAATCCAGAACCTCACATTTTACCTCTCTCTTCGCTTCTATCTCGCCTGGCGAAGCCACTGGCTCGCTTGGGTGTTCGCCCAACGAAGCTGGCGCGAAACATCTTCCCCCATATAAAATCTAGAAACCCCTTTTTTCCACCTTTCCTTCGCTTCCTCTTTCGCCCGGCGAGACGAGAATTTCGCTCGGCGCATCCTTGCGAACCTGCAACTTTCAGTTGCGATTCTGCACTACCTCAGACCCTCAAAAGCTTACGATTTTCAGTATTAAACAATCCAAATTATTCACAATTCACTATAGAAACATCATAACAACAACATCACATCATAGAGGTTTTCATCCCTAACATCTAATCCCTTCCAAAACCCCAATTCCGTCATAAACTCGTCAATTTCCCCGAAAAACTCACTACCTACATATTTCTACGCCTATATCAAATATAATGATAAAATATTTCTCCCCATACCTTAGAAAATCGCTTCTGAATTCTCCTCTCTGAGTTCTTTAGGAACCTCTCTGAGCCCTAGCCTTCTTCTCCTTTCCTCAGAGCGTTTTCTCCAAATTGATCGTATCACCAAATGACTTCTCACCCTCTCTTTTCCCTTTTGTCCAACTTACCCCTAGGACCCCTAATAGACTTTTCCAACCTTGTCCTCACTTATTCTCGCAGAATTACCACTTAGCCCTTCCTTTTATTTAAAAATAATAATAATAATTTAAATAACATTGCCACATTATTCAATTATTATTATTATCGAAATAATCCCTAATAAATCATATACTCCTAACATCATCAACACACCCTTAACATCGTCAATACCCCACAACATAAATCATCAGACATCACAATAATTCACTAAAAATTCACCAAAGTACGATTATTTAAAATAAACCAATTAAATAAATATTCTACTGATTTTGGGGTGTTACACAGGCCGTTACCGAGGCCGATACATCTGTTTCAACATAGCCTACAACTGAGGCACAACCTACTGCAAAACCTTCTTCATCACATGCCCAGGACACTCCCTCGACCTCGTATCCGACCCCATCATCCACTTCTTCATCCCAGAGGCGTCTGGATTTAGCTGAGGGTTCATCACAGACCTCGTCCTCCCGCAGGCCTCGTCGGGATACTCATGTTCCTCCTCCCGTCGATGATGTTGATCTGGTGCCACCTCTAGAGGGTGAAGACCCACCACCGGAGGATGCTGGTGACGACAAAGATGATGAGCCTGAGGGTTTCCCAGGGGGTCCCCTAGATATGTCCCTGCTGACAGGGTACGCTGACCATACTGCCAGACATGTCTGGGATGGAGAGGTAACATTACTCAGATTGTTTCTTTTTTTTTTCATTGGAAATTTATAATTTGTACTATTGTTTCTTATTTATGGAAATTTTTAGACTCGTCTTCCACAGAAATTCTATAATCATAGGCGGAAGATATTAGCTTTGGATCATCCACAGGAGGCTTGGTTCCAGAAAGTCCTTGCCGCCTCTGGTTTGAAGGACCTTTGTCAGATCGGTTACAGCCTGATCCACAACGGGATGCTGATGGGCTTTGCGGAGAGATGACACCCTGAGACGTCATCCTTCCATCTACCGCACGACGAGATCACGATTACACTGGACGACATCTCTTGTCTGTTACATATATCGATCAGGGGTACCCTCCTCCGTCACGGTAGGATGACGAAAGAGGATGCGAGAGAGATGTTGGTGGAAAAGCTTGGGGCTGATCCACTGGATGCGCTTAAGGAGGTGGATAAGACCAGAGGGGGTCATGTGAGGTTCTCCTTTCTGACGCGTAGATTTGGTGAGGCGCTCGCTGCTGCACGGCAGGCAAATGGTGATCCAGCTAAGGTTGAGATACACAGGCAGCGTGTGTTGAGGTGTTATTTTCTATTTTTAGTCAGCACTCAGCTATTTGTGGACACGAGTTCCACATATACCGATGTCGTTTATCTCAGGTACTTTTTGGATTCCACACAGATCCATGAGTATAACTGGGGGCGACTATACTGACATACATGTATTCGAGGTTGGGAGAGGGATTCCTGTGGAAGACCAGGACTATGGCAGACATTGTGTCACTACTTGTGGTAACAATCTTATATCCTTCGACTTTTTTTCATTTCTTTTCATTCTATATTCGTGATAATGCTTGATCCTGATGTTTTTTATTTTCATTTCAGGCTTGGATATTCCAGCACTTTCCCATGATCGCCGGGTGGGGGAGTGTGCCTGATTACACAGAGTTGATGTCGCGTTGTCTTTCTCCCCTTTAGGGGGAACCAGGCAGTCGACCCTTATAGAGTCTATCTCGATCGTCTGGCTGCTGAGGACATCCGCTACGACGTCTATGCTGATCACCGTGTGATACTCCCGTTTGATGACATCTCACTATTCTCAAGATGGTTGGCATGCAGTTCGATCATCACTATTCCATATTTGCCTGAACGCGTCATGCGGAAGTTCGGGTACACACAGACGATACCCAGACACCCAGCTGTCTCCGCTTCTCTCGGCTTGACCCGTATGCAGATAGAGGAGATCTATGCTGACTATCATAGGCACATGGTACAGGACGAGGCTCGGGAGACCAGAGCGCTGAGAGACTGGAGCTGCGTTGATTGCTACATCATGTGGTTCTTCACCATCTCACACCCTTACATGGTGCCCACTGCAGAAGGATCACTACCCAGACCAGCTCATTAGGAGATTTTAAAGGAGCGACAGTCTCAGTTGGACCATACTCAGGATGTCTTGCCTCACTGTCGTCAGATAGTGGAGATGGGGCGGGCATGCATTGACGCCAGTTTCTTCCCTGAGGGGTCTGACCACAGGCATATATTGGATGAGATGATTACGGTGGCAGAGGGGGAACTTATGTACCGCAGACATCTCGCCAGGACAGGTGGGATCGATGGCTGAGGACGCAGACCGGGCGGTCGAGGAGGCGGCAAAGGCATAGGCAGAAGAGAGGATGGAGATTTTGTCAGGCACACACAGTAGTGACTGTGGTGTTTTTTTTATGTACTATATTTTGATGACATTGATGTACTATTTTTTTATGATGTTTATGACATATGACTTCTTTTATATATATATATATATATATATATATATATATATATATATATATATATCATATTATTTTATTTACGGATGTATGTTATTTTATATTTATCTGCAACAGTTAATTTCCATCTGCGATTAACAAAATTGGATTTTTTTTAAAACTTGTTCTAATAAGATTTCGGAGATGCATCTACGGAACTTTTTTCGTAGACGTGTCTCCGAAAACATCCAACGTAAAGAAAAAAAAAGTGCATCCGGAGTTACAACTCCGAAAGCAGGGAGCATAAAAGAAAATATGTTAGGTGGCTAAGATTATCAAAAAATCAATTAAAAAATTCTCTTTTGTTGATGGGTGAATCTATTGGGCCCACAAATTTTAATATGCAAATTTTATGGATTGCTCTTGTTGGTGGGGAATTCTGAAATGTATAAACATCACTTGGTATAATTTCCCTGGGAAAAATCAAATATATAGTATTAAAAAGAAGTTTTTTTTTACAATAGTATTAAAAAGAAGTTATTTCAATCTAAAAAGTGCAAATGAGTTTAATGGACATATCAATGTAAATAAATGTTACACACGATCTAAAAAGTGCATGTCGTTTATGGTGTAAGCTTATTTTACACCATCTTCTATTTTCTCAAATCCAAATGTGAGAAAAATAAAATTATTAGACAAGTGGCATAAACCATAAATTTAGAGCATGAACGATAAAATATTCAGTTAACGTACTTAAGGTACCTAATAATTCAAAATCTCATTGCACATGCTTTTTAAGAAAAAAAACATAATGTAAACATATTTTATTGATGGCATAAATTGTCATTTTTAATTTTTTTTATCGAGGTATATAATTCATTTAAAATAAAGTATATATCATCTTGCAAGTATAATTCAGTTGATTGCTTCATAAATATATGATGTCCCGGAACTCTAGTTTGAATTGGAATTATGCACTTCTTCATTTTTATGAGTGATTTTTACTATTAAATTTGTTATTTTTTATTTAAAATCGGTTTTGAAAAATATCACAAAATAAATTATCGGTCAAGTCGTTGGAACAATAAGATTTTTTGAGAATGAAGAAGAAGCGAGAGTAATGTGGGAATGATTGTATATTTAAAACGAGTTTGTTAAGCTTTGTTTTGTTTTACATAATCACATACCTATTTATAGGGGCGCTGTTTATCATGAGAGATCTCTCATGTAAGCGACTAGCATTTTTGTCGTTTTTCTTTCTTTCAGTTTTAACCATTTAGCAACGATTTTAAATTGTCACTAATTTTCAGTGATTATTTTGTGATGGTTTAAAACCTCCGCTAAAAGGTTGAAAAAAATAAATAATTTGCGTATATTTAAAACTGCCGCTAAATGATTGAAAACTGAAGAAAAAAAACTAACATTTTGTGTCGGTTTAAAATCGCCGCTAAATGATTGAAATTGAAGAAAAAAGTGACGAAAATGGCAGTCGTTTACGTGAGAGACCTATTAAGGTCTCTCGCGGTAGAAAACGCCATTTATAGGCAACTAACTAACATATTTGACTTATTACATAACATATTTGACTTTTTCGGATACATGCTAACACATTTCGACAGTAACAACTACATGTTGTATTTGATGTGTCGAATGCTAACTTTTACTCAGCTAGCTTCGACTCTGTCGAATACAAACTTGCATACTAAAATAATGAATTACTAGCTTCTAACACACCACTTAATTCATGTTTTCAAGACTTCTCATCCCAATGTTTCTCTTCAACTCATTGAACTTAATTTTCTTTAATGGTTTGGAGAGTATATCACCTAACTGCAATTCTGACCTGCAATGTTCAAGTTCAAGTTTTCCTTTATTTAGTCGATCCCTAAGGAAATGTTACCTTCTCTTTATGTGTTTACTCCCACCATGAGACATAGGATGATTGGCTAGATCTATAGCTGACTTGGTTCCATGATCTTGAATTCTTCGAGTAATATTTCTATCCATAATGCTTGGCATGTTGCCTAAGATGCAGCTACATACTCAGCTTCACGTGAGGATAATGCTACAATAATTTGTTTTCTTGAGCTCCACGAGATTGTTGCTCCACTAATCATGAATATGTAGCCTACAATATTTTTCTTTTCATCTTGGTCTCCATTAAAGTCGAATCTGTATAGCCATACACTTCTGCATTGTTCTTCATGTCCTTCTCGTTTGGCATTAACACGCCATTGTCGATTTCCCTTTTGATGTATCTCAACACTCTTTTAACTGCAGTGAGATGACATTCTTGTTGCCTCTCCATAAACATGCTCAAAAGCCCAACATTTTGGTAAATGTCATGCTTGGTTTTGCATAAGTACTTTAAAGATCCAATGATTTGTTGTACAATGTGGCATTTACGAACTCATCATTTGTTTATCTTTTCAACTTTGCTCATGTCTCAATTGGTGTGGTTACTACATTACAGTTGCTCATCTTGAACCGTTTCAAGATGTCTTGAGCATACTTATTTTGGTGCAAGAACACTCATTCACTTGTGTCTTTAAACTTAATCCTTAAAAAATATGACAAGTTTCCTATATCTGACATTTTAAATTCCTACATCAGTTTAGTCTTGACCATTTTTATCTCTGCCTCATCTGCACATGTGATCAACAAGTCATCCACATACAAACATAGGATGATTTGTTTGTTCTTGTCTGCATTATTGACATATACTTCATGCTCTGAAGCACATTTTGTGAAACCTGACTTGGTCAGGAAGTTGTCTATCATTTTATTCCAAACCCTTAGCGTTTGCTTTAAGCCATATAAAGCCTTCCTCAATTTGTACACCTTCTGCTCTTGCCCTTTGATTTCGAATCTTGGTGGTTGACTAACATTGACCTCTTCTAAAATTATGTTCTACTCAAAACAAATGTTGGACATAATGTCTTAGACAATGTGTATCACAGAAAACAATTTAAAACATATTATTACAAACTAAGGAATTTAAAGCAGAAAGCAATAAAGAACACAAGAGAATTATTAACCCAGTTAAGTACAACGTCACTTACGTCTGAGGGGCTTCCAACCTAAGAAAGAAAATCCACTCTCAATAGTATTAGTGCAATTAGTCTTATATGAACAAACCTTGTTCATTGCTTACTTCTTAATACTACACATGTCTTTCTATTTAGGACTCCCCCTAAATATGAGAACCCTTTCCACTTTCTCTCAATCACTACCTAGTGATTTATGCTTTCAACAAATTAAAGATGTTGAATTATAACTCAACTAACAATCAACCTCTATGCCTTGAATATTCAGTTTAGGCTTTTTTAGAGGTTTACAATAAACAACAAGAATACAAAGACTCAAAAAACAAACCCTAGCACACTAGATCTTCAATACTTGCATGTTCTTATCTATTGGAATGAGTATTCTTATATAGAAAATAACCTGTTGGGCCTGGGCATTTGATTTAAAGCAAACATATTTAATTTGATATATATTTAAAAAAGATGCATATTTGATTTGCTTATTCACTAATGTTCACCAAGAGATTTAATCTCATTCAATTTGATTTGGTCTTGGATAATCTTTTTAGCTAATCATATTTAAAAACAAATTGCTAAAAGATACAAAACATAACTGACAAATCTTCTTGGAATCAATCAAAATGCGCTCATACTTACTCACTGAATCTGCCTTCTAGAGTGAGGACAGATGTTGCACATGCTAGAACAACTTGTCCCACATGTTGCCTCTTCACAAATTCATATTGTTTTGCCTATGTTATTTTACCTAAAGTAGCTAACCAATGGAACAACAATCTTCCCCTTTGGAAAAATTTGGCTAAAACAACTTACAACTTTTCTACAAGATGTGCATGAGTAAATCAAAAACAATTTTCATTCAGAAGAATACATACATACACACATATCAGAGTATACAGCAGTAGCAACATACACAAATACATAAATACTTACACACATGCTTACAAAGTTGAAGGCCAAATAACAGGCCAGATGTTCCAGTATGTGAGAACAAATGAGGTCAAAACATGCAAGCTATTTGTTACACCTCAAGAGGTCAATTCAAACACGAGCTCACACCATAAGCTAAGCATACATGCATGCATACACCATTACTCCCCCTTTTGCCACTATTTGGAAAAGGTTTGAAAATGAAAATCAGAGAATTACATAACCACAAACTGAGTACCAAAACAAGGTTATAGTGCAGAAGTCATTTTTAAAGGATCGATATAGAACCACAAAAAAACATGCCCACATATAAGGGCAAAAAACACAACAAAATTAAAACAACTAAAAACAAACTGTTCGCCGGCGCGAATAACCGCTGGCCTTCCGTCGCAGGTTTACTCACGGGACCAGACACACAAATCTCAGAACAAGTGATTGGAAGCGTATGTTCGTCTGATCGTGACAGTTTCTTTGTAAGTGTGATAATGAATGTGGGGAAGGCAAGAAATAAAGGTTGGGGTGCCTAACAGCTCAAAGCAGAAAACAAATAGAAAAAAGGAAGAGGCAAATAAACAACAGTAATCTAATTCTGAAAGTAAATTGCAATAAGGAACTGTGGACACAATTATACATTTTCGCGGGATTGAACTCGTTTCTCTCTAAGCTTGGTACTTTGAGTGTTTTCCCTTTGCAATGTTATAAAATGCGACCCCTAAAAATGGAAAATACAATGCTTTATATAGGCCTAAAAATAACTGTTCATCTGCCCAGATTTCCTTTGGTGCTGACACGTGTCACCCCACTCTCTTTTCAACTTCCCATATTCTTGAAACTTTCAAAATTTCTCCCGCCCAAGTACCTATCCTTGAACTTTGGGCTTGCCTTTCGCCTGGCTTTCCTCTGACACCATGGCTTGTCACCTTCTTTCCGACGCACCCTCTTGACCTGTGTTGGATCGATGCTTTGAGCCTCCCTCGTTGTCGACTTGCTGTTAGATTTCTTCTTACCCTTCTACCTTTGGTCGAAATCTCGTGTCAACAAATTGCCCCCCTCAAAAGACCAGTTTCAACTGAGCACTACGTCGATTGAGAAATCTGGCTTTTTGGTTTCTTGCGAGATTTTGACGGCTTTTTATTCGACATATTCACCAACGTTTTGTCTTCTCCTGAGATACGTGTCAAACGCCGTCTGACATGATGATGGCAATATTATACCACGATTTCCAAGAAAAACCCCATGATGGCTAGTCTCGTCTGAGTTATGGGCCTTAAAACCAACTCCCACTCACTTTCAGAAGTTGAATAGCTTCGGTGATCTTTCATCTTTTGCATGCGTCTTATAAATAGCATCCCCCAAAACCTTTTCACCATTTCTCCATAACTTCTTCTTCAAACTTGTTTTGTGTTCTTGAAACAAAACCTTTGCCCTTTTCTTCCCAAAAACGCTCTTTGTCTCAGAACACCTTCCGCATTTATTCCTTTCCAATGGCTTCGTCAACCACTGCTACCACTTCTATTCCTCAAACCACTGCAAATAACCCTGTTGTGTTTGTGCTTTTTGAAGTAGAAACCCTCCGTCCTCTTCCTCAACCATCCTCCACTGACGAGACGGTGTTAAACAACTGGCGCTGCTAGATAGTTATCCCCTTCGCGGTGGAGAACAGGCTTCATGCCTTCCATGTCCCCCTTCCGGACAAAAAACCTAATCCACAAGAACTCCAACAGTTCTTTCCTTGCTTTGAACAAACAATTTCACCGACTTTCGAGAAAGGCGGCACTTTAGATCTCAAATTTATGGCGCCTAAATCTAGAGTCTTCAAATCCATGCCTACTCCAGGAAACAAATATTATATTGCCTGGCTCGACAAAGTCGAGGGTCAACGTAAAAGGCAATGGAATGACTATGGCATTTTCGACGCCATCCAACTCTCCAGAACTGCTCATAGGGTTAACCATTGTTTGCTACTTGCGTCGATGTACTTCTGGGAAGGATCGACAAATACATTCCACCTCCCTTGTGGTATGTTCACGCCAACGTTTTTTGATGTGGCGGCCATCACTGGCCTTTCGCCACTAGGCGAGACATTCGACCCGACCCTAGAGACTGACAACGCCTTCGACTTCGAGCGTGCTAGCTTTCAAAATTATATTGAAGACCATCACGACAAACGCTCCACAGAAGTGTCTAATGAGGAGCACATTGCCTTCTTGACATTATAGCTATCTTATTATATGTTTTGCCCTTGTTCTTTGCAAATAGCAAAAAGTTTTATCAACCTGGCCATTTAGATCCATGAAGGTCGACAGATATCTTTGGCTAAACTTATGCTAGCCTCTCTCTACCATTCTCTTGGCTTGTCGACTATGCGACTGAAACTCCTCCACCAGACCACCAAGGCTCTAAACATCTCAAGGCCTATGTGGCTGTTACAGCATTGGCTCAACGCCACTTTTGAACACAAATTGGGATATCCTGCTTCTGCAATAATTGAGCACTTGAACAGAGAGCACTCTGTCGAAGGCATGTGACTTACTCTGATGACTACCCAAGAGGCTCTGAAGAAAACCCTTTTATGAGGTATCTCAATATGTTTTTCGAGACCACTTCCTTTGTCCCCGACATGACGCCTTTTGTGGAGCGTAAGTTTGGTCCTGAATGGTTTAGAAATCCATTTCCTGGAGTCTCCCCCAAAGCTCCTGCGCAGTCGAACTCTATATGGCGGACGTTTCTTACTCCTACCATGATATCTTTTCGGATCGAAACAGGAAACAATGGCTATGGTTTCATGAACTATCAGCCAAATTTGGTAGCCCGACAATTTGGCTTGAGCCAAATGTTGCCAAAGTCTCTGGTGAAACATGCTGACGATATAGTACGGTCTGGCTGATGCTTGACTCAGGTAGGTCATAGGGCTTGTATGAGGTTCGTCAGAGCTACTCAACATCTCGAACTGTCGGTATTTGTATTCCAGCCTTCTTTTTTCACCACTCAAGAGTTCGACGCCTGGTGGTCGGAGTACCAGGCTTAAATCTTCACTCCAAACCTTTTCTTGGAGAATATGGTCGACGCTTTTGCTTCTTTGGCTGGTGGAGTTCCTAAATCATCGACTGCAGCCTCTGTTGCAGATGTCGACACCACCGAAGACCCCTCCACAAAGGTGGATTCTGGACTTTGATTTTGTTTCACCTGTGAGTTTGAACTAAATAGTTTCATCTTTGTTTTCAGGGACGCAAACGAGAAACAACTGCTGCGTCGACTTCCACTAGGCCTGCTAAAAAACCCAAGACTACTACTTCACAGATATATCTTATCTCTCAGCCTGCTTTCTTTCTCTTTTCTCTGTCTGATGGTATCTCTGCGCAGGCTTTTGAGAAAATGCCTTCTCCTAAAAGAACTGAGTCGAATGAGACTACTCACTCTCGAGTTTTCACCGCAACAGCTCTAGCATCCCCTCCATCCGCACCTTTGGTGAGGAAGAAAAAAGCTTTGACAAGGAGAACACCTTCAAGAACCGGCACTTCGACGGTGGCTCCGGTTGTCCCCAAAAATCTTAAAGACGTATTTGAGCCAATCCCTACTGTTATCCTTCCTAGGACAACTCTTTCACAGCCTGCGAAGGTACTCCCTTTCTCTGCTTTAGTACCTCAGGTGATATTCAGGCGAAAAATCTCACTGCACCTTGTTTTGTAGGAAAATGTGGTCGCTTCGACCACTGTCGACATTGGCGATACTGAATTGGCTGCCGACACTACTCCTACTGGCACCACGATCACGCCAAGTCCTCAGAAGGTCGATGAATTCCAGATGCCCTTGTCAGAGGAAAACTTGGTGGCGAAGACGCCTCCTTCCCAATATGCCAACCTTGGGACCAAAAATGATGGCGTAACTCTTGGGAAAAATGTCAATCATTCACCTGTTGTCACCACTGGTGACGTCGGGGATAACTTTCGAGCCCCTGAACATGGCCCAAAAAAAACCTCGCATACTGTCGATAAAATCCCTACCCAGAGGAACTCTTGGCAGCCAAGCAAACATATCCAGCAGCGACCCTAAAGGCGCTACACAAACTTCACAAAGAGACTGAGGAGGTTCAACCTGCCAGTTCGACAACCATCCCAACTCTAGATTTAGACGCCTCTTTCTCTCTCAAACTTCAACAATTGCAGTCCTATCTTTTTGAAGAACAGTTCCTGGCTGCTGTCGCAGAAGAAGCAGCCTTAGCAAACGACATTTTCAAGCTTTTGGATAAACTTTCTGAATTCCAAATTCCTACCCCTATGACCACGTACCTGATCGAGTTCGAAGCCTTCTTCACTCAGTTGGCCAAAGATCTTTCTATGTGTCATCAGGCCGACGCTCAAATTCGGTTTCGACATAATGACATGAAACGCGAGTGGTACCTTAGCTCAGTTTGTGAACAGAAGCTTGGAGATTTTGAAACCAAAAAACAAGAGCGCTCCGACAAGCGTAAAGCCTTCGACCAACAGATATCTGACTATCAAGCTCAGATAGCAGAGCTGACAAAAAAGATTGCTGAAGTCGAACAACAGAAAGCCTCCTTAGACTCAGCTGAGCCTCTGCCCTCTCAAGAAGCCATCGGCCACGAGGTAGCCCAGGGAATTGCTCATGTCGAAGCGGCTATGAAGATCAAGGATGCTATTAGCCTTATGCAGAGAAGAAAAGTGCTCCTCGAGAGCAAGATTATTCATGAGAAGACCCTCTTTGAAAACTTTAAGTCCAGATTCCCTGAGCTTCCTTAGCGTGTATGTCGAACTGATGTAACAACATTTTGTAAGCCATTTTTTGCCCCCTAGCCTATTTTGGCTTTTAATCAATGAGAAAGCTATATTTTTATGTGAATCTCTTGTAGCATAGGTCTATATTTCTTTAAATATTTCCCATTTACTCTTAAGATTCGTTAGTCCATTCCCAACTCTGGCACTTCATATGCGTTATTGCCAAACACTTGAGTCACTTTAAATAGTCTCTCCTAGTTTGGTGACCATTTTCCCATTGTCTGATCCCGTCAATCCATGGGCAACACCGTTTTCCATACATAGCCATTTATAGCGAAGGTTTTCTCTCTGACCTTCTTGTTGTATGCCTTGGCAACTTGTGCCTTCTGGCGTAGCAATACATTTAAAGCTATCATCTTTTCCTCGTCTAAGTCTACGAGTTCATCCAGCATCATTTTCCAATATTGCTTCGACGGAATCTCATATTGTTGTTGTACTCTAACTGATTGTAGGAATACTTCTGTTGGTAGCACAACGTCATGCCCGAAGGTTAAACGGAATGGAGTCGAATTGGTCGACTCCTTGGGTGACGTTCGACAGGCCCACAAAACTTGACTTAACGTTTTGTGCCAGTTTTTTGGCTTCTTTGCAACATGCTTCTTGATTAGCCCAATGATCACCTTATTAGCTGCTTCGACCTGACCATTTACCTGAGCATAATATGGTGTCAAAGTAACCAGCTTAAAACCTGTTTCTGCTGCAAATTTTTTCATTTTCTGCCCAACAAACACATAGCCTTGATCTGTCGCGATTGTCTCAGGTATCCCGAATCTATACAAGATATGATTCTGGATGAATTCTATTACGGCCTCTTGATCCACCTTCACCAGAGGCATAACTTCTATCCACTTGGTGAGGTAGTCTATCCCTACGAGGATGAATCTTTGTTGTTTCGACGAGGCTGGCCGAATTTCTTCCTATTACATCCAAAGCCCAACCTCGAAACGACCATGGTTTGACTATAACGTGCAATTCACTGGCTGGTACATGCTGAATATTTGCATGTTTCTGGCAATCTTGGCATCCTGTCGCAAAGTCCATGCAATCTTTGAGCATACTTGGCCAATAAACCCCTTGTCGGAACAAAAGCCATTTCATTTTGTGGCCAACTTGGTGAGCTCCACAAGTCCCACTATGAACCTCGGAAATTGCCAAATAGGCATCCATATCTCCTAAGCATTTGAACAAGACCCCTTCTGGGGTTTTCTTTAGCAACTTATTCCCCATAAGGACATAACTCTTTGCTCTATACTTAGTCTTCCTATCAGTGCTGCCTAACGGATTCTCTAAATACTCCATGATTGGTTTTCGCCAATCTGTTAGTGACATATTGTTAACAAAGACCTCGTAATTTCCCAGATCTTTGACCAAACTCTTCGAGTCCCTTGAGGTTGACCACATTGACGATGAATGTATGTTTGACACCATATTTTCCCTAGTTTCGATGAAATCCTTCAGCCTTCCCTCCGACACTTTATAGCCAGAGGCGATTTGGGCTAGTTCATTGGCTTTATGGTTTTCTATCCTAGGTACATGCGAGATGTTGACGACTTCGAAATGCTCTAACAAACGTTTCGCCAATGAGAAGTAACTCACAAGGTGCTCTTTAACTCACTTGTATTCTCTCGTGATCTGTTTAATCACCAATTCTGAGTCTCCTCTTATCTCTACCTCTTTGGCTCCCAAATCCTTAAGTATTTTGAGACCAGTGATTAAGGCTTCATACTCTGCCGCATTATTTGAACATTTGCCATCAACTTTGCATTTAAATGTAGTTGGGATACCTTGTGGTGATATTATTAGGATCGTGATACCTGCCCCATTTTTATGGCTCGATCCATCGAAGTACAACTTCCACGGGGCAATATCGATACTATGTATCGACGTTTCTACTACTGCGTGGTCGACAATAAAGTCTGCGACTATTTGACCTTTCATCTCCCTTACAGGAAAGTATGTCAAAGAAAACTCAGTTAACGCTAGTGCCCATTTCCTAATTCGACTATGCAAAATAGGTTTGGACAACATATGCTTAATAACATCAAAATGCGACGAAACATAAACATCAACTGGTTAAATATATTGCTTTAATTTCATACATGAGAAGTACAGGCATAGGCACAACTTTTCAATCATAGTGTACCTAGTTTCAGCATCTATCAGCATCCTACTAAGGTAATAAATGGGTCTTTCGACGTCACTACTATCCTCTTGTGCTAACATGCTGCCTATGGTCGTATCCGACGCTGCAATGTACAACTTCATGTTTTTATTTATACTAGGCGGTAACAGGATTGGAGGCTTTGTAAGGTATTCCTTAATTGCGTCGAAAGCCTCCTGCTGCTCCTGTCCTCAACGGAACTCACTTTCCTTCTTGGCTTTGAGAACTGGTGAAAACACTTTCGTCTTGCCACTTAGGTTCGAGATGAACCTCCTCAAGAAGTTTATCTTCCCCAACAAAGACTGTAGTTATTTCTTTGTCGACGGAGGCTTGAGATCCAAGATTGCTTTTGTCTTATTCTGGTTGATCTCGATGCCTTTCTTGTGGACCACGAATCCCAGAAAGTCCCATGCATGAACACCAAAGGCACACTTTGTGGATTCATTTTCAATCCATATTTTCTCATTCTCTCGAATGAGCGTCGAAGGTGGCCTAGGTGACCATCTTCTGATGACGATTTTATCATTATGTCATCAATGTATACCTGCATAAAATTTTCAATAAAGTCATGGAATATAGCATTCATAGCCCTTTGATAGGTTGCCCCAGCATTTTTCAACCCAAAAGGCATCACAACCCATTCATATGTCCCCAAAGCTCCAGGGCATAGAAACGCGGTTTTGGGGACATCCTCTTCGGCTATGAGAATTTGATTATAGCCGGAGTAGCCATCGAGCATGCTCAAATATTCGAACCCTACAGCTGAGTCGACCATTATCTCTACCATAGGCATCGAATATTCGTCTTTAGGGGTAGCGTTGTTCAAATCCCTAAAGTCGATACAAACTCGAAGGTTCCATTTTTCTTAATAACAGGTAATATATTTGCTATCCATTCTACATACCTCGCAGTTCTGATGAACCGGCTTTTGAGCAGTCTTTTAATTTCCTGCTTGATCTTCGACGATGACTTCTGGGGCGAAGCGTCGAGGTTGTTGCTTTACTGGCCTCTTACTTGGTTGGATTGGAAGTCGATGCTCCACTACGCTCCGACTCAGACCAGGCATTTCGCCATAATCCCAGGCAAAGCAATCCTTGTATTCTTTTAATACTTTAATCAGCTTGGCCTTCATCTCTGGCCCCACTTTGGTGCTCACATAGGTGGGTTTTTTGGTTGTCCCATCCCCTAAGTCAACTTCTTCAAGTGGGTCTTGCGCCTGCATTCTCTGCAGTTCATGATTTGGGTCTTTCTCAAACCCCAAAGACCTGTCGTCGTAAATACAATCAAGCCTTCGGCTTTCTGAAGCCACTTTTTAGCCTTGTAGGCCACTTATTTGTGTACTTCAGTCAGCTCCCTCACTCGCTTGTGGTGGTTTCTCTGTTTCAAGTGCCGACATTCTTCTGTTTTCATCCAAATAGGCCAAAATTCGAGTCATGCTCTCTGACTTAGCAGTCATTTGCACCGACTGTGGGCCACCCCATTGGTGGCATTTCCATAGGCTCCATGGCTTCGTAGACAGCATCCCAGATGAACCCATAGTAGGGGTCTAAGTTCAGGACGCGACCTGTGTCAACAGAGGTATAGGAACCTGGCCCATCATCATAAGGAGCCACATTTGCTAAATGTTGGTCAAAAGATTTCTTGTTACCCTTGGCTTCGTCGACCTTGTAATAGCTTTGATCTGCCTCAACATTTTCGACAATTCCATCTTTTCTCCAAATGGTCAATCTCTGGTGCATTGTCGACGACACTGGCCCTATTCCATGGATTCATTCCAGTCCCAACAATAGATTAAAATTTGCTTTTGAGTTGATGACCATGAAGAGTGTTAACCTGTTGGTTGTACCCACTGCCAAGTCCACTTGGACAACCCCCAGGATGTTACTGGTCTTGCCTTCTTAGCTGGAAAGAACCATGTTGTGTTGTCGGAGGTCAGCCTCCATTTTTCCAATTTTCTTAAATAAATTATGGGGCATCAGATTTACAGTTTCCTCACCATCCACGAACACCTTGTTGACTGCCACTCCGTCAACTTTTGCCTTTATGAATAACGGCTTCAAGTGATACATCATCCCAGGGCTAGGATGTTCGAACATAGCTGTTTGCTCTTCGACAACACCACTATTCATCACATAATAACATAGAGGCTTGTCATCTGCATTTTCGTCAAGGACGAAGTCTTCTTCTGCCTCAGAGATTTCTGACACCACATCATATTCAGCTGGTAGGATTGACACGATACCACAATTCAGTACGAAATCTTCACCATAGGTGTCATCATTGGTATCGTCGTACATGTCTTCGTCAAAATCTCCCTCAGGTGAAGGGTCATATTCCTCATCCGACTGAGGAGAATATTTTGGCTCCTCCTCATCCAACTGAGGGGTGTATTCTGGCTCCTTCGTGCTTTCAACCAGCGAAGTACATTTTGAACTCTGTGTCGAAACCACCCCATTTTCTCCTGATATTTCCACAGTTACTGCCATGGTCTGGTTTGTCACCACTTTGTCTTTTTCTACCCATTGCCTTCTTGGGTGTTGCCGCTTGTGTCCAGACGTTCCGACAGGCTTCAACTGTGAAGTAGCAGCCTCTTTCTCAGCCTTCTTGCTACGCTAGTAACGCCTCCACTGAGTCCTAGTCATGGGGTTTTTTCCCTTATAGTTAGGAGACTCCACATAGCCTCTTGGTTCGACTCTCTTTTCGGAGATATTCGCTTCTTTTTCCAAGTCTAACACCTTCCACTTTGGTCTTTTACTTCCTTTTTGGCTAACTGGTGCCATCCATCTTTCCTGTGGGGTATCTGATAGAGGCACAAAGGTCTTAGGTCGCGCCTCTTGGAACAGCTTCCGGTACTCCTCATTTCGACGAGGGCCACCACTCTTGTCAAACACAAACCTTGGGACAGGTGGCTTCTCTCTTGCTTGCCTCATACCATTCAGCAGCCTTCTCATCGAACATAGCATTGCACCTCGGGCATAATGCAGCCTTTGACCCGCTTATCCTGCACTTTTCCTGGAAATCTTCCAAACTTTCGCCAGCCTGGGGATACACTGCTTCTGTTCTTCCTTAGCTCTCTTGTCGGAACCCTCAGTAGTTTCGACCATCATGCATTCCACTACTTCAGTCACTGGTTATTTGTCGAGACCCTCAGTAGCCTCGACCATCATACACTCGTACACCTCTGAGTACAGAGCCTCTTCGACCTTCAGTGGGTCAGTGTCAACCTGCATCTTTGGCTTTTCGCCAAATTGAAGTCGAACCTCCTTCAAAGCTTTTTGCACCAAATCCCTGAAAAGAACACATTGAGTTGTTTTATGACCAAGGAAATTATGAAATTTACAAAATCCCCTCTTCTTCTTTTTTTCTAAAGGGGGGGTATTTTAAACCAGGAGGAATAATTATTTAACCATCTTTAACCAGTAAATCAAATATTTCATCGCACTTAGAAACATCAAAAGTATAAGTTTTAGCAACCTATTTATCTGTTTTTCCGGTTTCGACGGGATTTTTCCCGTTTGATGGTTTCAACCATTTGCACGTGTAGGAAGGTCCTGGCTTAAGTTCAGCCACATAGACCTCACTTTCATCGACGAATTCCTCATCGTCGGAGGAATACTCGTCAGCAGCCACATAGGAAACTTTTTCTTTTTAACGATATCTGTTAGACTGAGTTTTCTCGGCTTTTAATCGTTCGACCTGGCGAACTCGGTCAGCCAGCTGCGCCATATCTCTAAGATATTGCGTGTCTAGCTTCTTTCTGATCGAATAATCCAAACCATCAGCTGCCATTTTGACTAATTCGTGTTCAGGGACTTGAGTAAAACACCGCGCTTTCAAAAGTCTAAACATGTTCAAGTACTGGTCTACTGACTCTGTGGCCTTGCATTTGACGCTTCCCAACTCTTTCAGACTTATTTTCGATTGCCCCATGTAAAATTGTTCATGAAACAGTCTCTCCAATTGTACCCACGTGTGGACGGATTGAGGGGGCAACGTGGTAAATGTAACACCCCCAAATATACCCCCAAATAATCATTTAGGCACATATTAAAAATTTCGTCAGAGTATAATTATAAACATAGTATCAAAGAGGCATGTCACATTATACATAAAATTAAAACATTCAACACCTGCTCAACAATTGATATGCAACAGTGGGGTAACTTTGCAACAGAGGAACTTAGTCCTTACACCCACATCTCAATATTTAGAATAAAAGCGAAAAATCTAAACATTGAATAACATCAACATATATACATATATATATAACAAGTATTATCCACCAACATAATTCATGTTTAGATAAACATTCATCAACAAGATACATGTACAATGCATCGCAAAAGAATCATATACATCCTAGCTAGCCGGTGCTACATATCAGAGCCGACCGACCAAAAGAATGAAGACACACTTCACAAAAAGACCACCAGCATACCTACTCTGCAATGCCTCATAGAGAATCATAAAACAGCAGAAGGGTGAGAAATATTATCATAATAACAATGCATATAATTATATATCTTAGCATAAAAATATACATATTTCACACTCTCACCACAATTCATCACAATTCACTCATATACATCACAATGTATATATATATATATATATATATATAAAGCCAAGCATATTCATCATGCATACTTTCACATTTCTCATCATTCCACATAAACATACACATTCATGTTTATTCATCAATGCACCATATAAAGATGATAAATGCAAATCATAGAGACCGACTCACGACTCTATGCAAATGCAATGCGGGTACCGACTCAATCATCTCAAGTTCACTCAGGAACTTATTGGAATCATCGCTCGTTACTTAATGTAACTCCCCGTCGGGCATACGATGTTCCCCGTCGCTCACACCCCACACGGGCACACGAAATTTATGGATCGCTCACACCCCACACGGGCACACGACCCGGTCACTCACACCCCACATGGGCACACGATCGTCTATAATCATCGTTCACACCCCACATGGGCACACGACGTTATAGCGGATTCCCTCTGGAACCAATCCGTCGCTCACACCCCACATGGGCACACGACGTTTATGGATCGCTCACACCCCACACGGGCACACGATCCGATCGCTCACACCCCACATGGGCACACGATCACAAGATGCATATCATGATGCTTGACACATAAGAACTCATGATAATCAAATGCATCTTCACAAATCAACAATATGATTATCACATCATCATATTCATACATTGAAAACAATTCAAACAATGCATTCATCTCATACTATCACATACAATCTATATACATTCACACCAATGCACTATTGTATGATTCACATCCAAACACACATTCAAAACGGGAAAAAGTCACTAAAAACACTATTTCTGACTTTCCAACATAATTAAATCGGCTAACAATTTCCAAATCATCATAATAAGAAAATACAGCTCAATATCTTCACAACGATACCAAGAATGTAAAAAATTGGATAAGCGGATCGAAAGTTACAGAGAAAACAAATTGGGAAAAACTGCTACATTCGCAGTGCGAAGCTCCCAGCGAGTACTTCGATACTCCATTCGCAGTGCGAGTGCACCAGCAAACCAAGGCAGAAGCAAAATAGCCTAGGAAATTCTCATCGTTCGCAGTGCAAACATCCCAGCGAATGCTCGCTACCCCATTCGCATTGCGAAGCACCCAGCGAACCAAGGCAGAAGCTAACGCGTCCTTCGCTACTTCGTTCGCAGTGCAAACACTCAGCGAATGCTCGCTACCCACTCGCTAGCCATTCGCAGTGCAAACCTGGGTTTTTAGAAAAACCCATCAGCGCACCAGTTCCTCCAAAACTCAGGTTTTCACCACCCAAAACATTTCCAACTGTCATATAACCATCAAAACATAATTCTATCATGATGACAAGTATTCTATTACGTTTACACCGATTTTCAACCGTAAAACCATCGATTTCTCACAAAAATCTCAATTCTAACCTAGAACTCAAGCTATGGAAAACAAGAAAACATCCAAGCAAACACATACATAATGATATACATTGATGAGATAATAAGATTTCACACCCTTACCCGGATTCCAAGCTTGCTAGATGATTGTTCTTGATGATTTCTAGGTTTTCCAAGTTTTTCTTCTATTTTCTCTTCTGCCTCTTTCTTTCTCTCCTTTTTCTCTCTATTTTCTTTTCTATCTCTTTCTCTCCTATTTTCTCTTCTTAACTCCTTTTTTTTTCTTTTCTATTTTCTTATTTTCTACTCAAACCAAATTAATTCATTTTCTCACACAATTCTATTTCCACTAAATTTCTAACTTATCAGTAATTGAGAAATGTCTAAAATACCCTCTATTCCAATTTTCCCCGAAAACTCTCAAAAACGGTAAAATATTATAACACGTCAACATAGCATATTAACACACCAATTTCACAGATAAAATAATTTATCACTCAATTTAAATAAAAGACTCAACAAAATGGAAATAATCGGAATCGGGGCGTTACAACTCTCCCCCACTTTAGAAATTTTCGTCCTCGAAAATATTACCTGATTCAAACAACTCCGGATACGACTCTCACATCCTACTCTCTAGTTCCCAAGTCATATTGCCTTCCGCTGCGCCTCCCCACGCTACTTTCACAAGCGCAATATCCTTGCCTCTTAGCTTCTTAACTTCACGGTCCAAAATCCTAATCGGTAAAGCTTGAACCG
Source organism: Lathyrus tuberosus (assembly GCA_022829125.1). NCBI lineage: Eukaryota > Viridiplantae > Streptophyta > Magnoliopsida > Fabales > Fabaceae > Lathyrus > Lathyrus tuberosus. The sequence continues at coordinate 1,580,956 of JALAZF010000559.1, forward strand.
TAAGGTTATCTCTCACTTCAACCTCGTCCATAGGAATAACATGTGACGGATCCGGAACATACTTCCGAAGTTGCGAAACATGGAATACATCATGCAAATTCGAAAGATTCGGAGGCAATGCCACACGATAAGCCACATCACCAACTCGTGCAGAAATCTGATACGGACCAATAAAACGAGAAGTCAACTTCTTCGACTTCAAAGCACGACCCACACCCTAAAAAACACATGGTCGCCTTCTTGAAACTCAAGATCTTTCCTTCTCTTGTCATGATAGCTCTTTTGTCTACTTTGAGAAGCTTTCATCTTCTCACGAATAAACTTCACTTTCTCCGTCGTTTGTTGTACCATCTCCGGTCCAACTATCGCCCTCTCACCGGTTTCATGCCAACACAAAGGTGTTCGACATCTCCGACCATACAAAGCCTCAAATGGTGCCATACTTATACTTGAATGAAAACTGTTATTGTAGGTGAACTCAATCAATGCCAAATAACTATCCCAAGCACCACCTTGCTCGAGCACACAAGCACGCAACAAATCCTCCAACGATTGAATTGTCCTCTCGGTTTGACCATCCGTTTGCGGATGATAAGCCGAACTCAATCTTAGCTTAGAACCCAAAGCCTTTTGTAAACTCTCCCAAAACCTCGATGTGAATCTAGGATCTCTATCCGATACAATACTCTTAGGAACTCCGTGTAACTTCACAACCACAAGAACATAAATCTCGGCTAACTTCTCCAAAGGATAACTAATATCAATTGGAATGAAGTGAGCAGATTTAGTAAGCCTATCAACGATTACCCAAATAGCATTATGACCTCTTTACGTATTCGGCAATCCCGTAACAAAATCCATCGATATACTATCCCATTTCTACTCCGGAATGTCCAACGGTTGCATCAATCCACTAGGCTTTTGATGTTCCACCTTAGACTTTTGACAAGTTAAGCACGCATACACAAATTGAGCCACATCCCTCTTTAATCCGGACCACCAAAATATTTTCTTCAAATCTTGATACATTTTATTCGCTCCCGGATGAATACTTAAGTTACTTCGGTGTCCTTCTTCCAATATCATCTTTTTCAACTCCGCATCATCGGGAATACAAATACGACCACGGAATCTCAAAATTCCAAAATTATCAACCTTGAAATCCTCGTTCTCATTCATCATCAAATCAACGAACTTCAAATCCAACTTTTGCTTTTCACATACGGTTGTAAGAAAATCATTCGTAACATGTAGCATACCAAGTCTCACACTTCTCAGCGTCATTTCACAAACCAAACTCAAGTCTCTAAAATTCTCCAAAAGTTCCCATTCTCTCATCATCAATGCGGACATATGTAACGATTTCTTACTCAAAGCATCGGCCACCACGTTTGCCTTACCCGGATGGTAATTCAAACCAAAATCATAATCCTTCAAAAGCTCTAACCACCTTCTTTGTCTCATGTTCAATTCTTTTTTATCAAATAAATATTTCAAGCTCTTGTGATCACTAAAAACTTCAAATCTTGCACCATAAAGATAGTGCCTCCAAATTTTCAAAACAAACACCACGGCCGCTAACTCCAAGTCATGTGTAGGATAATTCTTTTCATGCACTCTCAATTGTCTAAAAGCATAAGCCACAACCTTTCCATCTTGCATCAAAACACCACCTAAACCAACCAATGAAGCATCACAATACACAACAAATGGTTCCATCGGATTTGGCAAAATCAAGATCGGAGCCATTGCCAACCTTCTTTTTAGCTCATTAAAACTCTCTTCACAATGAATATCCCAAATGAAAGCCTTTTCTTTACAAGTCAATTGCGTTAACGGAAGTGCCAACTTCGAAAATCCCTCAATAAACCTCCGATAATAACCCGCCAAGCCTAAAAAGCTTCGAATCTCCGTAACCGTTCTAGGAGCCTCCCATTGCATCACCGCATCAATCTTGGATGGATCAACACTAATACCACTATCGGAAATAACATGTCCAAGAAAACTTACTTCCGACAACCAAAATTCACATTTCGATAACTTAGCATACAATTGCTTTTCTTTCAAAATTTGTAACACAATCCTCAAATGCTCTTCATGCTCCTCTTGAGACTTAGAGTAAATAAAAATATCGTCGATGAACACAACCACAAAACGATCTAACTGTTCATGAAAAATACGATTCATGTATTCCATAAACACACCCGGCGCATTAGAAACCCCGAATGGCATCACAGAATATTCGTAATGACCATACCGTGTCCTAAAGGCCGTCTTTTGAATATCCTCTTCTTTCACACGAATCTGGTGATGTCCCAATCTCAAATCAATCTTGCTAAAAACACGCGCACCAACCAATTGGTCCATCAAATCGTCGATCCTTTGAAGCGGATACTTGTTCTTAATTGTCACCTTGTTCAATTGTCGATAATCAATGCATAACCGCATACTCCCATCCTTCTTCTTTACCAACAATACCGGAGCACCCCGAGGAGAAACACTTGGTCTTACAAATCTCTTGTCCAACAAGTCATTCAATTGCTTCTTCAATTCTACCAACTCCGATACCGACATACGATACGGTGCCATCGAAACCGGTCTAGTACCCAAAACTAGATCAATAGAAAACTCAACTTCTCTTTCCGGCGGTACGTCCGTAATATCCTCCGGAAACACTTCTGGAAAATCACACACCACTGGAAACACGTCGAGCTCAACTTTACTCTCCACCGACAATGATGCAAACAAACCGAACAATTGAGCTTCGTCCGCTAAAAGTTTCTTCAACTCTTTAGTGGATAAGAAACTCTCATCTTCATCATCTTCCAAAGAAGGAAACCTCACCAACTTGTGATAGCAATCTATATGAACTCGATTAAATTGCAACCAGTTCATACCCAAGATTACGTCCAATCCCTCCAACGGCAAACACACTAAATCCATAATGAAGTCTTTACCATACATGGTCAAAGGACAACTTACACACACCAAAGACGTAGTTACCGACCCCGAAGCAGGAGTCTCAATAACCATCTCAACACCCATCAAAGACAACACAAGATGCAAACGCTTCGCGCACTCAGACGAAATAAACGAATGAGTCGCTCCCGTATCAATAACAGCAACTAAAGGTGTACTATTAATAAAGCATGTATCTTTAATCAAACGGTCTGCACTAGTAGTGTCCGTCCCCGCTAATGCAAACACCTTTCCGCCCGCTTGAGCTTGTTTCGGCTTAGTACACTTAGTACTAATGTGCCCCACTTCTCCACAATTATAGCACTTCACTATATTCCTTCTACAATCAGTAGTAGCATGCCCAAGGCCTCCACAGTTAGAACATTTCGCCACGGTCTTCCCACACTCAAATGATTTATGACCCATTCCACCACACTTGTAAAACTTAACGGAACCGGAACTTCCTCCTCCAGATCTCCTCTCAAAGTTTCCCCTATGCTTGTCCTTATCAACGGGTGTCACATAAGGTCCACTTCTAGCTTGTTGCTTTCCCTTCCTCTCATTCAAACTTTTGTAATGTGTAGAACGAGCCTTGCTATCTTCCTCGAAGATTCTACAACATTCCTTCAAATACGTAAACCTTCTTATCCTTTGATATCCCACATCTTGCTTAATCTCGGGACGCAAACCATTCTCATACTTAATACACTTAGAGAACTCAGCAGTAATTGCAGCATAGTGAGGATGGAATTGAACCAACTCCACAAACTTAGTAGTATAGTCCACCACGGACATACTACCTTGTTTCAGTTCAAGGAACTCCATCTCCTTCTTCCCTTTCACACTTTCAGGGTAATACTTCCTCAAGAACTCGGTACGAAATAAATTCCAAGTTATCTCTTCATCATCCACCTCAAGAACTTGACGCATACCGACCCACCAATCGTCGGCTTCTTCCTTCAGCATGTGAGACCCAAGCCTCACCTTATTCTCCTCCACACAGCCCATGACTCTGAAGATCCTTTCAATCTCTTTCAACCACATTTGAGCACCATCGGGATCAAATCTTCCTTTGAAGACCGGTGGTTGATTCTTCCTGAACTCGTCATTAGCATTCACGTTCGGCGCACCTTGCACCGCCCTAGCCATTGTTTCCAAAGCAGCAGCCATCACATTGTCGTTCCTACCAGCCATATTCTGATCATTCCCAAAAATGACAACAAGGTTAAACAACAGTTCAACCATCACAACAACAAAACAGACACAACTGACTCAACACTGGCTGTGATACCACTTAATGTAACACCCCCAAATATACCCCAAATAATCATTTAGGCACATATTAAAAATTTCGTCAGAGTATAATTATAAACATAGTATCAAAGAGACATGTCACATTATACATAAAATTAAAACATTCAACACATGCTCAACAATTGATATGCAACAGTGGGGTAACTTTGCAACAGAGGAACTTAGTCCTTACACCCACATCTCAATATTTAGAATAAAAGCGGAAAATCTAAACATTGAATAACATCAACATATATACATATATATAACAAGTATTATCCACCAACATAATTCATGTTTACATAAACATTCATCAACAAGATACATGTACAATGCATCGCAAAAGAATCATATACATCCTAGCTACCCGGTGCTACATATCAGAGCCGACCGACCAAAAGAATGAAGACACGCTTCACAAAAAGACCACCAGCATACCTACTATGCAATTCCTCATAGAGCATCATAAAACAGCAGAAGGGTGAGAAATATTATCATAATAACAATGCATATAATTATATATCTTAGCATAAAAATATACATATTTCACACTCTCACCACAATTCATCACAATTCACTCATATACATCACAATGTATATATATATATATAAAGCCAAGCATATTCATCATGTATACTTTCACATTTCTCATCATTCCACATAAACATACACATTCATGTTTATTCATCAATGCACCATATAAAGATGATAAATGCAAATCATAGAGACCGACTCATGAATCTATGCAAATGCAATGCGGTACCGACTCAATCATCTCAAGTTCACTCAGGAACTTATTGGAATCATCGCTCGTTACTTAATGTAACTCCCCGTCGGGCATACGATGTTCCCCGCCGCTCACACCCCACACGGGCACACGACATTTATGGATTGCTCACACCCCACACGGGCACACGACCCGGTCGCTCACACCCCACATGGGCACACGATCGTCTATAATCATCGCTCACACCCCACATGGGCACACGACGTTATAGCGGATTCCCTCTGGAACCAATCCGTCGCTCACACCCCACATGGGCACACGATGTTTATGGATCGCTCACACCCCACACGGGCACACGATCCGATCGCTCACACCCCACATAGGCACACGATCACAAGATGCATATCATGATGCTTGACACACAAGAACTCATGACAATCAAATGCATCTTCACAAATCAACAATATGATTATCACATCATCATATTCATACATTGAAAACAATTCAAACAATGCATTCATCTCATACTATCACATACAATCTATATACATTCACACCAATGCACTATTGTATGATTCACATCCAAACACACATTCAAAACGGGAAAAAGTCACTAAAAACACTATTTCTGACTTTCCGACATAATTAAATCGGCTAACAATTTCCAAATCATCATAATAAGAAAATACAGCTCAATAGCTTCACAACGATACCAAGAATGTAAAAAATCGGATAAGCGGATCGAAAGTTACAGAGAAAACAAATTGGGAAAAACTGCTACATTCGCAATGCGAAGCTCCCAGCGAGTACTTCGCTACTCCATTCGCAGTGCGAGTGCACCAGCGAACCAAGGCAGAAGCAAAATAGCCTAGGAAATTCTCATCGTTCGCAGTGCGAACATCCCAGCGAATGCTCGCTACCCCATTCGCATTGTGAAGCACCCAGCGAACCAAGGCAGAAGATAACGCGTCCTTCGCTACTTCGTTCGTAGTGCGAACACTCAGCGAATGCTCGCTACCCACTCGCTAGCCATTCGCAGTGCGAACCTGCGTTTTCAGAAAAACCCAGCAGCGCACCAGTTCCTCCAAAACTCATGTTTTCACCACCCAAAACATTTCCAGCTGTCATATAACCATCAAAACATAATTCAATCATGATGACAAGTATTCTATTACGTTTACACCGATTTTCAACCGTAAAACCATCGATTTCTCACAAAAAATCTCAATTCTAACCTAGAACTCAAGCTATGGAAAACAAGAAAACATCCAAGCAAACACATACATAATGATATACATTGATGAGATAATAAGATTTCACACCCTTACCCGGATTCCAAGCTTGCTAGATGATTGTTCTTGATGATTTCTAGGTTTTCCAAGTTTTTCTTCTATTTTCTCTTCTTCCTCTTTCTTTCTCTCCTTTTTCTCTCTATTTTCTTTTCTATCTCTTTCTCTCCTATTTTCTCTTCTTAACTCCTTTTTTTTTTCTTTTCTATTTTCTTATTTTCTACTCAAACCAAATTAATTCATTTTCTCACACAATTCTATTTCCACTAAATTTCTAACTTATCAGTAATTGAGAAATGTCTAAAATACCCTCCATTCCAATTTTCCCCGAAAACTCTCAAAAACGGTAAAATATTATAACACGTCAACATAGCATATTAACACACCAATTTCACAGATAAAATAATTTATCACTCAATTTAAATAAAAGACTCAACAAAATGGAAATAATCGGAATCGGGGCGTTACAGTAAACCACGCAAATGAATTCTTCGTGAGGGAACTTGGGAAATATTTCATTTTCAAGTCCTCATTGTTTGCTATGTCGCCTGCTTCGGTTTGATACCTAGCGACGTGTTCGACGGTGGACTCCTCAGTCTCACCAGCGAATTTGGTGAACTTTGGCACCTTCCAACCCCTAGGTAACTCTGTTTGTAATACAAAATCTGGTAATGGGGACGTGTATGTCGGTCATCGAAGGCCTGGATTTACCCCATTACGAACCATGATACGTTCGACCACAGCCTCCAAGTTGTGTTCCCCAGCCAAGGAGTCCTGTCGAACTTGTCGGACGACAAAGTCCGGATCTTGGTTCCTATGGACCATCATAGGAGGCCTTTGGGCCATCCCAGGGATCTCTTCAAATTCACGGGGTTGTTCAATTGTTTCGTCGAAGACCTCATCCTGACGAATGGGCATCTCCGGTCGAGGCGGTGGGGTCTGTCGACCCTGAACCCTAGGAGCGCCTAGAAAGTCACCTATACGTGTAATTTGAGTCGCCAGTCGTTGGTAACTCTGTGTTGACTCTTGTATCAATGGTCTCAATATTGTACCTATCTTTTGAGTCAACATATGAACCATCTCATGATTGCTCTCGTCCATCTGTTGCCTCATGACCACGACAGAACTAGAGGTAAATGTCGGTATAGATTGAGAAAAAAGATTAAAACCTGGGGGTCGAACCACCTGGTTCGACAGGTGCCCTGCCCCCTGATAGGGTGAAAACACTGGGGACAGACTTTCCCCAAACAAAGGGCCAGTAGAGTGCAAACTCGACATGAACTCTGTCGGCATCCCATAAGATCGAGGAATATGCACGGTGATACTAGGCATATACTGCCCTGTAGTCCCTGCCATTGTTGACTTCGGGTCATGTCGACGTGGCGTTGCGGTTGGCCCACTAGGGGTAGTTGAAACCGCTGGTACGGTACCAGAGCCAACATTAGTTATTTGGGACACAACCGTACTCTCCGTCGGAGACGGTTCGTCGTTCGAACGTGGTATTACCATCTTACCACTACGCAAAAATGTACACTCAATTCACACGGGTCCCACTGGGCGTTCCAATTTGTTCGTCGGCGTGAACAACCGCTAGCCTTCTGTCGTAGGTTTACTCGTGGGACCGGCCACACAAATCCCAGAACAAGTGAATGGAAGCATATGTTCGTCTGATCGTGACGGTTTCTTTGTAAGTGTGATAATGAATGTGGGGAAGGCAAGAAATAAAGGTTGGGGGTTCCTAACAGCTCAAAGCAGAAAACAAATAGAAAAAAGGAAGAGGCATATAAACAACAGTAATCTAAATTCTGAAAGTAAATTGTGAAATTCTGGTATCAGACGTGTGATGTTAAGTGTGATGTTACAACAACACACTCTGCACAATGGACAGCAATAACAGTAAAATAACACCAAGAATTGATGACCCAGTTCGGTTACAACCAACCTACTCTGGGGGCTACCAAGCCAGGGATGGAATTCACTACTTGTAGATATAATTTACAGACTCAACAACCCGTTGACAATCTCCTAAACTTATACTCTACTAATGACTTCCTACCTAAGAAACCACTTAGGTATGAGAACACCACTCAATCCCTTACAAACACTCAAAGAAACCGCTTTGAGTAACCTTGATCTTACTTCACAACTTTGATCAAGCAAACACTTTCTATTACTTCACAGCTTCTAGAGAGGACAGAAACTCAACACCTATTCAAACCCTAGAATAGTGTAAATACAACTCGTACAAAATACTCAAGACACTCAGCCTATGCTCTTGATCTTCTCTTTGTATTTCTGCACCTTTTTCCTTTGGTCTTGTGTGCTTTATATAGCTCCTTGAATTGGTCTTGGACTTGCTACAATATCTCCCAGATTTGTTATTTAAAACTGAATATTAAAACAGATTTTCTCCTAAAATCTTTTTAAATCTTCAACCTTTTAAATCTCCTACAAATCTGCAGCAGATCTCCTATGCAGCAGCAAATATCTATCCCAAGATATTCGCATCCAATGAGACAGCTTGCTCTCCACAATTCCAGCTAATACGCAACCCTAACAACATCACAACCCGATGTTGTTAATTCTGCAGATCTGATGTTACAACATCACCTGTGTGACATCAGACATCCAACTTCAGCAATTAATTACTTAACACAGCCCAGTGTTAAGACTTCAATGTTGCAACATCAGCACCTTGACATCAACATTGAATATACTTTGTTTTACCAAAATTCCAGCCAATCCAGGAACTAACAATCTCCCCCTTTGGCTAATTTTGGCTAATACAATCTCTGCATCTTCAGAGACTTCAGCAGCGGAATAATCTTCAGAAATTTGAAACTCTCAATCAGCAGCAGTTTGACAATCTTCATAGTCTTCATTACTTGATCTGCTGCAGCACCATCTTCATTATTGACAACAGCCAATTGGTGTTCCCCCTCTAAAACATGAACCAGCATCACAGCTATTCAGTAGCTCACAATGTGCAGCAATTTACTCCCCCTAGATGTCTGCTTGGCTGCACTCTTCAAATGTCATGATATCTTCAAAAGTTCAGTCAAGACTCCCCCTTAATGCAGCACAGTCAAAACTCCTCCTCAATGTGGCAACAACTTTCAACAATGTTGCATTCAACAATGTTGCTCAGCATAGCAACTGTCAATAACTCCCCCTTAATATCTGCATCACATTAGCAGCATTTGGCAATCCATGACTCTCTAGACTCTCTTGGCTATTTTCTCCCCCTTTTTAGCCACAATTAGGCAAGCTTCTATAAGAAGCCCTATTAACTATAGTCAGTACACCCTAGCTCTCATTATTAGCCTCACAATTAGAAGGAAACTAAACACATAACCAGTGCATAACACAGCACAATATTCAAATTACAAAACCAACAACAAAAAACTAAACTAATAACGAAACTACTAAAGGCAAGAGAAGATAAGCTAGTCTTCTTCTGAACTAGATTGTTCTCCAGGATTCTCTTCCTCCTCCTCAGAGTTATCCCCACTGGCATTTTCACACTCATCAACTTCATCTTCCTCAGAGCCATCAACATTGTTCTCAACATCATCACCACTGTTCAGTTCTAACTGCTGGATTAGCTTTTTAAGTCTCTCTTTTCTAACCAAACTGGTACTGATGACTGCATCAAGGTCTTTGCACATGGTCTTCAATTCTCCGATCAGTTCAGCCTTTGTAGTCTTCTTCTTGACTTCAGCAGTTGATGTTAGAACAATGTCTGGAACATGATGTCTTGAAAATAGTTTAGGGTGTAGGGACAAGGCTGTCTTCCTCTGGCAGGCTATGTCTGAGCTTGTTAAAGTTTCAGGATGTTGCTCCAAGATGATACCACACACAAGAGATGGGAATGCTATGGGTAACTTGTTAGCATTTGTTTCAGCATGTTTCACCACTTGCTCAAAGATGTAGCTGCCATAGTCAAACTTAATCTTCTTCCCAATAGTATAGATAAACCTGCCCAATCCAACAACGATTGTTGTCTTGTGGTTTGTTGGCACCCAGTTGGCAGCACCAATTCTGTGAAGAATTGCATACTTGATGCTAAGTTTACTGGCCGACAACTTCCCTTTCAATGGCCAAACCCTTATCTGACCAGCTGTAATCTCTTTACATATATCATTATCAGTCATCTCAAGTTCACTATACTCTTCATCATCTCTTCCTAGATACTTATTGATAGTACTAGGAGAGAAATTAATGCATTTTCCTCTCACGTAAACTTTCATGAAATCAATGCTCTTTTTATCAGTAATATTTCTAGAAATGTTGACAACAAATTCTTTGACAAGACTTTCAAAGCACTTAGGAAACTTGGTCACAGTCTTTACCAATCCAGCCTCATTAATCAGCTCCATGATATCCTTCATTTCTAAAGCTTCTTTTCCAAGCTCCCTCTCTAGGGCCAGTCTTCTCTGACATACAAATTTCCATAATGATGCATTGCTGGCGTAATGAAAGGAAATGTTGTCGACTGGAACTTCAGGGACTTTGTCAGAGATTCTCTTCAAAATTGTCCTTCTGATAGGTGTGATGTCATGAACATCATCCTCATCATCACGGTCAGAATTAGAGTCTTCCCTTATTTTCCTCTTTTTGGATTTCACAGCCACTTTGCTCCATGGCTTGGTTGGACCAACAGCAGTTTTCTTCTTGCCTTCAGACTTCTTTGGAGAGGATTCAACGGTCTTTCCTTTCCTTGTCTTCAGCCTCTTAGCAGTACTTGGAACAACTTTTCCAATGACTTCATCATCAGTTAAGTCAACCACATTGATCACATCCTCATTCTTTTCTTCCCCAGGAGTAGTTTCAGCAGGTGAAGTTCCAACATCTTCCTTAACATTAGCTTCCTCCTGCACATCTTCTTCTATTCTTACTTCAGAATCTTCAATAACAGACATAGCAAGTCTATGAAGATTTGTTGCTGCACTTTGCATGTCACTCTTTTCCCTTTTAGAATGTTCCGCAGGCATTTGTCTCAGTGGTCTAGATATACCCTTTATAGGAAGCCCTTTCTCAAAGATTTTATCAACCATCTGACCTAAGCTTTTATCCACGTCTACCCTTTCCTCAGCAGTTTGAGAAGTGGATGACCTAGGTGCTATTTTATTACTAAATAACACACTCGTAACAAGCTTTTTCGTTTCATTATCTCTAAAAATAGTCCCAGCCCTTTTTGGAACAAGTTTAGAAGGCCTAGATTTACCTGATTCAGGAAGAATGGTTGAGAGGGGCTCAATGTCCATGGGATTGAATGCTGAACCTTCGTCAGTGGAAACCCTAGCTCTTACTTTTGTGGAACTCTGACACTCAGATTTCTTGGATGGAGACGCCATGACTCTTTTCAGTGAGAGTTGATTCTTGAAGTCGAAGGAGTTGATTCGTTGCGAGAGCAGAGCTTTGAAGACGCGTGATGTTGCAGTACCGGGAAAGGGGGTTCTGAGGCTAGGAGCTTGATTTGGAGTGTCAATGACTTTTTCCCTCCATAAAAACTTTCCTTTTAAAACATTCACATCAGAACTTGTTAACTCTGAGTGACCTTTCAGCATCCTGATGTCATAGTCTGATGTTATAACATCAACTAGAACATCACTAGTTGAATCTCCTTCAAGAGAGGTCCACTGATAACAGTTGTCTTTGGTTCTGGCACCCTTCATAACAATTTGATTATGCTCATCAAAAACCACACACTCATGCTTAGTGTAGTTTACCTTGTAACCTTCATCACACAACTGGCTTATGCTGATCAAATTTGCACTTAAGCCACTGACAAACAGAACATTGTCAAGTTCAGGTCTACCATCACCTTGCACTTTCCCAACTCCTGCAACAACACCTCTTTCTCCATTGCCAAATATAACCTCATGAGAGGGGCAAGGTCTAAGATCATCAAACATGGATCTACATCCAGACATGTGCTTGGAACACCCACTATCAAAATACCATGTTCCTTCTTTAAACTCTCTATCACCCATGTGAGCCAATAAGCACTTCACCTTCTCCTTAGGTACCCATTTTTTAACAACTTTGGGCCTGTGCTCTCTCCATCTGTTTTGAGGGTATCCATGCAGCTTGTAGCAAGAGTACTACATATGTCCAAACCTTCCACAATAATAGCATCTCACCCTTTCATCTCTGAATCTTCTTCCATGATGAGATTGCTTATGCTGCCATCCATAATGTGGTCTCCTCCTACCATAACTGCCTTGCCATCTATTATGCTGGTATCTTCTCCTATAAGACAGCTGAGACTGCTGTTTCCTGGATTGTCTCCCATGATGGTGTGGCTTTCTTCTTCCATAGATATAAGGAACAACATTGGTATATCCATAACCATACCAGTTGTCCTAATGTTGAGACACCTGATGAGACATGTGATGTTTGAGCTGAGCAGCTTGCATGCTCTCGTGGTATTGTGGGGGCATATACTGACTAGCTCCTTGTGGCTGCTTTCTCTTCTGATAAGGACCAGTCTTCTTCTCAATCTTCTTAGGTTGGGAAACATCAGCTTTCTTAGGGGTAGGATCCTGCTTCTTTGGCTGATGTTGAGATGAAAGTTGTGACACTTCCTTCTTTGAACCTGAAGTGCTTCCTTCTGAAGTTCCCTTATCCTCAGCCACATAACCTATCCCAGCTTTGTCTCCAACAGCTTTTTCTGACTGAAGGATCTTGTCAAGTGTGTCTGTACCACAGCTCAGCATCCTAACAGACTTGGTCATTTGATCAAGGTGAGCTCTAACTAGCACAACTTCATTTTCAAGATTAGTCTTTTCATTCTCTAGCTGAGCAATCTGTTGCTTGTGGCACTTGTTTTCTTGACAAATTTCAGCACTTTTTAAACACAGCTTTTGATAGGTAGAAGCTAACTCCTCATAAGTTACTTCTCCATCACTAGAATCATCATCAGAAACCACAGCTCCTGTTAAAGCTCTCACATGCTTTGCTGACTCGCCTTCATTTTCACTATCAGAGTCAGACCAGGAAACTGTCATGCCCTTCTTCTGCTTTTTCAAGAAGGTGGGACATTCTTTCTTGACATGTCCATACCCTTCACACTCAAAGCACTGCACTCCTTTATCTTGGGCATTTTTCTCTTCATCCTTCTTGCTGGTGTCAGAAGTCATGTTCTTGACATTAGGCCTGGAGTTATTATTCATTCTCTTGAATACTTTGGTGAACTATCTTCCCAACATCACTATGGCCTGAGATAGATCCTCCTGGGATTCAGATCTCTTCCTTTTCTCTTCTTCACCATTTGTCACCAGGGATATACTCTTTGGCTTCTTTTCTGGTTCTTCCTCATTCAACCCAAGCTCAAAGGTTTGAAGAGTTCCAATGATCTCATCAACTCTTATCTTGCTGATGTCTTGTGATTCTTCAATGGCAGTAACCTTCATCTTATACTTCTTAGGTAGGGACCTAAGGATATTCCTCACAAGCTTTTCATCTGACATCTTCTCACCAAGAGCACTGGATGCATTAGCCAGCTCCAGAACATTCATGTGGAAGTCATGAATGGTCTCATCATCCTTCATCTTCAGGCTTTCAAATTTTGATGTTAAAATTTGAAGTCGTGACATCTTGACTCTAGATGTTCCTTCATGAGTAGCCTGCAAGATATCCCACGCTTCTTTAGCAACTTCACAGGTATTGATTAACCTGAAGATATTCTTATCCACTCCATTGAAGATGGCATTTAGAGCTTTGGAATTTCCAAGGGCGAGCTCATCTTCCTCCTTGGTCCATTCTTCTTCAGGCTTTAGCTTAGAGGTGCCTTCTTTATCTTTACCAGCATCGTCCTTCTCACATACAATAGGTGCTTTCCACTCTTTAATAACAGCCTTCCAAGCCCTACTGTCCAAGGATTTTAAGAAGGTGGTCATCCTTGGCTTCCAATAGTCATAATTGGATCCATCCAAAATAGGGGGTCTGTTGACGAATCCTCCAACTTCTTTGTCCATCTTTACACCAGAAAGTAACTTCCCTAAATCTCACCCAGAGACAGACAGGATGCCTGCTCTGATACCAATTGAAATTTTGGTATCAGACGTGTGATGTTAAGGTGTGATGTCACAACAACACACTCTGCACAATGGACAACAATAACAGTAAAATAACACCATGAGTTAATGACCCAGTTCGGTTACAACCAACCTACTCTGGGGGCTACCAAGCCAGGGATGGAATTCACTACTTGTAGATATAATTTACAGACTCAACAACCCGTTGACAATCTCCTAAACTTATACTCTACTAATGACTTCCTACCTAAGAAACCACTTAGGTATGAGAACACCACTCAATCCCTTACAAACACACAAAGAAACCACTTTGAGTAACCTTGATCTTACTTCACAGCTTTGATCAACCAAACACTCTCTATTACTTCACAGCTTCTAGAGAGGACAAAAACTCAACACCTATTCAAACCCTAGAATAGTGTAAATACAACTCGTACAAAATACTCAAGACACTCAGCCTATGCTCTTGATCTTCTCTTTGTATTTCTGCACCTTTTTCCTTTGGTCTTGTGTGCTTTATATAGCTCCTTGAATTGGTCTTGGACTTGCTACAATATCTCCCAGATTTGTTATTTAAAACTGAATATTAAAACAGATTTTCTCCTAAAATCTTTTTAAATCTTCAACCTTTTAAATCTCCTACAAATCTGCAGCAGATCTCCTATGCAGCAGCAAATATCTATCCCAAGATATTCGCATCCAATGAGACAGCTTGCTCTCCACAATTCCAGCTAATACGCAACCCTAACAACATCACAACCTGCTGTTGTTAATTCTGCAGATCTGATGTTACAACATCACCTGTGTGACATCAGACATCCAACTTCAGCAATTAATTACTTAACACAGCCCAGTGTTAAGACTTCAATGTTGCAACATCAGCACCTTGACATCAACATTGAATATACTTTGTTTTACCAAAATTCCAACCAGTCCAGGAACTAACAAATTGCAATAAGGAACTGTGGACGCAATTATACATTTTCGCGGGATTGAACTCGTTTCTCTCTAAGCTTGGTACTTTGAGTGTTTTCCCTTTGCAATGTTACAAAATACGACCCCTAAAAATGGAAAATACAATGCTTTATATAGGCCTAAAAATAACTGTTCATCTGCCCAAATTTCCTTTGGTGCTGACACGTGTCACCCCACTCTCTTTTCAACTTCCCATATTCTTGGAACTTTCAAAACTTCTCCCACCCAAGTACCTATCCTTGAACTTTGGGCTTGCCTTTCTCCTGGCTTGTGTCGGATCGATACTTTGGGCCTCCCTCGTTGTCAACTTGCTGTTAAATTTCTTCTTACCCTTCTACCTTTGGTCGAAATCTCCTGTCAACACAAACAAAACACTCCACTTTACTATCTAGACCAACCTTCTAATGATAACCAAACTGACCCAGTCTTCATGAGCATCTGAGTCAAAACCATTTGATTGAACAAGCTTTCTCTTTAAGGACTTCATCTTTGTCACAAATATTTTCCCAGTTACAAATGTTTCAACAAATGGTTCAACATGTGGTTCAACCTTTGTTGCATTCTTCTTCAGTTCAGCTTTTTTTTAACTCAGGAACCCTAGATTTCCTTGTTGTTGCCTTCATGACTTCAAGCATTTCAACGCCATTAGCATTTATCCCAAATTCCATAGTCTCAGTGTCTTTAGATTTTTGACTCATTTATAAGAAATTAAAGAACTAGAGAGAAAATGGAACAAATAATTTTCTGAGAACAATAGAAATAGAGATGAATATCGTTCTTTCTTGTAACAATGGAAAATTTAAAAAGAGACTTCGACATAGGAATAATCAGTCTAGTTTCACGTGCAAATATGGCCATGAGAGAGAGAGAGATAATATATTTCCATCCTTGCATGTTTCCTTGCATTGAATGCTATAAATTCTCACATATGCAAATACCAATAGTACCCCTCAACTTTTCAAACCGAGTTGAATCTAAAGCTTTAGTGAATATGTCAGCTAACTGGTTTTCAGTTGCTATATGCTCAAGGTTTACAATTTTATCTTCAACAAGTTCCCTGATGAAATGATGATGAATGTAAATGTGCTTGGTTCTACTATGTTAGACAAGATTCTTTGAAATATTAATAACACTTAAATTATCGCAGTATAATTTCACGACATCTTGTTCGACATTGTACTCCTTCAACATCCGTTTCATCCAAAGCATTTGGGTGCAACTACTTCCTGTAGCAATGTACTCAACTTTTGTAGTAGATAATGAGACATAATTATGAAAGCACAAAGTATCATTTGGTATCATTTATGTTCTTTGAGTATCATTTGTGTATTTTAATGTTTTTTTCAATTCGATTATTGATTAATATAAGTGGGATTGCGTATTTTATTTGAATATTATTTCGTTCGTGTGCCTGTACGCTTGTATCATTTCAATTTGATTGTAATTGCTTTGGCTACTATTAATTTGTACCATTGAGAACCCTCTAAATTTCATGAATTAAATTCCTTCGATCCTTGTTATTATTTCATTTTTGAGCCCATGGAATTTCTCTTTTGTCATTTCAATAGCCGTAGCTTGAATCACAAGTTAGAATATTTAAATTTAGATGTTTTGGTATTTGATTCAAATTATGTGTTATCTCTTATTCGAATCACTCACCCTTGAAAATTGGAATTTACCTCTAGACCAAATGATTATAATCACAACTTGAACATGATTCGAATCATAACCTCATTTGATTGGAATCAAGTGCATATCATGATTCGGATCATGAGCTTTGAAAAAGGTACCTTTTGGGCCTGTCTAGATTGATTTGAATCGCAAATCCTTCTTGATTCAAATCACATATCTAAAAATAAAATTTTCCATATCTCATTTAAATAGTTGTTTCTTTTGGTAAAAGCAACAAGTGTGTGAAATCTATGGTGAACCCCATAGAGACAAAAAATGTCATTTTGTCTTCTCTTCTTAGTGTGTTCATTCTTACACCATGAATTTTTCACTTCTTCTATAAAAAATAACTTCTTGATTTTGAATCCATGTCCATTCATTATCTTTTTTTGACGCATCTTGTTCTTGTGTAATTTTGTTGTTGTCTTTTAGTGAATTATAAATAATGAGTTGATTAATCTTGTTGTGATTGATCAAGCTCTTGATATCAATCAAGAACCAAGACCCATTCATCTAAAAGCTTGAGAGAACCTTGTGTGTATTCTTCATTCACCAAAATTTAATTACTTGACTAACACCTTGTAGTTTTAGTGGTTGGTTGAGATTATCTAGCATTGTTCATCATATTCATCCTTAGCCTTTCTTTGCCTTTGATTGTGGACCTTCCTATAAATATTGAGTGTTGAGGGAGACTAGGGGTACATTAGAGTATCTAATATTTTTGTGTGAAGGTGGTTGTTGTGTAACAAGTGCAGGTATCATTTCTTGAATGCATTTTGCTATTGATTTGTCATCTATCAAGAAGAGAGTTCCCAATATACTCCAAGGAAGATTTTGGCGAGATCAAGTATCAATTGTCCTTCTTAGGTGGTGGTGGAGAAATATTGCTCGCAGACAAAGTTGGAAGTTATCCAATATACACTGAGTTAATAGTAATCTCCCAGACAAGAAATTGGTGGGATCAGGGGGATCGCCACACACGGATACTTGGAGTAGGTTATTATCAATAGTGAGGTTATTGGATCAGGATCTTAAGGGGTATTGTTTTTGTTAGCAGTTTAGTGTCTGCATCAACAGGGGAATTATCTTGTGATAGTTCATTGTAATCAAAATACTGTAATCAAACTTATCAAAATAGTGGAAGAATGTGATTATGTTCTGATAGCATCATTCATTAAAGAGTGCAGTAGGCAAAGCAAGGACAAACACTGAAACACTATATATCTTTGTGTATATTTTCATTTTCCCTTTTCTCTTTTATTTTGCATCCATTTATTCATATTTGCTATTGCATTAATTATATGCCATATAGGTTAGACAGTGCTTATAGTGATTTAATGTATATGCTTATGCCTGTGGTGTATCAATCTTGTTAATTCATCATGAAGCCAATTATTCTTTGTTAAGAACATCTAAGTAAAGTGTTTTTAAATCACTTTGTCTAAAGCAAGTTTGATTGTATTGTAAGTGACTTGCACTAGAAATAATCAACCTCATGGCAACCTAATGTATTATTTCGTGTGGCTTGATTCATTAATATGCTTCCAAGCTCTCATGTTTTTGTGTTTTGCTTTCGCGCTTCTTAAAATCTATGATTTCGTTTATGGAACCTAAAATGTTTTTGAAATTGTCTTAAGGGTAA
Organism: Lathyrus tuberosus; assembly: GCA_022829125.1. NCBI lineage: Eukaryota > Viridiplantae > Streptophyta > Magnoliopsida > Fabales > Fabaceae > Lathyrus > Lathyrus tuberosus. The sequence continues at coordinate 1,599,553 of JALAZF010000559.1, forward strand.
AAGGTTTTATTCAAACCCCCTATAGACCTCTTTGTATCCATATTATCACCTAACAATTGGTATCAGAGGTTGGCTTTTAATCAAAGTCTAGAGACTCCAAAAGTTGAGGATATGGTTCCTTCGATCCTAGGAGATTTTTTCAAATAGTTTGGAAGCTTATTCAATTCAAGGAATTCCAATGAAACTAAATTGATTTAATTGTGTTTGATTATTCATTGCAATGCATTACATAGATTAATTCAAAGTAAAATCTTAATAGAATATTCTTCAAACATTATGTATATTTAAGATGTTCTCTAAGTTTTGATTCATCAAGGATTGAACTAACAATTTCTCTAAGATATGTGTAGTATGTATTTGACATTATTTCTTAAAGGTTGTTCTGGATTGATCCTAATTTAAAAGGTCATGAATTCACACTACAATATGATGGAATTATCAGAAAGAAGAAGAAAACAAAAGCATCTTCTAAGTGACCTAGTCTTCCAAGGTCATCGTAAAAAGAAGATGAAAGAGTTTTGTGGCTATTAGCAACGATTCTCCGAAGTTTCAACAATTACAAAATATTCAAGGAATATATTTGAAGTACTAATTAATTGTCAAAGAGTTGAATCAGTAATTCAGGATTGACAAGTTGTGACGATCAGTAATAATTATAATATTGTTGTTTCAACGTTCATCTAAAGCCTTGTGAAGGAGAGTCTAATAATATTCTTCAGACGTGCAATAAGAGTTCTATCCAATTCGTATTTGATTTATCGTGTTTTTAAAGCTTATGTTATTCTTATTGTTGATTTCTAATTTGTATCATATGCAACAAGTTAAGCTTAGATCGTCTAAATTGATATGGTCGTTCCAACCCTCCTTTATTTCTTTTGGCCATCACAAGAAATAATTAGTGAGGTACCCTCCTGGTTATGTTTCATTTTATTCCTTTATCATATTCGTATATGAACATTTACATATATAAATGTCTATGTATCCTAAGCATATGATTCCCCATTATAAATAGAGTCACTAAAAGTATGAATTGTTTGTTCATTTGTGATTATTGATAGTAACACCAAAAACGAGGCACACTCACCGCAGTTGACACCCGAAGCAAGAATTTAGGGGTGCTGTTGGATACACTTTGAGCGTTCGGCTACACAATCAATTCCCCACAACAATTCATTCATTTTTAGAATTCAGGGGAGCTGTCAGACACGCTTCAAGCGCACGACTACAACAACCAATTCTCCACAGTGCCCCGTGCGTCTTCATAATCCAGGGGAGTTGTTAGACACACTTTGCATGTCCGACTACGATAACCAATTCTGTAACACCAGATATTTATATTTTAGGCAAAATATCCTTTTTGGTCCTTTAACTTTACATCGGGGTCCATTTTGGTCTCTCAATTTTAAAAAGTTCCAAATTGATCCTTTAATTGTTCAAACAGTGCCACGTTAGTCCTTTTCGTTTACTTCGTTAGTCAAAGTCAACATAGAAGACCATTTGGCATACACCTGACACTGATGTGGGATACACCTGATTTTCTCTTCAACAAATTGATCAAAATTCACCAAAAATTTGCTTTAACTTGGATTCGAACTAGGTACACAATGGTTACAAACAAGACACTTTACCATTGGGGCATTCTTCCATTTTTGATTAAGTTTACAAATTAGATATATATTACTTCTCTCTCTTTCCTGGGTTTATTAAACCTCTTCAACCTAGATTTATTCAACCTATAAATTAGATACACACACTTTCTTCAAACCTGTTTCAACCTAGGTTTCTTTAACTTGAGTTTCTATCAATGAACATACGTTATTGAATATAATCACCTAAATGAGCGCCCTAAATCATTAAGATGAAAAAAGGATGTGAAAAACCTGCTTGGCTTGTGTCAGAGAGGATGGTTTTAGAGAACTGACATTGAGAAATTAGCTTTAAAAAAACCTAAATCAGCGCCCTAAATCGATGTTGTTGCTAATCCTTTAAGAAAGGGTATTAAGAAATTACCTTTTCAGCGAGAGATCTGAAATTTGCAGCGAAAGGGTATTGAGAAATTAGGATCAAACCAAGGAACAAAATTAAGATGGATGGTGAGGCGGTGGTGTTTCTACGTGTTCACAATAGTTTTCAAATTTGAAGATCCCATCAAGATCAAAAATTAAGATGGATGGCGAGGCAGTTGGAAATGTTGTAGGATCTGAAGGAATCAAATATTGATTTGTTTATTTGTAAATAACATACCATAGTTTGATCTTGTGAGTTTGATATGAGTGGATTAGTTCATACAAGTGGCATACAAATAACAAAGGTTGTTTGTTTATAATTTTAAGTTATTGCAGCATGTTGAAGTTCCGATATTGAGTCCTAATAAAGATGAAGTTCCCATATATACCTTGTAACTTCCTTGATATTTAGTGATTGCTCATACATGTTTTTTTATTAGAAATTAGTTTACAACTTGATCTTTTCTGATTGCTGATACATGTTCCCATAAATTTATCTTGTTTTCTGAAGAGGAAAGATGTTGCATTTTGTTATAGGTAATAATGTCTAAGATTATGTTATAGTTATTGTTCGTAAAAGAAAGAAAGAAATATGAAATAGCCTAGTGGTACATTATCATTCCAAGTAATTGTGATGACTCCAGTTCGTTTCCTGCTGAAGGAAAAATTTTGGGGGTTTTATTTTGGATTTTTGATGACCTTGGTGATGAAGATGACTATTTATTGCCAACTCAACTTCCACGCTGATAAGTGCAAATTGTATCTATTTTTGTATATATGTTTTGTTGCACTTATCGATACTTTGTGGAAATTATCGTGCGAATAAAACCCAATTTGTTTATAAATACGTTTACTTTACTTTTTAGTGTATATATTGCGTATATTGTAAATATCATTGAGTTTAATTGATTTTATCTCATTCTTGCAGGTATCCAATCAAGGATGTCTGGCCATATTCATAAAGAGCACTGAATAAGCTTTACAGTGCTTCAAACTGTGCGTCAAACGGAGTTACGGTTCGGAAGTTACGAATAAAACAGTGCAGGATTTTTGTTGTTGCTGTCAGCTGCGCCGGGCGGTACATTTTGTTGCGTCGGGCGATGTGTTTTGAGCGCCGGGTGGTGCTGCGGTGGAGGAAATAAGTGAGTTGAAGTGCGACTTACAGGAGCGTGCCATATTTTTGGGCTAGCGCCGGGCGGTATTTCCATCGTCGGGCGGTGCTAGATATTTGTTACTAGGCGGTTTATGTACGCAACTGATGTGAGATGAAAAGTGGGCGTCGCCGGGCGGTGTTTTCTAGCGCCGGGCGGTGGGTGTGAAACCAGAATTTTGTATTTAGTTAATTTTACTTCATTTTTTGAAGTTATGTTGTTTGGAGGTGATTTTTGATCTTCCAACTTCATCAACCTCATTCTTTGATAGATTAGCTTAGAAAACAACATGGAAGTATGCATGCGGATGAACCGGGGTGGAATGATCGTCGATCGGCTCTGACAAACTACGAGATGTTTGATTAATTTCTCTTCCTCTTGGTGTTTTTCTTCTATGTTGGGTTGTGTATATGTATTTATTCTGAACTCATGTATATTTGTCGCCCATGGCGTTATATGATATCTGCTTTGCAAATCTTTATTGGTGATTGTCTCTGATTTTTACTTTATGCGCGGGGTTTGGGTTGCGTTAGATATAACCCTCACAAACTTCGATTAGGGATGGTTATCTGTTAGTTTCTGGACTCTAGAGATAGATTTAGGAGCTAACAATCTTCAATAGGCGTCGAAGCTTAATGCCTTCCGTGTTTCGAGGCTTCGCTCGCGAGAGTGACGAAGAGAGTGACACAGTTGTTTTCTCAAATGTGCGTTAGACATAACCTTTGTTGTGAGCGATGCTGGGTGATATTGAGGAGTATTGTAGGTTTAGTATAACTGGTCTGTAAGTTTAAGTTTGTGAGGAGTGATTTATATGCATTGCTGGATAGGTTTTTCTCTCTAAAGAATGAGTTGGTTTTGTTTTAATGTTTACTTTTCTGTTTTCTTGTTTTAAACCATTCTAATCCAAACTCATTAACGCGAGAGATTGTCGAACGACATTCTTTCCCTCGAACCGATCTCTGTGGATACGACATAAATCCCGGAGGGAATTCTTTCCGAAAATAAATATTTTTGCTTGCTTGCCCTATTCTGCATTCAACAAAATGGCGTCGTTGTCGGGGATTGGTTTTGATATTGAATCGCATTGCGATAGTTTATTTGTTTTTGAGTTTTGTAGATATCGTATATTTTGTATATTTTCACTTGTCTATAATGATACTTGTACATTTTTGTTTCTTTTAACGTTTGTTCAAGTGTTTGGTTAGGACGCTTGCTTTTGGTTGCGTGGTGAGACATCACCATGGCATGAAGAGAGGAAGTTTCTAATTAAGCATCGTAAAGGCGTCGAGCTTACGACGTAAAACAAGCATGTTTTATAGTTTTTCTTTTCTAATGTTTTGTTTGTTGTTTGGTTGCAAGTCTTGGTCGACTTATTTGAGGACGCTTATGTGATTTTCCAAGTTGGTTCGTTTCAACTTGCGGATGTATGGTAATGATTTTGTTAAGTTTTGTACACATCTGAGGTATGTATTTATCGCTTTTTATACTTTAGCATATTCATGATACTTAGGCATTTTACAAACTTCCATGCCATCCATTCTTTTGTATACTTGTTCTATTGTGAATCAATTTATTTCCCAACCTTTTTGTGAGGTGGCTTTCCATTGTTCATATATGCGAGGAGAACCAACATTCTTGTTTTAACTGGATTTTATTATGTTGAATCTTTTGTTTGTGTTGATTATATGAATGCATGAAAAGGATCAAGGCAATTGTTTCATTTTGAGCACAACCACCTTAGCCAAATAGTCAATTCACCTTGTGAGTGTGTGAGAATTCGTAACCCCTTTGAGCTTTTTGATCCATATTTCTATTTGAACTTAATGCTTGTCTATGAGTATTTAGTTCACTTATTTTTGAATGGATTTTGTTTTTTTCTTGGACCTCAATTTTGGATTTTTTCCTTGCCTTAGAAAGTAGGGAGTATTCACATGATGGTGCGGTTGAATTCAAGTTGGGGAGAGGATGATTGTGTACTCATTGGTTGGATTCTATGCGGATTAAAAAAGAAAAGAAAAAAGAGAAAAATTTGTGAAAAGAGAAAAAGAAAGAAAAAAGGAAGAAAAAGAAAAATCATTGAAAAAGGAAACAAAAAGAGTTTCAATAATTGTGCTAAATAAGTATTGTGTGTTGTGTAGCACTTGAGATTTTGGAAGAAGTTGGTTGAAATTTTGTGTGTGAATCTTTGTGAGTTTTCACTCCCTTAGGTTTACGCAAGTTTTTGTTTCAATTACCTTTAGAAATTGCCCCTTGTTTGTTTTCCCGACCACGTTACAACCTTGAAAGTCCTTGTGATTCTTGCCTTTGTATGTTCAATATGAATTTGTGGATGTATGCATAATTTAGTCTTTTGTTTGCATGAGTGTTGTGTGAGTGTAAAGTACCTTATTGTGTGTTTTTCATCTACTGATGATTGTTTTTACTAGGTGTGAATCAATTTGGAACTTGTGTTGTTTTAGAATTTTTGGCATGATTTTTGTATTTTGCATTTGTTTCGTGACTATGTTGTCGTCGTAGTTTACTAGTAAGTATTTACTTTTTGTGTGTACCGTTTGCATTTGAACGATTCATTCGTTTCCGTTTTTCAAAACCTGTTGATTCGTCTTTCTTTGGATATTGCTTTTGTATTTTCAAGTTTGTTTGATTCTTGTTTGTGGACAAACAATTAGGTAAGTTTGGGAGAGTTTGATAAGTGCAAATTGTACCTATTTTTGTATATATGTTTTGTTGCACTTATCGATACTTTGTGGTAAATATCGTGCGAATAAAACCCAATTTGTTTATAAATACGTTTAGTTTACTTTTTAGTGTATATATTGCGTATATTGTAAATATCATTGAGTTTAATTGATTTTATATCATGCAGGTATCCAATCAAGGATGTCTGGCCATATTCATAAAGAGCATTGAATAAGCTTTACAGCGCTTCAAACCGTGCGTCAAACGGAGTTACGGTTCGAAAGTTACGAATAAAAAAGTGCAGGATTTTTGCTGTTGCTGTCAGCTGCGCCTCTGTTGCGCCGGGCGGTACATTTTGCTGCGCCGGGCGGAGTGTTTTGAGCGCCGGGTGGTGCTGCGGTGGAGGAAATAAGTGAGTTGAAGTGGGACTTACAGGAACGTGTCATATTTTTGGGCTAGCGCCGGGCGGTGCTAGATATTTGTTACTAGGCGGTTTATGTACGCAGCTGATGTGAGAGGAAAATTGGGCGCCGTCGGGCGGTGTTTTCTAGCGCCGGGCGGTGGGTCTGAAACCAGAATTTTGTATTTAGTTCATTTTACTTCATTTTTGGAAGTTATGTTGTTTGGAGGTGATTTTTGATCTTCCAACTTCATCAACCTCATTCTTTGATAGGTTAGCTTAGAAAACAACTTGGAAGCATGCATGCGGATGAACCGTGGTGGATTGATCGTCGATCGGCTCTGACAAACCGCGAGATGTTTGGTTCATTTCTCTTCCTCTTGGTGTTTTTCTTCTATGTTGGACTGTGTATATGTATTTATTCTGAACTCATGTATATTTGTCGCCCATGACGTTATATGATATCTGCTTTACAAATCTTTATTGTTGATTGTCTCTGATTTTTGCTTTATGCGCGGGGTTTGGGTTGCGTTAGACATAACCCTCACGAACTTCGATTAGGGATGGTTATCTGTTAGTTTCTGGACTCTAGAGATAGATTTAGGAGCTAACAATCTTCAATAGGTGTCGAAGCTTAATGCCTTCCGTGTTTCGAGGCTTCACTCGCGAGAGTGACGAAGAGAGTGACACGGTTGTTTTCTCAACTCTGCGTTAGACATAACCTTTGTTGTGAGTGATGTTGGGTGATATTGAGGAGTATTGTAGGTTGAGTATAACTGGTCTGTAAGTTTAAGTTTGTGAGGAGTGATTTATATGCGTTGTTGGTTAGGTTTTTCTCTCTAAAGAATGAGTTCTTTTTGTTTTAATGTTTACTTTTCTGTTTTCTTGTTTTAAACCATTCTAATCCAAACTCATTAACGCGAGAGATTGTCGAACGACATTCTTTCCCTCGAACAGATCTCTGTGGATACGACATAAATCCCGGAGGGAATTCTTTCCGAAAATAAATATTTTTGCTTGCTTGCCCTATTCTGCATTCAACAAAATGGCGTCGTTGTCGGGGATTGGTTTTGATATTGAATCGCATTGCGATAGTTTATTTGTTTTTGAGTTTTGTAGATATCGTATATTTTGTATATTTTCACTTGTCTATACTGATACTTGTACATTTTTGTTTCTTTTAACGTTTGTTCAAGTGTTTGGTTAGGACGCTTGCTTATGGTTGCGCGGTGAGACATCACCATGGCATGAAGAGAGGAAGTTTCTAATTAAGCATCGTAAAAGCGTCGAGCTTACGACGTTAAACAATCATGTTTTATAGTTTTTCTTTTCTAATGTTTTGTTTATTGTTTGGTTACAAGTCTTGGTCGACTTATTTGAGGATGCTTTTGTGATTTTCCAAGTTGGTTCGTTTCAACTTGCGGATGTATGGTAATGATTTTGTTAAGTTTTGTACACATCTGAGGTATGTATTTATCGCTTTTTATACTTTAGCATATTCATGATACTTAGGCATTTTACAAACTTCCATGCCATCCACTCTTTTGTATACTTGTTCTATTGTGAATCAATTTAGTTCCCAACCTTTTTGTGAGGTGGCTTTCCATTGTTCATATATGCGAGGAGAACCAACATTCTTGTTCTAACTGGATTTTATTATGTTGAATCTTTTGTTTGTGTTGATTATATGAATGCATGAAAAGGATCAAGGCAATTGTTTCATTTTGAGCACAACCACCTTAGCCAAATAGTCAATTCACCTTGTTAGTGTGTGAGAATTCGTAACCCCTTTGAGCTTTTTGATCCATATTTCTATTTGAACTTAATGCTTGTCTATGAGTATTTAGTTCACTTATTTTTGAATGAATTTTGTTTTTTTTCTTGGACCTCAATTTTGTGTTGTTGTATGGATTTTTTCCTTGCCTTAGAAAGTAGGGAGTATACACATGATGGTGCGGTTGAATTCAAGTTGGGGAGAGGATGATTGTGTACTCATTGGTTGGATTCTATGCGGATTAAAAAAGAAAAGAAAAACGGGAAAAATTCGTGAAAGAGAAAAAGAAAGAAAAAAGGAAGAAAAAGAAAAATCCTTGAAAAAGGAAACAAAAAGAGTTTCAATAATTGTGCTAAATAAGTATTGTGTGTTGTGTAGCACTTGAGATTTTGGAAGAAGTTGGTTGAAATTTTGTGTGTGAATCTTTGTGAGCTTTCACTCCCTTAGGTTTAGGCAAGTTTTTGTTTCAATTACCTTTAGAAATTGCCCCTTGTTTGTTTACCCGACCACGTTACAACCTTGAAAGTCCTTGTGATTCTTGCCTTTGTATGTTCAATATGAATTTGTGGATGTATGCATAATTTAGTCTTTTGTTTGCATGAGTGTTGTGTGAGTGTAAAGTACCTTATTGTGTGTTTTTCATCTACCGATGATTGTTTTTACTAGGTGTGCTTCACTTTGGAACTTGTGTTGTTTTAGAATTTTTGGCATGATTTTTGTATTTTGCATTTGTTTCGTGACTATGTTGTCGTCGTAGTTTAGTGGTAAGTATTTACTTTTTGTGTGTACCGTTTGCATTTGAACCATTCATTCATTTCCATTTTTCAAAACCTGTTGATTCGTCTTTCTTTGGATATTACTTTTGTATTTTCAAGTTTGTTTGATTCTTGTTTGTGGACAGACAATTAGGTAAGTTGGGGAGAGTTTGATAAGTGCAAATTATACCTATTTTTGTACATATGTTTTGTTGCACTTATCGATACTTTATGGTAAATATCGTGCGAATAAAACCCAATTTATTTATAAATACGTTTACTTTACTTTTTAGTGTATATATTGTATATATTGTAAATATCATTGAGTTTAATTGATTTTATCTCATTCTTGCAGGTATCCAAACAAGGATGTCTGGAAATATTCATAAAGAGCATTGAATAAGCTTTACAGTGCTTCAAACCGTGCGTCAAACGGAGTTACGGTTCGGAAGTTACGAATAAAACAGTGCAGGATTTTTGCTGTTGCTGTCAGCTGCGCCTTTGCTGTGCCGGGAGGTACATTTTGCTGCGCCGGACGGTGTGTTTTGAGCGCCGGGCGGTGATGCGGTGGAGGAAATAAGTGAGTTGAAGTGGGACTTACAGGAGCATGCCATATTTTTGGGCCAGCGCCGGGCGGTGCTAGATATTTGTTACTAGGCGGTTTATGTACGCAGCTGATGTGAGAGGAAAAGTGGGCACCGCCGGGCGGTGTTTTCTAGCGCCGGGCGGTGGGTCTGAAACCAGAATTTTGTATTTAGTTCATTTTACTTCATTTTTGGAAGTTATGTTGTTTGGAGGTGATTTTTGATCTTCCAACTTCATCAACCTCATTCTTTGATAAATTAGCTTAGAAAACAACATGGAAGCATGCATGCGGATGAACCAGGGTGGATTGATCGTTGATCGACTCTGACAAACCGCGAGATGTTTGGTTCATTTCTCTTCCTCTTGGTGTTTTTCTTCTATGTTGGGTTGTGTATATGTATTTATTCTGAACTCATGTATATTTGTCGCCCATGGCGTTATATGATATCTGTTTTACAAATCTTTATTGGTGACTGTCTCTGATTTTTGCTTTATGCGCGGGGTTTGGGTTGCGTTAGACATAACCCTCACGAACTTCGATTAGGGATTGTTATCTGTTAGTTTCTGGACTCTAGAGATAGATTTAGGAGCTAACAATCTTCAATAGGCGTCAAAGCTTAATGCCTTCTGTGTTTCGAGGCTTCGCTCGCGAGAGTGACGAAGAGAGTGACACGGTTGTTTTCTCAACTGTGCGTTAGACATAACCTTTGTTGTAGCGATGCTGGGTGATATTGAGGAGTATTGTAGGTTGAGTATAACTGGTCTGTAAGTTTAAGTTTGTGAGGAGTGATTTATATGCATTGCCGGATAGGTTTTTCTCTCTAAAGAATGAGTTCTTTTTGTTTTAATGTTTACTTTTCTGTTTTCTTGTTTTAAACCATTCTAATCCAAACTCATTAACGCGAGAGATTGTCGAACGACATTCTTTCCCTCGAACCGATCTCTGTGGATACGACATAAATCCCGAAGGGAATTCTTTCCGAAAATAAATATTTTTGCTTGCTTGCCCTATTCTGCATTCAACAAAATGGCGTCGTTGCCGGGGATTGGTTTTGATATTGAATCGCATTGCGATAGTTCCTTTGTTTTTGAGTTTTGTAGATATCGTATATTTTGTATATTTTCACTTGTCTATACTGATACTTGTACATTTTTGTTTCTTTTAACGTTTGTTCAAGTGTTTGGTTAGGACGCTTGCTTTAGGTTGCGCGGTGAGACATCACCATGGCATGAAGAGAGGAAGTTTCTAATTAAGCATCGTAAAGGCGTCGAGCTTACGACGTAAAACAAACATGTTTTATAGTTTTTCTTTTCTAATGTTTTGTTTGTTGTATGTTTGCAAGTCTTGGTCGACTTATTTGAGGATGCTTTTGTGATTTTCCAAGTTGGTTCGTTTCAACTTGCGGATGTATGGTAATGATTTTGTTAAGTTTTGTACACATCTGAGGTATGTATTTATCGCTTTTTATACTTTAGCATATTCATGATACTTAGGCATTTTACAAACTTCCATGCCATCCATTCTTTTGTATACTTCTTCTATTGTGAATCAATTTAGTTCCCAACCTTTTTGTGAAGTGGTTTTCCATTGTTCATATATGCGAGGAGAACCAACATTCTTGTTCTAACTGGATTTTATTATGTTGAATCTTTTGTTTGTGTTGATTATATGAATGCATGAAAAGGATCAAGGCAATTGTTTCATTTTGAGCACAGCCACCTTAGCCAAATAGTCAATTCACCTTGTGAGTGTGTGGGAATTCGTAACCCGTTTGAGCTTTTTGATCCATGTTTCTATTTGAACTTAATGCTTGTCTATGAGTATTTTGTTCACTTATTTTTGAATGGATTTTGTTTTTTTCTTGGACCTCAATTTTGTGTTGTTGAATGGATTTTTTTCTTGCCTTAGAAAGTTGGGAGTATTCACATGATGGTGCGGTTCATTTCAAGTTGGGGAGAGGATGATTGTGTACTCATTAGTTGGATTCTATGCGGATTAAAAAAGAAAAGAAAAAAGAGAAAATTTTGTGAAAGATAAAAAGAAAGAAAAAAGGAAGAAAAAGAAAAATCCTTGAAAAAGGAAACAAAAAGAGTTTCAATAATTGTGCCAAATAAGTATTGTGTGTTGTGTAGCACTTGGGATTTTGGAAGAAGTTGGTTGAAATTTTGTGTGTGAATCTTTGTGAGTTTTCACTCCCTTAGGTTTAGGCAAGTTTTTGTTTCAATTACCTTTAGAAATTGCCCCATGTTTGTTTACTCGACCACGTTACAACCTTGAAAGTCCTTGTGATTCTTGCCTTTGTATGTTCAATATGAATTTGTGGATGTATGCATAATTTAGTCTTTTGTTTGCATGAGTGTTGTGTGAGTGTAAAGTACCTTATTGTGTGTTTTTCATCTATCGATGATTGTTTTTACTAGGTGTGATTCACTTTGGAACTTGTGTTGTTTTAGAATTTTTGGCATGATTTTTGTATTTTGCATTTGATTCGTGACTATGTTGTCGTCGTAGTTTAGTGGTAAGTATTTACTTTTTGTGTGTACCGTTTGCATTTGAACCATTCATTCGTTTCCGTTTTTCAAAACCTGTTGATTCGTCTTTCTTTGGATATTGCTTTTGTATTTTTAAGTTTGTTTGATTCTTGTTTGTGGACAAACAATTAGGTAAGTTGGGGAGAGTTTGATAAGTGCAAATTGTACCTATTTTTGTATATATGTTTTGTTGCACTTATCGATACTTTGTGGTAAATATCGTGCGAATAAAACCCAATTTGTTTATAAATACGTTTACTTTACTTTTTAGTGTATATATTGCGTATATTGTAAATATCATTGAGTTTAATTGATTTATCTCATTCTTGCAGGTATCCAATCAAGGATGTCTGGCCATATTCATAAAGAGCATTGAATAAGCTTTACAGCTCTTCAAACTGTGCGTCAAACGGAGTTATGGTTCGGAAGTTTCAAATAAAACAGTGCAGGATTTTTGTTGTTGCTGTCAGCTGCGCCTCTGCTGTGTCGGGCGGTACATTTTGCTGCGCCGGACGGTGTGTTTTGAGCGCCGGGCAGTGCTGCGGCGGAGGAAATAAGTGAGTTGAAGTGGGACTTACAGGAGCATGCCATATTTTTGGGCTAGCGTCGGGCGGTATTTCCAGCGTCGGGCGGTGCTAGATATTTGTTACTAGGCGGTTTATGTACGCAGCTGATGTGAGAGGAAAAGTGGGCGCCGCCGGGCGGTGTTTTCTAGCGCCGGGCGGTGGGTCTGAAACCAGAATTTTGTATTTAGTTAATTTTACTTCATTTTTGGAAGTTATGTTGTTTGGAGGTGATTTTTGATTTTCCAACTTCATCAACCTCATTCTTTGATAGATTAGCTTAGAAAACAACATGGAAGCATGCATGCGGATGAACCAGGGTGGATTGATCGTCGATCGGCTCTGATAAACCGCGAGATGTTTGGTTCATTTCTCTTCCTCTTGGTGTTTTTCTTCTATGTTGGGTTGTGTATATGTATTTATTCAAAACTCATGTATATTTGTCGCCCATGGCGTTATATGATATCTGCTTTACAAATCTTTATTGGTGATTGTCTCTGATTTTTGCTTTATGCGTGGGGTTTGGGTTGCGTTAGACATAACTCTCACGAACTTCGATTAGGGATGATTATCTGTTAGTTTCTGGACTCTAGAGATAGATTTAGGAGCTAACAATCTTCAATAGGCGTCGAAGCTTAATGCCTTCCGTGTTTCGAGGCTTCGCTCGCGAGAGTGACGAGGAGAGTGACACGGTTGTTTTCTCAACTGTGCGTTAGACATGACCTTTGTTGTGAGCGATGTTGGGTGATATTGAGGAGTATTATAGGTTGAGTATAACTGGTCGATAAGTTTAAGTTTGTGAGGAGTGATTTATATGCATTGCCGGATAGGTTTTTCTCTCTAAAGAATGAGTTCTTTTTGTTTTAATGTTTACTTTTCTGTTTTCTTGTTTTAAATCATTCTAATCCAAACTCATTAACGCGAGAGATTATCGAACGACATTCTTTCCCTCGAACCGATCTCTGTGGATACGACATAAATCCCGGACGGAATTCTTTCCGAAAATGAATATTTTTGCTTGCTTGCCCTATTCTGCATTCAACACACGTGTGCATAAACAAACATCGTTTGAGCAAAATAGACGGAAAGGACTTTTATGACACTGTTTGAAAAATTAAAGGATCAATTTGGAACTTTTTAAAATTGAGGGACCAAAATGGACCCCGAGGTAAAGTTAAAAGACCAAAAAAGGTATTTTGCCTATATTTTAATATTTGTTAAATTATTTGTGATTATCAGTGAATTTTGGTGAATTATTATGCATGGTGTGTTCTTGTTGTGTGTTGTGGGGTGATGATGAGTTAAGAGAATAATAAGATTATTTAGAAATTAAATAATTAATTTGAATTATTTTAGAGTTAATGATAATAGAATAATATAGATTATGTTATTTAGACTATTATTATTAATTAAAATAAAATGAGCAGAAACATCGAGGGCAAGGTGGTCCTTATAGAAGTATTAGTGAGGGTAAGTTGGGAAAGGCGTATTAGGGGTCCTAAGGGCAACTTTGACAAAAGGGAAAATAGAAGTGGAGAAGTTCATTCTGAACGGTCGTGTTTTGGAGAAACAACACTGAGAAAAAAGTTAGAAGAGGCTAGGGCTCTAAGAGATTGTTGTAGAACTCAAGTAAAAGGATCAGAAATAAGAATCTAAGGTATGGGAAGTATTACTTTTCATTATAATTGATATAGGTTTAGATGTATGTAGGTGGTTTTGGGGTTTTAGGGAAAATGTAGTAATATGATGGTAATGTGATGATTCATGACAAAATAAGTAATAAAATGATGTTGTAGTGCTATTAGATGATGTATATGATGCATATTATGAAGTGTTGTTGTTGTATTGTGATATATTGTGAATTATGTGCGTTTTCGTATTGAACAATATTGGAATCGCAAGAGTTTTGGGGTCTGGACTGTGCAGAAAACGCAACTGCAGAGATGTTGTTTCCGTGCTTTCGTTGGGCGAGTCATATGTTTTGTCGGGCGAAGCTACTTCGCTCAGGAAGTGTCGGGCGAAAGGAGAGGCGAAGGAAGATGAAAAAGAGGTGCTCCTGGAATTTTGTATGGGGAAGGCGTTTCGCCCCTGCTTCGCCGGGCGAGCCTCGGGCGAGCAGGAGCTGACATTTTTTTAATTTCATTTTACTTTTCTTCTGTCTTTCTTTTCTTTCTTTTTGTTGTTGCGCTGTCTCACATGAAGTGAAATGATTAATATGATGTATTTCTAATAATGATGCTATGATGGAGTGTGACTGATTATGAGGGATATACTATGACGATTACATCAATGATGATGCAAATTTAACTAGCCGTGGTCGTGTTTATTGTGACGTGTTGCATCATGCATTCATAGCATATGTTAGGACTTCGGTCTAGTGACGGTGTTAGAACTTCGGTCCAGTGACGATGTTAGGACTTCGGTCCAGTGACGATGTTAGGACTTCGGTTCAGTGACGATGTTAGGACTCCGGTCCAATGGTGGCCCCAATCCCATTGTGTGGATTGAGTGTGTTTTATGATGCGCTTCGGTTCCAAGTGGGAATCAATTCTATGGTTGGGATCTTTGGAGGGAGATGACCATGTGTTCATCAAAGTGTTGGTACAACATGCATGAGTTATTTTGCTGCATTACATACTAAGTGACATTGCATAAATATGATTTAATAAATGTTTTGATGATGTTGTGACATAAGTGATGTTTTGAAGATGATGATTTATTGATGACGTAATGACATTGTGAATGACTTAATGAAGTGATAGTGTGAGTATGTGTGTGATGTGTGATGGATATATGAAGTATGGATGATTGTTGCTATAAATACTATATCTATTTCTTATACCTTTTGTAATGATTTGTGATTACTCACCATGCTTGTTTGAATGTTACCTCTACGTGGGTAACGTGCAGGTGATCAAGGTTAGCTTGTTGACGCATGGAGATTTAGCTTTGGAGTCAATTTATAGTATTTCTGTGAATTAAGAGGGTTTTGCTCTGATACGTAACATCGGGGTTTGTGAACGTTTGGTTTTCTGAAGTTGTTATTGATTTAAGAACATGTTTTTAAGAGTTTGTTACGCGATGATTTGTTTTATGTTGATTTTTGATTATGGTTAAAGGCCTTGAAGTCCTTTGATGAAAATTATGAAGTCATGTTGATACTAAGATTCCACTGCGAAGTTTCAATTATATGTGGAGTTATTAAGATAAATTTTATAATTATTTGAAACCAATGTTATAGAGCAGGATGTGTGATAAAAATGTTTTTATGAAGCATGTGACACCCTTGTCGGTGATTTACTCTGATTTAATTATTGATTTATACGCTAAATTATTCGTTGGGTTTATAAGGGTGTTACAAATTCCCCCAGGGGTGTTATCGGAGGTGTTTCCTAATACAACATTCAAATCCCCCTCTGTCAAAGAAATACACGCTTTTATGTGTAGCTGGAGCACCCCCTTTTGATATAGCCAATCTAAGGCCGAGTGTGGTGAAACCTGGAGGCATCCACCTCGATCCAAGTTATAGCCTCAGGGACAGGGAGGGGGATCCTCTACCTTTGACCAAGTATGATCCTCTGTGACACGGAGCGCAATTCAAAGCATGGTTGCATCTAGTCGGTTTCATGCCCTTCGTCTATAACTATAATTTGAAACACCGCCATTATTAACCGGACTCATACCTTACCCATATAAATATGATTAAGGCATAGTCGCGTTTAAATGGTTTGGCATGAAATACTTACAGGTACCACTAGGATCATAAATGCTCAGAGTCAACCTCGTGTTCCACTGGTTTTGATGAGACATACAGACACTTTAAATATTAATAACACTTCCTCCGTGCAAGCACATTCCGAGCACAACCTTGAGCTACTACCTCAGCATCCCATCGAGATAACACATGCGTCTTAATGCATCATGTTCTTGAGCAAAACAACCATACACGGCTCTGCAAAATTCTTAAGTGCCGAGGTATAAAATCCAAAGTATACACTCCAGCAGATAGATCAACGCCTAACACTGGTCACCCAAAAACAAAATATCTGGCATCATGCGAGTTTAAGTCCGATTTGATATTTTTCCTATGACAATTTTTGTGGCACAATTTTTTTTATAAATCGTAGGCATATGAGCATACCACAATACTAGAAAGTAAAGCTATATCTTAAGCAGTACAAAGGCACTTTAAACAAGGGTAATAGAGAACTCCAATAACAATGAAGTCACGGTGCATGCAAAAAAGGGGGAGGGCACACGATCCTTATTCAAGGATAGAGACAATTCAACCATCCTGAACAACAGTCATCGGGAGACTATGCAAATCCGTCAAGGTGACTATGTTTTGGCGGATTTGCTTTCTAAAAACAGTCATCGGGTGATGAAAATGCTCTACTTGTTGCAACACATTTTCAAAAGACTCCACAACCGCCCCAAGGTTTGCATAGATATATTATTTTAATTGTCGAGCCAGGGAAGCATTTTATCCGCGCAAGAGCTCCAACTCTCCCTAACCATATTCAAAAGCTTGAGTCCTTTCTGCCAACGTCCTTGACAAATGGACTGCCTGACTACCAACAACACTGGAAAAGTTAAACGGAGCCAAAGCTTTACGTGCCTTCTGTAGAGAAGCATGAGCTTTATGAAATTTCCTTAAATACGTATCTTGTTGGGATGCCAAACTCTTCACACTCTTCTCTAGCCGGACCTTTTCCTCATACACCCGCTCAGACCAAAGAGCTTACTAGTAGTCGGATCTAGCCAGGGACAAAGTGATAAAAGTTCACTTAGCAGAATGAGCCAAAGCGTACAACTTTTCACGTAAAGATTGCCCGATTAGGAAGACAAAAAATTCCCATTAATCATCAAAGGGCGAATTGCGGAGATCATAAGAAGGGTCGAGGTGAGAATTAGGATTCAGATAAAAATGCGAAAGAGGAAGAAGATTTGCAGCACGGATAGGTGGTTGTATTCACCGGTTTAATACTCGGACACTAACTTCATCATTCATTACACCTGCGCAAAAATACAACCGTTATTCCAAGTCAGACACAGCGAATGGAAGTTAATATTGAAGAATAAAGAGAACCCTAAACTTACCAAAGGTATTATGGTGACCTTCATGAGAACAAGACTCCATCAACAAGGAAACATCTATGAGACGCTTCTAGTGCTTCTTATCAGCCTCTTCTAAGGAGACCACACCCTCGACATAACCCAAACGGTTGAAAAACTCTAACAACTTCTTCTTTTGGAAAGAATCCTCAACAGTAAAGTCACTTTCTCTATAAACATAGGAGTTGTTATCCAAAAAAAGTGTTTCACCGACCAACAATAGGGAAACATTAGCTTGCATTTACCTTCCAACCTCGACTCAGCCACACAAACAGTTATGTGAGCCTCTGGGTGACAAAAAAGAACAGGTCCATGAAAGAGGGTGGATCATGTGAAAGCTTCAAAATTCAGTACCGTCGGCACCAAAAGAACCAAATCCCTTCCTTTTGGCGGGACCTAAGTGCTTCAGTCGCAGTGAAAGAGGTGAAAGAATAAGACAATGAAGGGTTTTCCCTTCAGATACTTACACGAGTGCTAATAGGCTTTAACGCATGCCCAACTAGTGGGGTAAAGTTATGATGTTGAACACATCCATTTCGAAAGCGGTAAAGGGAAAACGAACCCCCATAAATAAAAAGAGATACTCATACAAAGGAATGGTACAGTTACCATACTCATTACAAATTTTGTATTCATCATTAGGAATGGTAAGCCCTCAAAGCGACGGTTCATTAACGGCAGAAAAGTTCCTCTATTTGGTGAAGATTTAGACGGTTGAAGAGAATAAGAAATCTTCCCGTGGAGAAAATAGGTTCATCGAATTCCTTTTCACGGTTTTCCGAGATCTCTTTGCCATATCACGATAGTATATTCAAGAAAGAGAAAGAGATGCTTTAGAGGAGAAGAAGAGATAAACAGTTCAGAAACAAGGGCAAAGAAAAACCTAGAATAAAAGTAGCTCTAGTTCTTCTCACATAGTTATGATACCAATACAATAATTATTATTTTTTTACTACTATATCCTTATATTAAATTCAACCATTCTACTGACTATACTTAATAAGGACATTTTAATATACAATATTAACTTTATCATGATAAAATCAACGTATCTAATTTTTTTTTAATATACAATATTAACTTTATCTAACATAATCAATTAAGTCATTTCTGTCAAATATTAGTAACGGTGTTAGCAATAAGTGACGTGGCAGCTGAAGTGACATAATTATTTTTTATTATTACATTTAATAATTAAATGTTTTTATTTATTTTAATTTATTTATTCTGAAAATCAATTTAAATTAATTGTTGCACATTGTAATACAAAATTTTTGGGCCTAAGTTCTTTAGAGTAGGAGCCCAATAGTTAAGATTTGTTATTATATTGTGAACAAATCTTTTATATAAACACTTAATTTTATTATTTCAATTTCAATGTGGGACTTGAGTTATTACTCCCTCTATTCTTCCCCTTTTCATAAACCATCACCACCCACGCATAACCAAAATAAGCTTCAGTAGTAACAAAAACACAAACAAGGAAAAGGAAATAAACTTTCTGATTTCAAACTCCTCACCATTGGAACTCTTCTACCTCCAACTTTTCATCCTAAAAAATCACAACCAAAGACTATCACCATGTGAGCAACGCTTGATTTTTTTTATGTGATTTAGATTCAAATCAAACCAGTACCCAAACACATCACTGATTCAAATCGAGGGAGTGAACACCAAGGAAGATGACCTGGCAGATAGACAAAAAGAAGAGGAGGAAATTGCTGAGGCTAAGAAGAGGAATGAGCTTTTGATTTTCAACTTCAGCGTTGTAATTTGTTGCTCTTTGTTTTTCTCTGTTTTTTCATTTCTCAGAAAATGGTGGAAACTGATTATTAATTCTCTTTTCAGGTTTTGTTATTACCTGTTTTTTTTTCTTTTTAGTATTTATGAGTTTTATTTTTTATTTTTTCTTGTAGAATTTTTTTTCTGAGAAAAAGTTATGAAAATAACACAAAAGAAATAACCTTTAAACTTAGGTAAATAACTAGGGTAAAGAACAGTGGATCGGATTCAACATTGAAATTAGATGAAATTTGTTTAATCACATTTGTTCTTATGATCAATAATAATTTTTTCATTACTCATTTGTTTTTATTTTCAATTGTGTTGTTTTTTTTTTATATTCTTCGCTTATTGATTGCTATGATCATTAACTCTATTTGAAGTAAGAGTTCTGGAATAATGTTTTTCGAGTTACGGTTACTGTTGTTTGGCTTCTAGTTTGTTTACGTGTATGTTGTGTTTATTGATTGATGTGATCATCAAATCAATAACTTCTAAATATTGATGGTGATTATTACTGTACAAGATACTGTAGCTGATTATAGTAATGAAGATCATATTGGTGATTTTTGTAATTATTCCTAATCTTTACTTTTCTCTTTGTTTCTTTTTCTCATTATTAATGTGGTTCATGCTTTATGTGACAGGTGATGGTAATGTACTAAATACTATCAATGATGAATCTACCATGGCATCAGTAGCCACAACCGATACACAGTTTAGTGGAAATGCTCCTATGAAGAAGTTGGGATTTGGTCTGGTTGAATCTGGAAAAAGAACAACCGTCCCTTCTGTTTTTC
The DNA here is from genome assembly GCA_022829125.1 of Lathyrus tuberosus. Taxonomy (NCBI): domain Eukaryota; kingdom Viridiplantae; phylum Streptophyta; class Magnoliopsida; order Fabales; family Fabaceae; genus Lathyrus; species Lathyrus tuberosus. Next base: position 1,619,695 of record JALAZF010000559.1, read on the forward strand.
ATGAAGATGAAGATGATGATGCGCACAAGGAATATATGATTCTTTCACCGACTGTCAAGAAACAAACACATCAATTTGTTGCATGTAAGTTGTTCCTATGATCTACTGTAAGTGCTTAGATCTGGCTTGTTCATGAATGTATCTAGTGTAGTTTGCTAATGAAATCCAATAAAGTCCCACATCGAGAATTTTATTGGTTCAACAAGTGTTTATAAAGCATTTCTTCACATCAGAATAATAAATCTTTATTATTGGGTTACTAGTGTAAAAATTGTGGGCTTCAAGCCCAAGTAATAGAAATTAAATTTTTTAAAATTTGTATAAATTTAATTCTATATGAATTTCAAAAAAAAAAATAAAAAAAAATAAATTAATAATTTACTAATAAAATGACATGGATAATGAAAAAAATTATAAATAATAAAAAAAATTAATAAAACTTATGCCACGTCATCAAAAATCGCCACCTCAGATGCCACGTCATTTATTTCTAACGGCGTTACAAATATTTGACGGAAATGACCAATTTGATTCAGTTAGATAACGTACGGGACCAATTTAAAACTTTTAAAAGAAAAAGGACCAAATTTATTAAGCCTTTATTTTTCCTTCTAAAAAATGTAGTGTTTGTGAAAAGTGAAAACGATGGTTTGTCTTACCTAAAGGTCACGTAACATTCGGAATACTTTAGTGACAAAAACAGTATTGCGTTACTAGGACGTCGCCACATGCAACCTTGTGTTGTTGCTTTTTATAGATAAACTGATGGTAACCGCCACATGGTGTAACACCGACAGGTCATGTCATATATCTCTTCTTTATAGCCTCACACAAAATATTATGCGACCAAACACAACCACATGAAACAGAAGTTTCATTTGTAGCATTAGTGCAAGATTAAACTAATTAATACTAAAAGCAGAAGATCGTTTTGTTTTCTCACTTGCCATATGACCACACATGTCATGTGAAGGAATGAGAAACACAATCACATATTCATCCATACATGTGCCATATATGTCCCATTGATACTCCAACATTAATTAACTTTCTCAGATTCATGTGTAATTGTTCTGAGACATGTATCAGTATATGCCTCAGTAAAATCCAAGGGAATCAAGTTTGATTCATTATAAACTGCACAATAATTCCAAATGAGAAGTACTTTTTTCTTCAAAATGCAATTTTGTATGATTATATAACTTATAATATATAGTACCGCCTGTTTTGTTCATAGGGTGAAGACGGATGATTCTCTTTGCATTGGATACTTTGTCGGTTCTAATGTTGATGCATGCATTGTTAATAATTTGCTAATTGAGGCCTTCTACGAAATCCAATGTTATTATTTTTTATAAGCTTATATTTTTTGTTATTTTACTAAGTTAGATATCCCTTTAAAAGTGATTAAACTCCGTTTTCTAATGATGAATTAGTAAGTAGAGATTAATTGGAATACACTGTCAGTGTAAAATCACTTTACACTATCATTCAATTAGAATGAATTATTTTGACACATGAGAAGAGAAAAATATGGAAGAAGTAGTTATTAAAATAGTTTAATTATAATTTATTTATTTTTATTATTAATTTCATAATTATGTGTCAAAATGATTAATTCTAATTGGATGTCAGTGTAAAGTAGTTTTACACTGACAGTGTATTCTAATTAATCTCTTAGAAAGAAATTGTTAGTTATATTTGTTGTCATGCAAATATGAGTTATAAGTCTGCTATTGTTTGAAAAATTGAAAATTAGACATTTTATTAGAAAGATAACTAATATATCTAATACTTTAAATTTTTAGAATAATATATGAAGTCAAATTATAGACCTTCAATTTCTTTAACAAAATATGAAGAACAAAATTATACATTTGTCCAATTATTTACATATTTATTTTATTTTTCTTCTAAACAATGAAGTGCATGTGACAACAATGGTTTGACTTATCTAAAAGATTACATCAGTAAAAAATTTAAAATTTAGGATTTAAGATTTAGTGTTTAAGGTTTAGTATTCACACATTCAAGTTAATAAAATATTAAAGTGAAACTTTGTATGTGTGTTATTAATTGTATTGAGATCTCACTCAAAATCACTTATATAAGAAAAGCCATTGTAGTTGTGATTCAGTGGCAAAAAGTAAAAGGATTGTGTGCTTTTGTGCGGCTATGTGTGAGGCAAGTCCACATGCGCGGTGGTGCGATGAGTTCTTGAAGAGGATGGATCTATGCAGGTTGGGTTAGTCTTGTTGGTTATAGGTCATCCGAGAACAATTGCCTTCTAAGTCTTTGTTGTTAACCATGAAGTGAGGGATGTTAATATGAAAGTGTATGAGGCCAACTCAGAAGTCTGAAACATGGTACTCTCGTTCGTTGAGTGGAGACTCCTCGCTTAGTGAAAGTGGTTACCACGGGGAACATACAAATTACATGCGCACAACATGGATATTTTTTTTTTTTTGCAACCACCACTAAAAAAAAACACATTAAACCTCAGGCGCGAGATGCATTTAACCTCGCCTACAGAAGCGAGGTAACGAATGACATCATGAAAAGTGACCACTTTACCACTTAGTTTCTAACCGAGGGTATCTGCACATGATTTCGATCCCCATCATCTGCCTTTTTATTATTTTTAGAACTGGATGACGCGCCCAATATTAAATCTCGGTTTTATGTAAAATTGAGGTAATAACACAATATTTTCACCTCGGTTATAAGTAAAAACCGAGAGGATAACATTATATATTTTTTATACTTTCGTTTTTACTTGTATTACAGAACCATGTCACAGAATATAGAACCAAATTTCTAAAACAAAAACTTGTACATTTTGTCAATTTCTCAAACAAAAACATTGTACCACAAATATTCGTTCTTTACACCAAATGCAAATCCAAAATGACACACACCTTATAATTTTACAACAAAAGTAAAACAAATGAATAACCAACAAAGGCAATAACCAAAATAAAAAGTCTTGTAGGATGTCCAAAAGTTCTATGCTAACATTTGCCATTGGTTGTTAAGCACCTATAATTTGAACAACATGTGAAACCAATTAGGATAATCAACAACAACATTAAATCTTTATTAAAAGGAATAAAAATGAGTAAAATGAATAATTGTAAATTACTAAGTGATATAAAACATTTACTTGCTAGTTTTCCCATAATCCTATTTATGATCACGACGAATAATATGCACATCATCTGAATCAATTTCTTCAGATGAATGACGTAGGTGTGTTGCAAAATAAGGGGGCTCATAGTTAAAATCTTGATTTTCATCAATACTATTAGGAAGATATTTTTCATGAAGAACAATTGACAATCTAGTGTTAGAAGGACCAGTGACATAAAAACTTGTTTTGCTTGGGTTGCCATGATGAATGGTTCGTTCTTATAAGTTATCTTTCAGAGATCAACTCGTGTGAATCCCAATTCATCAGTTTCTACACTTGTGTTACTATCAATCCACTTGCACTTAAATAAAGGCATTTTAAAAACAACATAATCAATCTCCAAAATCTCCTCAATGATCCCAAAGTACGTTATAGATGCTAGTACAGGATAATTATCTTTAGAGCTAGAGAAGTATATGGATCCAGCTTCAACCATAATCTCACTATTTTGCATGGTACTACGACCATCCTTTGTTTTTGTATAAAATAAAAATTTAGTAATGTCGTATGCACTCCAAGTAATTACATTAAACATAGGCATACGTGACAACTATTTAATTATCTCTGATGCACTACTCTTTTTAGAAACACTTTCATTAAACCAAGTTATGAAAGTTTTGCTATGTTATGTCAACAACCATCTTTCATTCATCAGAGGGAATTTTTCCTTTATAATACTTTTGTGAGCGGTCAAGTAAGATTGAACTTCATCCATGTTATTCAATATATACAAATGTGCTTGAAGAACAACATCTCGGTCAAAAGTCTTAACATTTAAACCTTGAGTACCTTTACCATCATATCTTACATCATGACGAGACTCAAGAATTCCTATAGTGTTCGCTTCTGACAAATAATTTGTACAAAACTTAATAGCTTCTTCAGTGATGTATCGCTCAACAATTGAAGCCTCTGGACGGTGATGATTCTTTATATACTCTTTAAAGATCTTCATGTATCACTCTACCGGATACATCCACTGTAAATAAATTAGACCACAAATTTTAATCTCCCTTACTATATGAATAACTAAGTGAACCATAATGTCAAAGAATGATGGACATAAAACATTTCTAATTGACACCAGATAATTACATCCTCATGTTCCAACTCGTCTAAATTTATATGATCAATGACTTTACTACATATAGCATTGAAGAACAAGCACAATCTGGCTATAGTTACCCTTACATTTTTTGTTGCATCAAGACATGAAAATCATGAGATTTTAAGCTAACCAATTTGAGATCTTTCATTAACACAAGTTTCTTCACATTTGATGAGTACCCTTGGGGAGCTTTGATACCCCGTAAACATTCGCAAAAACATTTTTTCTTTTTTAGACAGACAGTGACAAGCTGGGGGGTAAAAATGTTCTATTTTCTATTTCTTTTAGGGCTAACTTTTGTCGTATACCCATCACCACCATATCTTCATGGGATTTCTTAGTATCTTTTGTCTTGCCTTTAATGTTGAGAAGTGTTCCAATCAAACTATCACATACATTTTTCTCCACATGCATCACATCAAGACAATGTCTTACATCAATACTAGACAAATATGGAAGATGATAGAACACCAACCTCTTTTTCTAAATATTTTTCTCCACAGGCCCTTTTTGTTTGTTTCTAAAGACAACATTAATGTGTTGTTGTCTTTTATAAATTTCCTTCCTGATTAAGGGCTTTGGAGCGATATCAAACTCCTACTCTCCATTAAAAACCTTTTGCAATCTATGGTATGGATGATTTAGTGTATGTTTGGTTTGGCGTCAGCATTTTCACGTTAACTCAAAAATCACGTTCAATTTCCACGTTTATGTAGAAGCTCCATTTTGTAGCTTCTGAAAAATCACGTTAATTATAGGGCTAGACGTGCTTTTGGGCTACCAAACGCCAAACCAAACAGGCTGTTAGTCTTAAAAAAAATTATGCTCATGATAAAGAGTCTTTTTCCATTTTGTAATTGATGGTGGCATGTACCAAATTCACATATATGACATATTTTATGTCCATTGACGTTGTACCTATATAAATTACTGTATGCATGAAAGTCATTGATTGTGCAAAATAACATGGCACGCAACTTAAAGTTATCACCTATATACGCATCATCAACATCAACACCTTCCTCTCATAAAAGTCTTAAATCTTTAATCAAATGTGTTAAATAAACATCTATGTCGTTCCCTGGTTGTTTTGGACCCAAAATCATCATTAATAACATCATATATTTGCGCTTCATGCACAACCTTGGAGATAGGTTGTAAATTATGAGAAGAACATGTCATGACGTATGGTTAGTACTCAAATTACCAAAAGGGTTCATTCCGTCGGTGGCAAGTCCAAGCCTAAGGTTCCTCAGTTCAAGGGCAAAATCTGGAAACAAGGAATCAATTTTCTTCCATTGCAATGAGTCAGCTACATGGCAAATTTTTCCATCACACACTTTTTCATCTGCATTCCATCTAGTATTCTTTGCGTCATTTACATTAGCAAACAATCTCTTGAACATTTAAATTATCGCTAGGTACCACATCACCTTGGAAGGAACACCCTTTCTAGTTACACTGTCATCGTCTTCAACACCATTTTCCTAATGCTTGTAGTGTGACTCCCCGCATCTCGAAAACTCCTTCAAGTTTTCATACTTTCTCCTATATAATATGTAATCATTATGACATGCATGTATTTTGACATAGTCCAAACCCATTTGACACAATATCTTCTTGGCCTCATAACTACGGTTCAACAACGTGTTACCTTCTAGAAGCATTTCTTTCAACAATTCAAGCAATTCAGTGAAACTTCTATCCATCCACCCACCTCTTACCTTAAAATTAAATATTCTTAACACAATTGAAAAATTTGCAAAACTTTTGCATCCCGGATACAACAATTCTTCTATGTCTCTTTGCAAAGTATCTACCACATTAGCTTTCTTGAAAGCATCTATTTTAATATCATGAATCATGTCTTCTAGAGTATCATTCATAAATTCATCATCATTTTCAATTGTATGTGATAGAGGTATTTTTTTTTCACTTCACTATGCCATACCCATTTCGTATAATTTTGAATAATTCCATCACAACCTAAATGATTGAATATAACAACACTTGGATGTTTTTGCATATATCGAAAAATTTTACATGGACACCAAAAAATCTCATTATCATTAGGAAGGTTTTTTTTTCATAAATTAAAGAAAGTGAATCACTCCATTCTCACACTCTTTACTTAATCTATTGGATTTTATCCAACTATGATCCATAATCACATATAACTTCTGAAAAATAAAATAAAAATAGTACACAACCGAAAAAAATGAACCGTATAAGTCTCAAAAAGCATAATAACAACAACTACGATGACGACAATAACAACATCAATGATAGCCACAATACCAACAACAACAACAACAACGGTATAGAGAATTTATACATACCGAAAATGTGATGAGGGACTTAAAGAAAAGTGTTGGTTTGAGGTTCGAGCTTTCTTTCTCCTTGGGTAATAATGGTGTTTCAGTTTCGTTTGCTAGAGAAGAATAGTGTTTCAGTTTCGTTCATTAGCAAGGGCACAAAAAGTGAATGAGACTTAACATTAAATCTGAAGGAATAAAAAATTGTTTAGAGAGTTTTTATCTCGGTTTTCTAAAAAACCGAGGGAACATATCCGACGTAAAAACTATAAAAAATAAAAATTCATTTTTAATTCTAAATAAAACATAAAATTGCAAGCGCTGGGAATCAAAACTCAAACCCGAGCAACTTTTTATGTTAGTTTTTGGGAAAAAACGAGGTAAAGGATTAAGTTTAAAAAATAAATAAAAATAAATGGTGTATTCCAGATTATTTGACCTCGTTTTTTCAATAGCTGGGATAAAAGCTTTGTCATGAAATATATTATTTGTAATAGTGAACATTGACCTCTGTGTGTCCTAAGCACATAGGGAATAAGGTATCACTCCTAGGCACAACCAAATGCACTTACCATTTCAAGATGTCGTTTGAACCCTTTTCTAAACTTTTTAAATTCACTTTGTTCAAATGTCCTCTTTAGAGAAAACTTTTATCCTCTTCGTCTTTGTTGGTGAATGCTTCCAGGTTCGAGTTACTAGTTGGATAAAATGTTTCTTCACTTGATTTCTCCAGTAAAACTGCTTTAAACTTAAGGTACTTCCTTTTTCTCCATTTTGATTTATTAGATTTCATCTGAGATGGAAAACCCAAGAAACCCATTCGTAGGAATCCCATTGTTAGACCTTAGTGATTTCTTTTCCACCATTGAATTAGAAGTTATCGACCTTGTTCCTAGTGATAAAGAGCTTTATCATACACGTATTAACATGAACCATGTCAGGGTAAAATTTAGTTTTGGAGACGTCAACATAGTTAATGCTGCATTTGCTAAGAATGTCATGGATAACCCTAAAGTGCAGATGTTTTAAGGATTCTAAAGCGTAAATTCAAGCTTCCATTTAGTGTGACTAAAGTAACATGGTGGTTAAAGGAACAAGCTAGATGTAAAACTCATGGTATTTATTTTTTGTCTTTGGACAATGACAAGGCGATGGGAAAAATTATCATCACCAGATCTAAAACTCCCTGGAAATGATGAAGACTAACGTTGGTTAAATAATAAAATATTGGGGTCCTGGTCTTTATAGTACACTAGGTACGTGATGAAAATTATCATCACCAGATCTAAAACTCACTGACAATGATAAAGACTAACGTTGGTTAACTAATAAAATCTTGGGGTCCTGATATTTATAGTACACCAAGGACGTGATGAACTGAGCACGTCAAGATGTAGAGTCGTCCTCCGACATGAGAATTTGTAGTCTTTATATGGTGTGCAACCTTCCTATGAATTATTGTTTATTCTTTTCAATACGGTTCACATTACCTTTCAACGACTTTGAGGTTGAAGTTCTTAACCATCTAAGAGTCACCTGATCTTAACTGCAGCCATTCCGCTAGATGTATGTGAACATTTCTCAATAGTGGTGTGAATATAAGAAAAGTCATCATATACCTATCTTATCCTTCCACTTATTCCACATTCTAAGGAAATGTTCTAACCTCGACCAACCCTAAGGGTTAGTTTATTTGAAACAAGGTCGAATTTTTTATGTGTACATGGGTTCCTTAAAGAAATTCAAGGATAGATTTTTATTTGTGGTGCCCTTCAATTGTGCTCTGTACAAACACTTAGTAAGATTTCATAAGGGATGTTCACAAATGAGGATGAGGGTGACAAAAATTCAGATTCAACCATCTCTAATTATTCCTTCTGTGTCTTACCTAGGATGAGGGACAAGATTGTAGGGAGGTTGTCAGACCCTCTGTTGCCCGGTCGAATTCAAAGGATAAGTTCCCCCGAATGATGGTCTTGGGGCCACTTTGTTAAATTTTTAGGAACTTACATCTTCAAAATCGACCTCTCTAAAGAAGAGTTAAGGTTGAAAATTATGCTTGTGGACTTTATAAACTATACTAGTATAATCTAATTGACATATAAAAGACAACCTATAATAAGAAAATGAGCAAAGCGATATGATGTCTTACTTGCCATCTTGATTAGGCTTGGTCGCTCAATAGGGCCTGTTCGCCCAAAGTTGGGCCGAAATGTTAAATTCAACATGTGATTCATTTACTTATGAAACATGTACCATGAGGTTTCCAAGAAATATTAGTCAAAGGAAGAATAATTCTTCCACTACTCCCATGTTCTTGGTCATGGAATAATGAAAACTACCTTTTGGCTTCCAATGAGTCATCTATAAATACCTCAGTTCATAATTGAGGAGGATTATTCATTAATTACACAAAAAGTACGTATACAAATTCTCTTACAACCCTAGGAAAGAATGCTCTTACCCCTCGTTGTACTTTTAGCAAGTAAAACTAACTTAAACCTCAAGTTCAACCCACATGACGTTCTCTCGTTGTCATCGATGATATGAAGGAAGAGATGTTAGACAAAAAGGTTAGAAGATGTGGCTGATAGCAATCTTAGAGATGATGAATTGGCGTTTCCCCTATGGTAATAGTTATCCTAATCTAATATATCCACCTCTACATTTTACTTTCTTATTTTATATGCTCTTCGAAATCATTTAAGATTATTGGGGTTTTTGTGTCTTGCTATTTGTGTTTCATGTGTTCACATATTAATTTATCAAAGGGTGGATCCCGCTCGGAGGGCGGTAACCATCATTGACCCCATGATTATGCCTAGTGATCCCTTCACGCCCATGTTAAATTTTATATTTTTATATTGACTATAAGCTAACATATTTTTGTGGTATTCAAATTTACCTATGTGTGTGCGAGTTAGTAGCAAAGTCAAATAACATTTTAATTTTATAAAGGATTTATAATGATTTTTATATAATATTTTAATATTGTTAAACTATAAATATAATAAAAAAATCCAATGGGTAATGATTATAAGCAGAGGCAAGTTTTGTGTTCAATAAACGAAAGCCTTTTATAACAACTTGTTGGAAAATGACCATATGTATATCTGTTAGAAAGCAAAGCCAGAGTTCTTTCTTGCCACCTTAGTTCCTTTCTTCCCTCATTCTCTACTCGGTTAGTCTTCATTTTCTATAAACGATTCAGGTATACCACTCTGTTGTTACGTTTCTCTGTGTGTACTCAAAACTTGTGCATGCAACTTTAATACAATTATGATCGATTTTAATTTTGTTTCAATCCTTTTACATTTTCACTTCTAACTATTTATTTGTTATTTCGTTTCATCATCTTGTGTATCATTCACTTTGTTGTTGTTACCCTTGTGATTGTCACTTTTTCTGGGTAGTATCTATCATATTTTTCTAGGTTGATTTTCACTATGAGAACTTTTTATTTGTTTATGTGGTATTTTCGAGTCTGGTTAATAAAAATCAATGTGTGTTGTTCAAACTTATGATTTATATTTGCTCAAAAAAACGGTTGTTGCCTCTTAGGGTTGCCTAAACCTTAGGCCCCAAAAACCCTCTATAAATACCCCTCCTCAAGGGGAGAAAGAAAAAGACCATAACTCATACTGATCACAACTTCATACACTCTTATATACAAGCAACCACTATGTAATGAGGTCTCTCACTTCACGTGAGCAAGCCCTTAAAACCACCACCAATCACCACCGTACAGGGCTTCCCCCCGTCGTGGGCAAGCCCTTAACCACCCTTATTCATTATACACATACTAAGACCTCTGAGTTTTGCTTCCCTTGTAGAAGAAACACACACACTTGCACTTTTTGATTAGTACAAATCCCAAAAACCATTTCGTTAGTCAAGTTGGTCCTTTTTGTTATATTTTGTAAAAAAAAAGTTAAATTGTGCATATCTGGCAATTTAGTTGGAATTATGATATATGACATGGTTTTTTTATTTTATTTTTATTTTTATTTTTAATCAAACACTTGAACCAATTGAATCCTAGTATCCTTCATTTTATTGCATTTGGTAATCAAACGCTCGAATCTTCTCTCATAACGTTGAAACGAATATTTGCACTTGATGAGGTGTGGTTTGTACCTTTCGATATGAAATGTGTTAGACGATGGCTATGGATCTAAAAGGGGGGTTGAATAGATCCCTTGAGTTTTACACGCAAATGGACTACAAAATTCTGTTTTTAAAAATTTGTTTAACGGAAGCTACCGCTGGATAGAAACGTCTACAACGAACCTTCTACCGAAAGGATCGGATATGTGCGAATATATTGTGGATGAGTACGAAGGAGAAAAATTCAGTTCTGAAAATAACACTTGTAAACGCAGACAACAAATTATCACCTGCTTGATGTTTATACCGATCCAATGAGGTTAATTGATAAACAATTTAAAGCATACTGTGTTCGAATTTTGCTTGAAAACAAATTATCAAACACGTAGTGTGCGTAAACACACTATGTGCAGAATTTCTATGGAGAATAATGTGCAGCTGCTCCAAAACACAATTCAATGAATTGTATTGATTTAACAAAAACAGTTTAACAGCATACAATTATTCTATGCCAGAAATTACGATAGTTTGCAACGTCACAAAATCAAACACTACTGAAATGTAAACGAGTTAAGAGAAAGAGAGAGAACACCCGAGATTTGATTAGGCAGTTCCCCAATCGTCCTCGCTTTGGGTACGTCTGCCCCCAATTCCACAAAAGGAATTGAGATATATATATATATATATATATGTAGTTGTTGCAATGTTTATTACAAGAGAAAACTGTGAACATTCAAACCCCGAACGTCTTCGATCTTTGATGTAGAATTTTCTCTTCCCTTGATTCAAGATGAATCAAGTGCTCAGAATATGGATGATTCAATTACCGTCCCACGCTACTAAACCGAAAGAAAACTCCGTTCTTCAGTTACCTTCACTCGGTCAATTGAAATCTTCCAAGAATTCGAACCCAAACTTTCTTCTACGATCCTCTGATTACAGCTACTAAACCGAAATAATTGCGCCAATTTTCGGTTACCTTCGCCCAGCTGAATCCCTGTAGAAAGAACAGTTTGTACAAAACCCCAAAAATCTCCTCGATTCTTGGAGGACAAACCCAACTGGTTTGATTCAAGAAACACCTGCCAATCTCTCAACCCAGAAGATGAAGATCACACTTCCTAAATTCTGAACGTTATCACTTCGATCAATGGGCGACACAAACAACAATGATTATGTGTGATTGTTTGTTTACACAGTGAAGAAGATGAAGATGAAGAGAGAACTGACATATATTTTTCACGTTTCTTGTTCTGTTTGAAAAATGAAGACCCAAAACTATTTATATGAAAAAATATGACCAAAAGATATAACAGGAAATAACAGAAACGAATTTAAGTGAAAAAACACAAAAAGCAGTGTCATGCGTCGACCTCTGGAGTTTATGCGTCGACGCATAGAAAGGCAATTTTGGGTTCTCAGGTTTATGCGCTTACCCGTGAGTTCTGGGGGGTCAGCGCATGATTCTTGAGGTCGGCGCATAAGATCTGAGGTCTGCGCATGAAGGCCAATTTTTTGAGAAATTTCAATTTTTGAATTGTTTTTACCAGACCAAGGACAAACACACATACTAGACACTATTAGATCACTTGTGGACATTTATTTTTGAGGAGAATAGGATCCTATGCATCTAGACACATGACCAACAACGATGAGATGTTGTATGCCCGACGCGTGAAGTGATACCGCTCAAATTACAATCTAATGCATTTGTTGACATCATTAAAACAAGATGGCTAGAAGGATATCCCTCACATACTCCCCCTTTTTGATGATGGCAACACTTCCTTGATTTTCACGAGAGATGTAATTTGAGATGATCAATGCTCCCCTGTCTTTAACATCCGGTTTAAACGTTTCTGTAGCTTGTATTCTTCTCCCCTTTTGACAACATCAAAAAGACGAGAAGACAGTGGTCAAAATAGCATACGAAAATATGTATTGGATCATCAAATATTTGCAACAACAATACAGTTATCAGCATCCACATATGATACCGCTAATGTAAACTAGTATTGATTAAATACGGAACAACGATGTTAAAGCAAAACATTCACTTCATAAAGTTTAAAACATAACAGAAAAATGCAACGCATGTCAAAATAACAGAAAGCAAACAACAAAACACAACTTCATGCACAACTAAACATGATGCCCTAAGGTTTATGGTCTCCTCCCCCTAAACAAATAACCTCGTCCCCTATGGTATTGACTTGGTGGTGGAAATTCCTCGAGTTGAAGATTGAGGTCAATCAAGGTGCTATTAAGGTTACCGAGGTTGTTGGCCAAGTTTTGATTTTGCTGAGTCAGATTGGGATCCATTTGATTGAACCTTGTCATAGCAGCATTTGCAAAATTGTTGAAGTTGGTGGCATGAGATGATAGTTGGTTAGACAGGTTGGTAAGTTATTCTTGTTGAGTCAGGTATCGAGTTTCCTGCTGCGCTTGAAATTCTTGATGTTGCAGAGATAACTCAGTCAGCCTTGCCAAAATTTCATCATTGGATTGTGCATAATGCTGAGACGGTGGAGTTGGTGGAGCAGAATTTTCTGGAAGCTGCCATTCAGAGTCAGCATCATAGGATGGAGGAACATATGCAGCGCCAAGGTTGGTCCAGCAGTTTTGTTGCCACTGACCCCAGCCTTGATTGTCATAGGATTCTTCCGGTTGATATCCCATCCATGCCTCATTGTCTTCTTGATTGTCTTCTTCTTCTGCCGCTTGATTGTCCTATATGACAACGTCTTCCTGTATCACTACATTTTCATCATTACCAACAGGATCTGCATTACCTTGACTTCCTTCATCCTCACTTGCTTCAAGATGGACAAGTTCAGGATGGGTAGCTCTTTGTCTATGGATGAACCTTAGCTCATGAGAGTTCCAATGATAACCCATCATGGACAAAGTTCTGGCCAGAAACTGTTGTTCAGCAGTAATGTGAACATGACAAATCTGTGGAATAGGAATGTCAAAGTGATTCAGAAAATTTGCCACAGCAGATGCATATCCAAGTGCTAGAAATTTGTTAGAGCTGCGAGTTATGAACATCCTAGAAGCAAAGTAGTAAGGCCAGTTGATTTTGATCTTTTCCCTCAGGATGTAGATAAGATGCACCTCCGCTTGTTCAACTCTTGAGAGGCCTCCTTTCTTAGGTCTCAAGATGCGAGAAACAATCCACTGAAGGATACGTTCTTTAAATTTCAGATGACCGGTGGTGACACTCTTAGGAAATGCTTCACTGGCCACATAGTCAGCTGGATATGGTTCCCTCAGCATAGAATTCAAGGCAGTTTTGAATGCATAGTCTTTAACAAAGGTTTTATCAGTAACCTTTGGGAGACTGTCATCAGTATTCAAAACAAACAATGTAGACCATACATCGTTTGTCACTTGATATTCTGAATTATTGATAGAGAATTTAAATTGAGCCCCACGAAATTTTCCCTTTATCCCACAGTAGAACAATCTAGTCAAGTCTTCACTGTACTTGTCATCACATTCAACAAACTCATTCAGATTTTGAAAATTAATGAGTTCAGAAATTTCATCAACGGATAAAAGCCATGTTGTCTGATAACAGCCCGATTAGAAAATAATTCTGCAAATGGAGTGGCTAACCTCTCAGAAATTAGGGATTGAAATGTTACCCGTTGTGTGGATGATCCTCTTGTTTGAGCTTGTTGTGAGGTGGATCCTCTTCCTCCTCTTGTACCAGCATTTCTTCTGGAAGCCATTGTTGAAGACGGGTTGAAGAAAGATTATCAAACTAGATTGTTGCAGAGATAGAAGAGAAGATGTGTGAAATCCTTTGAGTACCTTGTTGTAGATATATAGAGAAATTTCTCTCTTGGTATTCCCTTTCCTTTTTCTAATTTATTAGGATTTTGATGAGAGTTTAGTGGGGATTAATTGAGATTGATGAGGTTTAAAGGAGTAGAATAGGGAGAGATTGACCACAAAAGCTAATTAAATGACATGCAAGAATCATAGTTTAATGTGCAATAGAAAGTATAGGGAAGGTGAAGCATTTATAGGTCGGCGCACGCAACCCAGAAACATAAAGAAGTCTGAACGAATCCTTCATGCGTCGACCTGTAAACCTGTGCGTCGGCGCATGCTTTCTGAAAATTTGAAAAATTACTTGACCATGTTGTTATACGCTAACCCGAGAGTTTAATAGGCCAGCGCGTGAAATCATGTGTCGACGCATGGAAGTGTAAAGTTGAAATTTTTTGCAAAATTCTTGTTCCAGGCAGATAAATACACATATACACATAGAACCAAACATTAACATGAATGATAAGTGCTCAAAATGAAATAAACATCAAGATTGGAGTAAGTAACATGGCACAAAATGTTGATAAATCTCTATAAGTTGGAACGATATTACCTTGAACGTCATGACGGTGAGATCCCTCACATATGAATGAATTTCTCTTTGCATTTTTAGTTAAAGATATGAACAAGCATATATATATATATATATATATATATATATATATATATGTGAAGATCATAATTCTCAAGGATGTTATGCACGATCCGAGATATCGAGAATGCCAAGTTCCCTACGGATGTGAAAGAAAGGCTCTGTAGCTAATGGTTTTGTGAAAATATCAGCAAGTTGATTCTTAGTGTCAACATGCTCAAAAATAACATCACCTTTTTCTACATGATCCCTAAGAAAATGATGGTGTATTTCGATATGCTTGGTGCGTGAATGTAGTACAGGGTTCTTAGTTAGATTAATCGCACTAGTGTTATCGCACAAAATTGGAATACGTTCAAGTTTTAAATTGAAATCCAGTAATTATTGTTTAAGCCATAGGACTTGAGCACAACAACTACCGGCGGCAACGTATTCCGCCTCGACTGTTGACAGAGCAACGGAAACCTGTTTCTTGCTGTGCCAACTCACCAAGGAATTTGCGAAAAAGTGACATATGTCACTAGTACTTTTCCTATCCAACTTGCATCCGACAAAGTTGGAGTCAGAGTAACCAACTAAGGAACAAACACTTCCTTTGGAATACCACAACCCATACTTTGGAGTACCAGAGAGGTATCGAAGTATGCGCTTAACTGCCTTCAGGTGGGATTCCTTGGGATGTGCCTGATACCTCGCACACATGCATACACTAAACATTATATCGGGACGTGATGCGGTAAGATAAAGGAGAGACCCTATCATACCTCTGTACTTCTTTACCTCAACATCCTTACCCTTTTTGTCACGATCGAGATTGGCACTTGTAGGCATAGGAGTATCTATTGCTTTGCAGTTCAGCATATCAAAACGTTTTAGTAACTCAAGACAATATTTCGTTTGATTCACGAATGTGCCCTCTTCAAGTTGTTTGATTTGAAATCCGAGGAAATAGTTGAGCTCCCCCATCATGCTCATTTCAAACTCCCCCTGCATCAAACTAGAAAACTCCTTGACCAAGGTCATGTTAGTAGACCCAAATATAATATCGTCAACGTAAATCTGTACCAAAATTAAGTGTTTTCCTTGACGTTTAATAAAGAGGGTTGTGTCAACCTTTCCTCTTGAATACCCTTGATCAAGTAGAAATTTGCTTAGACGTTTATACCAAGCCCTAGGGGCCTGTTTTAGTCCGTACAAAGGTCGCTTAAGTTTATAAACATGATCAGGATATTCATGTGATTCAAAACCTGGAGGTTGGGCTACATAAACCTCTTCATTTATATATCCGTTAAGGAATGCACTTTTGACATCCATTTGGAATAACTTAAAGTTCTTTGTGCAAGCGTAGGCAAGTAGAAGGCGTATGGCCTCGAGTCGGGCAACCGGCGCATAAGTTTCCTCATAGTCGATTCCTTCCTCTTGGTTATAGCCTTGCGCTACAAGCCTAGCTTTGTTACGCGTTATTACTCCATTTTCATCAAGTTTATTCCTAAACACCCATCAGGTGCCTATTACTCGATGATCTCGCGGAGGGGGGACAAGGTCCCAAACCTCATTTCTCCAGAATTAATTTAGTTCATCTTGCATTGATAGATACCAATGCTCATCGAGTAACGCTTCCTTAGAGTTTTTAGGTTCGACTTGGGAAACAAAAGCAGAGTAATAACAAAAGTTACTAAGTTTAGAGCGAGTAGTTACTCCCTTAGAGATATCACCGAGAATGTTGTCAATTGGATGGTCTTTGGAAGACTTCCAAGCTGGAGGAAGTTCATCTTTCTTAGCATGACGATCATCCTCACTTTTCACTGGTTGGTGATCCTTTTCCTCCTCAATACGCACTGCTTTAGGCTGATCAATTCCCTTATCAGTGTCCTTGAGTATGTCTTCAGTAGGTACACCTGCACCATGAAAAGAACTACCTTCTCCGACATTTCTCGGATAAGACCCGTCAAAAGAAACATGAACTGACTCTTCAACTATACATAACCTTTTATTATAGATTCTATAAGCTTTACTTGACTGAGAGTATCCAAGAAAAATACCCTCGTCAGCCTTGGCATCAAATTTGCCGAGAGTCTCTTTTCCATTATTTAACACAAAGCATTTGCAACCAAATACATGAAGGTGAGATATGTTTGGCTTACGCCCTTTTAGGAGCTCATACGGTGGCTTGTTTAGAATAGGCCGGATGAGCACCCTATTCAAAACGTAACAAGCCGTACTTATGGCGTCGGCCCAAAAGTATTTTGGTAATCCACTATCATTGATCATAGTCCTTCCAAGTTCTTCCAAAACTCTATTTTTATGTTCCACTACCCCATTTTGTTGAGGGTACGTGGTACTGAAAAGTTATGATCAATTCCATTGGAATCACAAAATGCTTTAAATAAATGATTTTCAAA
Organism: Lathyrus tuberosus; assembly: GCA_022829125.1. NCBI lineage: Eukaryota > Viridiplantae > Streptophyta > Magnoliopsida > Fabales > Fabaceae > Lathyrus > Lathyrus tuberosus. Next base: position 1,637,249 of record JALAZF010000559.1, read on the forward strand.
CTCACCCCCATGGTCACTTCGGATTGACCCAATGTTTGTGTTCAACTTGTTTTGAGATAACTTAGCAAATCGTTCAAAGGCTGAAAAGGTATCACTTTTATTTGCTAAGAAAATTGTCCAGCAGAACCTAGAAAAATCATCGACTATAACAAATCCATAGTAGTTACCACCTAGGCTTTTAACCCTAGATGGTCCAAAGAGATCCATATGGAGGAGCTCAAGAGGTCTCATAGTTGAAACAATGTTTTTAGATTTAAAAGAGATCCTTGTTTGCTTCCCCATTTGGCACGCATCGCAAAGATGATCCTTTGTAAATTTAATTTTGGGCAAACCGATGACTAGGTCTTTAGAAACAATTTTGTTAAGCAAATCAAAGTTGATATGAGCCAAGCGTCTATGCCACAACCATGAATCTTCATTCATAGTGACTAAACACTTGTCTTCATCCAATGATACCCCGTTTAAGTCTAGCATATAGACGTTATTCACCCTCAAGCCCTTAAACACATTCTTTTTGTCGCAATCTTCAACTACGCAACAATCCTTTGAAAAAGAGACTTTATAATTTTTGTCGCATAGTTGACTAATGCTTAAAAGGTTGTGTCTAAGGCCCTCCACAAGAAGTACATCAGAGATAGTAGTAGATGAGGGGTTACCTATACTACCTTTACCGAGAATTTGTCCCTTGTTATTATCTCCGTAGGTGACAAACCCCTTTTTCTTCGCCACAAAGTCGATGAAAAGAGATATGTCTCCGGTCATATGTCTTGAGCAGCCACTATCTAGAACCCATCTTCCTTCGGTGGTCTCAAGACTTTGTACCTACAAAAATAATCAAGGGAGAGTAGGTACCCAATTCTCATTGGGTCCTTTATGGTGAGTGAAACCAAAATTGCCTTTGGGCACCCATTGATAAATGCCCTTTGGAACAAGAAATCTCCGAAAGCGGCACTTAGCAATAGTATGACCGGGCATACAACAATATAAGCAATCATGATTAGTTTGGAGTTTACCTTTGCTATCACTATCTCGAATCACATACGTGTATTGTTGATAAGGATTATTCATTGTTTCACGATAATGTGATCGATCAATAGCAAACGTAATCTTAGGCTTGAGAGCCTTGTCTAACTTGGCTTTGAGGGTTCTCACCTCTCTTTGCCAAATGTGACAAGTACCACAGCCCCCAAGGTCAAACCATGTATATTTATTCTCATCAATTTTAGTTTTTGATGCATTCACCATGGAGTTTTTAAGATCTTCCAATTCCTTTTGGGAATCGGAGACCTTTTTCTCCAAATAGGAAAAAATCTTTTTATTCGAAGCTAAGCGTTGAAATGCTTCCTTAGCTTCGTGGTGTAATGTATCAAAAGCTCTTTGTAATTCAGCATGAGACATATTTTGACAGTTCTCATATTTAGAGTGTTTTACCTCTTTTCCTTTGTTGTGACGTGCCATGAGACAAAGGTTGACGGATTCACTTTTGTCACTTGAAGAGTCATCTTTCTCCGACTCGCTATCACTTTCCCAAGCGATGTATGCTCGTCGAGACTTGTTGGACTTTTTGTTTGAACGAATCTTGTCATTATCCTTGTCTTTGTCTTTCTTTAAGGATGGACAATCCGGTTTGTAGTGCCCGGATTTTCCACAGTTGTAGCACATCCCTTTTACCTTGCCATTTTTATTTCCTTCACTTCTCGATTGCTTACGGAACTTGACAAGATTTCTGTCCGAGTGCTGAATATCATTCTTACGAATATATCTATTGTATCTTTTCACAAATAAGCTCATATCGTCACCGGATTCTTCATCTTTGTCGTTTTTGGCTTCATCATCACTTAGCTCTTGATGTGTGGACTTTGAACAAGAAGCCTTAAGAGCTATCGACTTCTTCTCCGTATCTTTTACCTTTACTTTCTTTATGCTCTTCTCATGTTTATCCAAGCTAATGAGCATTTGTTCATGCTCATCGAGTTTACCAAAGAGTGTTGTGAGGTCTAGAGTAGCAAGATTATTGGCCTCCTTGATAGCGGTAACCTTCGGTTGCCATTCCCTGCTAAGACACCTCAGAATTTTATTAGTAGAAACCTCATTAGGAATTGGTTTACCAAGAACATGCAATTTGTTGATGACGTGAGTGAATCGTTTTTGCATATCCGCAATGGTTTCCCCTTGCTTCATGTAAAACAAATCAAACTCTTGCGTTAGTGTATTGATACGAGCCAATTTAACATCATTAGTGCCTTCGTGGGCTACTTGTAAGGCATCCCACATAGCTTTGGCTGTTTCGCAATGGGAGACTCGATAATATTCATCAACTCCCAAAGAGGAAATGATCATATTACGAGCCTTCCAATCATAACTGTACTTTTTCTCGTCCTCCTCAGTCCATTGGTCTTCGGGTTTAGGAACAACAACGCCTTCCGCGTTAGTAATAGTGATTTCCATGGGACCATTTAAAATAATGTTCCAAACCTTCCGATCTAAGGAGTTAATATGAACACGCATACAATCCTTCCAGTAGCTGTAGTTTTCACCTGTAAAAACTGGAGCTCTATTATAAGCCCCCTTAGGTTCGTTCGCCATGATCCAAGAAGTTCTACCGAAGCACCAGAATAAACCGGAGCTCGTGATACCACTTGTTAGACGATGGCTATGGATCTAGAAGGGGGGGTTGAATAGATCCCTTGAGTTTTACACGCAAATGGACTACAAAATTCTGTTTTTAAAAATTTGTTTAACGGAAGCTACCGCTGGATAGAAACGTCTACAACGAACCTTCTACCGAAAGGATCGGATATGCGCGAATATATTGTGGATGATTACGAAGGAGAAAAATTCAGTTCTGAAAATAACACTTGTAAACGCAGACAACAAATTATCACCTGCTTGATGTTTATACCGATCCAATGAGGTTAATTGATAAACAATTTAAAGCACTGTGTTCGAATTTTGCTTGAAAACAAATTATCAAACACGTAGTGTGCGTAAACACACTATGTGCAAAATTTCTATGGAGAATAATGTGCAGCTGCTCCAAAACACAATTCAATGAATTGTATTGATTTAACAAAAACAGTTTAACAGCATACAATTATTCTATGACAGAAATTACGATAGTTTGCAACGTCACAAAATCAAACACTACTAAAATGTAAACGAGTTAAGAGAAAGAGAGAGAACACCCGGGATTTGATTAGGCAGTTCCCCAATCGTCCTCGCTTTGGGTACGTCTGCCCCCAATTCCACAAAAGTAATTGAGATATATATATATGTAGTTGTTGCAATGTTTATTACAAGAGAAAACTGTGAACATTCAAACCCCGAACGTCTTCGATCTTTGATGCAGAATTTTCTCTTCCCTTGATTCAAGATGAATCAAGTGCTCCGAATATGGATGATTCAATTACCGTCCCACGCTACTAAACCGAAAGAAAACTTCGTTCTTCAGTTACCTTCACTCAGACAATTGAAATCTTCCAAGAATTCGAACCCAAACTTTCTTCTACGATCCTCTGATTACAGCTACTAAACCGAAACAGTTGTGCCAATTTCCGGTTACCTTCGCCCAACTGAATCCCTGTAGAAAGAACAGTTTGTACAAAACCCCCAAAATCTCCTCGATTCTTGGAGGACAAACCCAACTGGTTTGATTCAAGAAACACCTGCCAATCTCTCAACCCAGAAGATGAAGATCACACTTCCTAAATTCTGAACGTTATCACTTCGATCAATGGGCGACACAAACAACAATGATTATGTGTGATTGTTTGTTTACACAGTGAAGAAGATGAAGATGAAGAGAGAACTGACATATATTTTTCACGTTTCTTGTTCTGTTTGAAAAATGAAGACCCAAAACTATTTATATGAAAAAATATGACCAAAAGATATAACAGGAAATAATAGAAACGAATTTAAGTGAAAAAGCACAAAAAGCAGTGTCATGCGTCGACCTCTGGAGTCTATGCGTCGACGCATAGAAAGGCAATTTTGGGTTCTCAGGTTTATGCGCTTACCCGTGAGTTCTGGGGGGTCAGCGCATGATTCTTGAGGTCGGTGCATAAGATCTGAGGTCAGCGCATGAAGGCCAATTTTTTGAGAAATTTTAATTTTTGAATTGTTTTTACCAGACCAAGGTCAAACACACATGCTAGACACTATTAAATCACTTGTGGACATTTATTTTTGAGGAGAATAGGATCCTATGCATCTAGACACATGACCAACAACGATGAGATGTTGTATGCCCGACGTGTGAAGTGATACCGCTCAAATTACAATCTAATGCATTTGTTGACATCATTAAAACAAGATGGCTAGAAGGATATCCCTCACAAAATGAGTATAGTTTATTTCAATTTCTTACTCCAATTCTTCAACTTCACCAGATCTTATTTAACTGTTAACGCCAAATCTTTGTTGCCATGAAAAAGAAGCTCGATACTTGTTTCATTGTTGTGAATATTTACTTTTTCTTTTTCCACAGTTTTGATATTTTACTTGTTTTATGCTGGTTTTAGGATTAAAAATAAGATTTTATTTATTTATTTTGATTCTTTGGGTTTTCTTCTAGTGATTAATGATTTTGATTCTCTGGGTTTTTTTTCTAGTGATTATATGGGTTTTCTGATTTTGAGTGATGTGGGTATTGTCTTGTTATGCAATATTCATTTTGCCTTCCCTCATGTGTTTTGTTTTAAATTTATAGTGTAAATCTTCAAATTTACCATTACTAATTGTTGATTTTCTTGGGAAAGATTTAAATGTATTATAGGAATCAATATTATAAAATGTAGATGAACATATTGTCCTTAGTCTCAATGGATATAAAGTGACTTATCAAGTCCTGCGTTTAGCTGTATATTTTTTTTAGCAAAGGCTAATGAATGACTGCATTATGTTTCTTAATTTCAAAGTTTACACACGACATTGAGATTCATGAGGTTTTGGGAAAAGCGTCATGGTGTATATTCTAATGTATGACATAACTACCATACACAATTGCTTATTTTATGTTTCAAAGTTTTAATTTATCTTATTATTATCTTTCTAAAACATATTTTTGCTATTTTATTTACAGGTTGCTAGTTTTCTTGGTGGTATAAATCTAGCGTTGCTTGTTGGTTGAATATTCTAGCTTTATCCTAATATGCTGCCTAATATGTTGGTGTCTCGAGGAATATCGATTTTGAATCCTAGAAGAAATCCCAAAGATATATATATCATCTAATGCTTATAATTACTCCTGCTTATCCTTGCACGAACTTTACTTACAATGTGACAAGTACACTGCATATTATGTTGGAGAAGTTTAATAGGGGAAGTGAAATATGTGAGGTATTATGTATTGATTTAACTATAATAATTTCATGTTTTGATGTATTGTTTTAACAATTTGATATATTTTGTCCATGATTTTTTTTGTTAATTATAAATGATTTCATATTATAATATTTTCTTGGTTTCAATTGGTTTTGTTGTCTATTTTGTTCTTATTGTGATATTTAGGTTGATTAAATTTGATATTTGTAAACTATGGAGGCTAACAAGGATGATTGAGATACTTTTTAAGTCTTATACCTTTTTCTTTTAAGCTTATACGTGGAAGTGACTAATGTGCAAAAAACAAAACCTATTTTGAGAAAGCTATAATTGTGTTTATCTTTTGTATATATCTTTTTTAGTAGTGTTTGTGTACATCTTATGCCATTTTAGAATATGTTTAAAGTCATTTTAGTTTAATTTCTTTGGTTTGTATCAAAGAATATATCAAGATTCTTATTTAATGACATTAAGTTCAAGATTCTATTGATATGAAATTCTGGTATGATAAATAACAGATTATGGATTGATAAAATGTTATGAAATTCTGGTATGGTAACTTTAATATGAGTTTGGTTACTGTCCGGGTCTGGTCCTTTAATTAACTATAAAGTTTCAATTTAGTTTCATAACTAAATTACTAACTCACTATTTTCACTTTTGTCGTGTTGTCATGTCGCATTATCATAACTTAAACACTTTTTCTCAACACGGCGACATACCGCCGTCACACTCCCTGTGCGGTTACTATGAGCCTTAAGTACCTCATAGTAAGTTGGCCTAGGTGGTCTTCCAAGAGCGTATGGTGTCATGACCTTAAGTACCTCATAGTAAGCTGGCCTAGGTGGTCTTCCAAGAGCGTATGGTGTCATGACCTTAAGTACCTCATAATAAGCTGCCTAGGTGGTCTTTCAAGAGCGTATGGTGTCATGATAGGGTGTTACATCCTATAGAACCAGGTCATGTAATTGTATGCATAGGCCCACTATATAGGAGCTAATGCCCTACGATACTCCTTCGGTATCAAGTGACTCTCAAAATCATTAAGTATCGCATCAAGATCTCTGTGGCGGACGGTGGGAAGAACAAACTCATAAGGGGTCTCAGAATAATCTGCAGATAGTCAAACAGTTGCATCACTCACTCGGGCAGATAAGGAAACATCAAACCTGACCCACATGTCAGTCATCCAGAGTATAAGAAAATGACGTCAAATGGACGCGTCTCACGACGACTTCTATATGGGCAGAAGCAAATGTCATCTGTCACAAGACAATCAATATGCACTCGGAATGGCTCGACTGCATTATTCCCCCTGTACGGAATAAATGCGACAACATCCAACCAATCCATAGTGTATGCACGCACAATTTCAAACACGGTGATCTGAGGGAAGCGGGAGATGTTGCATCCCTAAAAAATATTTAAGATACAATATTAATAACATGTGTAACAAATAAATTATGAACATATTAGTAATAGTAAATTACCGTGAGCAACATGCAGGTAGACAACTAGTGGCCCGATTTGAGTAAAAGTAGACCAAACAGGCGACCCCCTAGTTGTACTTGTGAATCACAGCCAAGTCGATGAAATATTGAAGGCAGACTACATGGACATAGGTTGTATTTTTTCCACAAAAATGGATGTGCTAACCAAGAACAAGAGGTAACACCTCAATGCATTAGTCTAATAGCACTCAACCTGCATGCCATCGCCTTCGGCGTCCACAACCTTTTGCAAATGGTATTTATAAAGCTTTTCCAAAAAACTAAACCTAACATAACACCTTTTGTGTCATATGACTCTTGTGAGGCCTCAGTTGGGTCAGACCCCAAATAGGTGACCATCATGTCAACACATTCCTCTCGACCGATCCTCCTGTGGCCCAGTAATTTTCCCCTTATGGGAAGATGCAGGAGGCATGAGACATCATCCAAAGTGATGGTCATCTCGCCTATATGAAGGTGGAAAGACGAAGTCTCTAAATGCTACCTCTCAGGAAAAATTGCTTGCATGCCGTGGGATATGGTCATGTACGCGGTAAAACATAAACCGAAAAAATCAGAATATCGGAGAACATCCAGAAACCAATTAGCAGTGGGCTGCCCCAACTCCAATATCTTCTGCCCGTGGTTTAGCGATTTCAAACATGTACGCTCCTATAAAAATAAAATATTACCATCAGTATCAACTTAATTAGTTGAAAAACATATGTATTGAAAAAGAAATATATATCTCATTCCCATATATGCCTACCAGTATGATCTGCATAGAGATGAAATAAGAATGTGTCAAATGAGACTCTTAGATAACTCTCTAATGGGCTAGTGACTTCCTTCTGGCCTTCACGGGCTTCAAGGACTTCAGGGTTTACTACATCATCTGGGGAATCGTGGCCCCATGAATTGGATTCTTGAGAGAGGCAGCCGACTACGAGAAGTAGAACCTAGGCTCTGCGAACTTGATGGTTGTGAACCATCAAACTAGTAATCATTAACTTGTGGCTTCGTGGTCCTAGCTGCGACCCTCTAACATTGTACCGACGCGATTTGGGACACACGTTCCAGCCTAACTCTGCCAGGGTTGTTTTCAGAATTGTTATCAGTCATTTCACTTGCGTTACAAACCGACATAGAGATAAAAAGCATGTCAGTACAAATCCACAAAATCCACAAAATCTGCCAAATTTTAGCCTGAATCGAATCCGGAGATGTATCTCAAAAAATATCACTGAGAAAATTTGCAGATGCATCTCCGAACAAATCTACGATTTTCAGCCATGGCAGAAATGTCATTGCTTCCCTAACCCTCTAAAAACCTGTCAATAAATGTTATTGTAGGCAACCAATTTCGTTTACACTACTATCTAATGTATCTAAAACAAATTATGTAGTTTAAACAACTAGCTACAAATCAAAACATATAAAGAGATTTAAAAAAAACTTACAAACTCATATTGATGAGAAAGAGAAGGAGAAGCTTGAATGTATGAGATGCTGGAAAGGAGGAGAAAAAACTCAAACGGTAGAAGCTTGAATGAATGGATGTGATGCTTGAATGTGTGAGAGCTCAAATATTTTGTTTTGAGAAGTTTTTAGAAAATAAAAGAGGAAGAGGAAAGTTTAAGCACGAATATATGAAACAAAAGCGTCCAAAGATATATCTCTGGATCATCCACTAACTTTTGAATGAACGGTATGTACGAAGATACATCTTTGACGTACCTTTAGTGCATACGGAGGTGCATCTCCGAATTAAATTTTAACATAATAAAAACATCTCATTAAATTCATCTCAAAATGGCTAAAAATATATGCGTTCGGAGATCGGGCATTTGTGAATTTTTATAAGGATGAGAGAACACATACTATAATTTGTGAATTTTTATGAGGGTGAGAGAACACGTATAAGGTGGAAATAGAAATTCCCTTACGAGAATTAGTGTAACATGAGCCCATTGGGCTAAAAACGAACGCATTGATTGACGTGGGCTCAGAAAGTAGTTGGCCGCAGCTCATCGAGATCTCCGTCTCCGCGGGGTTGTAGCTACGGTTCCAGAGTTCAACTTCGTCGGTAACGATGGGTAACACATCCTCCATGCTCACTCAGTACGACATTGAAGAGGTCCAGCAACACTGCAACCACGCATGTAACTTCACCACTACTCACCTATTCGATTCTCACCATTTCAATTTTCCTAACAACTTCTTCAATTTCTCCGTCTAGTTACGCAGCAAGAGATCGTTTCTTTATACGAACGTTTTTGTCAACTCGATCGCAACAATTGTGGCTTCATCCCTTCCGATGAATTCCTCTCCATTCCCGAATTCGCCGTCAATCCCCTCTCTCAGGTTCGTACTTCGTATCAATCTTTCTCTAACCGGAATTGAATTTAAAATGCTGAATGCAATTGAATACTTGAATTAACAGAGTTTGTTGAGAATGCTGGATGGTTTCAACTTCAAGGAGTTTATAGCTTTTTTGTCTGCGTTCAGTCCACGCGCCACTCTCCAAAACAAAATTGAATGTATGTATGTGTGTGCTAATTGATCTTAACATCTATGAATTCGTTGAATGAATGAAAATTTTGAGGCTAGGTTTGTTATTTTATTGGATTGGATTGAATGAATTGTGGTGTGTTTGTTTTGTAGTTATTTTCAAGGTTTATGATACGGATTGCAATGGAAAAGTTAGCTTTGATGATATATTGACTGTTTTGAGGGATTTGACTGGACAATATATGTCCGAAGATCAGAGAAAGGTTACCGATAATTACAACTATCTAATGCTTTTCTGTTATGCAATTTTGTTTTTCTTTTATGCTTTCTTTGTGTTCTAGAAAAACTATAAGAGAAGTTATTGAGAAAGATCTCGAGATTAACGATTTGGATAAAAGCATGGTTCTGGATAGAACATTATGGCAGGAGTTGATCCATGTAGCCGACCCCATTTAGTAAGATAAGACTTGGTTGTTGTTGTCGTGTTTTCTTTGTATGAATTGGCCTTTCGTTGTTTCCTTCCGAGTTATCTAATATAGAGAATACTCACTTTCTATTTCGGGTTCTTTTGAAACCGATAATGGAATTTGATGTTTCAAGGGATTGACAATCAAATTAATAAGATAAGTTAAGGAGTGTATGGACCAGTTTATGGAATTAAGTCCAGAGAAGCTGGAAAACTACACAACAGACAGTGTTTAAACTCAGCAGATGAGATAAAGCTTTCTTTGAAAAGTTTTACTAATTCCATTTTTTTGTTTCACCCCTTTAAAAAACAAATCTGTTTGTGTGTATTACTGGAGGATGAAACATTTATCCTTCTCTTAGATGAATGTAAAAATCACATAATTTATTCTCAACCAAAACAAGTATTTATATGAAGTGTGTTATCAGAGGGTATATGTAATTGAAAATTTGTTAATGAGGCTGAGAGTGGAGACTTTATTGGAGGATATCAGTTTTCCTTTGTTATTGTTATTTTACATTTCAAATGCCCAAGATAGTGAGATGATTTGGTCTGCTTTTAACAACCTCTGGTGTATTTTGCTTTCTTTGTACATACAGGAAGTTCTGGCACATGTCCTTGAGGAAGCTGGCTATACAAAGGATTCGTTCTTAGTCTTGTCTGACTTCATGAAGGTACTGAAACAACTAATACTTAAGTTTCATTTCGGTAAACATGTTATTAGACAATTGGTAGGTTAGGAATAATGCATAGTCTTTTTGTTGTTTCTCAATATTATCATGAATCTTAACTATTTACTTCAAAGACATGAAAAGCTTTTTGTTAGAATAGTTGCCTAAAATCCTTATTGTAAGTTAGGACTTTAACAGTTATCTACATGATTGCACACATAATAGCTTGGAGTGACAGCCGCTGACAATCCTCAACAATGGAAGTTGTCCAGCTATGCTTTAACTAAATTGACCTGGCCTTTTTCTCAAATCTAGACCTAAGCTTGACTGGATCATATATATAGGCTTATTTCCAAGGCTTGAATGTTATAAGAGTATAACACGGGTCTGAAATATTCTACCAATAAGTTAAACCAACTTCAATATCTTCAGTTGAAACACAAGTTCTAATTAGATTTAGCGTGTATAAACTTTATGGTTATCTTTGTCGATAAGCATTGCATTTTTCAAGCTTCCTACTGGTTGAGGGTGATACAACTGAATCCATGCTCGTGGTTGTTTTAGGGTCATACATCTTCATACTCATGCTACCATGCACAGTGAATACTGCTATCTGGTGATATTTGTCTACTGTGCCATCTTTCATTTGAAAAAAAATGCTTGACCATCCCTTTTTACTGATAGATTCTTGGCAATTCGGATTTAAAGATGGAAGCTGAGGTTCCCGTGGACTAGCATGAGAGTAGCAATATCCCTAGAGTATAATTTACCCAAAAAAAAAGCTCTCAAGTCATGCCTTACTTTACATTTGGTGAAGGAGACTCTTGATTCTGATAATCTATTCTGCCTTATAGTGAATGATAGTGTATTTGTTGATTGCAAAACAAAAACTTGGGTGATAAAGTTTTAGAGTTGCGTTCAGCGCTATGTATTTCTATTTAGAAATAATGTTTGCAGTAAATATGAGTTTTTTTGCTGTTAAAAAAGATTGATAATGAGTAATATCAATTGTTTTTAAATAAATCGATTGATTGATGAACGTACCTGCACATTAGACATTATATAAATAGAATATCAATTGTTAATGAATTTATCAACGGTTGAATTTGGAATAATTTTTTTAGGTCCTAAAAAGGGATAATCTAGGAAGAAGAAAGAAAAGTCAAATACATTGGACTGAGAAACACAGAAAGTATATGAATAAGGTCTTAGGTCGCCCAAGACTTTGCCCCATGATGTCAGGCAATGGACATTATCCGCCTGACATGGGCAACTAGCCGTCCAATTGAGCTTGGCCATCCAAATTAGCTCCACTCCCATAGTGAACATAGCAGTCACTAATATACCTACTAAGTTAGGGTCAAACAAAGAGAGAATTGCTCTATCCACAATTCCACGAGGCCAAGTCCTCTAACTACCACATTTCTTGGCCGTGAAGCTATGGTTAGCCATTCTCTGGCTCTTTAGTTTAAGTTCAAGAAACCTTTATAAATACTGTATTCTCGGAATGAGAGAGTTCTCAAACTTTCCCTAAAAACTATGCACAATTTGTCACCACTCTTGCACGAGCTAGCCCTACATATCATCCAAATATCCCAAAACATCTTGATAACCCTACGTCACAAGGTGTTGTCCTTTGTTATACTTTTTAACAGATGTAATTGCTTTCTACCATATATATAGTTTGATAAAACATACTCGAGTTTCAAATGCAATCAACCACTAACAATGACGACGACGATGATAAACAAGACCTTCGAGAAAGGGAGAAGTCCTAACTCGAGACTAGAATGCTCTATAATATATTCTCCAGCGAGTTGGAGAGAAGAATTTATAATAGTGGTTGAGTTGAGACAAATAAGAATGAGATTAAAAATTACTCCATCCGTTTCAGAAAAAGTGTCTTATTTGGACAATGCACGGTTTTTAAGAAAATGATTTGATGTATTGGTTTTAATGAAAAAACTAATATCATTTACTATAATACCCTTATTAAATGTTGTTAATAGAATAGTTGAATAAACTGAAACCTAGTAAATAAGGGTATAGTAGTGGAAAAATAGTAATAAATATTATATTGGTAATATAAATGGACAATTATTTTGAGACAAAAATAAAGTACAAATAAGACACTTTTTATGAACCGCAGAAAATATAATTTAATTATATTATGCTCAGTTAGAGCCTCGTCCTGCTTACTATTTTGTGGGAAATGCAAATTAAAGTTTGTTTTCTAAGTAAAGACTTTTCTTATTAATTGGACCTATTGGCGGGAATTTTTTTGGGAATCCTACATATATTGTTGAAGAGATTTGAATCTTTGCAGAAGTAGAGAGAGCACGTGTGATTAAGACATTGGATTGATATCAATGTTTTAAAAATCAGATTGAAGATTGAATCGATAAAACTTACGATTTAAGGTTTAATTATATAAAACTAAATTATATATATATATATATATGTTCACAATGTAGTAAAATAAATATTTCAAAAATCTATCACAAATTTAATACAACAATATCGATAATATATAACATAACATAGTTCTACATTTTATTTCAAGTATCATTTAAAAATATTTTGACCAAACTAAAGAATTACAATAAAATAAATTAAACTAATTCAAACCAAAATTAAAATAATAGAATATAATAACTAAAATAAAATTTAAATAATTAAAAATAACTAAATTAAATAAGATAGAATACCAAAACATAAATAATACAATATAGTTCAATAAACAAAAAAAAAAAATTTGAGTTGAACTACGATATACAAGTTTTAAGGCTTAAATGCACTTTTAGCCCCTATTTACAAATTTTTAACATTTTTTGGGATTTCTTGTAGTCCCTCTCCTGTTTTGATAATGTGGTGCTCAAATTGGTGAATGGGCATGCTTAGTCATATGTCATGTCATTTAATTATTTAATTATTAAATTAATTAATTATGATTTTAATTATATATTCTTAACTCAATTTAATTATTAAATTAATTAATTTTAATTATATATTTTTAACTCAATTAATCAAAATATTTAAAAGAACAATTTGGGCCCAGCTTTTAACAATATAACTCTAGCCCACAAATATGCATGGTATTGTGTTTGTTTTAACTATATAAACACTAAAGTTTTTTGTACAGAAAACGATGTGGAACATAAAATGCAAAGCAAAGAGTTCCATAAGTACTGAGGTTGAATGAGAATGCAAGTACTGAGGTTGAATGAGAATGCATCAGAACATGAATGAGAATGCATCAAATGAGATGCTGTTAAGGGCTTTTGAAGAGAAAGAAAGGGTTCACATTATAGACTTTGACATAAAGCAAGGACTTCAATGGCCTAGCTTGTTTCAAAGTTTAGCTTCAAGGATTAATCCTCCTAGCATGTTCGGATCACAGGCGTGGGGGAATCAAAGCAAGAGCTGAATGAAACCGGAGACAGGCTTGCTGGTTTTGCCGAGGCTTTGAACCTTCCTTTTGAGTTTCATCCAGTGGTGGACAGACTTGAAGATGTGAGGCTTTGGATGCTTCACGTGAAGGAACATGAAACTGTGGCTGTGAACTGTGTTTTGCAGCTCATGATAGTTTGAACAGTGTTTTCCCACATTTTATAGTGTACAAAGGAATTTCAATTTCCCTCAACATTAGACAATAATAAGTGCATCAAATGCTTTTGTTGGTCTTGGTAAAGTCCCACATTGTTTTTTCTCTAAACAATGTTTAAGTGTTTATATAATTTGAACCAAGGTAATTAAAATCGGACCCGATATTGAACCGGTATAGACTGAGGTTTAAGGTTTAAAGGTCTAACCGGGTCGGACCGTTTTTGTATATATTATATGATTTAGTACTAGTTTTTTTATCATATAGATTTGTGACTTTTATTTTCTATAATTTTTTAACTAGAATCAGTTTGAGAAAGAGTTTAAAATGTTAGAATTTTGTATCTTATGTAAAATATATTAGATGATGCTTGATTTAGGCTAAAGAATATTAAAATTTAAGAAGAAACGTTTCTTTTTTTTAGTGCTGTCAATTTTGTGAAAGGATGATCATAACATTATTAATGAATTATGTTTCACAGTCAAAACTTTAGAAAATAAATTGGAGAGTATTATTTATAAAAAAAATTCTAGGCCTTATTATCAAGAAAATCCAAATTCTGAATGAATTAGAGTGAGGTCTTCAATTATAAGACTCATTTCGTTCAATAGTATTAAATTGTTTTTTTTTTCATCTTTTATTATATTTTTATTTTAAATAAATTATAAAAAAAAGATGAAAACGTTAAAATCCGGTTCAACCCATGTAATTGGACGAACCTCCGGTTTTTTCGGTTTCCACCCGGTTTTCCAGTTTTTGCCCCGGTTCTTTGACATGCCGGTTTAAAGGCTTTAATTGACCGGACATAAGGCCAGTTCCCAGTCTAACCGGTTGAACCGGCCGGTCCGGTCCGATTTTAATTACCTTGGTTTGAACAAACATCAACTAGTAGGTATTTGTGGGCTAGAGAGATATTTCAATGAAATAGGCATAACTTAATTGTTTTAAAATTTATATTAAATCATTTAAAAATATATTTATAAAAAACTTAATTAAATAAATAAATTGATTAATTAAAATTATATAAAATAATAAATTATCCTAAGCCAAATATAATTGAAATTATTATTTAATTTATTAGTTAAATATTTAAATTAAATAAATAAATTTATTAATTAAAATTATATAAAATAATAAATTATCCTAAGCCAAACATAATTAAAATTATTAATTAATTTATTAGTTAAATATATAAATGACATAACAACTCAATTAAATGACATGACATATGACTAAGCATTCTCACTCACCAATTTGAGCGCCATATAATCAAAACAGGAGGGGATTACAAAAAATCCCAAAAAATGACAACTTAAGGGACTAAAAGGCTGAAAAACTTAAAAAGAGACTAAAACGTTAAAATTTTGTAAATAGGGGGCTAAAAGTGCATTTAAGCCAAGTTTGAATTGACAACAAATAATATTGACTTGAACGACAATCAATATTGAGTTGGACATTGTCACTATGTTTGAAAGAGATGACATGATGATGATGGAGTGTGGTCGAAAGAAAAACTATAATGGAGTGGCAAAACTTAAAAGTTTGTTTGATTGTAAAAAACACACTGTGATTGAGAAATGTATGTTAAGTTTTGAAATTAACATATTAAAATTAAAAAAAATGTCAATTTGATGCATTTTTTTAATCGAGTGGTTTTACAAAACCGGCTTTGGTTATTTGATTTGAATGATTTTGGACAGTTCAATCCGGTTTTTCTGATTTTACTTCAGTTTTGACTCAATCGCAATTTTGGACAGTTCAATCCGGTTTTTCTGATTTTACTTCAATTTTGACCCACTCACAATTTTGAAAGGTTAACCCAACCAAATTTATTTCCGATTTTCGGTCTAACCAATTAAACCGGCCGGTTAGATCCGATTTTTAAAATGATATATTATATACAAATTCTAATTAAATAAGTTAGTAGTTACACATTTTGAAAAATTCGTCCAATTAAAACCAAGGAAGACCCAATATTCCTCACTACATAAATAAATACAATCATATGAGCAAATATATGATTTTTGAATTCATAATTAACTATATATTCAATATTCAAACACTTATTTAAGTACTACAATATAATGTTAATCTTATAATGTCCATCTCATATAATTGCACTGGATCAATGTGCACTACAGCTTTAAAATCTTTACCAACAATTATGATTGTGCGATATAATGTTAATAAATTGTTTACGGATAAATATGTGCCAAGAATTTTTATAATAATTTCAAATTAATAAATTATAATTATTCTGTTTTTTATTTAAAATATATAAAATACTAAATAATTAACTAATTGATTAATAATAATTTTTGTCATATACATATTTTTTATATAAGCCTCGTTTATAGAACATAGAGGAAAAAAGAAAAGAAAAAGGAGGACTAAGCCTTAACCCTTTGAATAAGCAAACAAAATAAACCTAGCAAAATCTAAAGTTAGGAATACCTCTAACTTATTTCTAACATTGCCTAATGACCAAGTGAGAAGAGATCCCGCCAAGAGAAATCAAGAAGTGACAAACATAGGAAAGTTACCTTATGAGTACGCATGGAATGCATATTAATGTCATATTATTAAGCCATTTGTTATAATTTTTTTAAGGAACTCAGTATTGCAAGTCAAGATAGCTAGTTTTGAGTCTGTCTTAATCCAAATAAAATTTCAATTTCTTGTGTGAGCACACTCAATTGATGTAACTATTCCCATAAGTTCGGCATATAGAGCATTATGATGGCCAAGATAAAAGGCAAAACAACCAAGATAAAAGGCACTAGCAGATTGAATTGGTAATGGAAATGATAGCTTAGCAGTTGTGTTGCAAAGGTACGGGTACGTACCCAGTACTCGGTACAGATACTGGTACGGAATACGTCATTTTAAAAAAAACTAAGGTACGGGTACGCGAGTATAAATTCATATGTATTTCGATTTTTTTCAACAGAAGATGAAAAATTTGGTTGTGCGAGGAGTTTCAATGCAATGGATTGAAGTTTAGCGATTGAAGATCCATAAGTTATCTATCAATCATTCCTTTGGTTTCAAGATCCACCGATCTTGCAACGAATCATATTGGTCAAACTCTACATTAGCACTTAAAAAGCCCATTAAAAAAAAGTATAAAACTATACCATTAGAAGAAAAAAATTGAGTTCGCGTACTTAATATGTACCCAATATATACCCGTTGGAGTACCAACTTAAAAAACAATAAATAAAAAATAGGTACGGTGTCGGTACGTACCATACGAGTACCGTACACGTATCGGTACCCGGTAAGTACCCGGTACCGGTACTTTATCTAAAATGGAGTACCCATGCTTCACAGCTTAGCAGATCACAAGAAAGATTGAGAGGCTTTATCCTCCTTTGCAAACTTCAAGAATGGTTAGAACTGATGTGAGATTATTCATGTGGTTGATGATGGATTGCAACCAGTTCCAAAACTTAATGTCAATTGGACATAGCAAAAATAAATGTGTGAAGTACTCAATACTGGAGTTGCAAAGGATGCATTTAGATGGCAGACAACAACCTCTGATCATAAGGTTTTTATCAGTTTATTTGTCTCAACTAATTTGAACAGGCATATACTTAAATCTTCCTCAACAATGCAGAAATGCAAAGTAACCTTCATGATTTCCATTAACAGAAATCGAGAGCATATATGACTTGAGAATAGTAGAAATTTAGACACAATTTTGAGCAAAAGCCAAAAGCATTTAGCACTTTGATCATGAAGTTACAGTCTATGGTATCAATTTTTATTATAAAAATACCATGATAAGTGTACTTGCTAAAAATACAATACATGACAACCTCTAGAATTAAGGGTTGTCAGAGGCTTTAGAGTATGTTGTAGGGTTGAAATCAAACTCGCGTAAGGGAGTGAGAAGTTATGTGTATGTAAATTTCTCTGTGAGAATTAGTTTGTCCTTTCAATTTCAGTGTTGACGTATTTATAGTGGTCTTGGGTCTAATCCTAGGTCCCTTGAAAATAATAGTCATCACTAAGAGGATGCGGGAGTGAATAGTTAACCCCTTGTTATTTCGGAGAACGTGGTCAAATGACTTCTTCCATACCGTTACGGAATAAGGACACATCATTTCCTCACTTTTACCCCTCGGAAGACTCATCTCAGAGGAGGGCGATGCATTAAATAAAGGGCTGGTACATTTAGTAAACAGGTGATCGATCCAATAGACGGACGTCTTGGGGGCTTTCATGGCGATACAAGGCAATATTCGCCTCCCTTTTTGCCTCTCATGGTCTCCTTACAAATATACAGATACACGGTCCCTCAAGCATGAGGGCTTGAAAAGAACTAATGATTTAGTCTTTTCCTTCTTATCTAAATTAATCTATAAATGGGTGGTACATCTAGTAAACAGATGATCGATCCAATAGAAAGACATCCAGGAGGGCTTTATGGCGAGATGAGGCAATATTCGCCTCCCTTGTCGCCTCTCATGGGCTCATTACAAATATGATGATACATAGTAAGCATGAGGGCTTGAACATGACTAAGTGATTTAGTCTTGTCCTTCTTATGCGAATGAATCCTTCAAGCGTGAGGCATCTCCCTTATGCATAAGGCGAGTCCCTCACGTGTTAGGAGAAATTTCTGTATCTGGGCGATTTTGGGATATATCTCAAAGTGTCAATAATACGGTTCTTATGTTAGCTGAGGGAAACCCGCAAACGTCTGTTGAGATAGAAAAAACGTGTGAGACATTTAATAATATCAATGATGATTTAACCTTAGGATGCCAATTTGGTCGTACTTTATCGCATGTGTCAATAAAAGGGATTTAACACCAACACTTTCACCTTTTCACACACTTTTTCGTTGAAGCTTTTGAAAGCTCCCTCTAGATTCGCCAACATCTCTTGCATTTTCACGAGTTCAAGCCCCTCCTTTATACAGGTTCAAGTTCAATATTTTTCGTCCCCCTTTTTCCTTTATGGCGATAATTAGGGATTTTAGGTAAATGGCAACCAGATATAACCTTCAACTCGTGATGGGTGCATAGCCTTGTGGAACCACTGTTATATGAATGATAGGCATTCCAACAAGACTGTTGACTGTAAATTAGTGGAACTAGGCATGTTTGGAAGTTGCAAGAGTTCCATTAATTTTGATAGTGATAGCTGCGGTAGTAGTGACAACGATTCCCTTTTCCATCTGTTTTCTCAGAAAATAAGAAGATAATGACCATCTCCAACACTGAGCCCAAGGACGTCAACAAAATATCATCCCACTACACCATTAAGGACCAAATAGCCTTCCTTTGATGATAATTGCACATGTTATCTTAGAGAACAATTTGGTGTTTTATAGTTTCTGTCTAGTGTGTAGCTTTTGCTAAACAAGATCTGACTCTGATAGAAAGGTGCATGACATCATCAGACTCTGATCTAAACACCCTGGAAGAAAACATATGTTGTGTACAAGATAAAGTAAAAGTTCATGAATATTTTTAATGCAATGGTTCTGAAGAACGTTTGTATTAAAGTTTCTGATTGTGACTTTTTAAGTGCTTCTATCGCTACAAGTTCTGAAGATTTTGAAGACAAAGTTTTGTTTAATAAAGTTCGGAAGATTCTGAAGACATCATTTCTGAAGTTCAAGTTCTTAAGATTCTGAAGACAAGGTTTTGTTGAACAAAGTTATGAAGACTCTGAAGACAAGTATGTGTTGAACAAGTTCTAAAGATTCTAAAGACGAGGTTATGATGAACAAGCTCTGAAGTTTCTGAAGACATCACTTCTAAAAGACCAAGTGCCGAAGACTCTTAAGACAGGTTCTGCTGAACGAAGATCTGAGATTCTGAAGACTTAGGTTATGAAGTTACAAGTATTAATCTCTCTACACATACTTCATCAAATATACATCTGAAGCCTCTGAAGAAGTTAAAAGACAGAAGATCAAGAACGGTTGGATAATATGCTGAATATAAAAGTACAAAAGTACTATGTGACCTCTACCTAGAAAAGGTGGCGCAAGGACAACTCTTTTGTATTATGATGTTGACCATTCCTTCAAATGAACGTTGGAAAACTACAGTTGGAATTTATTTCCTATTATACCCTCCAATGGATCTATTCTCAAGCTCTATATATTGAAGATCTGAATGCTTGAAGAAAGTGTCACAGTGCCGAAGAGCCGACGTGACCAAGAAAATAGACAGAGAGTGAGAATAATGAAAAGAAGAAAAGAAAGAGCTGAAGAAAACACGAGAGTATGTGTGTAAAGTGGAAGCAAATAACCAAGTTGTAAGATAAAAAAAAAGATGCTTGATGCTCAACCAAAATAGAGCGCTGCTCTACAAGAAAAAGAGATAAGCAAAAAAAGAATATTTTAAGCAACAAAACTTATGTTGATACGCTGCAAATCTCTTGGAGATTATTCTTAAGATCGTTTTGTATATTATCAAGGAATTGTTGTTCATATCTTTCTAGAAAACACTTTTGTGTTATCGTACTTAAACTTGTGTAATCTGCTTGTTTAGAAGCAATTCTTTGTACACACATTTGTAACACTTTTCAAAGTGGTGATTCCTCAAGTGACTAAGTCTTTAGTCTGTATACTTGAGAGGGCTAAGTTGTTTTCTAGCACTTAGAAATTGTAATCTTTCTAGATTATTGGATTAAGTCTTTTTCTAAGGCGAAATCACCTTGGTAGGTGGACTGGAGTAACTTTGTTAATAGTGAACCAGGATAAAAATAATCGCGTCTATTTATTTTTATTCTCTTGTTAGCATTGAAGTTTGAATTTCTAGAAAACTATCACATTTGGTGAAACCCAATTCATACCCCCTCCCCCCCATTTCTTGTGTTTCTCGCCCCTTCAATTGGTATCAGAGCTCCAGTTTTGGTATTAATGTTTATCAAACACTTAACTGTGTCAGATAAAGATCCAGACGAGCTTTGAGAAACACCTTGATGGTTTCTACACCACCACCTGTTGTTCCAGTCTCAAATGTTCTTAGTTCTATCTTCTACCATTGTTGTTGAAAAGGTTGAGTACTGGAAAGCTGAACTAGAAAGTTCTTCCTAGACGGTGATACTGGTCTTTGGAATATGGTAGTTGATAACTACATATCTCCCTCGGGTGAAGCTGGTAAAAGGCTGAAAGCAAATCTGAATGATTAATTGGAAAATGATGACAAGAATCATCAGAAAGCAAGAAGTTCCTTGTTTGCTGAAAGTCAATTCTTACTGAGTAGGAGATGTTCTCAAAGCAAGACTACTAAGTCTACATTGAATTTCTCAAAATAATTCATTAAGAACTCTTTCAAGTCAATGAAATAAATGCTCGTGTTTTAATTTTGAAGCATGAAGACTTCAAGATGAAGAATGTTGAAGACAGTTGAAAACTTGTCATCAAAGTTTCAAACCATGGTTGCAGAACTTAGGGTTCTAAACAAAGTTCTCTTTTCGTCAAATCACTTGAAGAAAGTTATCAGAAGCTCGCTTTTCGGATGAATATTTTATTTTGTAACTACTCTTAAGTTTGCAGAAGATATGAACATCATCTCTGTCATAAAATCCGAGAAGACCAAAGCGGGTTCAAGTCTAAGTGATCAAGAACTAACAGAAGATGATTCAGTTAAAGATGAAGATAGAGTGTCACTTTTGTCCAGAAGGACTAATCGTCTCTAGAAGAAGAATAATTGCAACATACTAAAAGGAACTAGATGATCTGCTAGTTGTTTCGAGTTTACCTTAAGCCAAGAAAAAGGCTTTGATAAGCAAGAAGAAAAGGCTGAAGGTAACACGGGATGACTCCGAGTTCTCAGAAGACGACGGAGATGAAGAACAAGCTAACATAACACTGTTGGTTTATGTTAGAACATATGATGATGAATATTCCTCCAGAAGATAAAATAGGTTCTGATTCAGCAAAACTATCTCTGTTGCAGGAGTTCTCAGTAGTGCAGTTAAAGCACTTGTGTAACACCCCAATTCCCATCGCGAATAAATAATACATAAATAAATCAGAGTAAATAAAAAATTATTATTCTTAGACAGAAACCAAGATGCCATATTTAAATGAAGAAAACACCATCCCTGCTCAAATATTTGATACATAACACAAAATGGAATAAACATAAAAGGGAAACTTTTTCCATATAAAAGGAAAGTTCAATTATGGAATAAAGCGGAAAGATCCATAACTGACTTGTTTTACAAAATAAATTATTTTATAACATCAAATATTCATAAAAAGGTAATACAACATAGATCCAACAAATGTATACATATATAACAAAAGCGTTCTCCGACTCCCGTGTTACGTATCAGAGCAGACTGACTGACAAACGGATGGAGAACTAATCTTCACAAAAGCCTCCAAGACTACTAATATGCAATTGCCTCATAGAGCAACAAACCACAGCAGAAGGGTGAGAAACACAATCATAATATAATTGCATACAATTATATAATAACACCAAAAATGCACATGTCAAACATTCTCACCACAACTTACACCATAATTCAAGTACAAAACAACACCATTCATATCTCATACATCCATCACAAAGGCATATCAATCATGCACAATACATTTAGCACCAACATATATATATATATATATATATATATATATATATATATATATATATATATCAACTCATCAATTCCATTCACAATTCCACACAAAATCAATCCATTCATGATTTATGCAAATGCAAAGAGACCGACACAACGACTCTATGCAAATACGGTACCAATCCATCCATCATTCTCATCATCAATCCACTCAGGAACTATTGGAATCATTGCTTGTTACTTAGTGTAACTCCCCGTCGGGCAAACGATGTTCCCCGTCGCTCACACCTCTTTGTATAAGGCACACAACGTTTATGGATCGCTCACACCTCTTTGTATAAGGCACACGACCCGATCGCTCACACCTCTTTGTATAAGGCACACGATCGTCTATAATCATCGCTCACACCTCTTTGTATAAGGCACACGATGTTATAGCGGATTCCCTCTGGAACCGTTTCGTCGCTCACACCCACTAGGGCACACGACATCACAAGAATGCATATCATGATGCTTGGCATACAATGACCCATGACAATCAAATGCATACATATACACATCCATGTGAACCATTCCAACATCCATAATCATGCATATACAATCAACCACAATCACAATGCATTTACTTGCCCTTAGGCCACAAACCATCATCACAAAATTTCATCACATGCATTTACATCATATCACAGTGCACAAGTCATACCTCATATATCAAAAGCATATTGCATGATAACACATCAAATACACACAATTAAGACGGTAAAAATCGGCAAAACGACACATTTCCAAATTCCCGACATAATTAAATCGGCCACCAACATCAAAACCATTTTAATAAGAAAGAACATTACATAAGCTTTCTAACGGTACCAAGAACGCCTCGATCCGAGTTACGGATCAAAAGTTACGGCATCGAACGCAAAATTGGGAACAATTATGCACCCTCTTTGGTCCTACGCGTATTGCCTTGGGCTATACGCGTATTGCCCAGTTCTCTCGCCCATCCATACGCGTAATGACCTAAGTGCTACGCGTATGGGTATAGACTAATTTTTCCCAAAAAATTCCACTAAAAACCCCGTACGTGTATTGCCTTCCTATTTACGCGTATTGCCTTTCCAAGTACGCGTACCATTACGCATTTCAGCAAAGGGCCATGCAAAATGGGTTCCATACGCGTAATGCCCACATTTCCCCTTGCCATACGCGTATTGCCCTAACCAATACGCGTATTGCCTTGCCTGTTACGCGCATGGGCAGCGAAACTCAGAATTTTTCCTGCTGAATTTCTACTGCGAAATTCAACCAAATTCACTCCCAAATCTCATCTAAACAACAACCAATTACCAATTGAATGCACAACAACATATATCTAACATGTATCAACAATAAGGAACCTTAAAACATGATTTCCGACACCAATTATATCAAATTCTAACAATCTCAACATATTAATGGTTTTAGTTCTCTATTCAATTTCAACCCAACAACAACCAAATACATACATACATAATCATACACAAGCATAGAATAATCGAGTTTCGCACCCTTACCCGATTAATCGTGTTTTCAAAAGTCGGTTGAATCGTTTTCTTACTCTCCAAGTTTTTCCCTTTTTTCTTCTTTCCTCTCTCTTTTCCTTCTTTCTCTTTTCCTTCCTTACTATTTTCTCTCTTTTCTTTTTCTCTTTAAGTTTCTAACTTAAGAAAAATAAGTAAAATGACCAAAATATCCATACACTCAAATATCTCGCAAATGCTCCCCGGATACGAACAACCCCGGATACGTCCTCGAAAATATTACCTGATACGAATAACCCCGGATACGACTCTCGCACCCGACTAACAAACTATCATGCCAACAAAAGGCACACCACGAATAACACAAATTGACAAACCACCTTGCTAACAACGACTACAACAACGACCCGACAACGACGACAACTACAACGACAAGATGCAATGCCCGTACAATGCACTTGACGACCAACTCACAACTCAAAGAATACCCAAGTTACGACCACACAGGTAACACTCCCCTAATCTCCCACAAAGGGATTTGCTACTCGCACTCGAACTAGCATGATAGAAACGACACAACAACACAAACAAGAACATAAAGTTCCATGACCCAACATCGTTTCAACAACCTCTATATAACCACAATCCAACATCCTTGTCACACAACACTATTACAACAATGCTACGATTCACCAACCGAATATACAACTACATAGTAGCCCATGAATAATATTTAAACCTTTCACCTAACACTTCCATTCTGAAACGTCCAATGGTCCCATCATTCCTACATGTTTACAATGTTCAACCTATGAACTCTTACAAGTCACACACGCCTATACGAAATGTGCCACATCATGCTTTCGATGCGCACTCTGATTACTCGCAACAATCAAATCCACCAATCCCACGTCCAAAGTCTAACTCGTTCTCATATTCACCAAAAATCAATGTCCCCTTTTTAATATACCCAACTTCACACTTTACTGTGTTATCTCACACACCAGACACAAGTCTCTGAACTGCTCAAATAATTTTAATTCTCTGACCATCAAAACAGACATGCATAAAAGCTTTCGACTTAACTCATCAGGCACAACATTAGCTTTTCCCGAAGAATAATCCAAGCTAAATTCATAACTCGTCACGAATTCTAACCATTCTCGTTGTCTCATACTCTATTCCTTCAGACCAAACAAGTACTCTAAACTCTTGTGATTACTAAACACTTCGAACCTAGAACCATAAAGATAATACCTCCAATTATTCCAACACAATACAACCGCAACCAATCCCAAATCCGAAATAGTATAGATCCTTTTATGAATCCTCAATTATAGTAAAGCATAAGCCACGACTTTACCCTCTTGCATTAACACACTACCTAAACTCATCAAAGACGCATCCCAATACCTCATAAACGGTTTATTAGGATCACGCAGTATCAAAACTGGAGCCGTAGACAACTTCTACTTTAGCTCTCTGAAACTTTCCTTACAACGAACATCCAAAACAAACGACTTACCTTTTGCAAGTCAATCGAAGTAACGAAAACGCCAACTTGGAAAAGCCTTCCCTAACCTCCGGTAATAACCAACTAAAGTCCAAAAAGATTCTAATCTCCTTAACCAACTTCGGAGCCTCTCATTGTAGAACTGCATCTACTTCCGATGGATCCATAACCATACTCTCATCTGAAATAACATATCCAAGAAAACTAACCTTTTCAACCCAAATTCTCACTTGAATAACTTAGCATAAAACTTCGTCTCTTTTCAACACTTGTAATTCAAATCTCAAACACTCTACCTGTTCTTCCTCTGAGTTTATAACTGATCCGAATATCCTCAATCAAAGCCATTGCGAACTTATCCAAATAAATATGGAAGATACAATTCCTCTACTCCACAAACATTACAGATGCATTACTAACACCAAATAACATCATTGTACATTGTAATGCCCAACCAAATTCCAAAAGATATAAATTCTTAAAGCTTTTGCAAAAAATTTCACTGGGTAACTGGTTACTCACATACAAGCTTAACCGAGTAAATAACAGCCTATCCCGATGATAACAAACATAACCAGTCACATTAAATCGATCAAAGCCTCAACTCACACAATTCACCACTCTTATCAAACATTCCAAACAATTGCAATATCACTCAAACTCAACCAAACCATTCCAGTCATCTATTCATGAAAGTGGACACTTGTTCTCAATCATTACCTTATTCAACTGTCAGTAATCCATACACAATTTCTTCTCTTAACAGTCCAAATTCCATAAACCCCAACATGTCGCAACAACCAACCAAAAAAAAGAACTCTCAAATATTACATCCCACCTAGGGTTTTCTCAAGATTTCCATTAATGCCCTAAAACTTTAAAAACTCCAAAACTCACCAAAACTCCAAGTTTGGATTTCCAAAGCCTCAATACCATTATACACATCATGCTTGTTATTCCGTTCAATCATCCTTCCTTTTTGTTACTAACAATATTGGAGCTCTCTAAGACGACACACTTGGTCTCACAAATCCCTTTTTCCAGTAAATCTTCCAACCGCTCTTTCAATCTGAGTAAGTCTAACGCTAACATCCAATATTCCATCCGGAAACACATCTGGAATCATGCACAACTGGAAGCCCTTCACTGTGGCCTTTCTGCCAATTTCTAGAAAACTATCATCACAAACATGACAAACATCTTAGCCTCATCCCCTGAGAGTTTTCTACTTACTTAGCAGATCCCAACCTCAACTATTCGCCTTCGTCCAATGTTGAGTTCACTCTCTACTCTCTACGAAGCAGCCATTAATAATACCCAGTCATTCTCTCTCAATGACTTCCCAACTTGGCCAACATACCAAAACCTCTAATCCGCCTCGTCTTACGATATAAGAATCTTCATCGACTCATCAAAACAATCTGCAATCATTTTCTTAAATTCCAAACAATTCATTACACACACTATCTAAGCCAGAAAGACACGTCTATGTTAGATGTCAAACATGTTATATATTTGTAGGCAATACTTGTCATTTTTCATTACTTTCCATGTGTAATTTGTTGATTTAAGTGGTGAATTATGTTGTTGTGCATACATTGGAATACACTTGTGGTGCTTGTAATTTGTGTGCTAGTGTGCAGGAATAGGCATGAAAGGATCAAGATTGTGAGACACAAAGAATGGATGCAAGTTGCCATAGAAGGAAGAAAGCAACAGCAGGATTCGCTAGGCGAGTGCTGGCGAAGTCACCAGCGAAGGCGAACGTTGGCGAGTGTGCTGGCGAGGGGTGGCAGAAAGTTGCAAAAAGTTACAGTAGGAAAAGTAGGTAAATTCGTTGGGGCGAGGAAGCCAGCGAAGGCTCGCTACTTTGCTCACTAGGCGAAGGTGCCAGCGAAGGGTGGCAGAAACTTTCTTATTTGAAAACACCCAAACTTCGCTGGAGCGAAGGTTATAGCGAAGGCTCGCGTAGCGAATGATTTGGTTCGCCTAGCGAACCCACGATAACTCTTGTGGGCGGTTTAAGTCTGAGGCACTTAAAGTGCCATGTTTTAGTTCATTCGCTAGGCGAATGTTGCTGAGATTTTGTGTGTATAAATAGATTTTCACTTTATTTGTAAAGGATCTTTTGCTCATTTTCACCCAAAATCACAGTTTTCAGTATTTTGATCATCTAAGAGTGGATTTTCACTTTGAGAAGCTGAAGTCACATCCATTCTCGATTATTCGGCATGGATGTTCATTCATCTCCTCTTGAAACTTGTCATCCAAGCTACCATGAGAATGTGTAGCTAAACTCATTTGTGTTGAGGTTAGAAGTAGTTGATCCTGATTATATGTATTTGTTTTGATCTATTGTGTATGAACAAAGTCTTTGATCAATATAGATGAAGTTATTTTCTCTTAATGCTTTATGTGTGATTTGTATTGCTCTAGACATAGATTCTACAAATCATGATCTAATAATTTCATCTCTTAAAAACCAAACTCTAGACATAAATTTGGGATTTGCTATTCGCTTTGTGTTGATCTTAATGATTGTTGTTTAGATTGTTAGCGTGAGACATCATCTAACGGTCTAAACAACGATACTCACGACTTTGCTTTAGACATTAACTTAGTCGGGAGGATACGCGGTTGTATTGGTCGGAAACCTTGTTCATGTGCTTGATTAATCGGATATATGTAAAACGGGTTAGCCAAACCTAACCTTGACATGCTTTCCTAAAACTTTTACAAACTCTTTGTCACCAATTACTCTTTGCTACCAATTAATGTTAACAACAATTGAAAACCTTTTGAAACCATTTAACTTAAAACATCGCAACTATTGAAAGGCAAGCATCAAATATCGACAATCCCTGTGGAGACGATAAAAACACCCCCCTAATACGCAATCAACAAAATGGCGTCGTTGTCGGGGATTGTTTAGTGATATTGCAAGCATTGCGATAGTTGTGCTGTTTTAAGCTTGTTAACCTTTTTCTTGAACTTGTTAATTTGTTTTGGTTAGTGTGTAGACTTAGTTTATGCGAGGGAAACTACCGGCGGACCAACTTCTTTTCGATCCTGAGATTGAGAGAACCGCCCGTAGGATCAACAGCCGAACTAGACAAAGGAGGCAGCTAGCAAGACAAAAGTGAGAACAAGAGGAAAGTACTTCTACACCACCACCATTTCCACAAATACTTCCAGTTATGGAGGAAGATCCACCACCACAACCACCTGCTTCTAGACCTTGCATAAACAGTCCGAGACACAATGCCCAGTTCGTTCGCCATGCACAGAACGACCGTCATTCCGAAATGAAGACCGGTATTCTCCAACTGCTATATCAAAGTCCATTTACGGGTATGGATCATGAAGACCCTTTTACCCATCTGACGAAATTCTATGAAATCACGGGAGCGATTGGTGCGCCCGAAGCTGAAGAGGAATCTCTGTTTAAGAGACTATTCTCGCATTCTCTCATTGGGAAGGCAAATGAATGGTATCTTGATCAGTCAACGGTGATAATGACGGATTGGAATGCACTTGAAGAGAAATGTTTGGAGAGATTTTTCCCACACACTCGGTTTATGGAGGCAAAGACCGCCATCACTGTGTTCACACAAGGAGCCAATGAATCTCTCAATGAAGCTTGGGAGAGATTCAAATCTATGTTGAGAAAGTGCAAGGGCCATGGTTTTGATGAATTGTCGCAAATTCATATATTTCGAAATGGACTTCAACTTGTACATAAAACCTTGTTGGATGCCACCGCTGGTGGATCCTTGCTAAGCAAAACCGCAGCAGAAGCCACATCTATTATTGATAAGATGGCCTTGAACAACCATCAAGGTAGTCATAACTGTGGACCTTCTCAGCGGACTCCTGGAGTTCTAGAATTGGGAACAAGCGATGCTATACTTGCTCAGAACAAGTTATTATCCCAGCAGGTTGAGTTGTTGACGAAACAAATGTCTAAACTCCCTCAACAATTCAAAGAAATTCATGACTCCTCGAGTAAAAATGTACAAGTCTTGGTTTGTGAACTTTGTAGAGGCGACCATCCGACCGGATATTATCCTCCAGTTGTGGAGGAGGTAAACTATGCTGGAAATCAAGGATACCAACCCCGACCTCCGTATCAACAAGGCAACCAAGGTTACCAACAACGGGCTAACCAAGGTTATCAACAACCATGGAGACCGCAAGAAGCCGAACCATCAAACCGTCAACAATACCAAAATTACACTCAACCTCCACAAGCTCCCGTTGGAAATATGAAGATGGAAGATGTAACGCCCCAGTCAGTTTTGTCAGTTTTGTCTTTTTAATTAATTGAGTCGTTTTGAGTATTTTATTATTATATTATTTTATTTCTGACTTTTATGTGAAAATATGTTATTTTTCATCGTGATTATATTTTATCGCGTTTTGGGAGCGGTTGCGAGATATTTGAGTGTGCGGGTATTTAGGTCATTTCACTTTATTTTGTTAAGTTAAAAATATAAATAGAAAGAAAAAGAGAGAAAATAGTAAGGAAAAGAAGAAAAAGAGAAAACAAGAAAAGAGAAGAGAAAGAAGAAAAGAGATAAAAACTTGAGAAAGAAGAAATCAATCTCCCGACTTTTCTACACGCGATTTAATCGGGTAAGGGTGTGAAACTCGATTATACTATATTTGTGTATGATTATGTATGGGCTTGCTTGGATGTTTTCTTGTGCTTCCATAGCTTTGAGTTCTAGGTTGGAAATGAGAATTTTGTGAGAGATCGATGTTTTCGCGGTTAGAAATCGATGTCAATGCGGTAGAATACTTGTTGTCATGATTAGACTAGGTTCTGATTGTCATATGTTGGTTTGGAAATGTTTTGGGTGGAAAAAATATGGTTTTGGGATGATCTGGTGCGCTGCTGGGTTTTGCTGAAATCGCAGGTTCGCACTGCGAATGGCCAGCGAATGGGTGGCGGGCGTTCGCGTGAGGTTCGCACTGCGAACGTTGTGTTATTTTTCATTCTGCCACTGTTCACTGGAGGATTCGCATTGCGAATGGGGTAGCGAGCATTCGCAGGGAGTTCGCACTGTGAACGGTGGAAATTTTATGGGCTTTTTGGCTACTGCCTTGGTTCGCTGGGACATTCGCACTGCGAATGAAGTAGCGAATGACTCGCTAGGAGCTTCGCACTGCGAATGTGGCAGTTTTCCCAATTTGTTTTCTTTATAACTTTTGATCCGTGGTTCGGTTTGAGGCGTGGTTTGATGCGTTAGAAAGCTTGTAGCATGTACTTTCTTATGTTGATGGTTTTGAGATTGTTGGCCGATTAAATTATGTCAGAAATTAGGAAATGTGTTGTTTTGTTATCGACTTTTGCCGTTTAATTGGGTGAACTTGAAGTGTGTGTGCAATATGTTGTTGGTATGGATATTTTATGACTTGCGTACTGTTGTGTGATGTAATTGCATGAAATACATATATTGATAATGATTGGTGGCCTTAGGGCAAGAAAATGAAATGTGTGGTATTTGTTGATATATGCATGATTATGGAATGTGTATATGTGTGCATTTGAATGTCATGAGTCATTATATGTTGAGCATCATGATATGCATTATGGTAACGTCCTGAGTGACGGATTGATTCCAGAGGGAATCTGCAATAACATCGCGTGCCTTAAAAATAAGAGGTGTGAGCGATCGGATGGATCGTGTGCCTTAAAAATAAGAGGTGTGAGCGATGATTATAGACGATCGTGTGCCTTATACAAAGAGGTGTGAGCGATCCATAAACGTCGTGTGCCTTATACAAAGAGGTGTGAGCGACGGGGGAACATCGTATGCCCGACGGGGAGTTACACTAAGTAACGAGCGATGATTCCAGCAGAGTTCCTGAGTGAACTAGTGATGAGAAATATTGGAAGTCGGTACCGCATGTGCATTGCATAAGAGTCGTTGTGTCGGTCTCTGTGCATTTGCATAAATCATGGATTAATTGGGTATGGATTTGTGAATGTGATTGATGAGATGGAATATGTGTAGTTGTATTGATGATGAGTGTATTGTGTATGATTGAAGTGTAGTGGTATTTGACACTTGAGAATTGTACTGTGTTGTGTTGTATTTGATTGTGGTGCATTTGTGGTGAGAATGTTTTACTTGTGCATTTCTGTGTTAATATATAATTATATGCAACTGTAATATGATTGTTTTTCTCACCCTTCTGCTGTTTTATAATGCTCTATGAGGCATTGCAGATTAGAGTTGCTGGAGGTCTTTTTGTGAAGCTTAGGTCTTCATTCTTTTGTCGGTCGGCTCTGATATGTGACACCGGGTAGTTAGGGAGGCCGTTTGTGATTATTTGGGTTATGTATATGTATCTTTTGAATTGTACATGTATGGTTGTATGTGACACATACGCTTCTATGATATATATATATATATATATATGAGATTCAGTTACGAATTTTCCGCTTTTATTCTGTAATTGGATTGTGGGTGTAATACTACCTGAATTGTTGCATATCTTTATGAGCAGGTGTTGTATGTTTTGTTCCGAATTGATGTGATCCCCTCGGTCTATGCCGTGAATTTGTAATTATACTCTGATGAAATTTTGAATTATTTTTATTTATCGCTTTAATAGCTTTGGGGTATAGATTGGGGGTGTTACATTAAGTGGTATCAGAGCCAGTCCGTGTCAGTTCGTGTCTGGTTGTGTCAGTCCTGGTCTGTGTGGCGTGTGGAGTGAGCTGTTTGTTTAACCATAGTTGTTGTTATTGGAAATGAACAGAATATGGCTGGTAGGAATGATGCTGCTTTGGCTGCTGCTATGCAAGCTATGGCTCGGGCTGTGCAGGGTGCACCTAATGCTGCTGGTAATGATGAGTTCAGGAAGAACAAACCGATTGTCTTCAAAGGGAGACATGATCCTGATGGTGCACAGATTTGGTTGAAAGAGATTGAAAGGATTTTTTGAGTTATGGATTGTGCTGAGGATAGTAAGGTGAGACTGGGAACTCACATGTTACAGGAAGAAGCGGATGACTGGTGGGTTAGTACTCGCCAGGTGTTGGAAACTGGGGATGAAGAAGTTACTTGGGAATTGTTTAGCCAGGAGTTTCTGAGGAAATATTTTCCCGAAGATGTAAGAGGAAAGAAGGAAATTGAGTTCTTGGAACTGAAACAAGGTAATATGACTGTTGTTGATTATACTGCTAAGTTTGTGGAGCTTGTGCAGTTTTATCCTCATTATGCTGAAGCGACTGCAGAGTTTTCTAAGTGTGTGAAGTATGAGAGCGGATTACGTCCTGAGATTAAGCAAGCAATCGGTTATCAAAGGATTAGAAGGTTTTCTGATTTGGTGGAATGTTGTAGGATTTATGAAGAGGATAGTAAGGCTCGTTCTACTCACTACAAGAGTGTGAGTGACAGAAAAGGGAAGCAACAGTTCCGTGGTGGGCTGTATGTAACACCAGCTGATAAAGGTAAACAAAGGGGTACTTTTGATCGAAGATCAAGTGGTGGAAGTGTGTCCGGTCCTTTGAGGTGTTATAGGTGTGGTGAAGTGGGACATCGTCAGTTCGAATGTAAGAAAGATATGAGGAAGTGTACTAATTGTGGAGGTTTAGGACATGTTGCAACTGATTGTGCAAGGAAGAATGTGGTGAAGTGTTTCAACTGTGGTGAACCTGGTCATATTAGTACGAAGTGTCAGAAACCGAAGCAAGCTCCATCTGGTGGGAAAGTTTTTGCATTGGCAGGGACTCAGACTTCAAGTGCAGATCGTCTGATCCGAGGTACTTGTTTTATTAATAGTACGCCTTTAGTTGCTATTATTGATACTGGAGCGACTCATTCGTTTATTTCGTTTGAGTGCGCGAAGCGTTTGAATCTTGTGTTGTCTTCGATGGGTGGTGAGATGGTTATTGATACTCCAGCAATGGGGTCAGTAACTACTTCTTTGGTTTGTTTAAGTTGTCCTTTGACCATTTATGGTAAAGACTTTGAGATGGATTTAGTGTGTTTGCCGTTGGAAGGTTTGGATGTGGTTCTGGGAATGAATTGGTTGCAATTCAATCGGGTTCATATTGATTGTTATCATAAGCTAGTAAGGTTTCCTTCTCTTGAGGAAGACGAAGACTCGAGTTTCTTATCTACCAAAGAGTTGAAGAGACTTTTGGCGGATGAAGCTCAGTTGTTTGGGTTGTTTGCGTCGTTGACGGTGGATAGTCAAGTTTCACTTGATGTGTTTCCGGTTGTGTGTGATTTTCCTGAAGTGTTTCCTGAGGATATTTCAGACTTGCCGCCAGAGAGGGAGGTGGAGTTTTCGATAGATCTAGTTCCTGGTACTAGACCTGTATCGATGGCACCATATCGTATGTCGGCATCTGAGTTGGTTGAGTTGAAGAAGCAGTTGAATGAATTGTTGGAAAAGAGGTTTGTGAGACCAAGCGTTTCTCCTTGGGGTGCTCCAGTTTTGTTGGTGAAAAAGAAAGATAGAAGTATACGATTGTGTATTAATTATCGCCAGTTGAATAAGGTGACGATTAAGAATAAGTATCCTCTTCCAAGGATTGATGATCTGATGGATCAGTTGGTTGGTGCCTGTGTGTTCAGTAAGATTGACTTGAGGTCGGGGTATCATCAAATTAGGGTGAAAGAGGAAGATATTCAGAAGACGGCCTTTAGGACACGTTACGGTCATTATGAATATTCTGTGATGCCGTTCGGGGTCTCTAATGCACTAGGTGTGTTCATGGAGTACATGAATCGTATTTTTCACGAGCATTTAGATCGATTTGTTGTTG
Source organism: Lathyrus tuberosus (assembly GCA_022829125.1). NCBI lineage: Eukaryota > Viridiplantae > Streptophyta > Magnoliopsida > Fabales > Fabaceae > Lathyrus > Lathyrus tuberosus. Next base: position 1,671,699 of record JALAZF010000559.1, read on the forward strand.
TGTTTATTGATGACATTTTGATTTATTCTAAGTCTCGGGAGGAGCACGCGGAGCATTTGCGTATTGTTTTGCAGGTTTTGAAGGAAAAGAAGCTTTTTGCCAAATTATCTAAGTGTGAGTTTTGGTTGTCGGAAGTGAGTTTTCTTGGACACGTAATTTCAGGTGATGGTATTGCTGTGGATCCATCTAAAGTAGAAGCAGTTCTACAATGGGAGGCTCCGAGATCTGTTACTGAAATTCAAAGCTTTTTGGGTTTGGCAGGTTATTATCGAAGGTTTATTGAAGGTTTTTCTAAGCTAGCACTTCCTTTGACCCAGTTGACTTGTAAAGGGCAAGCGTTCATTTGGGATATTCGGTGCGAGGAAAGTTTTAATGAGCTGAAGAGAAGATTGACAACAACTCCGATTTTGATTTTGCTGAATCCTAATGAACCGTTTGTGGTGTATTGTGATGCGTCTTTGATCGGTCTAGGTGGTGTGCTAATGCAAGACGGTAAGGTCGTGGCGTATGCTTCGAGGCAGTTGAGAGTGCATGAGAAGAATTACCCTACGCATGATTTGGAATTAGCGGCTGTGGTTTTTGTGTTGAAGATTTGGAGGCATTATCTTTTTGGTGCGAGGTTTGAAGTCTTTAGTGATCACAAAAGTTTGAAATATTTGTTTGATCAGAAAAAGTTAAATATGAGGCAGCGTAGATGGTTGGAATTTTTGAAGGACTACGACTTTGGCTTGAATTACCATCCTGGTAAAGCTAACGTGGTAGCCGATGCGTTGAGTCGGAAATCGTTGCATATGTCCGCTTTAATGGTTAAGGAGTGGGAGCTTTTGGAATCGTTTAGAGATTTGAGTTTGGTATGTGAAGTGACGTCGGATAGTGTGAGGCTGGGTATGTTGAAGGTTACTAATGATTTTCTGATGACAGTAAGTGAGAAGCAGAAGTTGGATGTGAAATTGGTGGATTTGATGTTGGTTGGCGGAAAAGATGCGAATAATGGTTTTAAAGTGGATGTTAATGGTGTGTTGAGGTTCCGTGGGCGAATTTGTATTCCGGACGATTCGGATTTGAAACGGATGATTTTGGAGGAAGGACGCCAGAGTAATTTGAGTATACATCCAGGAGCGAACAAGATGTACCAAGATTTGAAGAAGATTTTCTGGTGGTCTGGATTGAAAAGAGATGTGGCTCAGTTTGTGTATGCTTGTTTGACGTGCCAGAAGTCGAAAGTGGAACATCAGAGACCGAGTGGTTTGTTGCAACCGTTGGATATTCCTGAGTGGAAGTGGGATAACATTTCCATGGATTTTGTGACGGGGTTGCCGAATACACAGCGAGGGCCTAATGCTATTTGGGTGGTTGTTGATAGGCTGACTAAATCGGCTCATTTCATTCTGATTGACATCAGTTTTACTTTGGAGAGGCTGGCTAAGATTTATATCGGGGTGATTGTGAAGTTGCATGGGGTTCCGTTAAGTATTATTTCGGATCGAGATCTAAGGTTTACCTCGAGATTTTGGGAAGGTTTACAGAAGGTGTTGGGTTCTAAATTGAGATTGAGTTCGGCTTATCATCCGCAGACGGATGGGCAGTCGGAGAGAACGATTCAGTCTTTGGAGGATTTGTTGAGAGCGTGTGTTTTGGAACAAGGTGGTGCGTGGGATAGTTATCTTGCGTTGATTGAATTCACGTATAATAACAGTTTTCATTCTAGTATTGGAATGGCACCGTTCGAAGCGTTGTATGGACGAAGATGTCGAACACCGTTGTGTTGGAACGAATCTGGTGAGAGTTCGGTGGTTGGACCAGAGTTGGTGCAACAGACTACAGACAAAGTGAAGCTTATTCGAGAGAAAATGAAGGCTTCTCAGAGTAGACAAAAGAGTTATCATGATCGGAGACGGAAGGATCTTGAGTTTCAAGAGGGCGATCGTGTATTTCTAAGGGTTACGCCGGTAACGGGTGTTGGTAGGGCATTGAAGTCGAGGAAGCTTACTTCTCAGTTTAATGGTCTTTACCAAATATTCGCAAGAGTGGGTGTTATGGCTTATAGGGTGGCGTTGCCGCCGAGTCTGTCGAATTTGTACGATGTGTTCCATGTTTCACAGCTTCGGAAGTATGTTCAGGATCCGTCGCATGTGATTCCGATGGACGAGGTTGAGGTAAGGGAGAACCTTACGGTTGAGGCATTACCAGTTAGGATTTTGGATCGCGAGGTGAAGCGGTTGAGAGACAAGGATTTTGCACTTGTGAAAGTGGCGTGGGGAGGCACTGCTGAGGGCAATTTGACTTGGAAGTTGGAGAGTCGAATGCGGGAGTCGTATCCAGAGTTGTTCGTCTCAGGTAAGATTTTCGAGGACGAAAATTTCTAAGTGGGGGAGAGTTGTAACGCCCCAATCAGTTTTGTCAATTTTGTCTTTGTAATTAATTGAGTCGTTTTGAGTATTTTATTATTATATTATTTTATTTCTGAATTTTATGTGAAAATATGTTATTTTTCATCGTGATTATATTTTATCGCGTTTTGGGAGCGGTTGCGAGATATTTGAGTGTGGGGGTATTTAGGTCATTTCACTTTATTTTGTTAAGTTAAGAATATAAATAGAAAGAAAAAGAGAAAAAATAGTAAGGAAAAGAAGAAAAAGAGAAAAGAAGAAAAGAGAAGAGAAAGAAGAAAAGAGAGAAAAACTTGAGAAAGAAGAAATCAATCTCCCGACTTTTCTACACGCGATTTAATCTGGTAAGAGTGTGAAACTCGATTATACTATGTTTGTGTATGATTATGTATGGGTTTGCTTGGATGTTTTCTTGTGTTTCCATAGCTTTGAGTTCTAGGTTGGAAATGAGAATTTTGTGAGAGATCGATGTTTTCGCGGTTAGAAATCGATGTAAATGCGGTAGAATACTTGTTGTCATGATTAGACTAGGTTCTAATTGTCATATGTTGGTTTGGAAATGTTTTGGGTGGAAAAAATATGGTTTTGGGATGATCTGGTGCGCTGCTGGGTTTTGCTGAAATCGCAGGTTCGCACTGCGAATGGCCAGCGAATGGGTGGCGAGCGTTCGCGTGAGGTTCGCACTGCGAACGTTGTATTATTTTTCATTCTGCCACTGTTCACTGGAGGATTCGCATTGCGAATGGGGTAGCGAGCATTCGCTGGGAGTTCGCACTGCGAATGGTGGAAATTTTATGGGCTTTTTGGCTACTGCCTTGGTTCGCTGGGACATTCGCACTGCGAATGAAGTAGCGAAGGACTCGCTAGGAGCTTCGCACTGGGAATGTGGCCGTTTTCCCAATTTGTTTTCTTTATAACTTTTGATCTGTGGTTCGGTTTGACGCGTGGTTTGATGCGTTAGAAAGCTTGTAGCATGTACTTTCTTATGTTGATGGTTTTGAGATTGTTGGCCGATTAAATTATGTCGGGAATTAGGAAATGTGTTGTTTTATTATCGACTTTTGTCGTTTAATTGGGTGAACTTGAAGTGTATGTGCAATATGCTGTTGGTATGGATATTTTATGACTTGCGTACTGTTGTGTGATGTAATTGCATGAAATACATATATTGATAATGATTGGTGGCCTTAGGGCAAGAAAATGAAATGTGTGGTATTTGTTGATATATGCATGATTATGGAATGTGTATATGTGTGCATTTAAATGTCATGAGTCATTGTATGCTGAGCATCATGATATGCATTCTGGTAACGTCCTGAGTGACGGATTGATTCCAGAGGGAATCCGCAATAACATCGTGTGCCTTAAAAATAAGAGGTGTGAGCGATCGGATGGATCGTGTGCCTTAAAAATAAGAGGTGTGAGCGATGATTATAGACGATCGTGTGCCTTATACAAAGAGGTGTGAGCGATCGGGTCGTGTGCCTTATACAAAGAGGTGTGAGCGATCTATAAACGTGGTGTGCCTTATACAAAGAGGTGTAAGCGACGGGGGAACATCATATGCCCGACGGGGAGTTACACTAAGTAACGAGCGATGATTCCAGCAGAGTTCCTGAGTGAACTAGTGATGAGAAATATTGGAAGTCGGTACCGCATGTGCATTGCATAAGAGTCGTTGTGTCGGTCTCTGTGCATTTGCATAAATCATGGATTAATTGGGTATGGATTTGTGAATGTGATTGATGAGATGGAATATGTGTAATTGTATTGATGATGAGTGTATTGTGTATGATTGAAGTGTAGTGGTATTTGATACTTGAGAATTGTACAGTGTTGTGTTGTATTTGATTGTGGTGTATTTGTGGTGAGAATGTTTTACTTGTGCATTTCTGTGTTAATATATAATTATATGCAACTGTAATATGATTGTTTTTCTCACCCTTCTGCTGTTTTATAATGCTCTATGAGGCATTGCAGATTAGAGTTGCTGGAGGTCTTTTTGTGAAGCTTAGGTCTTCATTCTTTTGTCGGTCGGCTCTGATATGTGACACCGGGTAGTTAGGGAGGCCGTTTGTGATTATTTGGGTTATGTATATGTATCTTTTGAATTGTACATGTATGGTTGTATGTGACACATACGCTTCTATGCTATATATATATATATATATATATATATATATATATATATATATATATATATATATATATATATATGAGATTCAGTTACGGATTTTCCGCTTTTATTCTGTAATTGGATTGTGGGTGTAATACTACCTGAATTGTTGCATATCTTTATGAGCAGGTGTTGTATGTTTTGTTCCGAATTGATGTGATCCCCTCGGTCTATGCCGTGAATTTGTAATTATACTCTGATGAAATTTTGAATTTTTTTTATTTATCGCTTTAATAGCTTTGGGGTATAGATTGGGGGTGTTACAGAAGACACTCTCACGCAATTTATGCAAATGGCAATATCCAATCAGAAGAATACCGATGCGGCCATAAGGAATCTTGAAACACAAGTCGGGCAATTATCAAAACAATTGGCCGACCAACAAAAAGGGCACTTTACGGCAAATACGCTTCCAAATCCTAAAGATTGCAAAGCAATTCTAACAAGAAGTGGAAGAGAGATTGACATGGGTGTAGGTAAAAGTGTAGTGGAGGAGGAGGTTGTAGTTGAAAAAGAAAAAGATAGTGATGAGATTGAAGTAGAAAAAAATGTTGAGGGTGTTTTAGTTGAAAATGAGAAGGAAAAAAGTGAGGATGAGAAAAAAAGAGAGATAGAAGAAAAAGTGAAGAGAACTAGGAAGGGAAAAGAACCGGTGAACAATATTCCGATCAACATTTACCATATCCTCATGCTCCTACAAAGAAAGATAGTGCAAGGCACTATTCTCGGTTTATGGATATTTTCAAACAATTACAAATAAATATCCCATTTTCTGAGGCTTTGGAGCAAATGCCTAAATATGCGAAATTTATGAAGGATATCCTCACGAAAAAGAAGAGGTATACGGATCAAGAGACCATTATGGTAGATGCTAGCTGTAGCGCTATCATTCAACGTACTCTCACGCGGAAAGAATGTGATTCGGAACGAGTCACCTTGCCGGTCACTATAGGAAACATCTATGTGGGCAACGAATTGATTGATTTGGGCTCTAGTATCAATTTGATACCTTTGTCGATTGTGAAATGGTTAGGACACATGGAATTGAGGTCCACTCAAATGACGTTGCAACTCGCAGACAAATCCACTACCCGTCCTCACGGTGTAGCGGAAGATGTGTTGGTCAAAGTGGACAAATTTTTGTTTCCGATAGACTTTGTGGTCATTGAAATGGAGGAGGATGAGGATGCTCCTTTGATTCTTGGAAGGCCTTTCATGAAAACTTCCCGAATGGCAATTGACATGGACGATGGTCTCATGAAAGTGAGAGTCCAAGATGAAGAGGTGTGTTTCAATCTCTATGATGCCATGAAGCACAAGAAGGATATAGGTGATTGTTTCAGAATCGATGCAACGGAGGAAGCGAGTATTGATGTTACAAAGCAAATTCATGTCATTACCCCTTTACAAAGAGCTTTGGATGATTCCTTGGAAGTATTCTCAGTTGAAGAAGAGCAAGCTCTTTAAGAGTGTTTGTTGGAGCTTGAAGCTTTAGAAGAATTGCAACCTTGGGAGTATGAAAAGGAAATTCTAAAAAAAGTGGTGAATGATGAAAAATCCAAGCTTGAACTGAAAGTGTTGCCTTCAACATTGAAGTATGCTTTTCTCGATGACGGTGGTAATAAACCGGTGATCATAAGCAGTATTTTATCTGAAAACGAGGAGAGCCGCTTAATTCAAGTGTTGAGAAAAAAATCAGGATGCAATGGGATGGACCTTGTCCGATCTCAAAGGCATAAGCCCTTCATATTGCATGCACTGAATATTTATGGAGGAAGATTTTAAACCGGTTGCTCAACCGCAACTCCGGTTAAATCCTATCATGAAAGAGGTGGTTAGGAAGGAAGTGGTAAAAATGTTAGATGCCATAATGATTTATCCCATTTCTGACAGCCCGTGGGTTAGTCCAGTGCATGTGGTACCGAAAAAAGGCGGATTAACGGTGGTCCGAAACGAGAAAAATGAGCTCATTCCAACAAAAATCGTGACCGGGTGGAGAATGTGCATAGATTACTGTAGGCTAAACAAAGCTACGAGGAAAGATCATTTCCCTCTCCCGTTTATGGATCAAATGCTCGAAAGGCTTTCCGGTCAACAATTCTACTGTTTTTTGGATGGTTATTCGGGTTACAACCAAATTATTTTGAACCCGGAGGATCATGAAAAAACCGCTTTTACATGTTCGTTTGGAATCTTCGCTTAGAGGAGGATGTCGTTTGGATTATGTATTGCACCGGCGACTTTTCAACGGTGTATGCAAGCTATATTCTCAGATTTGATCGAAAAGACAATTGAGGTCTTTATGGATGATTTCTCGGTTTTTGGACAATCGTTTGATATTTTCTTGAAAAATTTGGATACAATGTTGGAACGGTGTGTGGAAACCAATTTGGTACTCAATTGGGAAAAATGCAACTTTATGGTGAACGAAGGAATTGTGCTCGGTCACAAAGTTTCTTCAAAGGGCCTTGAAGTGGATAAAGCCAAAATGGACGTTATTGAGAAGTTGCCACCACCATTGAATGTCAAAGGAATAAGGAGCTTTCTCGGGCATGCAGGATTCTACCGGCGGTTCATTAAGGACTTCACAAAGGTAGCAAAGCCATTGAGCAACTTGCTCATCCAAGGTAAGATTTTTGACTTTGATGAGTCTTGCATGTTCGCGTTTAATTTTTTAAAACAAAGTTTAACTACCTCACCGATAATCATTGCACCTAACTGGAAATTGGATTTTGAACTAATGTGCGATGCAATTGATTATACGGTAGGGGCTGTTTTGGGTAAGAGGAAAACGAATTTCCACGCGATACACTACGCGAGCAAAGTTTTAAACGAGGCTCAAATTAACTATGCAACAACTGAGAAAGAGTTGCTTGCCATAGTGTATGCGTTGGAGAAATTTCGTTCCTATTTGATTGGGTCTCAAGTCATCGTTTACACGGACCACACGGCTATAAGGTATCTTCTCACCAAGCCTGATTCTAAGCAGAGGCTTATTCATTGGATCCTTTTGTTACAGGAATTTGATCTAGAAATTCGTGACAAAAAAGGATCCGAGAATTTGGTGGTGGATCACTTATCCCGCTTGGTAAACGTTGACGTGACCAAGAAAGAATGTGAAGTCAAAGAGGAGTTCCCTGATGAAAAATTGTTTAGGGTGCAATTAGACCGTGGTTCGCCGACATGGCTAACCACAAAGCCACCGGATTGATACCGGACGGTCTAACGCACCATCAAAAAAGGAAATTTTTGTCGGATGCCAAGTCCTTTGTATGGGATGAACCTCATTTGTTTAAACTTGGTGTCGACAACCTCTTAAGAAGATGTGTGTCGGTAGAGGAAGCCACGAACATTCTGTGGCATTGTTATAACTCTCCGTATGGAGGACATTTCAATGGGTTAAGAACGGCAACAAAAGTCCTTCAATCGGGCTTTTATTGGCCGTCGTTATTCAAAGATGCGCATGCACATGCCCTATGTTGTGACAAATGTCATAGGAGTGGAGGAATTTCACGGCGGCATGAAATGCCTTTGCAAAATATGTTAGAAATTGAAGTTTTTGATTGTTGGGGGATCGACTTTGTCGGTCCATTCCCATCTTTATTTTCTAATGAATACATTTTGGTCGCTGTGGATTATGTTTCTAAATGGGTTGAGGCGATAGCTTGTGCTAAAGCCGATGGAAAAACCGTAGTGAAACTTTTGAAAAGAAACATTTTTGCGCGTTTTGGTACTCCGAGAGTGTTGATAAGTGACGGAGGATCTCACTTCTGTAACACTCAGCTTGACAAAGCTCTGGAGCAATATGGTGTGAAGCACAAGGTTGCCACACCATATCATCCTCAAGCTAACGGTCAAGCAAAGGTGTCAAATCGTGAAATAAAACGTATTTTGGAAAAAGCTGTTTCAACCTCAAGGAAAGATTGGGCAAACAAACTTGATGATGCTTTGAGGGCGTATCGGACGGCTCTTAAGGCTCCGATTGGTCTCACGCCTTTTAAAATTGTCTATGGTAAGAATTGTCATTTGCCGGTGGAGTTGGAACATAAGGCGTTTTGGGCCTTAAAATTTTTAAACTTTGATCCAACTCTTAGCGGTGATAAAAGAAAAATGCAATTACACGAATTGGATGAATTACGCCTCCAGGCGTATGATTCCAATAAATTGTATAAAGAGCGTGTAAAGTCTTACCATGACAGAAAAATTGTGATCGAACAGTTTGAAGTGGGACAGCTGGTCCTGTTCTTCAATTCTCGGTTAAAATTGTTTCCAGGAAAGCTGAGGTCTAAATGGTCGGGTCCATTTCGTATTCGAGAAATTAAGCCTTATGGAGCGATTGTAATTGAAGACACAACATCAAAGGAGAATTGGACTGTCAATAGGCAAAGATTGAAAGTGTATCTTGGAGGAGATTTTGAGCGGAATCCCGCCATTGTTCCTTTCCGCGATCCTTGAGGTTGTGGTGGACCGTCGAGCTTAGCCAATGTTAAACAAGCGCTTGTTGGGAGGCACCCCAACATTGTAAGTATTACTGCCTTGTTACTGTTTTATTTGTGTTTTGGTTATAATTTTGAAGCCTTAAAAGATGTGGTCAATTGTAGAAAATTTTTGAAAAATTCTGTCATGTTCGCTGGCGTTCGCCTAGCGAGCCTGGGGCGAGTATTCGCTGGCCCTTCGCTTCGCGAACCCAGCAAGACAGTCCAAACTAATTTGCCACATCAGTTAAAAATAGAGTGTGGGTGGGCCAACCAATTGGGCCCATGACCCAACTTGAATCAGAATTTTGAGGGGGAAACCCTAGTCCCTTTGTCACTATTTCCATTTCCACCGTTTTTGTGTTTTCCTCTCCTCTCCTCTCAATAGCTTGGCAACATATCTCTCTGCTATCTCCATTCCCCCCAATTCCTTCAGTAACTTGCGAAGTTCAGGTTTGCTCACTCTTTCATTATTTATTTCTGTAGCATTAGTTTAGGGAATGAATTGGATTTTTTGTGGTAGATCAATTAGGGTTTGAAAAATTTTGGTGCCTCTGTTCATATTGTTTGTGGGTTGCATGTTATAAACTACCAAAGCATTAGGAATAGGTTGATTATTTTAAAATGAGATTGCTGTTGGACTAGTTTTTGATATTGTTTTCTGCATTTTCGCGGGTTCGCTTCGCGAGCCTGCGCGAGCATTCGCCAGCTTTCGCTTCGCGAACCTGGGGCGAATGTTCGCCAGACTTCGCTTAGCGAACCTGGAGCGAACAAATGGAAGTTTAAATTTTTTTTAGGGATTTTAAGTCTATGGATGGTTGGTTTTGGTTCACTAATGCGTTGGTTTGTCGTTGTTTTATTTTATTGTTTGTTATGTGCAGATGGCACCGAAAATGGCAATCCACGCGGCTAAGAAAAGAAAAGCTTCAACTTCCAGACAGGTGCCAGTTTGTTTCGATGAGGATAGATTTAGGGGAGCAAAGCAGGCAGCCCGCTACGAAACCCTAGAGAGAAAACATATCTTGGCTGAGAAGAGATTCATACTTAGTGACCGTGGAAGCTACCAGACAATTGATGCACTTTTTGTGGAGAAGAAATGGGATCGGTTGATGACACCTCTGGATGGGTGTAATGCTGAAATTGTTCGGGAGTTTTATGCGAATGCCTTACCTGATGATGGAGAGAGATTTAGCTGGACCTCTTTTGTAAGAGGGGTTGTTGTGAGATTTGACCGGAGGATGATTAACACTATTTTGGGAGATCCTTTGCCATTGTCTGGTAGTCAGTTAGATGCGTATCATCGGGACCTGCATCTTCACCGAGACATTCCAAAGATGACCCGGGATTTACTTCTTCCAGGTAAGGAGGTTGAGCGTAATTCATCCGGGGTTGAAATTAGATTTCGAAGGGTGGACATGCAGCCTTTGGTCCAACTCATCTTGCTGTTTGTGCTTACCAACATCTCTCCCAGGTCACATCATAGCACTGTTCCTATTCCTTTAGCTCATCTTATTCATAGCATTCAGATGAATGTTCAAATTGACGTGGCCCGCATTATTGCGGATGAGATCAAGGCAATCGTTCTTAGTGGTTTGGGAGGTATTGCGGCTCGTAAGAATGCCTCGCTTGCTATGTGGATAAGTTTTGTAAGGCTAGATGGGCTGGTGGAGAGTCTTCAGGAGCTGGTGCTAAGGTTGCCACTGGGGATGGTGGAGGTTCTGAGTCGGCTTCGCCGGCCTTTTATCCTTTTCAGCAGGAGATTTGTCAGTACAACTGGGATTGGATGGCTGCTTCACAGCGTGCCATGACTGACCTTCATGATTCTATGCAGGTACTCCAATTGCAGATCCGCGGCCCTTTTTCTGAGCACACGATGATGTCTAGGGAGCAGTTCCTAGCACATGCTGGTTGGCCTGAGGACAGGCCAATTTTTGGAGGGGGTGAAGATGATGCTGAGGATGAGGAGGTTGGCGAGGAGACTGTTGGTGATGATGAGGAGGAGGAAGTTACTGGTTCTGCTGGCGGTGATGAGGATATTGAGGTGTCCGAGGAGGACTGATTTTGTGGTTTTCAGATTTTTGTACTTCCTTTGATCACCAAAGTGAAGTTTTCTTGTATTCAGTTTTTTCAGCTTTTACTAGTGTATTTTATCCACTTGGTGGATTATTTTAGATATTGATGTACTTGTACCCTTGAGGTACCTTTTTGGCTATGTAGGTGTTTCTACACCATGCACATTATTATTATTATGAGTAATGTTCGTTGTTTTCAGTAAAAAATTTCCTGTTTCACTTTTACTAATACTTATGAATGTTCAGCTTGTATAATTGTTTATATGTTTAGGATGGTATGCTTGTGAATATTTAATGTTCTTTCTTTTATTGATGGAATTTTGGAAGTTTAGGTTGGTGAGTCTTGAGTGTAAAAGACGATTCTCCCAAGTTGGATGGCGATGATAGTAATTTAATCATGATATCGTCGGCAAGGTACATAGTTACATAGTTCTAGAAGTTAGTGTGTAGTAGAATTTGTGTTTTTGAACAATTGGAAATTGTGTTTCTTGTTACAACTGTAGTGATTGCTTATGTCATTTAGGTCCAAAATCACTAAAGTGAGAAGCCTCCAAGTTTTACTATATGCTAAGGATTGATGATAAATGTTGTGTTATACTTTTAATTCATGCCTTATCTTGTGATGTATGTGAATTTGTGGAAGTATTAGAAGTGATCAAGGCACTTGTTGAAATTGAGCACAACCATTTCCATATAGTAATTTACCCGTGAGGAGCGAGAATTTGTGAGCCCCTTTGTGCCCAAAAATTGTTAGATCTCTTTTAGTGATGAACTATTGATTATACATATTTGAGAAGTTAAGTTCATCATTGAATTTTTAAGAGCTTCTAAAATGTTTTCTTCTTGAACCTTTGAACTGTGTTTAAATTGACTCCCCTGCCTTAAAAAGCAAGGAACATTCACTTTAGGTTGAGTCGAAAATAAGTTGGGGAGAATGAAAAGAAGTTGGGTGAATTACTCAAAATTTTGAAAAAAAATTTCAAGCAAGCATGAGAAGAGAATAGTGTGAATATGTGTGTACAAATGAGAAAATGCTTGCTTGAATGAACAAAATAGATTCAATAATTGTGCGGTAGTTTGAGAAGGTTTAATGAAAACAAAATTTTGGTGAATGAAGTTGTGGTGTTGTGAATACCTTGTAGAGTGAATGTTCTTGTGCATCAGCAATTTCGTTTCAATGGCCGTTAGAAATATCATTTTTTTGTTTACTCGACCAAGATACAACCTTGAAGTCCTTAGTGATCTTTTGCTTCCATGATTTCTTTTTTGATCATTGAGATATTGTATGAATTGCTTAGTATTTGCATCATTTGTCATTTGAGTGTAATGATCCCGTGTTTGTATGCATGTTTTCCTTCAATCCTTTTTCGAAGTGGAGTGTAGAGTGACATGTGCATGATATTATAGTTGTCTCTTGAAACATTGTTTGAAAATTGTTTAGGAGCCAAGTTCTTGTACATGGTAAGTTCTTGGATTGTGTAATTGGTGCTTGTTGTGATTGTTGTTTATTTGAGCTGGTTATCTTGTCTTGGTTGAATTGTATGCTCGAGCAAATCCTCTTGAGAGGAATACTTTGCTTGAGGACAAACAAAGAGTTAGTTGGGGAGAGTTTGTTAGATGTCAAACATGTTATATATTTGTAGGCAATACTTGGCATTTTTCATTACTTTCCATGTGTAATTTGTTGATTTAAGTGGTGAATTGTGTTGTTGTGCATACATTGGAATACACTTGTGGTGTTTGTAATTTGTGTGCTAATGTGCAGGAATAGGCATGAAAGGATCAAGATTGTGAGACACAAAGAATGGATGCAATTTGCCATAGAAGGAAGAAAGCAACAGCAGGATTCGCTAGGCGAGTGCTGGCGAAGCCACCAGCGAAGGTTCGCCTAGCGAACGTTGGCGAGTGTGCTGGCGAGGGGTGGCAGAAAGTTGCAAAAAGTTACAGTAGGAAAAGTGGGTAAATTCGCTGGGGCGAGGAAGCCAGCGAAGGCTCGCTGCTTTGCTCACTAGGCGAAGGTGCCAGCGAAGGGTGGCAGAAACTTTCTTATTTGAAAACACCCAAACTTCGTTGGAGCGAAGGTTGTAGCGAAGGCTCGCGTCGCGAATGATTTGGTTCGCCTAGCGAACCCAAGACAACTCTTGTGGGCGGTTTAAGTCTGAGGCACTTAAAGTGCCATGTTTTAGTTCATTCGCTAGGCGAAGGTTGCTGAGATTTTGTGTGTATAAATAGATTTTCACTTTATTTGTAAAGGATCTTTTGCTCATTTTCACCCAAAATCACAGTTTTCAGTATTTTGATCATCTAAGAGTGGATTTTCACTTTGAGAAGCTGAAGTCACATCCATTCTCGATTATTCGGCGTGGATGTTCATTCATCTCCTCTTGAAACTTGTCATCCAAGCTACCATGAGAATGTGTAGCTAAACTCTTTTGTGTTGAGGTTAGAAGTAGTTGATCCTGATTATATGTATTTGTTTTGATCTATTGTGTATGAACAAAGTCTTTGATCAATATAGATGAAGTTATTTTCTCTTAATGCTTTATGTGTGATTTGTATTGCTCTAGACATAGATTCTACAAATCATGATCTAATAATTTCATCTCTTAAAACCAAACTCTAGACATAGATTTGGGATTTGCTATTCGCTTTGTGTTGATCTTAATGATTGTTGTTTAGATTGTTAGCATGAGACATCATCTAACGGTCTAAACAACGATACTCACGACTTTGCTTTAGACATAAACTTAGTCGGGAGGATACGCGGTTGTATTGGTCGGAAACCTTGTTCACGTGCTTGATTAATCGGATATATGTAAAACGGGTTAGCAAAACCTAACCTTGACATGCTTTCCTAAAACTTTTACAAACTCTTTGTCACCAATTACTCTTTGCTACCAATTAATGTTAACAACAATTGAGAACCTTTTGAAACCATTGAACTTAAAACATCGCAACTATTGAAAGGCAAGCATCAAATATCGACAATCCCTGTGGAGACGATAAAAACACCCCCTAATACGCAATCAGCAGTCTATTTCATCCAACATAATTCCGTCTACTATCAACGACAGATTAAGGGTGGTCAGTTCCTCAATTTGTCAATAGATAGCCGACAATCATGATGGGGCATAAACCGTCTTTACCAACTATAATAGCATCTCTTACCTCTTGTGCACAAAACTACCTAAGGCACAAATCCTTGGTTAACATAAACCTTACCTCCGCACTCCCTCCAAAATTCGGGAACAACACTGTCCAAACAATACTTACAATCTTGCAACCAACGCTCCACAACTGAAGCAACTTGGAGAAGCACAAGCTTCTCCCCCACTTATCTCATTCTAAATCCTGCAAACCAAGGATTAGAAAACCAAAAAGTACTGACAGTGTTTCACACACATATCACATACTAAGGAACAAACAACATCGACAGTATTTAACTGTCACACCAACTGACTCAACAACTTGGCCGGACGGACCGACCTGCTCTGATACCACTAATGTAACACCCCAATTCCCATCACGAATAAATAATACATAAATAAATCAGAGTAAATAAAAATTTATTATTCTTAGACAGAAACCAGGATGCCACATTTAAATGAAGAAAACACCATCCCTGCTCAAAGATTTGATACATAACACAAAATGGAATAAACGTAAAAGGGAAACTTTTTCCATATAAAAGGAAAGTTCAATTATGGAATAAAGCGGAAAGATCCATAAATGACTTGTTTTATAAAATAAATTATTTTATAACATCAAAATATTCATACAAAGGTAATACAACATAGATCCAACAAATGTATACATATATAACAAAAGCGTTCCCCGACTCCCGTGTTACGTATCAGAGCAGACTGACTGACAAACGGATAGAGAACTAATCTTCACAAAAGCCTCCAAGACTACTAATCTGCAATTGCCTCATAGAGCAACAAACCACAGTAGAAGGATGAGAAACACAATCATAATATAATTGCATACAATTATATAATAACACCAAAAATGCACATGTCAAACATTCTCACCACTACTTACACCATAATTCAAGTACAAAACAACACCATTCATATCTCATACATCCATCACAAAGGCATATCAATCATGCACAATACATTTATCACCAATATATATATATATATATATATATATATATATATATATATATATATATATATATATATATATATATATATCAACTCATCAATTCCATTCACAATTCCACACAAAATCAATCCATTCATGATTTATGCAAATGCAAATAGACCGACACAACGACTCTATGCAAATGCGATACCAATCCATCCATCATTCTCATCATCAGTCCACTCAGAAACTATTGGAATCATCGCTTCTTACTTAGTGTAACTCCCCGTCGGGCAAACGATGTTCCCCGTCACTCACACCTCTTTGTATAAGGCATGCGACGTTTATGGATCGCTCACACCTCTTTGTATAAGGCACACGACCCGATCGCTCACATCTCTTTGTATAAGGCACACGATCGTCTATAATCATCGCTCACACCTCTTTGTATAAGGCACACGATGTTATAGCGGATTCCCTCTGGAACCGTTTCGTCGCTCACACCTACTAGGGCACACGACATCACAAGAATGCATATCATGATGCTTGGCATACAATGACCCATGACAATCAAATGCATACATATACACATCCATGTGAACCGTTCCAACATCCATAATCATGCATATACAATCAACCACAATCACAATGCATTTACTTGCCCTTAGGCCACAAACCATCATCACAGCATTTCATCACATGCATTTACATCATACCACAGTGCACAAGTCATACCTCATATATCAAAAGCATATTGCATTATAACACATCAAATACACACAATTAAGACGGTAAAAATTGGCAAAACGACACATTTCTAAATTCCCGACATAATTAAATCGGCCACAACATCAAAACCATTTTAATAAGAAAGAACATTACATAAGCTTTCTAACGATACCAAGAACGCCTCGATCCGAGTTACGGATCAAAAGTTACGGCATCGAACGCAAAATCGGGAACAATTCTGCACCCTCTCTGGTCCTACGCATATTGCCTTGGGCCATACGCGTATTGCCCAGTTCGCTCGCCCATCCATACGCGCAATGCCCTAAGTACTACGCGTATGGGCATAGACTAATTTCTCCCCAAAAATTCCACTAGAAACCCCGTACGCGTATTGCCTTCCTATTTACGCGTATTGCCTTGCCAAGTACGCGTACCATTATGCATTTCAGCAGAGGGCCGTGCAAAATGGGTTCCATACGCGTAATGCCCACATTTCCCCTTGCCATACGCGTATTGCCCTAACCAATACGCATATTGCCTTGCCTGTTACGCGTATGGGCAGCGAAACCCAGAATTTTTCCTGCAGAATTTCTGCTGCGAAATTCAACCGAATTCACTCCCAAATCTCATCTAAACAACAGCCAATTACCAATTGAATGCACAACAACATATATCTAACATGTATCAACAATAAGGAACCTTAAAACATGATTTCCGACACCAATTATATCAAATTCTAACAATCTCAACATATTAATGGTTTTAGTTCTCTATTCAATTTCAACCCAACAACAACCAAATACATACATACATAATCATACACAAGCATAGAATAATCGAGTTTCACACCCTTACCCGATTAATCGTGTTTTCAAAAGTCGGTTGAATCGTTTTCTTACTCTCCAAGTTTTTCCCTTTTTTCTTCTTTCCTCTATCTTTTCCTTCTTTCTCTTTTCCTTCCTTACTATTTTCTCTCTTTTCTTTTTCTCTTTAAGTTTCTAACTTAAGAAAAATAAGTAAAATGACCAAAATACCCCTACACTCAAATATCTCGCAAACGCTCCCAAAACGCGATAAAACATAATAATGATGAAAAATAATATATTGCCAAATAAAAGTCAAAAATAAAATAATATAAAAACAAAAATAATTAAATCGACTCGATTAAAAATCTAACAAAAACCGAGGCGTTACAACTTGCATCGTTACCAGGATTCTGACTGCTTGCACAGAATGAAGGTACTTCTTCCAAAACCTGGAACTTAAGCCTACTGGAAATGGTTTTTGGAGAGGAAAGAATCGTCGGCTATCCTTTGGAGTCTCTGTACACTGACATATTTGAACCAGTGAAATACCATGGTATGAAGTATTGGGGCAGTTACTGCTAGTAAATACGGGATATAAATGGGTGAAGGATCTTGACACAAGAATGAATCCTTTTGTGTTCTCTATCCTCTAAGTGCAAAAGTGATTGTCTGAGAATGTTCAAGGTTAGAAATAATCTTGGTCAACAGACTGAGAACAAATAGCTTGAGAAGCTATTTGATGAGAATGAGTTCTTCATATCCTAGTTATTTACAACTAGATGCTGTTGTAAAAGGAAGAACAAGATCTTGAAAAGAAATGGCTAAAATCATGATATATGAGATCATCATGACAAAGAATTTCTAAGGAGTTGTAGCATGCTATTTAGAACAGAATTCTTTTCAGATATATTCTGATGCATCATGATTAGAATGCTCAAAAGGCTATAAAGTACTTAGAGTTGAAGTACTTTTGCAGATGAATCAAATTGATGTCAAATTTGATGATAAGCTTGGTAGCTAAAAGCTGAAGCTTATTGGAAGATTGAAAATTTGGAAGATTACCTTTTCAGATGCTGAAGGTAATGGAGCTGCTGAAGAAATCAAAAGATGCTCAATCAGAAGGTGTCGCAGTTCTTACCTTTCTGAGAAAGCTTAGACATAAATCTTTACTTTCTGAAGTACTGATTCTGGGTGATAAGACTAAGCCAGTAAGAACAAGATCAACATTTAAACCCTCTGAAGAAATGTTTTGTGGTTTGATGTTCATGATGATATCTGCATCTATTGAAGAATAGCGTCTAGTCAAAGTTTGAACTCCGGTGAGCAAGAAGAATTCAACTAGTTCTCTCAGCATATGGAGTCTGGTATTCTATACCCGAATTTGGGAATTAGTTGATTGAATCAATTGGCTTTCTAGAAACAAGTCATAGTGAAGACAAAAGTGGTTGATCAAGAGCAGAAGACTAAAGGGATAACTCAATTCCCTACAAAAACACCAGGAGAGATGTTTCATCCATCAGATCGAGAAGACCAAATAAGCTATGAATACGATCTTGCCTCAGTACAAGATTTAAGGACTCGTATGCATCTCATTCGAGATCTAAATAAGTTAGTGTGATATCAATTTCTGAGGAGAATTTGATCTAGTGGTCCAGCTAGAGACAATCATCAACAGTGTCCTCAACTACTGAAGCAAATTACGTGTGGATTCTGAAGAAGCACCTACATCTTCAAGATACAGAGTCAACTGGAAGTCTACCAAATAATTGAGAGTAACACTTTTCTAACTCTTACTATTTTTTACTTAATTGTCCAAGAATCTATTTTTATATTCTAGGATTAAAATCTTGAGATATGTTCAGAAAAGAACTATTTCTTAAAACCTTTTTGATACAGTCCCTTCTTATAGATGTTATCTATTTTAAAATTCCTTGCTGAAAGTAAACTTGTTATCATTCTAACATGTGAACTTTGTTCTATGTCCAGAATGAAAAGGATTATCTCAGAATATATGTCCTCAAGAATAGAAAAATATGTTTCTAATGCTTGATTCGTAGTGTTTTACTTCTGAGATATGAGGCTTCTGACAAGTGAAGTTTTCATGTATCTGAAGTATCCAAGGTCAGAATAGATGCTCTTTTGAGAATGTTTTTTATCCGTTGGAAACTGAAGAGTTTACTTCATTAACACGTTTCCAGGAAAGTGAAGAGTTTGTGATTCATTATAAGACACCTATCTTTTAATGAACGTCGCTTCGTGCTTAACATGACACATTGGGTGACTAGAATCTTGGATTTAGGTTGATAAATATTCACGCGTTATACTTTGTGAGAATTAATTTCCTTTACTATTAATACCGTATACCTTTTGGTATCCCTTTCGCCTATTCCTTTATTGAAATAACGAAAGGCATTAATACAAACTTTCATATTCTCATGCATTTAGGTTTCATATGTGATACTCTCCTTGGAAATGATGGTAGTCCATATTCTTGGCTAAGCATTAATTGCTTTGCGTGTCTCGAGTCTGTATGTACTTGATTACTCTGTTCTAAGTCGGAAGTTTTTTGAACTCCTCTACTATGTGCATTAAATTAACCATTGGCTTTTACTCAGACTCATATATGTTCAATCAAGTTTGTCTATACATCTTCTTTATATATTTGTTGCTAGTTGTGTATTCTCCCGTCTTTACAAATTATCTTCAACATAAGATAGTTCTGTAAAATCTCTCTATTCTTATAAAGTTTTGTTCTTCTCAACATGTCCTCAAAAACTTTTAAAGGAGAAATTCATGATCTAGAGGTTCTAACAGAATTCACAGTTGATTTCAATAAATTGACGGCAAGTAATCTTTCACAAATTATTTCAGATATTCACTTTAAAAAATGGAATGAATATTTTGCAGTGCTTTCTGGACCCATCTATCCAGATCATGTGAAAGAATTCTAGGTAAATGCTCGCGTCTAACAGTATGAGCTAGATGATTGTCTGATTCTATCTACTGTCTATGATTTTCCTGTGATAATCAACTCTAAAATCATCTTATAAGCTATTAAATGTGAGGAAGATGGAGATACAGTTGAAAATTACAGACATAGTAATAGATTTGCAAAAGATGTTCACATCATCTATGGTAACGAAGGACATGCTGAAAGTCTTTTTACTCTTTCTCCTATGGCAAAAGTTTGATACCAGATTATGGGAATCAATCTAAGGCCCGGAGAAAAGAGGACAGGATGGCTTTCTTCTAATGATAAACTTTTCATTCTGTTCTTAGTCTCCAGAATCAAGATCAATTTGCCCATATCTATGTTCAATTATCTGAAAGAAGAAATACTCTCATCTCGTGATGAAATATCGTTTCTCATTCCTTTTGGAAGAGTTATTTCTCATATTCTTGACCATCAAAGAGTTGTTACTCTTGTACAACAAGTCGGGCTGATTGACAAACTTGTTTCAGACTGGTGTTCTGCTATAAACTATTTTGAAACCATTATTAATCACTGAATGTTCCTTCTTGATTAAGTTTTGGTTTTGGATATGCTTGGTGTTCTTCTTAATGGAAACAAACCTCACCTCTTAGACTTCACAAATAGGACTTAGGAGGAGCTTACAACCCTCATCTTTAAGACTATTTAACACATGGGGAGCTTACAAACCTCAGACCCTAAAAGTTTTTTGTCGTGTTGTTATTTATCCTAGTTGTTCTGTTGTACTTCGCTTGTACTCTTTTGTTGATAATGAAAAACGTTTTCTTTATCCTGAATTGGTTATTTATCCTTCATCAATATTTCTATTCTTTATCTCGCCATGCTTTTTATACCTTTTTTTATTTCTGAAAAAGGGGGAGAAACTGAAATGATTTTGATATACCTATTCTCATAATTTTGATCCCAAACATTGTTCTAATATGCTTTTACTTCTAACCTATGTTTAATATTTGATCAGGAACTTTATAAAAATTCACTTCTTTTTAGAACAGGCTATCATAAGAAATGTTCAAGAAGTGTACTCTAATGAGTTTGCTCTGATGCAATACATTATTCAATGAAGAATTGACTTTGCCCACTAATTAATCAAAGAGCAAAGAACAATCTAAAAGAACGTCTATAAGTGCTCTGATACCTCAGGCTTGTTAGAAGTTGTGAACTTTCTGAAAGCATGGTAGCTAGACTCTGGTACTTCAAATGTCGTGGACCTTATGGATATCCAATCAAGAAATGGTCATTCAGGAAATGTTCAAGTTCTGTATCTCCTGATGACATGATAGTTGTGAACATTTTGGTGACATGTTCAAAATATTGAAAGAACTTAGCTCTGATACATGATGTGATACATCAAGCAAGTTACTAATCAGGCTCTGATTACGTCAATCGTATTCTGATAGCAAGTCAGGTTCTGAAATGAAGACCAGGCAGTTCTAGTCAGACTCTAATGAGAGATCACTAAGAAGTATTCCTTCTCTGTTCTTATGCTCTGTACTTTAAAATTATTTTGTGAGTCTTGGGATCAGGGAGAGACTCTGAACAAGCATAAATGAATTTTGGGGTAACAGATTCAAGGAGGGCTGAATAGCTTAACTCTGATTATGTGGTTCATGGTGATTACCCTGTACGAATTGCTCTATCAAAATATATGGTTTGTCATCATCAAAAAAGGGGGAGATTGTAAGAACAAGATTGGTTCTGCATCTAGCCTAAAGTTTTGATGATAACTGCACATGTTATCTTAGAGAATAATTCGGTACTGTATGGTTTCTGTCTAGTGTGTAGCTTTTGCTAAACAGGATCTAACTTTGATAGAAAGGTGTGTGACGTCATCAGACTCATCTAAACACTCTGGAAGAAAACATATGTTGTGTACAAGATAAAGTCAAAGTTCATGAATACTTTTTGTTGAGAAATGTGGTTGGGCCTAACTCAACCCTACAAAACCGGTTGGTAGAGTGAGGATTACCCCCACTTATAAACACATGTTCATGCCATATATTGTCCAATGTGGGACTCTTAACACACACCCTCACGCTCAGGACTAGACAACTGAAGCGTGGAAATAAATGGCGGGTGGCCCGATAGCGGAAACCATAGAAGGTGGCCCACCGGATCTTAAACCAGGCTCTGATACCATGTAGAAGTAGGGTCCGAGTGGTTTCTACGAGATGCCGATTTTTGCATTCGGCTACACCGTTTTGTTGAGGTGTGTGAGGGCAAGATGTTTGATGGAGAATACCATTGTGTGACATAAAATTTTGAAATTGTTGGGATAAATATTCACGGGCATTGTCACTTCTTAAGATACGGATAGACACACCAAATTGAGTTCTTATTTCTCGATAAAATTGTTCAAAAATAGAAAATAATTCAGATCTATTCTTCATTAAAAATAACCACGTGCAACGTGAAAAATCATCAATAAAGGTGACAAAATACCTAGACTCAAGAGTAGAGACAGTACGCGAGGGACCCCAAACATCGGTGTGAACTAAAGCAAAAGGGGACGAAGCTCGTTTGTTGACTCGATTGGAAAATTGACTACGAGTGTGTTTCTCTAACTGACACGACTCACAATGTAAATTAGATACCTTCGATAAATTTGGCACCAACTTATGTAATTTGGAAAGACTGTGATGACCTAACTGAGCATGGATAATGAGTGGAGAATCTTTGGCTGAGCATGTCTGAGATGACAATGAGAGGTAATAAAGGCCTTGAGACTCATATCCGACGCCAATCGTCCGTCCCGAACTCCGATCCTGCAGAGTAACATTATTGTTAGTGAAAGTGACATTACAATCAAGAGAACGAGTTAAACGACTGACTGAAAGTAAATTAAATGGATAATTAGGTACATAGAGGACAGAAGTAATAGAGAGAGAAGGTAGAATTTGAACAGTACCAATCCCTTCGGATCGGGTTTGAGAACCATTGGCAGAAGTTATAGTAGGTAACAAACCAGAGGTAGAGAAGGAAGAGAAAAGATTTTTATTACCAGTAACATGATCAGACGCACCAGAATCAAGGACCCAAGGTCGAAAAGGAGATGATTGAGAGGGGCAAACAGATGAACTACTAGTGTGTGCTACCGTAGCAGTAGAATCTGAGTTCTGATAATTCTGATACCACCTGAGGAAATCAATGTAGTTTAGCGTAAAGTTCTGAGTAGCCATGAGTATCTGAAGAGAGAAAATATCACGCAATCGGCCGCCGGACGTGTTGTCACGTGCGGTTCAGGTGGCGGCGCGTGATGCCCACGCGCGAAGACGGAGGTGGCGCGTGTGGAGGTTTTTGCCTATGAAAAAATTTGCCGGAAGGTCACCGAGAATAGTAGCGACGGCGGCGGACAGCGGCTATGCAGTTATAACCGGAGAATATTGAAAACTGATGGTGGGGTCGGCTTTCCAAAACGTCGCCGGAATAGTAACGGCGGCAGGGTGGTTACCGGAGAATTTTGAAAAGTGAGAGGCAAACCGGAGTAACAACACGGTTTGAAAAAAAAAAAAAAAAAAAAGTAAATTTCTCACCGGAAGACAGTGGGTCAACCGGATAAAACACGGCGGAAAAAAAAAAGAATTCCCTCTTAGCAGGCTCTAGATACCATGTTGAGAAATGTGGTTGGACCTAACTCAACCCTACAAAACCGGTTGGTAGAGTGAGGATTACCCTCACTTATAAACATATGTTCATGCCATATATTGTCCGATGTGGGACTCTTAACACTTTTAATGCAACAGTTCTGAAGAACGTTTGTACTAAAGTTTCTGATTGTGACTTTGTAAGTAAGCTTTGAAGGCTTTCTAATAGATGTGCTTCTATCGCTACAAGTTCTGAAGATTCTGAAGACAAGGTTCTGTTGAACAAAGTTATGAAGATTTTGAAGACATTATTTCTGAAGTTCAAGTTCTGAAGATTCTGAAGACAAGGTTTTGTTGAACAAAGTTTTGAAGACTCTGAAGACAAGTATGTGCTGAACAAGTTCTGAAGATTCTAAAGACGAGGTTCTATTGAACAAGCTCTGAAGTTTTTGAAGACATCACTTCTAAAAGACCAAGTGCTGAAAACTCTTAAGACAAGTTCTGCTGAACAAAGATCTGAGATTCTGAAGACTTAGGTTCTCAAATTACAAGCATTTATCTCTCTACACATGCTTCATCAAATATACATCTGAAGCCTCTGAAGAAGTTAAAAGACAGAAGATCAAGAATGGTTGGATAATATGATGAATATAAAAGTACAAAAGTACTCTGTGACCTCTACCTAAAAAAGGTGACGCAAGGACAACTCTTTTGTATTATGATGTTGACCATTCATTCAAATGACCGTTGGGAAACTACAGTTGGAATTTGTTTCCTATTATACCCTCCAACAGATCTATTCTCAAGCTCTACATATTAAAAATCTGAATGCTTTAAGATAGTGCCGAAGAGCCGAAGTGACCAAGAAAATAGACAGAGAGTGAGAATAATGAAAAAGAAGAAAAGAAAGAGCTGAAGAAAACACGAGAGTATGTGTGCAAAGCGGAAGCAAAACACCAAGTTGTAAGCTCAAAAAGAAGATGCTTGATGCTCAACCAAAATAGAGCGCAACTCTACAAGAAAAAGAAAGAAGCATTAAAAAAAAGCTTTTAAGCAACAAAACTCATGCTGATACGCTACAAATCTCTTGGAGATTATTCTTAAGATAGTTTTGTATATTAGGAAGGAACTGTTGTTCATATCTTGCTAGAAAACACTTTTGTGTTATCGTACTTAAACTTGCGTAATCTGCTTGTTTAGAAGCAATTCTTTGTACACACATTTGTAACACTTTTCAAAGTGGCGATTCCTCAAGTGACTAAGTCGTTAGTTTGTATACTTGAAAGGAATAAGTTGTTTTTTCTAACACTTAGAGGTTGTAATCTTTCTAGATTATTGGATTAAGTCATTTTCTAAGGCGAAATCACATTGGTGGGTGAACTGGAGTAACTTTGTTAACCGTGAACCAGAATAAAAATAATCGCGTCTATTTATTTTTATTCTCTTGTTAGCATTGAAGTTTGAATTTCTAGAAAACTATCACATTTGGTGAAACCCAATTCAAACCCCCTTTCTTGTGTTCCACGCCCCTTCAAAACATGCATAAAACAACAACACACAAACATAAACACGCCTAAAACAACAACACAAACAAGAAATAAAAAGACTCAACACCACAACATATCTAAGAGATTACAACAATCAAAACAATATCATTTTGTGCAGACATTATATCCCTAAAATCATTGTCATTTTAATTAACACCCATATACACTGGATATCATCATTGTTATCCACAATAGAGATGTATGAAACAAGTTGCTCAATACTTTTAATTATTTCACTATCATTAATCTCTCTGTCTAACTAATGGACTAAATTCCTCGTAAGTTGCCCAAAACTCTAAATATTCTAAAAATGCATCTTCAGCATGAATAGTTTGGAATTTAATGAAGAAAGATGTATTTGGAAAATTTTATTTAAAAAGTTGATTATTTCAAAAAAAAAAAAATCTTTTATATTACCTTACATTCCTTATTACTAAAATATCATAATTACAAAAATAATATTATCTTTGATTCCTATTGTAAAAAAAATATTATATTTTGACTTTATCATATAAATAAATATTACCTCCGTCCCTAATTATAAGACCCTGTTGAGGTTTTTTTCTTGTCTTTTTTTATAAAATTCTCTTCAACTTTCAAAGTGTATTAATTATTTTTTTCCACACATACCCCTAATTATATTACATTTTTTTTGCACTCTGTAATAAATACAGTTGCATACATATTAAATATTTCTCTCTCCTAGAGATAAATTTGTAAAATTATACAAAATAGTCAATAAATTTAATACTGTAACCAACTTTCTTAATTCCTGTAATTTTTTAAACAAAATCTTATATTTAGAAACGGGGTAGTACCTAATAAGGAATTTAAGTTTTAATATAGTAAATAGATTTAAAAAAAAAATGCTATAATAAAGATCGGAGCAAATATTCATTCTAGGTAGGCTTACAAGTAATCTATATATTTTATTTTTTTCTTTGACCATTTTCATTTATTTATTAATTTTAAAAAAATTTAAACTTAGCCAGCAAACAAAAGGTATGAAAGATTCATTTCATTCGCGTGCTGCAGTTGACTTGACACATTTAATAATCAGGTCGGCTCACATTTTGTAACCGTTTTAGAAAATCATAATAATAATATTCCTCTTTCACCGACCAGAATTCCATAACAAACAAACAAAAGATTTTCCCAATTAGAAAAAACACAAAATAAATAAATAATAAAAAATAAAAAAATCGAAAAGAAAGGATTACACTTACACCTGCAACGACGAGTAAGGAACATTTGCGGGAAACAAGACAAAACATGGACCCCACAAACAAAACACCATCTCCTGAGTAAAACAAGATCAAAACAATGCACTCCAATCATAACCGTAACCATGATTTTGTCGTTTTCCATAACTCCCAACAACGAAACTCACTCTCCCTAACAACACACCACCACTTCTGTTATCCGGTAGATTTCGTTTTTCATTACATTCCTTCTCACACAAGCCATTTTTTTTTCTACGGTTAGGTACTTCGTCGCTTTTCTTATGTGAATTAATCAAAAGCTAAAAACTACTTGCCAACTTTTTTCTAACGCGTGTTTTTTCTTTTTTGCTTTTCCCTTATTAATTTTGTTGGAATTTTCCGATTTTACAATTTTTTTTGTTAGCAGTTTCATGAAGGTTAGTAATAAACAATCACTTTTTCTCAGTTGTGATTGATTTCATATTTTGCTTGTGATTAATCTCTTACGTGATGTTTGTGATGTTAATTGATACAGTTTTTTTTTTTGAGATTATAGATTTCGTGCTGCTATATGGTTAGCTTAAAATTATTTATGTATTATGTGTTCAGGAATAAGTGATTATATTGTGTTCGAGTGAAAGGTGGTGGAAGAAGAAGCGATTATGTCTGAGAGTGATGTAACGGCGATGAAGGAGACGCTTCGTGCGCAGCAGCAGCTACTGCAGAAGCTGTATGCGGAATTGGATGAGGAAAGAGAAGCGTCGGCGACGGCGGCTAGTGAAGCGATGGACATGATACTGCGTCTGCAAGGGGAAAAGGCTGCGGTGAAGATGGAGGCGAGTCATTATAAGAGAATGTCGGAGGAGAAGATCGGTCACGCGGAGGCGACGCTAGAGGTTTTCGAAGAGCTTATGTATCAGAAGGAAATGGAAATTGCTTCGCTTGAGTTTCAAGTTATGGCTTATAAGCATAAGCTTCTGACGCTAGGTGTCGATTTTAATGCGAGTGAGTTTGAATTTCCGGAAGATCTTCTCTTGAATCGAAATGATCAATCCGGAGAAAGTAGTCTGAGTAGTAGAAGTAGTATAAGAAGGCTTAGTTCGTTGCCGCCTCTTCCGTCTAAGAATAATTTGCGAGGGAACCGGAAGAGAGATCGATCGCCGAGTCCACTTCCAGTTTCAGATATGATTCCTAATACAGATGATGGCAAGGACCAAGAAGTCGCTTCACCAGCAATGGATTTGCCGACGAGAAAACCTATGGACTTCACATTTGGAACACTCGATTCGTATTGGAACCAGATTCAAAAGTTAGATGAAAAAGTGAACGGGATATCGGATTGTAAAGAATCGGGAGTTGAAAAGTATTCAAGCCTGAGGAGTAGAAGAGGGAGATCGTGTTCGATATTTTCACAAGGTAGCAGTAAGATAGCGTTTGACAAAACGTATAGAGTGCCTTCTACTACTAATGCAGATAAAGAAAATCACGCCGAGGGAACACATGATGCAGAATCGGTTGCTAGTCCTTCTTATTCGGTGAACGTGCACGATGTATTTGAAGTTCCGCAAACAAGTGAAAAGAATGAAGAGAATGAACATGGGAAAAGAAGGCTTGAGAAATGGATTTCAGAAGTAGATTGCAGATTGATAAAGCCAGACTCTATGTCAGAGGAAATCATAGAATCGCATGTTAAACACGATATGGAGAAGCTAAAGAGTGTGATGCTTAGCGCGCATCATGAAATGAAAAAATCAAATCATAAAGATACGAAGAATGTTGTCGATTCCAACGCTGAAGCTGAGTTTCAAAAGTTGCATCAGAGAATCGATAGGCTCGAGAAGGAGAGAATTAGTACAAGGCAAGAAGAGATTAAGCGTGATGGCTATGGAGAAGAGCATTTGCGATTGTTGAAGGATATTCAGAGTCAACTCAATTCAATACAGTTAGAGATAAGAAACTGTAACAAAACCAAAAAAGCCTCGCCGAAGAAGGACGAGGATGTTTCTTTTGGACCTCTTCTTCCCGAGGTAACGTGCTTTTGCCTTTTCTTTTCTTATTGAAGTTAGTTATTGTTTCTTGAATTATTTTTCTTCGACGGTGAAATAATTTTTTTAAATTTGTATGAACAGGCAATGCTGTACTTCTGGATGTGATCAAACTACTAACGAAACGACCGTCTCAGATTCTCAAAAAACCGATCAACTCAGAGCATTACTCGGTGTACATATTATACTTTGTTCACAAAAGGGATTTTATTTGGTATAGGCAAGGTAACATAGATCTTATGAACTAAATGTTGAATGTTAGTTACTGATGAGTGTATATGTATACCATTTCATATAGTTGCGTATTTTACGATAGACAATACACTGACATGTGATGTGAGTTTTTCGTGTGATTCGATATAGTAGATTAAAAATGTCATGCGAAATTGACGATGTATTTTTACAGAAGTTATCGTATGTATATGTATATGTGTTGATACCTAATTCAGTCAGCATCGATATTAAAGAATTAAATTATCTTCTCTTTCGAAAAAACTAGTGAGGTGATCCTTCAACCTCCCCGTCTCGTATGCTACATCTAGCATCGTCGGTCTTGTTGAAGGGTTCTGTTGTGTGCAGAGTAGCCCTAGCTCAATGAGTTCCAACATAACATCTTCCCCAATTTTGTTGCTGTGCCTTGGCGCGCAAGAAAGAGAGAATCTTTGAAGTGCTTGTTCAACAATGCTTTCAAGTTTGTGTGGCTGTGTGTATTGTCTCTTAACCCATTCATGCAAGCTAGAGCCTTCGTGGACGAGGACGTCGGTAGGGCGCCTACCGGTCACTATTTCTAACAGAATTACTCCGTAACTGTAAACATCACCTTCAGTTGAAACATGTTTTCCCATTCCATATTCTGTCTTGTCCATCAAAATAAAGTGATAAAATAAAGTCAAAATGTTTTCATATATGCTATAAACAGTTTTCATAAGTTATTCTGAAGAGTTTATAAGAATAAGCTGAAAACACCTTATGAACATGACATCGAAAAATGTTGAGTTACAATTCGGAAAGTACATACCAGGAGCTATATAGCCAACGGAGCCACATAACAAACCATGTGTTGAACTAAAAGATGTCGAGTTATTGCCATCGTCGCCTTTTAGAACCTTCGAAATTCCAAAATCCGAAACCAAAGCCGTCAAATCATCATCTAGTAGTATATTACTAGGCTTAAGATCACAATGTACTACTTTCACAGGAGAGTAATGGTGCAGATAACACATTCCCTCAGCTACATCACTGCAAATCTTAACCATTTGAATCACACTCAACCTCTTGCTTAACTCATTGTTTCGATCGTATAAGTTCCTCTCAAGACTACCATTTGGCATCAATGGAAGAACAATTGCCTTAAATTCCTTCTTGCTGCAAATTTTAATGATCCTTATTAAATTTCTGTGCCTTATCTTTTTAAGGATTTTGCATTCCCGTCTAAAGCTCCGTGATATCTCACCGTCTTTTGTTGTTGTTGTATCTAACACCTTAACTGCTACTCTTGTATTATCTAAGAGTACACCTTTGTAAACTCGTCCGAACCGACCTGAACCAATGAGGCTTGAACCAGTGAACCCTCCGGTAGCTTCTCGAAGTTGTCTATAAGAAATTCTTGGATACCTGAGCTCTTTTGTTTCATCTTCTTCTTCATCCTCCATGTCACATCCGTCACTAACGACTCGCTGTTGTTTTCTCACTTTTGACTTGATTATCATGGAGTTTCTACACATGCATATCATAGGTGTGCCAAACAGCAACACAGGAACTAACAAAAGCACCAAATGGTAACTTTTTTTCCTATGACATTGTTTCATGCCTTTAAATGGACCACAGAGATTATTGTTTCCTAGAAAAGAGTCTGCGGTTAAAGACGAAAATGCTCCTTTGTTTGAGACATTTCCTGAGAATTCGTTGAAAGAGAAGTTAAGTGTTTTCAGATAGGAACAAAACTGAAGAGACTCTGGTATTGTTCCATTCAAATGGTTTGAAGATACGTCAAGTGATTGAATATATGGCAATTGTCCTAAAGAATTAGGGAGAGGACCCTCTAAGAAATTACCAGAAAGATTAAGATATTCTAATGCTATGCAATTTTCGAACTGTGGTGGAATTCGTCCAGAGAGATTATTCACGGATACATCGATAGCTAGAACCATATCCATTTTGGTTAGTTCTAATGGTAAAGGACCTTGTAACTCATTGTTTGATAAGTTCAAGTAGAGTTTCAAGCTACTCAATGCTGCAACTTCTGAAGGAATCATCCCTGTGATTCTGTTATGAGACAAGTCTAGAATCTCCAAGTTCGCACAGTTTCCTAGACTCGGAGGAATTGTTCCGGAAAGTTTGTTGTCGTAAAGTAAAAGCCTTCTTAACTGAGGGAGTTTGGAAAAACTATCCGGTATCGAACCAGAAAGCCTGTTTTTTGACAAATCAAGTAGTCCGAGGTGCTTGATGTCACCGAGTGTTGAAGGAATTTCACCAGATAGATAATTGTTCGACAGGTTAATTCTCTCTAGCCTAACAATTTTGCATAGGCTTCGAGGGATTGTTCCGTTTATTCGGTTACTAGACAACTTCAAGAAAGTTAAATTGACAAGGTTGGAAATCTGAGGTGGTATAGAGCCATGTATGAGATTCTCTTGTAGGTGAAGATGTTGCACGCCGGAAGGAAGACTACCTATAAAACGTGGAAGCTTCCCGCCGAGACCGTTTCCGGCCAATTCAAGTTCTTGAAAGTTCGACGAGTTCATTAAAGAAGCAAAGAAAGGTTCAAGGTTAGTGTTACCATCATGGCTAACAAAATTGTTATATGATAAGTAGAGGAATTGTAAATGTGGAAAATTACATATAATCTTAGATGGAAGTTCACCACTCAACATGTTTGACTCCAAATCAAGCCATTTAAGCTTGGTAGAGTTTGAAAGAGCCAAAGGAACTTGTCCTACAAGTTTGTTAGACCAAAGTAATAAGAACCTAAGCTCTTTAAGCACACATTTATTATTGTTTAATGGCATCTCTCCCACTAATGAATTATTAGAGAGATCTATATAACTCAATGAAGTTCCATTACATAAAAGTGATGGAGGAATCTCTCCCTCAAGTTGATTGCTTCCCAAGTCAAGGTAATACATGTTGTGCAATGAACCAAACTCTAAAGGAATGTCCCCTTGAAGAAAATTCCAAGATAAACTAAGTTCTTGAAGATGAACTAAATAGCCTAACTCTCTTGGAATGTGACCCGTCAAATGATTTCGAGAAAGGTCGAGAATTTGCAATGAAGAGAGATTAGCAAGAGAAGGGGATATAGTTCCTCTTAATGATCTTCCACTTAGATCAAGCTCTATGATCCTTCTGTTATTACTTGCATTGTTGCATTTTACACCGGACCAATCACAAACGTGAGCGACATTCGATTTCCAACTCGTTAACACGTTTTCAGGGTCAAAAATAATGCATGACATGAATGAAACTAGTGAATTTTTATCATTCACAAGGCCAATATCAATATTTTCCTCCACAAGAACTCTAGAATGAGTATGAACAATGGCAATAAAAAAGAACAGAAACATTATAAGTTTAAGAAAACACATCATGAATCAAAATATTGTAAGTGAAGGAAATGTTGAAAGAAACTGAGGAATGTGTTGCTCTATAAAAGGAAGAAAAAGTGATGAAAAAATTGACTTGTTTCATTGTTTGTGCCTAACTGAGGTTTGTTGGTTATGATGTTTGACTTATAAAAAAAGATATGACACGTGAGTAGGATTGTTGGCTGATTTGCATTAATAGTAGTGGATGATGTGCTGTTAATAAGGATAATCTTGATTAATAAGGATTATGATTGTGTGTGGACAATGTTGATATCTTGGTAAATTTGTCGGCTGTAATGTTATTATGTTTGATTTGGTTACTAAGAAAGATATGTATGAGTGAAATTTTTAAGCATTTTTGTACGGAAGAAAATGTTACTACTACATGCAATTTGGCAAAGATTCAATGAATTGATCCATAGATGTCTCAATTATTTGAAATTGCAACTCAACTAGAAAGAATAAAAAACTAATCAATTTTGTTTGGTCTTGTAGATTGAAGATTGAAATTTCACTTAAAAATGAATAAATAGGATGTTATATGTTTAAACTCGCGTCCTTACAATCGAGTTTTTGCACAATAATCAAACTAAAAAAACAAAAACTAAACGAAGAAGAAGCTAATGTGAAATTTGAAATGAGACAAAAATTTCAAGTTTATCGATTTCGTTGCAATTCCAGTTGAATGGCTCTCAATGCACAAACAAACATGTCTTGGGCCAAGACTGCTTTTTGACATGCGGCCCAAATGAAGAAAATTTTTGAGGGGATTTTTTAATGCACCCTATATATTATTAGTGCAACAATTAAAAATACTAAAATGTTTTTAGATTTTAGAGATATATCTCTGGACGCATTCTTAATATATAGAACTCTAAGTTAATGTTAAAAAACTTCAGAGATGTATCTTTAAATGTATTTCGGAGATGTATCTCTGAAAGGTATTGGAGCTTAAATCGCGTCAAAATCCTTCCTTCTCCATTTCTAAAAAAACATAAAAAAATTTCGAACTCTCGAAAAAATTTCCATCAACCAAGTCTAAAATCAAACAGGCTAGCACAAAGGTTCTTCAATTAACATCAAGTATATCAGAGTCATCATCCAACACTAAAGTTAACTCTAAATTTGTAAGTTTTTTATGTTTTGAATTTTTATTTGAATTTTTGTGTAAATGAATAGAAATTGATGATTTATGTAAGAAATGAGTAAAAATTGCATGAACGATAATTTATAGATACTCTAAAATACGTTTGTTGGTTGAAAATAAAGATCAAACCATTCTTTTTGGAGTTTGTACGTCTGCATTGCCGCCATTGAAGGACGTGAAGAGTTGCAGAAAATTCCGGAGACAGTGTCAGAGGACGGGAGGTAGTGGACGTCGAGGAGCACGAGGAGTCAGAGGAGTTGTAGTCTGGCATATACAGTAGTATATAATAGTTGTACTTTTGATATATTATGGATTGTATTTTATTTTCACTTCATTTTACTTTATCGTGTATTTTGACTTTATTAATATGTCATTTTTGGACCATCTATATTTATATATGTCATTTTTTGCATACCACATGTATGGTTTAAATCTCATGACATAACAGGGTACTTAACATTCGAAATCGTCACTTTCATCTGCGTAAAGCCGTAAACCATAAAACAGACATAATCAGAACTGTTCTAATAAGGTACAAAGATGTATCTCCGTAAACTCTAAACGAAGATGCATCTCCGGAACAATAAACGTGTAAAATGTCTTTCAGATTAGAATGCATGGTGTATGTTTTAAAATATTTCGGAAATGCATCTCCGGATCAGTTAACGTTTTGATTTAAAACAAGGTGCGTCTGGAGATGCATCTTCAGAATCTGATGGATAATTTTGATTTTCCATAGTGTTTTTCCACCCCATAGGTTGCCATAAAAAATTTTCAATTTTAAATTCAAAATAGGCCACCCAATTATATATTTATATGGAAAATAAATTATTTTTCTACTCCTTAAACCTCTTACAAATTTTTGGAATTGAGAAAAATATTTTTCGATTTCTAGAATATGAAGCATGTTTTGTAGCCTGTCGATTCTATAATTCAAAACACTTCTTTAACGAACAAATCTCTCATTATTTCCCTCACTTCAACACTTTTCAATTTCAAATCTCTAAACCCTCAAATCTAAACATCTTAGTATTGGCTCATTTTAGAACCATCATTTATTTTCTTATTTTAAAACAGCTTAGTACACATTTGTTTGATAATGTACAGCAAAATACGTCTTTAGATTATATAACCCAAACCATGACAATTCAAAATGTTAATTTTTTATGATAGAGTTGAACTATCTAAGCCACAGTCTCATCATTAAGTGCAGAAGACTATAGTGGAGTTGCACGAGGCAGAAGGTGCATGAGGTGCAGATGGTCAAGGCAGAGGTATATCTAGAAGGTTCGTATTACACATCTGTTGTGAATCGGATACCTTAGAAACAAAGTATAATTGGTTCCTTGATCAGTCAAGAAACTCACAAGGGTTAGGGTTAACAAAGAAAACAAGAGTAAAAAACAACAAGGATTGGTTATAAAACTGTTATTCTTTCCTTTCTCCTTAAAACAAGGATTACAAGTATACAAGAATAACAAACTAACCACTCTCACTCTTTCTAGGTTTTGTCGCCCTCTAGAATGAGAGACTAGCATGCTATTTATAATAAAACCTAGCACACTAAACTAATGGGCTTTTAACAAAATACCCATTACAAGCTAACTTAGGGTACAAGCTAACTTAAACAATTGGATCCTTAACACAAAGCCCAATTCAATATGCTAACAACCCTAACAATATTAACTAATACATGTTAGAACAACCTTCGACTACAACATGTATAATTTCGACAGCAGCATGCGAACGGACTTCGACCTCATGCTTAAAACTAGAGTTCGATCCAAATCTCACAAATCTCCACCTTGGATTTAACTCTATCATCGAGGAAACAGACTAGCTTTCTTCATGCAGCTTTATTAACTGCATACAGTGGAAAAACTTGCAACTTGGCAACGTCTTGGTGATCATATCAGCAGCATTATGATCTGTCGAAACCTTCAGCACTTGGACTTCTCCACGCTTGATTACCCCTCTGACGAAATGCAGCCTCACATCAATGTGCTTAGTTCACTCATGATAGGCTGAGTTCTTCGACAGGTGTATTGCACTTTGACTATCACATTTAACAGTGATAATTAGACCTTGAAGTTTCAGCTCCTTTGCAATACCTTCAAGCCACACTGCTTCTGTCACAGCTTCAGTTAAGGCAATATATTCCACTTCAGTGGTTGATAAGGCAACCACCTTCTGAAGTGTTGCTTTCCAACTAATTGTTGTCCCAAACATAGTGAACACATATCCAGAAATAGATTTTCTGGTATCCATACAACCTGCATAATCAGAGTCGACATATCCTTCGAATGCTGTTTTACTATCATCACCCAAGGCTCTACCATAAATTAGGACTCTATTCAGAGACCCATTTATGTACCTTAAAATCCACTTCAATGCTTGCCAGTGAGCCTTTCCAGGATTCGTCATGTACCTGCTTACAAGACGTACTGCATATGTTATGTCGGGTCTAGTACAAACCATAACATACATTAAAGAACCAACTATATTAGCATATGGAATGCTATTCATATAAGTTCTTTCGACATCAGTACTGGGACACTGATCTATACTCAGCTTGAATTGAGGGTTTGTCGGAGTTACAACAGGCTTTGAATTCGACATACCATACTTTTCGAGAATCTTCCGTAGGTATGCCTCTTGAGATAAGCATAATTTCGACTGTTTTCTATCTCTTCGGATGTCAATCCCAAGAATCCTGGACGCAGCTCCCAGATCCTTCATTTCGAACTCCTTACTGAGTTCAGCCTTCACCCTCCTTACCTCTTCGACATTGTTGCTTGCTATTAGAATATCATCCACATAAAGCAACAAAATAACAAATGAATTACCAGGTCGAAATCTAAAGTAAACACAATGGTCGAACTGACTTCTGATGAAACTTATGCGTGCCATGAACTTGTCGAATATCCTATTCCACTGTCGAGGAGATTGTTTCAGTCCATATAAAGATCTCTTCAGCTTGTATACATAATCTTCCTTCCCCTTTTCGACATACCCTTCAGGTTGCCTCATCAGAATTATTTCATCTAGATCACCATACAAGAACGCAGACTTCACATCCATCTGTTCCAGTTCAAGATCGAACTGTGCCACCATGGCTAATAACATTCGAATGGATCTATGCTTTACAACAGGTGAGAACACATCATTGAAATCGACACCTTTTTTCTGAGTGAACCCCCTAGCAACCAACCTTGCCTTGTATCTTTTCGACACCACTCCTTCGACTCCTTCCTTGACTTTGAAAATCCATTTACAGCTGACTAACCTGGCTCCAGCAGGTTTCTTGATCAGTTCCCATGTGTCGTTGTCATGAAGAGATTTCACCTCATCATCCATGGCTTTCAGTCATTCAGTCTTCTTTCGACTCCTCATAACTTCCTTATAGTCTCTAGGTTCTTCGTCGAGAACCTCACTTGCAGAGATTAAGGCATAAACCATAAGATCTGCATACCCAAGTCTCTGAGGTGGCTTGATGACTCTTCTCGACCTGTCTCTTGCTAACAGGTAGTTATTATCAGTTTCCTCATCTTCGACAACATCTTCTGTTTCGTCTTCGACTTCATCTGGGGTACGCACTTCAGCATCAGCATGCTCCACCTCAACAGGAATCTCTCCCTGTTCCAGCTCTTCGTCAGCAACATCAATTTTCTTGAAAGCCATCTCAGCTTCATTGAAAACTACATCTCGACTGGTGATACATCTCTTGTGACCTGGATCTAGGCACCATAGCCTATAAGCTTTGACTCCTTCAGGGTATCCCATGAACATGCACTTCAGAGCTCTAGGTTCGACCTTGTCTTGCCTAATGTGAGCATAGGCCACACAGCCAAATACTCTCAGTCTGTCGAGACTAGGTGGATTTCCCGACCAAAATTCTTCAAGTGTCTTCATATCTAATACAGTCGAAGGACATCTATTTATCAGATATGCAGCTGTCGAAACAGCTTCAGCCCAAAACACCTTCTTCAATCCAGCACTAACCAACATGCATCTAACCCTTTCAAGGATTGTTCGATTGAATCTCTCAGCTAAGCCATTTTGTTGAGGAGTACCTGCTATAGTCTTATGCCTTGCAATCCCAGACTCAACACAGTAACTGTCGAACGCTTTGTTGCAGAACTCAAGGCCATTGTCGGTTCTCAACCTCCTAACCTTTCTGCCAGTTTGAGTTTCGACCAAAATCTTCCAACTTTTGAAGTTCTCAAAAGTTTTATCCTTCGTCTTCTGAATGAATACCCATAGCTTTCTGGAATAGTCATCAACAATGGATAGAAAATACCTTGCACCTGAGTGTGAAGGATTCCTTGCAGGCCCCCAAAGATCAGCATGAATGTAATCAAGGGATCCATGTGTTCTTTGCTTGCCTTTGTTGAACTTCGCCCTACAGGATTTACCAAATACACAAGATTCACAAAACTTCAACTTTTCGACTTTGTCACCACCTAGCAGGTTCTGCTTCCCCAATTCGACTAGGCCTCTTTCGCTGACATGGCCCAATCTCATGTGCCATAAATATGTCTTCGACACGGGTTTCGTGGATACAGTATTTGTCGAACCACTTACAACCTCAGCCTCAAGGGTATACAAGCCTTGTTTCTTCACGCCTCTCAAGACTTCCTTCGACCCCTTCATGACTCTTAGGATACTTTTCTCTCCTTGGAAAACGTATCCCTTCCTGTCGAATTCACCAAGAGAAATTAAATTTCTCTTTAAGTCAGGTACATACCTGACTTCAGTCAATAACCTTATTGACTCATCATGGAGCTTGAATCTCACAGATCCAATACCTACAATTTTCCAGGATTTGTTGTTTCCCAGCAGCACCGATCCACCATCTTGATCACATAGCTCTTCGAATAATTCTCTGTTTGGAGTCATGTGCCAAGTGCATCCTGAATCCATAATCCACTATTTTCTTGAGTCGCCGCTTGAAACTACAAGAACATCAGATGAGTTGAAGTCATCTTGAACAATGGTTGCATTGCCATTATCCTTACCTCCATGATCTTTCAGGCGTTCAGGGCACACCTTTCTTGTGTGACCCTCCTTCTTACAGTGATAACATCGAAAACCAGATGTTTCGCCACTAGAAGACATCTGCTGACTTTTACCTTTCTTCTTGTCGAACCTACCATCCTTTCGCAAGAATTTTCCCTTAACTGCCAAACCTTCACCAACCATCGAAGGTTTATGCTCCTTTCGTTCGTTCAGGTCCTTAGAGTACAAGGCTGGTTGAACTTCTTCAAAGGTCAGGGACTCCCTTCCATACAAGAGAGTTTCTTTGAAGTGAACATGTGTTCTAGGAAAAGCGAACAACAACAATAGTGCTTGATCTTCGTCATCGATCTTCACATCGATATTTTCAAGATCAAGAATCAGCTTGTTGAACATATCCAACTGCTCAGCCAAAGCTTTGTCTTCACTCATCTTGAACGAATACAAGGCTTGTTTCAGGTAGAGTCGATTCACCAAAGATTTTGTCATGTATAAGCTTTCAAGCTTCACCCATAACCCTGATGTCGTCGTTTCCTTTGATACCTGTCGAAGAACCTTATCACCGAGCCTCAACAATATTGCGTTGTGTGCTTTCTCGATCATGGTAGTCTTTTCTTTTTTCGTTAACGCAGCATCCATGGCTGCCATTCCCTTCAACGCTTCCAAACAACCCTGCTGAACCAGTAGGGCTTTCATCTTCAAGCGCCACAGACCGAAGTCGTTCACTCCGGTGAACTTCTCGATCTCATACTTTGTTGAAGGCATCTTCTCCACGCTCACCGCGCCAATTTGTTGTGAATCGGATACCTTAGAAACAAAGTATAATTGGTTCCTTGATCAGTCAAGAAACTCACAAGGGTTAGGGTTAACAAAGAAAACAAGAGTAAAAAACAATAAGGATTGGTTATAAAACTATTATTCTTTCCTTTCTCCTTAAAACAAGGATTACAAGTATACAAGAATAACAAACTAACCACTCTCACTCTTTCTAGGTTTTGTCGCCCTCTAGAATGAGAGACTAGCATGCTATTTATAATAAAACCTAGCACACTAAACTAATGGGCTTTTAACAAAATACCCATTACAAGCTAACTTAGGGTACAAGCTAACTTAAACAATTGGATCCTTAACACAAGGCCCAATTCAATATGCTAACAACCCTAGCAATATTAACTAATACATGTTAGAACAACCTTCGACTACAACATGTATAATTTCGACAGCAGCATGCGAACGGACTTCGACCTCATGCTTAAAATTAGAGTTCGATCCAAATCTCACAACATCTATAAAGGATAAGTTTTTCCTATTTACTAATAAGATAAGTATTTGTGTTTACTGATATCAATTAATAATGGATGTAAACAAAATTTTGCACAAATACAAATGTTTAAGCTTTCAGCAGAAAGTATGTATACAACGTAATCAGTTGATGTTTTGAACGGTTTCTTTCTTTTTTCTGAGTAGTTTAGAATTTTTTTTAAATGCTTTTTCGTGAAAGTTATTTTTTCATTTCTTTTTTAAAGTTTATTCTCATAAATATCGGTTGTTTTATTCAAGTTTTTTAAACATAATTTTGAGATGATTTGAGAATATATATATATATATATATATATATATATATATATATATATATATATATATATATATATATATATATATATATATATATATATATATATATATATATTCTTTGGTTAAACAGGTGCAGAAGATGGACACTGAAATAAGAGTCATTATGGTTTGTTGTACTATATAGCAAGGTAATTTCACATAACCTTGTACTCGCAACAAAACTTATCATGCACTACGTGTACCATTGTGTTTCGCGCAACTTTTACCTTTGTATTTTGTGTATTAGTTCTAATTATTGTCTCTCAAATTTTAATTCATTGCATTGAGACACAAGTGACTCGAATATGGCCCTGCCATATTTGATTCGAATCATGAAACACAAGTGACTCGAATCACAACACAATATGACTCGAATTATGGGTTGCACTTTGATCCAAAAATAATGAATATCTCATTATGAAATTTTTTCATAATGAAAGAAAGATGAGACTTTTATTAGACAAAATGTCAATTTATCTTTTCTTCTCTAGTGTATTTTCCTAGTACCTTTGTATCTTTATCTTTTTTAAAGAACAACTTCTTGAGCGTAACTCATGTCAATTACATCTCTTTTTTGTTACACTTTGTGTGTGTAATTTGCTGTTGAGGGAAACCAGAGAAAGTGTAATACCCCATATGATTTAAATGCTCAATTGGACATCAGATGAGATCAGATAAGTATCTATGTGCTCTATCTTAGATAAATTGAATTAATGGAATCCTCTAAGTATCTTGAGTATTGATTTTTGGGGGTCAATAGAGCAACGGATGGACTCTGAAGAGATCAATTATTTAATGAAAGAGACAGATTGATATTTATTATTACGAAAGAGGATTTTAAGGTAACTCTGATAATTGATCAATTGGGTTGAGACGACAAAATATCAATTGAAAATATTTTACTCTATTGGATTATATTATATAATATTGGTATTATATATATATATATATATATATATATATATATATGTGTGTGTGTGTGTGTGTGTGTGTGTGTGTGTGTGTGTGTGTTAGAAAGAAAAAGAAAAGGAGAATAAAAAGTTAGTAAAGAGAAAGAAGAGAAAAGAAGAGAAAGAGGAAATGGGAAGGATGGAAGAGCTTGGATCTTCATCATCTCTCCATCGATTCATCATCTTTTTCAAACTCCTCTTCGATTACCAGGTGGGTTCTAGATAGAGACTCTAGAGTAGAATTTATTGAGGTTTTAGAGTTAGGTTGGATCTTGAGAAAATGAAGTTTTTGCAAAATCAAATAATCTAACGGTTGAATGGTGTTATAAATTGTGTAGTATGATCAATATATTTGTAGAATCATCTATTGATAATTGTTATGATGCTTGGTATTGATTGGATTGGGTTTGAAAATGGTAGGGTTTTGTGAAAACTATGTATTGTTGTTGAAAATCATGTGTTATGAAGTTTGTTGGATAACCCATGATAGAACCATGATAAAATACCTTTATTGGTTGTTTGGGTATGGTTTTGAAGGTGAATGTATGGGATGGAGGTTGCTGTCATGAGGGTTTATTTTTCTGCATAACGCAGAGCGCGCTTAGCGCGGTCGGGAGAATTTTCATCCTTTCCAGACAGCGAGGAGCGCGCTTAGCGCGACCTGGAACAAAAATAAAAATATTTTCTTAAATTCATATCTTTTGACTCGAGTGTCCGATTTAAGCGTTCTTTATATCGATGTGAAGCTATGACATGATGTCAGATGAATTATATGGTGGAAAATGAATGAAATAATGTTTATGTGTTATGTTGAAATTCCATATCTTTTGAATCGTAATTCGGTTGAGGCATATTTATAACCGATGTAAAGTTGTGAAAATATCCTACGGGATAAAAGTGGAAGTATTGAGTTCGATGCCCGATTAAATGAATCGGAGGGAACCCGAAAGGGGTGTTTTATGTGTTATGTTATTATATGTGTTACTTGTAATAATTGTGATTATACCATGTCTATCTAATTGTGAATTGTGAATGAAAGAAATATGCATGTTTAAAATATGAATTAGGTAGAGTGAGGAAACTTTACCCCAAAACAAATGGCATAGTTAAGATTGTTATAATTCTAGGTAGTGAATAGAATTGTGATAAAAACTCTGGATGGCGATGATCGTGCATTCATTGGCGAGTTTTGGTCTGGAGTAGTTAACCTAGATGGCAAGGCTCGGGCACCTGATGTAGGAAGGTACATTCGTGACGAGATTGGTCTAGGAGAGAGTGAAACACTAGTATGGAACATGTTGAACTTTTGTGATTATGAGAAAAGGCGAATGTGGCCTTAAGGCATTGTGGCCTTGTGATTATCGAATACAATCACATTTTGTGTGAGATCACGTAATCATAACCGTTTATCTTGAGTTGCAGTTTCATGAGTCTCGAGCTCCTCTGAAACATAGGCATGACTACTTGGCAGGTTTGATTCCCGCGTGCAGTACGAATGGCGCTCAGGGAGCGTATGCTTGTGACGGTTAATGGCTCGTGTGAAGTGACGGTTCATAACGGTTAATGGCCCGTAGAACCCGAATCCATTCGTATGTCAAGTAGGTTACCAGGATCTATGACTCGGGTCGACTTCTAGACATAGAAGCGGACGGGAAAAGAGGATGCCTTGGTGTGGTTATCGATTAGTGATATTTTGAGTTAGTGAACTCATAAACATGTTTCCATATAGTGTGAGATTGTAAAATTGTGAGATTGAGAACTCAAGGTCACTTCCCTTCCCCTTTGACTTGAGTTAGGATTGTTAGAACCTTGTAAAGCCGAGAGAATCCATAAGATAGGGAACTCACTGAGATTTGATGTATCTCACCCCACTATTGTTGATTATTTTCAGGAGGTATTTGCAGGTTTGATTTACAAGTGGAGCTATGCTTAGATGTTTCAAGAGAAGCTTAGTTGAGCTTATTCCGCTGTGTATTATTTTTCTTGTACAATGAGGAATATTGTATAATGATCTTAGTTTTTATTGTTTTGGCTAATTTTCATGTCTTGTACCATAGATTGTTTTATGTATTAGAAATGGTCAAGTATGTGAATTATGCCAATAGGCACTTATGATGGTGTCAGTACCAGATAAAACACTTGTATGGTATTATTCTAGATATATATTATACAGGGCGTTACAGTTGGTATCAGAGCAGGTTGTATTCTCGACCTAGCCTTGAAACATCATAAGTAAATCTATTCCTGCCTCTTAAGTGTGTCTTGCCATCATGAAACTTAATATCATACTATGTAGTGTTGGGCCTGATCAACCTAATACTATGTATGTGATAGGTAGAATCATGGTTGAGCGACCACGAGGACTCCGTAGTGTGGTCGGACTTGTGCTGTGAGGGTAGGCTCAAGCCAAGAGTTAGTAGTGAGGAGTTTTGGTCAGCTCAGTGGAGGTCTTAGTAGAAGATGTGCCTTGGGTAGCATGGAATTGAAGAATGGTGTGTTGTTCGGGAAATCCTATGGAGTTTATGGAGTCTGAAAATTAAGGATCTTTATTGGACGATTGGTTAATGTATCAAGAAATATGTACAATCACTAGTGGAGCTGGATTGACCACTAATATGGATAAGGATTTCAAGTAATCTCATTCCATGAAAAAGAAAGTTGTGTGGAACGCGTGGCGTAAGGTCCGGAAGTGAGATAAGGTTTGGTGCTTTAGTTCTAAGGTTGTTATGGTATCTTAAATGGACGAGAGTACTTTAAGGAGGGTGTTCGGGACAATATCTTCTGATTGGTTAAAAGTTGAGAGTTAAGGAAGTTCGGCTTTTATGGGAACCTAAAGTAGTAGAGAAGTGTGAGGAGGAACACAAGGATGTGTTTACATGCTTTAAGTGAAACAAGTATGTGCCGGATGAATAGTGTGTGCTGAATTGCATATATTCAGTTACGTAGAGAGATTAAGTTGAGATATTACATCAGGATTTCTGTTTTCAATAAGAGACCAATTTGGAATTGTTAAATCACCCAAGGAACAGTATAAGGTATTGTGTCGGAGGAAGTTTGAGCTTCATTTAGTAACAGAAAGTGTAGTGATATGGACCGGAAGAAGTTGTATTAAGAAACTGTGTAAGTACTTTGGATTTAAGGGAATCTTGGTATGATGATTTTATATTTGGACATAAGAGGATTACAATAGAGAGCGAAGTAAATGCGGTATGGAAAACGGTATTAACGGTATGTTATGAGGAAGTGACAACAGAAGGTATTTTGGACGAATGTGCAATAGAGTTATTAAGATGTTGTTAAAGCTAAAATTAAGGAAGTGTAATCAAAGATGATTCACCCACGTGAACCCTAGTAAGTACGAGCTGAGCTGAAGAAGTTACACTTTGGTATTAAGAGCAAGCGTAGTAGTAGCACCGTAGTCACAAGTGTACGTGATGGATTCTTATTCTTGAGACAAGTGTGAAGGGACGTACTTTGTGGAACAATGAATATTGATTGTATTTTAAGAAGTAAGATTACGGTTGACGACGAGAAGAAAATTAGGACTTATTACGGACTAAGTATAAATCATGGAATGGTTTATACCATGAGGGTTTTGTAAATGGTTAATGAGAATTGTCGGTTGCGAATCTTCCATTAAGTAATTTGGTGTGAGTGTGGTGTGC
Source organism: Lathyrus tuberosus (assembly GCA_022829125.1). NCBI lineage: Eukaryota > Viridiplantae > Streptophyta > Magnoliopsida > Fabales > Fabaceae > Lathyrus > Lathyrus tuberosus. Next base: position 1,715,782 of record JALAZF010000559.1, read on the forward strand.
AATGGATATTGATGAGAATTGTCATGGTGAGATTGAGAACATTGATCACCTGTTCTATGCTTGTGTCAAGACCAGACCAATTTGGGAAACAATCCTGAAATGGTTGGATATACAGCATAATCCAAAGCCATGGAATTATGAGAATTCTTGGATTAGTGATAAGGCGGAAGGGAAAGGATGGAGAGTAGCCTTGTTTAAAATTGTTGCTGCTGAAACCATATATTACACTTGGAATTATAGGAACAGTATAGTTTTTGGAATTGATGTTGATAGAGATAAGATAGTTAAGGATCTTATAGATACCATAGTTTACAAAGGGTGGGAAAATGTAAAGATAAGGAAACATTTAGTTCACTATATGATGTAATTAGTTTGTAGGTTGGTTGGATCCTTTGGATCACCTTGTGTATTCTTGTGTTTTTTTTAATTAATATATTTCTCTTTTGATTAAAAAAAATGGATATTGAAGGGTAAGAAATTTCGATTAATGTGTGTGAAGTGATGGAAAGGTTCTTCAAGAGGATGCATTGCCCCGATTTATTTTCAAGTATAGAGAAACTTCTGTATTTGTAAATAATCTGAATAATTGGAATCTACCTTTTGTTGAACCAAGGACGTAGTTGTTTTAGTTCTCACCAAGAAATTCAAGTGAGGGAACAAGGTTGTGTGCTGGCATGTTACGTCTATCGCTTTTGTGGTATCGTATAATGGTTGTGTGTTGGGTTTTGCTTATGGACGAATCAAGTAGGAGTTGTGACTAAAACCCTAGGATGTCGTCATTATTGGCTTCCCGCTAGTATAGTTATTTGAGCAGAAAAATGGACTATCTCGCTGAAGTTTTGTAGTGTGACCGCGTCAGAATTTGGAATTTTGCCTTGCACTTGGTTAGAGTGTTTCATCGACATGTTTTAACTTTGTTCGGTATTACCTTGAGTGGATCATGGTTAGTAAATATTATACAAGTTAAAGAGCCGCGAGTTGAGAATTATATTGTGCGTTAGAGCAAGACGGATTGATGGTTTTGGGTAGGGATGGCTTTGAATTAAAAGAAATTGTTTATTTTTCCGCATCTGCAACAGTGTTAACCGATTAACACAATGGGGTTAACCGATTAACACGTGCAAGGATAATGTTTTGTACTGAATTTTGAGGAGTTAACCGATTAGCTCAAATGGTTAATCGATTAACATGTGTGTAAATTGTGAAATCCCTTAGGAACCATCATCTGTGTTTTGTTACCTCACGTGGCTCCGATTGGAGAGTGTTGTGTGAATGGAAAATGGGATTTCAAGTAAATGGAAGAGGATTTGTGTTTTGAAATCGAAACTTTGGAAAGGTGTTGCGTAATTGGTCATTTGTTTAGACGGCGAGGGAGTTTAACTTTTGGGAGAAGTAATCTTGTGAATTGTGTTGAGTGTGAGAAAGTTGTAAGTGTATTACTACCATTACCGTTGCGAGTCTTAAGGACGAAGTTGGAGAATACTCACGAAGTATTGTTCTTGTAAGGAATATTTCGGTGTGTATTAATGGTATTAGTAAGGTATGAACGGTTGGTTATAGTTGTAATTGTTATCTTCCGTGCGTTCATGGTATTAGATTTAGGCTTCGTGAGAGTGGTACCAGTTTTGGGCAATTGTGTTTTACCAGAGAAGGAATTGGAAAGTTATCCTTCCAAGTACGAGTAAGGATGGGACATTCCGAAGTTAATCATATAACTTGGATCGTTTACGGAATAGAACGATTAAGAAAAGTGTATTCAATTAAGAAACGTGGCATGGCCTTCGGAAGTGTGGGAGTATATTGAGTGTTGTATGTGAATTGGTGAGTAGTATGGAAACTCGCAATTGTGCCTTGAATGGGTTAAGTTTTATAAGGGGTGACTCGCACATGGTTGAAATTTCATGAAGGTGTTACATTTGATTGATTGAGATCTCGAAATCAACAAGAAACCTTGAGTGAGTCGGAAAAACCTGTAAGAAGAATTAATAGGGATGTGGTAACTAGGAATGAAAGTTGTTAAACTATTTTGGATATATTATTTCGAGTTTGGAATGGATTTGGAGTTATGTATGTTATAGTTGTAGCAGTGTAACACATGTACCTTTATCGTCTGGAAAGTGTTGGATCGATGTTATAATATTGTGTGTCGGCAAGGAAATTGCTTTACCATGGGACGTCTGTAAGATTCTTGTACCATTGGTTAGTAAGGACCCCAGTGGTAAGTGTGTTTCTCCGCTGACTGTTAAATACTGGGTAGTGCTTGAGAATCCGTGGCGTTCCACTATTAGAAATTGGATTGCGCAGTGAAAGTGACAGATGAAAGAGTTAAGTCAGAATAATAAGGATTCGAGGGATTGTTGCTCACAAGTTTAGAATAAGAAGATCTCGTTCTAAGTGTTTTATCTTTTGATGTAATACGAAGGAGATGAAATATCGGATGTAGTGGTTGCAAGGTTTAGCATCAGATCAAGTGGGAGTGGTAAAAAGTTGTTTGACTAATTGTGAAGTGGTTTTGAGCGTTGAAGGATTTATAAAAGGGTAGTTGTCGGTAATTGCATAAAGGAAAGGAATCACCGAATTACCTCATAAGGATTTGTTGAGTGTTTGTTATCCTGAATCAAGATAAGATATTACGGTTTGGTTTGTGACTCAGTAGAGGAATGTAGAATGGTACATTCTTTCCGAAGTAAGATACGACCAAGTTTTTTGTATGGACCAACAGATGAATTATGAAAAAAACAAGTGGAAAGTTAAACCAATATTGGAACAAGAGCATAACTAAGGGCACGAAGTTTGATAAATTGTGAAAATACGGATTTTTGGTATGTGGAATCAAGTTGGAATTGTAATACGTCCGAAGGTTTAACGGAAGTAAAGTTGAATGTGGAACTAAGACAATGATACAAGTTGTGGTTATTGTTGAATAGAGGAAATTCGGGGGCGAATTTCAATTTAAGGGGGGGAGAGTGTAATACCCCATATGATTTAAATGCTCAATTGGACATCAGATGAGATCAGATGAGTATCTATGTGCTCTATCTTAGGTAAATTGAATTAATGGAATCCTCTAAGTATCTTGAGTATTGACTTTTAGGGGTCAATAGAGCAACGAATGGACTCTGAAGAGATCAATTATTTAATGAAAGAGACAGATTGATATTTATTATTACGAAAGAGGATTTTAAGGTAACTCTGATAATTGATCAATTGGGTTGAGACGACAAAATATCAATTGGAGATATTTTACTCTATTGGATTATATTATATAATATTGGTATTATATATATATATATATATATATATATATATATATATGTGTGTGTGTGTTTGTGTGTGTATGTGTGTGTGTGTGTGTGCGTGTGTTAGAAAGAAAAAGAAAAGGAGAAGGAAAAGTTAGTAAAGAGAAAGAAGAGAAAAGAAGAGAAAGAGGAAATGGGAAGGATGGAAGAGCTTGGATCTTCATCATCTCTCCATCGATTCATCATCTTCTTCAAAGTCCTCTTCGATTACCGGGTGGGTTCTAGATAGAGACTCTAGAGTAGAATTTCTTGAGGTTTTAGAGTTAGGTTGGATCTTGAGAAAATGAGGTTTTTGCAAAATCAAAGAATCTAACAGTTGAATGGTATTATAAATTATGTAGTATGATCAATATATGTGTAGAATCATCTATTGATAATTGTTATGATGCTTGGTATTGATTGGAATCGGTTTGAAAATGGTAGGGTTTTGTGAAAACTATGTATTGTTGTTGGAAATCATGTGTTATGAAGTTTGTTGGATAACCCATGATAGAACCATGATAAAATACCTTTATTGGTTGTTTGGGTATGGTTTTGAGGGTGAATGTATGGGATGAAGGCTGCTGACATGAGGGTTTATTTTTCTGCATAACGCAGAGCGCGCTTAGCGCGGTATTTCCCGCTTAGCGCGGTCTGGAGAATTTTCACCCTTTCCAGGCAGCAAGGAGCGCGCTTAGCGCGGGTAGGGCCCGCTTAGCGCGACCTGGAACAAAAATAAAAATATTTTCTTAAATTCATATCTTTTGACTCGGGTGTCCGATTTAAGCGTTCTTTATAACCGATGTAAAGTTGTGAAAATATCCTACGGAATAAAAGTGGAAGTATTGAGTTCGATGCCCGATTAAATAAATCTGAGGGAACCCGAAAGGGGTGTTTTATGTGTTATGTTATTATATGTGTTACTTGTAATAATTGTGATTATACCATGTCTATCTAATTGTGAATTGTGAATGAAAGAAATATGCATGTTTAAAATATGAATTAGGTAGAGTGAGGAAACTTTACCCCAAAACAAATGGCATAGTTAAATTGTTATAATTCTAGGTTGTGAATAGAATTGTGATAGAAACTCTGGATGGCGACGCTCGTGCATTCATTGGCGAGTTCTGGCCTGAAGTAGTTAACCTAGATGGCAAGGCTCGGGCACCTGATGTAGGAAGGTACATCCGTGACGAGATTGGTCTAGGAGAGAGTGAAACACTAGTATGGAACATGTTGAACTTTTGTGATTATGTGAAAAGGCGAATGTGGCCTTAAGGCATTGTGGCCTTGTGATTGTCGAATACAATCACATTTTGTGTGAGATCACGTAATCGTAACCGTTTATCTTGAGTTGCATTTTCATGAGTCTCGAGCTCCTCTGAAACATAGGCATGGTTACTTGGCAATTTGATTCCCGCGTGCAGTACGAATGGCGCTCAGGGAGCGTATGCTTGTGACGGTTAATGGCTCGTGTGAAGTGACTGTTCATAATGGTTAATGGCCCGTAGAACTCGAATCCATTCGTAGGTCAAGTAGGTTACCAGGATCCATGACTCGGGTCGAATTCTAGACGTAGAAGCGGATGGCAAAAGGGGATGCCTTGGTGTGGTTATCGATCAGTGATATTTTGAGTTAGTGAACTCATGAACATGTTTCCATATAGTGTGAGATTGTGAAATTGTGAGATTGAGAACTCAAGGTCACTTCCCTTCCCCTTTGACTTGAGTTAGGATTGTTAGAACCTTGTAAAGCCGAGAGAATCCATAAGATAGGGAACTCACTGAGATTTGATGTATCTCACCCCACTATTGTTGATTATTTTTCAGGAGGTATTTGCAGGTTTGATTTACAAGTAGAGCTATGCTTGGATGTTTCAAGAGAAGCTTAGTTGAGCTTATTCCGCTGTGTATTATTTTTCTTGTACAATGAGGAATATTGTATGATGATCTTAGTTTTTGTTGTTTTGGCTAAATTCCATGTCTTGTACCATAGATTGTTTTATGTATTAGAAATGGTCAAGTATGTGAATTATGCCAATAGGAACTTATGACGGTGTCAGTACCAGATAAAACACTTGTATGGTATTATTCTAGATATGTATTATACAGGGCGTTACAGAAAGAGAGTTGATCCATCTTGTAATAATATATTTTTGATCAAACTCATGATAACCATCAAGAACTAAGACCCATTTTACCCATAAACTTGAGAGTACCTTTGTGTGTGGTCTTCATTCACCAGCATTTATCTCCTTATTGATACCTTGCGATTAACATCCTAGAATGTGGATCGTGTGTGTGTGTGTTTGTGTGTGTGTGTGTGTGTGTGTGTGTGTGAGAGAGAGAGAGAGAGAGAGAATCTTCTGGCATTATTCATCTTCTTCAACCTTATGGTCCGTAAGACTGAGTTGGGAGTTGTCTAACTTTTGTGAAGTCATGTAAAGATTATTTGTAGACAAAGTTGGGAGTTGTCCAATTGAATACTTAGCTAATGGAAATCACTCCGACAAGTTATCGGTGAGATCAGGGTGGATCGCCACATACGAAGACTTGGAGCAGATTATTTTGGATGGTAGGGTTATTGGATCAAGATCATTGAGGATCTTATTTTTGTTAGCAGTTTGAGTATATGAAATGCTTGTATCAATAACTGATGAAATAGTGGAAGATCATGATTATTTTTTGATGGTCTTAACACCATTGAAAAGTGGAGTAGGCAAAGCGAGGATGGACGTTGAACCACTATATATCTTTGTGTACCTTACTTTCTTCCCTTATCTTCTTTAATTTTTTGCATTCATTAGCATAACCATTGCATCATTGCATTGTTTGTATATTATTTAGGTTAGATCTTACTTATAGCGATTTAGTGTGTAAGCTTAGGTCTGCGGTGCATCAAACCTAGTGGATCATCATAAATTCAATTATATTTTGAATGAAATTCTATGTAAAAGTTTTTAAATCGCTTTCTATCTTGAATTTTTGATACATGGGCGTTTGCTTGTGTTCTTCAAAGAAAGGAATATTGATATCCAACTTTCAAAACATTTCAAGAAAGCTTTCAAAGCATTTCAAGAAATTTCTCATAATTTTTCTCATTTAAATCCTTATATTTCACACACCATTTTGGTCTCCTTTTTATTTTTCTTTTCTGTTGGATTTATGGGGGAACATAACTTCTTCCGATTCTTTCTTGTTCTCCTTGACTTCCAAATCTACCTCTATAGAATGATCATTATGTTTTGTATTCTATTCTTCATCTTCAGAAACCTTCTGACTTCTTATTATGACAACAATAATATTGGTATGATCTATGGAATTTGTGAATGTGGTGCTCGAAGTGATCCCTTGTGCTTGTTGTGAAACCCGTAGTTCTTTTTGAATCGCTTCCCATTTTAATCTTTGCAGATAAGGCAGTATAATTTTTGGCTTTGGAATTTTTTCTTTTTGAGCTATTGTAGTAACAACATTGACACTTTCATGATTTCTAGGATTTGGTATTGTTGCACTTGGAAGAGTTCCTTGAGCTTGAATTGAGAGTTATTGGGTTATCTAGCCTACTTGAACTTCTAGGTTCTTGATATATGTTGTGGTGTTTCTTAGATTATTCCTTATTTCTTCCTGGAATTGGGCATTCGGAGCAGTCACTTTTTTTAAGATCTATCTCGCAATATGCTTTCTTAGATGCTTATTGTTGTTGCAGGAATTATTGTTGAAACTGACGTTGGAATTGCTGATTAGGATGTTGATATTGGTTGAACTTTTGTGTGAATTATGGTATTACTTTGGACCTTGCTTTGGAACATTCCCTTGTTGATCTTTGTAGGAAATGTTTGGGTAATTCTTCCATTCTGGATTATATGTATTGGAATAAGGGTTGTTCTACTTAAGGTAGTTAACTTCTTCCAATTGTTAAAGGTGTGTTATGCAATACATGGAAAAATGAGGACCTCCTCAAATTTCACAACTAACTGCTTGAGCCTGTTGGACTTGAGCGACCTGTTAAGTACCTACATTTAATGCTTTAAGTCTCTTTTTAACTTCAGTCGCAACCTGATCTTCTATCTTTATATTATGAGTTTCTAGTTTCAAATCAATTACCCCTTCTAGTTAGTTTACTTGTGCATCGATCATACAACTTTAGATGTTTATTTGCAGCGATGGCATCAATAATCTTCTTGATATCAGTGGTTGTTGTAAAATTTGATGAGCCATCAGCAATTGTATCAATCAGTTGTTTAGTTTTCAATCTGAGTCCATTAACATACATTTGAATCTATTCTGTTTGATCTAAATTGTGTGTAGGACATGCAACCATGAGTCTTTTAAATCTTTTATATGCAACACCCATTTATTCACCTTCCCTCTGATTGAAATTAATAATTTTGTATCATTTTCTGAGAAAAAGTGAAGCAAGAAAATATTCATTCAGAAAAGTTATTTTCATCTTTTCCCATGTGGTAATGCTATCCACTAGAAGTGAATGAAACCATTCTTCAGCATCATCTACTAGAGTGAAAGGCGACGTTCTCAATTTCTTGCTCTCTTTTTTATGCCCATATATCTTCAGAGTTGTACTCATTGTCAGAAACATTTGCATACATTTGTTTGCATTTTCATTCACCTTTCCTATAAAATGTCTCTTCTCAAGTTGACAGATGGTTGTAAGGTGTAACTGAAAATTCAGAACATTCAACGGTTGATTTACTATACTTAACCTACCGCCCAGTGGAGTTGTTCTTCCATAGTCCCCGAGTAGTGTTTCAGGGGATAGTGGATTATCCGCCATGATTTGTTCTACTTTTTTTTTATTTTGTATCTGAATGGTACAAATTTATCTCTTCTAGTTCTTCCAATTTCTACAACTGAACTTTCCTGAATTGAGTGCGTAAGGTTCTCTCGATTTATGCGTCAAAAGAAAAATTAGATGAGGGTTCCCCTCACATACAAATGTTAGAAACAAGTTGGTTATGATAACAATAACAAAAAATAAAAATAAAATTTAGTTGCAGAGAAACAAAATTTTAACTAAAATAAAACTATGAATTATGCAATATTTTGCAGTCCCCGACAACGGCGCCAAAAACTTGATCAATAAATTAACAAGTGTACTAATATGCCAAAGTAGTAATATCGGGAAATCTCGGGATATGGATCTCCAAGAGTGCGTGATATTATAGGGTTTGAGTTTTAATTCAGTTAAACAAAAGTAATTGGGGGTTTTGAGTTTGTTTTGCAGAAGAGTAAATAAGAGAAAATTTAATATCGTAGAAAATAATATGAAATAAATATGCTAGGAATGAGAGTTTCAGCCTAAGTTTGTTGGCTACCCTAAATTGACCTTGTGACAACTTATTTTATCTCTACTGATTATTGGTTCTTATTGATGTTTATTCCTCCTTATGGATTAAACCTTTAAACATTCAAATTAATTCCTATTTTTGTAGTAAATTATAGATGAACTTAAGCATTTGATTATAAAAAACAAAGCAGTTTTTATACAGTATTCCTAGCCCTAGGTGATACCTAATATAAAATATTTCAATCAAGCATTACTATTGAAAGCAATTCCTAATAGATAATTGTAAATCATTCTCAAGTTGTCAAAGAGATAAAGCATTAAACTCATAAAAAAAATCTTGTAGGAAATAAAATAGAAGTCATTACAATGATCAATTCAGAAAAATCAACTCATTAAAGAACAGAGACTCGTTCCTAGCATATAAAGGTTTAGTTACGCATAATAATAATAATTATTATTATAAAAGACATGCTAAAAGTGATACACAGTACACAATGATCACAAAGAAGGAAGCTTAAATCGAGAAATTTGTTGAATTTGGTGCTTCCCGTTGTTCCTATTTTGTTTGCCTTGCTCCAAGATGATCTTTTTTCGTCCAAATGCAAGATAGATCAAGAAAATTAGGTTTCCACCATTTAAACACATATTTTGAGCTTTTCATGGCTATTTTGGACGTTCATACGCGTCCCCAGGCGTGTCTCATGTTGCCATACACGTCTGAGGAAGCGTCTGGGCAGAAAATTATATTTTTTCAACTTATATACGTGTTTGAGAAGTGTCTGGCCAGAGGGGAAAAATGTCGAACTAGTTTTTGGTGTCTTCATAAGAGTTGTAGCCCTTGATATTAGATTTCGTTTTCCACTTGTCCCACGTCAATCCAATTTACGACGATCTAGATATGATCAAAATATTACACGTACATCATGATGTAAAACTTGCAAAAACATAGACTTTGTGAATCCTTATGATAGTTCATCGTGTTCCTTTTCCAACCATTTATTTTAGGCAAAATACTCTTTTTAGTCCCTTAAGTATAGCTCAGGGTCCATTTTGGTCCTTCAATTTTAAAAAGTTTCAATGTAATCCTTTTGTGTCTTCAAACGACATCATTTAAATCTTTTTCGTCTAATTCTCACAAACAGCGTCTATTTCTGCATGCGTGGTGTCTAACGTTGCATATATTCTGCTTGCTTGGCATGAGACGTTGCATATGTTCTGCACACGTGGCATTTGTTCATTACCAAAGCCACCAAAATTCTAAAAGTAAGTGCCAAAATTTTGATTTCAACAAGAATCGAACCCATATATAATTGGTTTATTATAAAGGTAACGCACCACTAGGCCGCATCACATTTGCTTATTCATTATACAAATGAGAAATATTTAAACAAATTATTCTTTCACTCGTGATTTTCTCTTGCAAAAACGAAACTCACGACAATTCGAAGGTCATATTTTTAGCAAAACCATCTCCCATAACACCTACAGCAATTACTGTCAATCAATAAATGATTAATTTATTGTTTAATAATATTTTGGCAGCAATAGTGAAAACATTCCACCAACATTGTTTGATAATATTTATGTTTGATAATATCATTAATTTCTTCATTGTTTGATAATTTATTGTTATGTAGAAAGTGAAGGAAAGTACCAAAATATAGAGATTCCTTATTACTTCACATTACCTTTTATTTTAGCAGCATATGGAACATGTAATAATAGTAACACGCCTCAAAGTTATGGTTTATTACCATTTGACAAAGAAAATTGCAACTACTATGAAGAAGAAAATGCATGTCCCATGACACTTGATCTTTTTCCAGTTAAGGAAGATGAACAAGATGGAAAACCTATCTTGTGTGTTAATGATTCTATGGACACTGAATCCACGTAATTTTAGAATATTTGTAGTTGAAATTGGATGTGTCTCTATTGAAGAATAACAATATATTTTTTTGGTTTCACTTTCTCTCTTGAAGTAAGTGAATGATCATGCATGTCTGTTAATGCAAGTGTTGTACATTTGAATGTCAGCCACTATATCATGTATGAAAATGAAAATGTCAACCATGCCCTTTATTATGGTTGAAATATGAATTGGTGGTTGAAATATGTACTGCTGCAATGTATTGTTAGACGAAGGCAATTGATCTAGAAGGGGGGGGGGGGGGGTAAATAGATCACTTCTTTTTAAATGCGAGTCAGCGCTAAAATTTTTTTTAGAAATATTTTGCGGAAGCGGCCGAGGATAATTCGTCTACACAAACCGAGTTACTGAGAGGATCAGATATACGTAATCCAAATCGAACGAAAGGCTCGAAGAAAAAAATAGAATCGCAACTTAACAATTAATTAATTTTCCAAAAGCACTTAATATGGTGCAATCTCCAATGAGCAGTCAAAAATTAAACCAAACTTGACAATATATCAAACACCTTGTAAGCGTTCAATTTATCGAGCACTCGGAGTGCATAAAACTCCAAGCTAAACCTTCTATGATAGTTGATGCAGAATTTTCACAAAGCACAATCCAAAATGATTGTGTAGAGGTTTTCAAATTAATTTTTCTGCACTAAACTATAGCATAATTTTTCGATCAATTGAACAATCACAAGCGTAAACAGTTCGAAATATAAGTGAGATAAGGAAAGAGAAACGACACCAGGTTTGTTTAGGCAGTTCCACTTTCGTCCTCGCTTCGGGTACGTCTGCCCCCAATTCTAAAAACTAGAATTGAGATATCTATGACTTGATTGCAAATTGTTTTTACAAGAGAAAACTTAGATATCCCACACTCAAGAAACTTCGTTGATGCAGATACTTTGTATTCTCTTCCCTTGATTCGAGTCGAATCAAGTGCCTCAAACTTGTTGGAAGAACCTTCGTTTACCGTTACTAGATTGCAAGAACACACAGGTCTTCAATCACCTTCACTCGGCTGATTCTGATCCACACACAGTTCGATCCCCAAACCTTGTTGCACAATCCTCCAGTTAACGCTACTAGATCGACAAAACCCTCCGTTCTTCGATCACTTTCGCTCGGCTGAATTCAATGCACACAAGATCTGATCCAAAAAACCCCAAATCCAATTGATCTTGGAGGGCAAAACCCTAGAGGTTTTATTCAAGAAATAACCCATTGAAACACTCACCCCAAACCAAGATACAACTCTATGTTTGGACGTTATCACTTTATGATGCAGAAAATCAACAAATATAATTATGTGTATTTGTTGAGAAAGGTGCAAGATGAAGATGAAGGTGATGAGAAAAAAGTTTCAATGTAAATCTTTCATTATTTCTTGTTGTCCATGTAAAAAATGAGGAACCATGTATTTATATGATGCAAGGACCAACAGAAATTAATAACATCATTTTAAAACTTGAGAAAACCAGAAAAATGATGTGCATACAGTGAGCGGTCGACCAAACACTTAATGAGGGTCAGCCTGCGCTGACCCGTGGGCAAACTGCGCATGTTGGAAGACCATGCGTCGACCGCTACAGGGGTCATGCGTCGACGCATGGCTGAGAAAAATGCATAATAAGAAATGCCAGTAGCATGCGTCGACCGCAGGGTAGGAGTGCGCTTACCCAAGCGAAACACACACTGTCAACACTTTATGAGTCGACCAGACCTCAGCTTAGGTTGACTCAAGCTTCAAAAACTCTTAAAAAATATTTTTTCGACACGTTTTCATCTATTTAGGCACAGTTTATGCATGCCTAATACTAATACCATGATCACACACATGTAAGGGATATGCAAGACTCCACTATATGTTTGGACTCACGATTATGCAATGCAAAACTAGAATGCCGACACTAATGAGATGATATCGTCCAAATTATAAACTACGAGCTAGTATACATTTTGACATCATTAAAATAAAGCTCAAATGAGAGAGACACCTTGCCCTCACATGTATGATTTGAGAAATATGAATTGGTGGTTGAAATGTATGAATTTCCAGTTTCAATTTGCTATTTTTTTATCAAGAATTTGATATTGGTTAAATTCTTGAAACTTTGAGGATCAACAATGGAATAAGATCAAGAAGTCATTAAACACTGATAATGAGATCGATGTAAGACCAATATTTTCACAGGATATTGGTTGAAGAAGATGCGAAGGACAGTCAAGAGAGAAATGAAGAACTATTTAATGCTTCTTAGGAAAAACTTTATGGAAATGTGCATATATTTCCAATTTGTAATTTTAAAATAACACATATGAAGTAGTTTAGTGGTACTCAGTTTCCCTTTGAAATCAAGATGATCTGTGTTCGAATTTAGGCTAAATGCAAAATTTTGGATTTTTTTCTTGGATTTTTGATGATTTTGGTGATACACATGTATGCATGAGATTCCACATGGGCGAGAGTGGTACTATTTGAACAATAAAGGATCAACTTGGAACTTTTTAAAATTGAGGAACCTAAATAGACCCCGAGATAATGTTAAAGGACTAAAAAGAGTATTTTGCCTTTATTTTACTTCCTCCAACCTACAAAACACTTTAATCCTTTTTTTTAAAGATCATATGACACATGGAATATTCTTAAACATTGAAATCATCATACCACAGATAAAGTTTATAAAATCATCTAAATTTGATATGCAAGCACTGATATAACATCAAATCTAATCCTAAAACAATGATAAAACATAGTAAAATGGTGACTAATCACGTATTTTAAAATCTCTTATTTCTTTTTATGGGACCTAAATTATTTTTGAAATTGTCTTTTTGGAGATAGGTTTATTCAATGCCCCCTTCTAGACTTTTTTATGTCCATATTCTCACCCAACAATTGGTATCAGAGCCTGGCTTTTTGGAAGCTAATGCAATTCAATGAATCCCAATAATATTATATTGATTTCCTAATGTTTGATCATTCATTTCATATGTTACGTAGATTAAATCAAAGTAAAGTCTTACTAGTATTTTCTTCGATCATCATTTGTATTTAAGATATTCATTAAATTTTAATTCATCTAGGATTGAACTAAAAAAATTTTAAGGTATGTTCAGTGTAGTCGAAAACCTGACACTATGTCTTAAAGTTTGTTCTTGATTAATCCTACTTAAAGATAGATATGCATTCACATATGTCAACATGTTTGAAGTTTATGAGAGATTAGATAAAGAACCAAAAAGCATCTTGTAATGACCTACTCTTTCAAGGTTATCGTAAAAAGAAGATGAAGGCAGTTTGTAACATTTGGCAATGTTCTCCGAGTTCTTAATAATTACTGAAGATTCAAGGGTTTGAAAGTGTCCCTTAAAGTGATTATAAACGTCAAAGAGTTGAATAAGTCATCTAAGATTGTCAAGATATGTCGATCAAAGATAGTCAGAACATCCACCCTACGAGTTCATTTGAAGCCTTGTGAAGAGAGTCTCATAGTGGTTTGCAAACGTGAAAGAGGAGTTGTATCCAATTTGTTTATGATCATGTTATTCATGTTGTTGATTACTAATTGCTTTCGTGTGCAGCAAGTTAAGCCTAGATCGTCAAAATTAATATGATCGTTCCAACCATCCTTTATTCTTTTTTTGTATTCATGTTTGTAATTATTTATATGCATAAGTATATTGTTTGTATAAAATATGTGTATGTGGTATGTTTGTGCATTCATGTTTTATTCATTCAATTATCTCATGCATAAATTTAATTGTTATTTCGTTCGTGCATAGCATATACATTCGCATTAGTCATTCATTCATACATTTTCATCTATTTCGAGCGTTAAAAATATTTGGGCATTTGCGTCAAAGATATTTTTCATTAAAATCATCATTTAAATTTTTTTTCATTTCATTAAATCTTTTCATGCATTAAATTTTTTTTCTTCAAAATTTTCCCTCATGATTCGAGTCACATTTACAACTTGATTCGAATTATAGCTTTTAGAAATTTTGAGAAATGGGACTATGAAATTTGATTTGAGTCAATACTTATACATTATTCAAATTACAGTTCTTTTTCTTGAAATTTATAACGCATGATTCGAATCACACATATAACATGATTCGAATCATGAAACCAAAAGTCACCTTTTAAAGTTTCTTTCAACACTCATTTTCATTTTCACATCTTTTCAACTCATTTTCAAAATTTCTCTTAAAAACAAAACCATTTTCCTTTTTTTTTCCCTAAATTCACCTCATCTCATTCATCCATTATCAATCATCATCATTTCTCATCACATTTCATCCAAACCCTTTTGGCTCCAACCTCTCTATTCACATCAATTTGTTCAAGGGGTACCATGTCTTCCATCAATCATGAATACTAGTTCATCCGACAAAGGTAAATGCAAGAAATTTGCAAGTTCCACATCTTCCATTACTCCTTGTCTAAAGAAACCTAGAACTAAATTGCAAGCACCAAAGGATACTCCTTATGCTCGCGTTTCTCCCAAGAGGTCGGTTGCTCATAATCATACCATTTCAACGATTTGCCACATAGTCTGCCATTTTCTACCTGAAGAGATTCTCAATGTGTTTGTTGAAAAGTTTATGAACAAGCCGATTGAGTCAGAGTATTTTGTAGACCAACATTTTGAATATGATTTAAAAGTGAAATTTCTTCAACCCTTCGCAAAACATAATTTTCTAAAGTTCATCGGGTTAAACAAGAAATTCAATCCACTTCACCTCAAAGCTTTATACTGCAACCTGAAGTTATCTCCTGCTGGTTTAGTAAGTAAACTCAAGGACCGTGTAGTTAAATTTGATTACACTAATTTTAGTGATTACTTTGATTTGAAAGTTGTTGGGATGACTGTCTACACTATAAAATCACTAGATTGCGATAGGATATCATTTCTTCAATCCATCTCTAAGTCTGCTTTTGGTGATTAATTGGACATGTTTAATTTTCACATAAGCCAAGTAAAGTTTGAAATCAGAATCCTTCATTGGATTATAGTCAAAGTCTTCTACCAAAAGCCACATAATTGGGCTAGAGCTGACGATTTTGATTTGTATTTGATGTGGGCACTTCTACATTGCAATCACATCAATTGGGTGAAGTTTATCGTTGAGAGGATGTTTCACTGCAAGGAAACTCCAAAAATGTCTTTATTCTTCACATTGTTTATTTAGATGATTTTAGAGCTTAATGGTGTTACATTCGAGTAGGCTGATTTATTGGAAGTTCCGAAAATGTTGGAAGTATTTGTTGCCTCCATGATGAGTTATTACCCCGATTCATATGGTGTTTACTTCTACTTGGAGAAATCCATAAGGAAAGTGTATGAAGACAGGTTTGTAGAACCAAAGAAGAAGAACAAAGGAGCTAGTTCTGCTGGAGAAACTAGTTCATCCTCTACTGGTTTTTTTGTGTGCTGATGCGAAAGCATATTTTGATGATTTTTTCAGTAAAATCTTGAATGATTATCAAGTCTATGAAGACTGAATTATGGGCCGTATTGAATCTGTGACTAAGGAAGCAGGAGAAGGTTGAGAGAATATCAGAGAAGAAGTGAGAGCAAGCGAAGCAAGAGTGATGGCCAAAGTTTCCACTTTGAAAGGTGCCATAGAATACATTAGAAGTTCCAAACACTACTACAAAAAAAACATTTAACATCGGACACAAAGTTGATTTAACCTCGGCTACAGAGGCGAGGTAACAAAGGGAGACGTGAAAACTCTCCATTATACCACTCGGTTTTGGAATAACCAACGGGATAGTTGAAATGGTCATTGGTTCGATCCCCAGCAATAGCTTTTTTATATTTTCAAAACTAGCACCACATACCTCTCGATTTATGGCCAAAATTGAGGGAAAAGATAAATTATGTTCTTTAATTAAAATACTCATTACATTGTTTACACAAAATATTAATAAATTAATTTGTTTACAAATTACATTGGTTACACATAATATTACATTGTTTACAGATAATATTAAAGTAAAAATATATAACAAATTTTGAATATAATTCATCGTCATCACTATCGGTAAAGAACCGATGTTGGATATCTTGGGAAAGAACAAATGATGGATCCTCGTTTCGTTGAATCTTGGAGAAGATCAAATGTTGGATATTTCACTACTACAAAAAAAACATTTGTTATCTCGGATGTGAAATGCATAATACCTCGGCTATAGAAGTGAGGTAATGGACGATGACATGATAACTCACAACTTATCACCTTGGTGTTATTAAAACTGAGAGGTAAAGTTAAATGCACATGGGTTCGAACCACAGAAACATCACTTTTATTATTTTCAAAACTAGTGTATATTTCTTCTCAGTTTATCTTGAAAACCGAGCGGTTAGATTGTTTACCCAAAATATTACATTGTTTATACAGAATATTACATTGTTTAAAATAAAAGTCAAATTCCCTAAAGAACGAGGTAAAAATTAAATTCCATGAAGGTCTAGATCTTAGATCTTTGAATCATTGAGTCTTTGGAAATATCAAATGATGGGTGCAAGGTTTGTCTCTTCGGATCTTGCATGCATTTAATTCTGAAGCAAAACAAAATAAGGGTTAGATAAGTAAAATCAATATTCAAATATATGATTATTGTAACACCCCCAATCTATACACCCAAGCTATTAAGCGATAAAATAAAATAAATTCATCAGAGTATAATTAAACATTCACGGCATAGACTGAGGCGTCACATCAATTTGAAACAAAATACACATAAACCTGCTCATAAAGATATGCAACAATCAGGTAGCAATTAACAGAGGAACTTAGTTCCTACTACCCACAATTCAGATACAGAATAAAAGCAGAAAATCTGTACTGAAATCTCTCTCATATATATATATATATATATATATATATATATATATATATATATATATATATATCATGAAAAGTTTGTCTGCCAAATACAATCATACATGTACAATCCCAAAAGAAACATGTACATATACACACAAATCACCAACGGTCTCCCTAACTACCCGGTGCCACATATCAGAGCCGACCGACAAAAGAATGAAGACCTAAGCTTCACAAAAAGACCTCCAGCAATCTAATCTGCAATGCCTCATAGAGCATTTAAAACAGCAGAAGGGTGAGAAACACAATCATAATATAATTGCATACAATTATGAATTAACACAAAAGTACACATATTATCGCATTTATTACCAACACAATTATATTCTCACCAACACAAATATATATAACTCATCAATTCCAATCACAATTCCACAAAAATCAATCCATTCATGATTCAATGCAAATGCACAGAGACCGACACAATGACTCTATGCAATGCAATGCAGTACCGACATCAACATCTCAACGCCAGTTCACTCAGGAACTATTGGAACCATCGCTCGTTACATAATGTAACTCCCCGTCGGGCATACGATGTTCCCCGTCGCTCACACCTCATTTGTATAAGGCACACGACGTTTATGGATCGCTCACACCCCACACGGGCACACGACCCGATCGCTCACACCCCACACGGGCACACGATCGTCTATAACCATCGCTCACACCCCACACGGGCACACGGCCTTATAGCGGATTCCCTCTGGAATCGATTCGTCGCTCACACCCCACACGGGCACACGACATCATAAGAATGCATATCATGATGCTTGGCATACAATGACTCATGACATTCAAATGCACACATATATGCAATCATCTCAATCAACAAAAATCATGCTTTGCACTCCATCCCAAAACAATGCATTTAATTGCCATACGGCCACAAACCTCATCACAACATTTAAACACATGCATTCACCTCATATAATCAGCACACAAGTCATCCAACATATATCACAAGCACATCACATGATAACCCATCAATTACACACAATGCAACAGCAAAAGTCGATAAAAAGACACTATTCCAAATTCTCGACATAATTAAATCGGCCAACAATCTCAAAATCATTATCATAAGAAAGAACAACTCAATAGCTTTCCAACGATACCAAGAATACTCCAAACGGATAATCGGAACACAAGTTACGACCTCAGACACAAAATTGGAACCCAAAATACACACCTTCTGGCCATACGCGTATTGCCCTGAGCCATATCCGTATTGCCCAGCTGGCTCGCCCATTCCATACGCGTATTGCCCAAGGTCATACGCGTATGGGCAGAGACCCATTTTTCCCAAAATTCCCATTAAAAATCCAATACGCGTAGTGCCTTGCTTCATACGCGTATTGCCCTCAACCTTACGCGTACCATTACGTAAATGGGCAGATGGCCGAGAAAATGAAGCTCCATACGCGTATTGCCCATATTTCTTCAATGCCATACGCGTATTGCCTTGACCAATACGCGTATTGCCTTGAGTGATACGCGTATGGGCAGTGGAAAAACCAGAATTTTCTGCAGAATTTTTTCTGCGTTTTCAACCCAAAATCAGTCCAATTTTCACCTATGCAACAGAAAAATTACCTATACAATGCCTAACAACATGTATCTAACATGTATCAATAATAAGGGACCTGAAAACATGATTTCCGACACAATTTAATTGAATTGTAACAATTTCCACATATTATGGTTTTTCACTCTATATTCAATTTCAACTCAAAACAACCAAATACAAACATACATAATCATACACAAGTATATAATAATCAAGTTTCGCACCCTTACCCGATTTAATCGTGTTTGAAAAGTCGGTTGTTTCGATTTCCTCTTTTCCAAGTTTCTCTCTTTTTCTCCTTTCTTTCTCTTTTCTTTTCCTTTTCCTTCTTATCTTTTTCTTTCTCTCTATTTTTCTCTCTTTCTATTTCTATTTTTCTAACTTAAGGAAAATAAAGTGAAATGCCCAAAATACCCCTCCACTCAAATATCTCGCAAACGTTCACAAAACGCGATAAAATATCACAACATTTAAAAATAAAGTATTACCAAATAAAAGTCAAAAATAAAATAATATAATAATAAAATAATCAAAACGACTCGATTAAATAAAACGGACAAAACTGGGGCGTTACAACTCTCCCCACTTAGAAATTTCCGTCCTCGAAAATATACCTGAGACGAACAACTCTGGATACGACTCCCGCATTCTACTCTCCAACTCCCAAGTCAAATTGCCCTCAGCAGCGCCTCCCCACGCCACTTTCACAAGCGCAATGTCCTTGCCTCTTAACCGCTTCAACTCGCGATCCAAAATCCTCACTGGTAATGCCTCAACCGTAAGGTTCTCCCTTACCTCCACCTCATCCATCGGAATCACATGCGACGGATCCAGAACATACTTCCGAAGTTGTGAAACATGGAACACATCATGCAAATTCGACAGACTCGGCGGCAACGCCACCCTATAAGCCACAGCACCCACTCTCGCGGATATCTGGTAAGGACCAATAAACCGAGAAGTAAGTTTCTTCGACTTCAATGCACGACCAACACCCGTTACCGGTGTAACTCTCAAAAATACATGATCGCCCTCTTGAAACTCTAGATCCTTCCTTCTACGATCATGATAACTCTTTTGCCGACTCTGAGAAGCCTTCATTTTCTCACGAATAAGCTTCACCCTGTCTGTAGTCTGTTGAATCAATTCGGGTCCAACCACCGAACTCTCACCAGATTCGTGCCAACACAACGGTGTTCGACATCTTCGTCCATACAGTGCTTCAAAAGGTGCCATTCCAATACTAGAATGGAAGCTGTTATTATATGTGAATTCAATCAACGCAAGATAACTATCCCACACACCACCTTGTTCAAGAACATAAGCCCTCAACAAATCTTCCAATGACTGAATCATTCTCTCCATCTGTCCATCCGTCTGAGGATGATAAGCAGAACTCAACCTCAACTTAGAACCCAACGCCTTCTGTAAACTTTCCCAAAATCTCGAGGTAAACCTCGGATCTCGATCTGAAACAATGCTCAACGGAACCCCATGCAATTTCACAATCACACTGATATAAATCTCAGCTAACCTCTCCAAAGAAAAACTGATGTCAATCGGAATGAAATGTGGCGATTTAGTCAGTCTATCTACAACCACCCAAATAGCATTATGCCCCCTTAGTGTATTCGGCAACCCTGTCACAAAATCCATAGAAATGCTGTCCCATTTCCACTCAGGAATATCCAACGGTTGCAACAAACCACTAGGTTTCTGATGTTCCACTTTCGACTTTTGGCACGTCAAACACGCATACACAAACTGAGCCACATTTCTTTTCAATCCAGACCACCAGAAAATCTTCTTCAAATCTTGGTACATTTTATTAGCTCCCGGATGTATACTCAAATTACTCCGGTGTCCTTCCTCTAAAATCATCCTTTTCAAATCCGAATCATCCGAAATACAAATTCGACCACGGAACCTCAAAACACCATTAACATCCACTTTAAAATCACTATTCGCATCTCTTTCTCCAACCAACATCAAATCCACACATTTCACATCCAGCTTCTGTTTCTCACTAACAGTCATCAGAAAATCATTAGTAACCTTTAGCATACCTAGCCTCACGCTGTCAGACGTCACCTCACACACCAAACTCAAGTCCCTAAAAGCTTCCAAAAGCTCCCACTCCTTAACCATTAAAGCGGACATATGTAACGATTTCCGACTCAACGCATCGGCTATCACATTCGCTTTACCAGGATGGTAATTCAAGCCAAAGTCGTAGTCCTTCAAAAATTCCAACCATCTCCGCTGCCTCATATTCAACTCTTTCTGATTGAACAAATATTTCAAACTTTTGTGATCACTAAAGACTTCAAATCTAGCACCATAGAGATAATGCCTCCAAATTTTCAACACAAAGACCACAGCCGCTAATTCCAGATCATGAGTAAGATAATTTTTCTCATGCACTCTCAACTGCCTCGAAGCATAAGCCACGACCTTACCTTCTTGCATTAGCACCCCACCTAGACCAATCAAAGACGCATCACAATACACCACAAATGGTTCAGTAGGATTCGGCAAAATCAAAATCGGAGTTGTCGTCAATCTTCTCTTCAGCTCACTAAAACTTTCCTCACACCGAATATCCCAAATGAACGCTTGCCCTTTACAAGTCAACTGGTTCAAAGGAAGTGCTAGCTTAGAAAAACCTTCAATGAACCTTCGATAATATCCGGCCAAACCCAAAAAGCTTCGAATTTCAGTAACGGATCTCGGAGCCTCCCATTGTAGAACTGCTTCTACTTTAGATGGATCCACAGAAATACCATTACCTAAAATCACATGCCCAAGAAAACTCACCTCCGACAACCAGAACTCACACTTGGACAATTTAGCAAAAAGCTTCCTTTCTTTCAAAACCTGCAAAACAATACGCAAATGCTCTGCGTGCTCCTCCCGAGACTTAGAATAAATTAAGATATCATCAATAAACACAACCACAAAACGATCCAAATGCTCGTGGAAAATACGATTCATGTACTCCATAAACACACCTGGCGCATTAGAAACCCCGAACGGCATCACAGAATATTCATAATGACCGTAACGTGTCCTAAAAGCCGTCTTCTGAATATCTTCCTCTTTCACCCTAATCTGATGATACCCTGACCTCAAGTCAATCTTACTAAACACACAAGCACCTTCCAACTGGTCCATCAGATCATCAATCCTTGGAAGAGGATACTTATTCGTAATCGTCACCTTATTCAGCTGGCGATAGTCAATACACAATCGCATACTTCCATCTTTCTTTTTCACCAACAAGACTGGAGCACCCCAAGGAGAAACGCTTGGTCTCACAAACTTCTTTTCTAGCAATTCATTCAACTGCTTCTTTAACTCAACCGACTCAGATGCCGACATACGATAGGGTGCCATAGAAACAGGTCTAGTACCAGGAACTAGATCTATAGAAAACTCCACCTCTCTCTGGCGGCAAGTCTGAAATATCCTCAGGAAACACTTCCGGAAAATCACACACAACAGGAAACACATCAAGTAAAACTTGATTATCCACAGTCAACGATGCAAACAACTCAAACAACTGAGCTTCATCCGCCAAAAGTTTCTTCAACTCTTTGGTAGATAAGAAACTCGAGTCTTCGTCTTCCTCAAGAGAAGGAAATCTTACCAGCTTATGATAACAATCAATATGAACCCTATTGAACTGCAACCAATTCATCCCCAGAACCACATCTAAACCCTCCAACGGTGAACACACCAAATCCATCTCAAAGTCTTTACCATAAATGGTCAAAGGACAACTTAAACAAACCAAAGAAGTAGTTACTGACCCCATTGCTGGAGTATCAATAACCATCTCGCCATCCATCAAGGACAACACAAGATTCAAACGCTTCGCGCACTCAGACGAAATAAATGAATGAGTCGCTCCAGTATCAATAATAGCAACTAAAGGCGTACTATTAATAAAACAAGTACCTCTGATCAGACGATTTGCATTAGTAGTCTGAGTTCCTGCCAATGCAAAAACCTTCCCACCAGCTGGAGCTTGCTTCGGTTTCGGACACTTTGTACTAATATGACCAGGTTCACCACAGTTGAAACACTTCACCACATTCTGCCTCTTACAATCAGCCGCTACATGCCCTAAACCTCCGCAATTGGTACACTTCCTCATATCTTTCCTACATTCAAACTGACGATGTCCCAATTCACCACATCTATAACATCTCAAAGAATTAGACAGACCTCCTCCACTGGGCCTTCGATCAAAAGTACCCCTTTGCTTACCCTTATCAGCTGGTGTTACATAAGGACCACTACGAAACTGTTGCTTCCCTTTCCTGTCACTCATACTCTTATAGTGAGTAGAACGAGCTTTACTATCTTCTTCATAAATCCTACAACAATCCACCAAATCAGAAAACCTTCTAATCCTCTGATAACCAATAGCCTGCTTAATTCTAGGACGCAATCCACTCTCAAACTTCACACACTTAGAAAATTCTGCAGTCGCTTCAGCATAATGTGGATAAAACTGCACAAGCTCCACAAACTTAGCAGTATAATCAACAACAGACATATTACCTTGTTTCAATTCCAAGAACTCTATCTCCTTCTTTCCTCTTACATCTTCGGGAAAATACTTCCTCAGAAACTCAATGTTAAACACAGCCCAAGTGACTTCCTCCTCTGCAGCTTCCAACACACGACGAGTACTGACCCACCAATCATCCGCCTCTTCCTGTAACATGTGAGTACCCAGTCTCACCTTCTGATCCTCCGCACAATCCATCACTCAGAAAATCCTTTCAATCTCTTTCAGCCAAATCTGAGCACCATCAGGATCATGTTTCCCTTTGAAGACAGGTGGTTTATTCTTTCTGAACTCATCATTTCCAGCAGCATGAGGTGCACCCTGTACAGCCCGAGCCATAGCTTGCATAGCAGCAGCTAAAGCAACGTCATTCCTACCAGCCATATTCTGTTCATTTCCAATAACAGCAACTATGGTTAAACAAACAACTCACCCAACTACAACGACCAACAAGGACTGACACAAACTGACACGGACTGGCTCTGATACCACTTAATGTAACACCCCCAATCTATACACCCAAGCTATTAAGAGATAAAATAAAATAAATTCATCAGAGTATAATTAAACATTCACGGCATAGACTGAGGCGTCACATCAATTTGAAACAAAATACACATAAACCTGCTCATAAAGATATGCAACAATCAGGTAGCAATTAACAGAGGAACTTAGTTCCTACTACCCACAATTCAGATACAGAATAAAAGCGGAAAATCTGTACTAAAATCTCATATATATATATATATATATATATATATATATATATATATATATATATATATATATATATATATCATGAAAAGTTTGTCTGCCAAATACAATCATACATGTACAATCCCAAAAGAAACATGTACATATACACACAAATCACCAACGGTCTCCCTAACTACCCGGTGCCACATATCAGAGCCGACCGACAAAAGAATGAAGACCTAAGCTTCACAAAAAGACCTCCAGCAATCTAATCTGCAATGCCTCATAGAGCATTTAAAACAGCAGAAGGGTGAGAAACACAATCATAATATAATTGCATACAATTATGAATTAACACAAAAGTACACATATTATCGCATTTATTACCAACACAATTATATTCTCACCAACACAAATATATATAACTCATCAATTCTATTCACAATTCCACAAAAATCAATCCATTCATGATTCAATGCAAATGCACAGAGACCGACACAACGACTCTATGCAATGCAATGCGGGTACCGACATCAACATCTCAACGCCAGTTCACTTAGGAACTATTGGAACCATCGCTCGTTACATAATGTAACTCCCTGTCGGGCATATGATGTTCCCCGTCACTCACACCTCGTTTGTATAAGGCACACGACGTTTATGGATCGCTCACACCCCACACGGGCACACGACCCGGTCGCTCACACCCCACACAGGCACACGATCGTCTATAACCATCGCTCACACCCCACACGGGCACACGACCTTATAGCGGATTCCCTCTGGAATCGATTCGTCGTTCACACCCCACACGGGCACATGACATCACAAGAATGCATATCATGATGCTTGGCATACAATGACTCATGACATTCAAATGCACACATATATGCAATCATCTCAATCAACAAAAATCATGCTTTGCACTCCAGCCCTAAACAATGCATTTAATTGCCATACGACCACAGACCTCATCACAACATTTAAACACATGCATTCACATCATATAAACAGCACACAAGTCATCCAACATATATCACAAGCACATCGCATGATAACCCATCAATTACACACAATGCAACGACAAAAGTCGATAAAAAGACACTATTCCAAATACCCGACATAATTAAATCGGCCAACAATCTCAAAATCATTATCATAAGAAAGAACAGCTCAATAGCTTTCCAACGATACCAAGAATACTCCAAACGGATAATCGGAACACAAGTTACGACCTCGGACACAAAATTGGAACCCAAAATACACACCTTCTGGCCATATGCGTATTGCCCTGAGCCATACGCGTATTTCCCAGTTGGCTCGCCCATTCCATACGCGTATTGCCCAAGGTCATACATGTATGGGCAGAGACCCATTTTTCCCAAAAATCCCATTAAAAATCCAATACGCGTAGTGCCTTGCTTCATGCGCGTATTGCCCTCAACCTTACGCGTACCATTACGCAAATGGGCAGATGGCCGAGAAAATGAAGCTCCATACGCGTATTGCCCATATTTCTTCAATGCCATACACGTATTGCCTTAACCAATACGCGTATTGCCTTGAGTGTTACGCGTATGGGCAGTGGAAAAACCAGAATTTTCTGTAGAATTTTTTCTGCGTTTTCAACCCAAAATCAGTCCAATTTTCACCTATGCACCAGAAAAATTACCAATACAATGCCTAACAACATGTATCTAACATGTATCAACAATAAGGGACCTGAAAACATGATTTCCGACACAATTTAATCGAATTGTAACAATTTCCACATATTATGGTTTATCACTCTATATTCAATTTCAACTCAAAACAACCAAATACAAACATACATAATCATACACAAGTATATAATAATCAAGTTTCACACCCTTACCCGATTTAATCGTGTTTGAAAAGTCGGTTGTTTCGATTTCCTCTTTTCTAAGTTTCTCTCTTTTTCTCCTTTCTTTCTCTTTTCTTTTCCTTTTCCTTCTTCTCTTTTTCTTTCTCTCTATTTTTCTCTCTTTCTATTTCTATTTTTCTAACTTAAGGAAAATAAAGTGAAATGCCCAAAATACCCCTCCACTCAAATATCTCGCAAACGTTCCCAAAACGCGATAAAATATCACAACATTTAAAAATAAAGTATTACCAAATAAAAGTCAAAAATAAAATAATATAATAATAAAATAATCAAAACGACTCGATTAAATAAAACGGACAAAACTGGGGCGTTACAATTATGTACTTAAATAAATATTTAAGAAAACAAACTTAAACCTAAATAATTTTCTGCTCTTGCAATCCATCTTAGATAACTTTTCAAAACGTCTTTATGTTTCAAGCGCTTCATGTTTCATTTAAGTTAGATTTCAATATTCAGCATGTTTTTATAACAGATGTCCCTTAGGTTTCACGCGGATCACTAATGGCAGATTCTTGAGTGTTGATAAACATTAAATGGATGACAAAGATTTATTTAAGGACAAATAGTAAAAAAACGCTTAACTATCCTCTCGGCCAAGAAGAAAACCAGGGTGGATAAACTGTTTTTTTAATTACATTGTTTATACATAGTATTAAAAATACACTGTAAAATCTATAGTAACAACTCATGATAGAAATGGACAGTGGTGAATATTTCCTCTCTTTGGGAGGACTTTATATAATTTAGTATTAGGGTAAAATCTGTTTAACGAGTGTTTTAAAAGTAAACTATGCTTACTAACTACCTCAGTTTTACTATAAAACTGAAGTTTTATATTAACTATCACCTTAGTGATTAAGAAAATCGAGGTGACTATTTTTTTTTTGAAAATACATTGTTTACACAGAATATTAAAAAATATTGTTTACAATAAATTTTTGATGATATCTAAATTTTGTTTCATACCCACTAAAACAATTTTTTTTAAACAAGAATGATTTTCTGCACTTGCAATCTTTCAACTAAGTACTCTTCAGAGGTTGAGTTAGTTCTCTTCTTTGTTGGTTAAATTCCATTTTTTGTTTAACTTGAAGGAAGAATGATTTTTTGAACTTGCAATCTACCAACTGAGCTCTTTTCAAAGGTTGAGCTCACTTCATTGTTGGTTAAGCTCCTTCTTTGGGTAACTTGAAGCAATAAAGTTTTTTTGCACTTGCAATCTATCAACTGAGTACCCTTTTTTAGCTGAGGATTATTCCAAAAAATACAATAACGACAACATCAACACCATTATGTGAGATAGATTGCAAGGGTAGAAAAAATATTGTGTTCAAGATAGAAGAATTAAAGATTTTTTCTGTTTTACAATCCATCCCAAAGAATGATGCTTGCGGGTTTGAGGCAGCTTCGTATAAGTAAGGATTATGGTAAAATCTGTTTAACGAGTGATTTTATAGTAAAATCTTATTATTTTATACTTCGGTTAAATAGAAAACCGATAGGGTTAGAACATTTTGTGTACATTTATAAACAAATAAAAGCATAAACTGCGATAGCTGAGAACCGAAGCTTGTACTGAGTTTCTTTTCACCTCGGTTATTTTAAAAACTGAAATAATTGATGTTTTTTAATTTTTTTAAATAATAAAAAATAGTGCGTCTTCCTTTTATACCTCAGTTTCCTATTGTTCGATGTGAATGTTTCGTCATGAAAAGTGTTTTTTGTTGTAGTGTTTCATGCATTTGTTTCTGATATAAAAAAAAAGAGTTAGATAAATAAAATAAATATTCAGTTATATGATTATTTAAGAACACGAAACTTGAACCCAAATAATTTTCTACTATTGTAATCCATCTTAGAGAACTTTTCCATGTTTTTTTAAGTTTCAAAGTTTTCATGTCAAATGTTTCATTATCAATTTTAAATATTTAGAATGCTTTTATAATGTCTTTTAGGTTTCACGCGGATCACTAATGACAGTGTCTTGAGCATTGATACTCATTAAATAGACGATAAAGATTTGTTTAAGGATGACAAAGATTTGTTTTTCGGGTATTCTGCAATTCATCATTCATCTCACGTTCTTTAATGGTTAAAATTTATCTCAATGCTTCTAGTTGTTCTTCAATGAAGAATTTAAAACTTTGAACGAAATTTGAACTATTAAAGAATAAGAGACGAATGATGAGTTATTGACTAGTGTAAGTTTTTGGCGAAAACCATTTTGTACTTTTTACTTTTGTGGGGAACCAAAATGAACATCTAGTTTTAAATTATAAAACATTTCAAAATAACATTCAAACATTTATCTTAAAAATTATAAATAGATTTTATCAATTAATTTTTTATGCTTATTAGTGTTAAATAAGCTTGATCTCATCTCGAAATTAGCTAAAAAGATGAAGAAGTTCAAACTCATTTATACATCCAATTGTTCAAAAACTTAAATAATAGGCTTAAATGTATTTTTGGTCCCTCAAATTTGGGTGTTTTAAACAATTGGTCTCTCTATTACAAAACCAACGATTTTAGTCTCTTAATTTTGATGGTGTTTGGATTTTTGTGTTTCCCCTCCACTTTTTCAGACGTGGCATTGATGATTGGGAAAAAAAATATTTTTTAATTAGGTGGCAAGGATGACTAAAATATTTTAATGTTTAATAATATTTTTTAATTAGGTGGCAAGGATGACTAGGATAATTATTAATTAATATGCTTTTAAATGAATTGACATTTAATAAGTTGAATTAATATGTTTTTAAACTAATTAATTAATTAAAACTTTTAAAATAGTCTATGGGCTTAAACTCATTCCTTTAAAACCAAAGTCCAATATACATATTTTAATTTGTGTCGATTAGCTTTATAAATACTCAAATTATTTCTAATCAAAACAATGCGGGACTATATTCTAACCAAAACTTAAACATATAGAGGCCTTTCTCTTGTTGCAACTTTTTGTGTTAGGCATGGAAGAACACTTTAGCAGCAAATTAGTCTTGGTTTTGGAGTAAAAGGATATGTTTGGTTTATTCTTTATAGGATTCAATTAAGCTAAATCTGGAAGTTAGGTTTTTAGAATTTGGGAGGGTAGATGGAAAATGTAGGAGCATTAGCTCTGGGATTACAGGAGTCTTCTTCTGTAATAATTTCACCTTCAATCAATAATACTATTTTCTCGCGTCTCTTAATTTGAATTCCTATAAATATCAGTTTATTTAGTTCATTATAAATTAAAATGTTTTTTTCTAAGATAATTTCTTCATTGAGAATTCTTCTTAGAGAATGCCCTTACCATACTTGTAAGAAAGATCCTAAAAAAATAACATTAAAAAGAATGCAATACTTGCATTTCAGAGATAAATTTTCAAGTTCTGCGATTTTTAACCAATTGAGATTAAATAGAGAAAACACTAAGGTAACCATATTTATAGTAGAATATATAACTAAATGTTCTTTCCAAAATATTACCCCAAAAATGGTCTTTCCAAATGCCTCATGATATTATTCAACCTCTAGGAATCACAAAATTATAGAGAAACAGAGATTGACATTGAATCCAAATTGCATAGTAAAATCTGGTCAAGATTCCTAAGCCTGTCACCGATGAGGCTGAATGATCTGGTACTGACATTGAATCTAGAAGAATTGATTGATTAATTAGATGATGTTAAACTCCTGACTTGATTATTTGTTTGACAACTACAAGTTTTCTCGAGTCTATCTAACTTATGGAATTATTGCAAAGAACAAATTATGCATGCAACTTTTACTATGCAATTTGGATATAAACAATGGTCATTTTTAATTGAATCAAAACCTTGAGCTTCAACTATATATTCCATGAATATACAGGATGATGGTAATGAAAAACTTACATTGCTGCAATTGCTTTTAGCAAAGAAACATCGACCACTCTGTGTTGTTGTTGTTCATCTTCAAACTGTTTTGAATTGGTGCAGAAAATACAGAGTATCATAACATCGACCACTCTCTGTTGTTGTTGTTGTTGTTCATCTTCAAACTGTTTTGAAGATGATCATTTGTTTGCACCACAATAGCATTAACTTTGTGAACCTACATAGTGCTCTGTAGCCAAGTCATCACCTGAGTTTCAATCACATGTTCTATAAATTTATCCTTTTGTTGCTGCATCTTATTTTCCTTAACCACCTGCTGATATTGTTGCCTTGAAACTACAGCTTTAGGCACATGAGGTTCCTCTATCTTTGTTTTATTATTTAGAAATCAAGATCTGATGTATAAGAGTTCAAAGATTCATGTTGAGTGGGCTAAAAATCAAGATATGGCAAGTTTATTGTTGATGTAACTATTACTAAGTCCCACATCGACTTTAGAAATTAGATAAAGATTGATAAAGCTTAAACATGAAATGAGGCCTGCTTGAGTTAGTTGAGCTAATAATAGACCTTTGACTGTTAATTGGATGCAATTACGAAATGGGCTAATGGTTGACGGTGGGATTTGTCTTTTTTAGATTAGTCGATCGCAAAATCGGATATCAAATTTTTTTTTTAAAAAAAACTTTATAAAAATCATAGATGGTTGTTGCACAAAATTTTAATTAACTTCATAAAAATCATAGATTATTAATTTATTCTAACTCAGATTTTCACATAATTAAAAATATTCTTAAATATTAAAATATCTTAGTTATCCTTACCACCTAATTAAAAATATTTTTTATCTCAATCATTTATGTTTAAAAAGGTGGAGGGGACTATAAAAATTCAAAGATCATCAAAATCGCTAATTTTATAATAAAGAAATAAATTATTTAAAACATTCAAACTAAAGAATCAAAATGCATTTAAACCTAAATAATATAAATAATATTACCTCTGTTTCTTTTTATAAAAGACAATTCACTTTTTAGATTCACTGAATAATTAATGTATTTGGTCGATTTATAGACTAGATACATGAATTATTCAATAAATTTAAAAAGTACATTATCTCTTATAAAAAGGTACAGATGTAAGATGTAGTATAAGACTTCAAAAAGAAGATCAATATCAGAAATACATTTCAAAGAATTATTGGTGCTAGTATATGTTATAATTCTTGTGATGTCACTCTCCTTTTAAGGGTGAAACATAGTTGTTGTCTTATACAGCAAATCGCCATGTGATTGTCAAAGCTCTTGATATTGATTGTAGCCACGTAGTACTTAACGTTAACTATGAAAATGAAATTAGTTTTAAATGGAATAGTGCAATAAACGTGGCTTTAAATGAGATAGATTTTGTAAATTGGAGTAACATATCAGGCTAGTAATGCAAGTTTGAATATTTTCTATTCTACAGGCAAGCAAGTGCATTCGCTTACTTATTTTTAGTTAATAATTTTTCCATCAAATAATCTAGTAGTAGAAATATTATATTTTAAAAGTAAATTAATAAGATATCGCTTACTTATTTTTATTTTTTTTCTCCAAAAAAAATTTAATAAACAAAGTTTCACTTTTTAAAAATAAATAAGTTTAAGGTGTTCTTGCAATTACCAATTTAATTGAATTAACTTAATTTATCTAATATGTTGATATAATTTATAACTTTTTTTATAAGTTATTTTAAGTAGTGTTTGAGTTATAATTTACAATTTTCTCTTGTCAATTTTATTATTTTGTTAGTTTATAAAAAAAAGTTATTAGTTACACATATACTTTTTATATCATTTCATCTCTAGTTAAAAAATATTTGGTATCATGTTTTTTAATTAATTTTATTAAATACTACCAAACTGAGATAGATTAATCAATCTTTAATTAGTTTATTTATATTATTAAAATGTTTTTTAAAGAAATGAAAATGGACCCGATTCATTAAAAAATGTTTATTTTTTACATTTTTCAATTCAATTTATTAATTTCGTTGAATTGAATTACTTTGTAATATAAAATACCAGCAACCGGTTTTTGTTAGTCTAACAGTTTTTTTGGGTATATACCTAACAGTTTATTTTAATTCTATATATTTAATCACTTTTTTTTCAAAGTCAAGCCAACAAAATGAGAATTACACATAGACAAATATTGACTTTTCTATCATTTAAAAATAAACACGTTTTCTGAATGATTTATATTATTACTAGTTATGAAACTTGCTCAAAAAAAAAGTTTCTTTCACAAGTTAATTGAAAATGAGGTTGTTGTTGTCATTTGAGCTTTTTCCCCACAAGACATAGACATCTCAAATCAATTAATTAACTTTCTCAATCCCTCCAAAAATACAACTTTGCTAAATTATATTAGTATAAATGAAGCAATTGAAATTCATTAAATATAATTTGTTTTTATTGAATCGCATCTTAAAAAGCCATGTGATGGAGATTTTGACATGAAAAAGAAAAGTGGAAGTGAAACTCTATGGAAATTGCAATCACTTTCTCTTTGTGATTTGTGCTCTGATTTCAGATTCAGATTCAGATTCAGATTCGTGTGGATAAATGAACATAAAGAGCTTTTGAATCTATCTACTACCTAATTAGCATGTTTTGTCATAAAGAGCTTTCATCATGAGGCATCATAGGAGTGACAGTAACATTTTATTTTATTTTAATTTTTTATAAATTGAGCATTAGCCCAAAGAAAAATATATTTAAAAAAAAGTAGTTAAAAAAATGAGGGGAATATAAAACCGAAATCTCAAACCTATACGATCTTAAAGTTAGGCAAATTTAATCGGTTTCTGATAAGATTCAGTTCAATATTCGGATGTACATCATTCCACCAAGTAAAATTAGTTACCTCTAATCCTATGTTAGCAAGCCTATTCGCACAATGATTTACTTCCTTATATATATGTGTAGCCAAAAAATTGAATTTTTTTAAAATATTCATACAGTTGTCCCGTCTATTCCTAATTTGTCAAGGCGCAATAGATGATTTACTAAACGTCATCACAACTAATTTAGAATCCGACTCTAACCAAAGATTATGCTAACCATGAGCGAATGCTTGCTCAATCGCCAAATCGCACCCATAAGGTCTGCAAAGAGAGCATTCACAGTGCCTAAATTGCACACAAAACAACCAACATGGTTGCCCAAGTGATTTCTGGAAATCCCGCCACAGTCTGCCTTGACCGAAACGCTCCCAGAAGCACCATCCATGTTAACCTTTATCCACCCACGAGATGGAGGACAACAGAACACTTCGTTACAAATCTTAGGTTTAGGTTGATTGATGGAAATATCGAACTTTTAAGAATTTGAAAATCAATCATATCTAACGAAGAAGATCCTTTGAAATACTTATCGGCAAGCTGCGAAAGAACATAAATGATAGAGCAGGTGGTTCTCCACAAAATAATTTTGTTCTGAAATCTAGCTTGGTTCCGAGCACACCAAATATTGTTAACCAAGGCCAAAATCGAAGTGTGATACACCACTCTGCATTAAGCAGAAACAGACCTTGACATTGCAAGCATACACTCCCCAAGATTGCATATGTCCAGGTTCAGATGCAGCATACTACTAAGCCAATTCCAAATCTGTCTAGAAGAAGAGCAATAAAAAAATAAATGAGAGATAGATTCCTCACACTTGCAAGAAGAGTAGACATCAAGAGGCCGACCATCCCGCAAATCCGAAGCACATCATTCGTTGGTAATCTATTCTTTGATAATCTCAAAAAAAGAATAGAATGAGAAGGTGGAGTATTCGGATGCCAAATATAATTGCTCTAAACCCCACCAGGATCGCGCCTACGACAATGGTTATAAGCTTCCCCTAGGCTAAGCTCTCCAGTGTCAGCTCTTAACCAAACCAATTTGTCTTCATTCAAAGGAAGGTCTGGGCACATATTGGTCGGTGCAGGCGGTAAAACAAAATTGTTGCCTTGCAAGATAGAACTCAATCCCGCCTTCAGTTGCATTTTTGTATTATCAGGAATATGAATTATAGAAGCAATGGAATGCCCACACCAATTACCGTTCCACAAATTAATTTTGTCGTCCTTGCCAATTGTCCACATAGAATGCTCCATAAGAATGGGAAATGCCTCCTTACAACCCATCCAAATAGATGAGAAAACATGAGTTCGACGAATTCGACCATTCCTTAAAACTCTAGCTTTAACAATAGTTGCCCAAGAATCAGTTTCATTTACAATGTTCCAGCATTGCACCATTCGATTAGCTTCATTTAAAGCCCTTAAAGAGCGAATGCCCAGCCCCCCGTCCTTGATATCCTGACAGCAAGAATTCCATGAATCGCTGCCAGCTTCCTCTGATGGATATCGCCACTCCATATAAAGTTGTGACACCAAGTTTCTAATTGATTTAATAAGCTGAGAGGCCAAGAATAAATTCTGAACGAATAGAGCAACATGTTGTGAATGACCAAAATTACCAATTGAACACGACCAACAACAGACAACACTCTAGCCTTCCAACTAGCCAATTTAATCCTAATCTTGTCCATAACAGGCTGAAAATACGAGGCCTTGGAACTCCCTTTGAAAATGGGAACCCCAAGGTAAGAAAAAGGAAGTGACCCCTTCTTGAAACCAAATTTGTTGGCTAAGAAACTGTGTCTATCATCTGTCATCGTACCAGTAAACATGATGGATTTGGCGGGGTTACAAATCTGACCAGAAAAAACATCATACCTTTGAAATAACTCTGCAATAGCTTCCAAGGATGAAGAACAGCCCTGCGTAAACAACATAATGTCGTCTGCGTACAAAGTGTGAGAAGGGAACAATACATTCCTACAAGCTTTAATACATTTCAACCGATTATTTGCAGCCAAAGCGGAAACCCTCGGCTAAGAACATCCTCTGTCATGCAGAAAAGAAGTGGAGATAACGGATCCCCTTGACGGACTCCCCATTTGCAACTAAAATGGCCCCTAAGGTATCCATTGATAGAGACAGAAACCTTGGCCGATTCCAGAATCAAACTAATCCAAGAGTATCGAATTGCTTAAGGACTTTAATAAGGAACTTCCAATCAAGAGTATCGAAAGCCTTGGATATGTTTACCTTTAGCATAACATTACCACGTAAAGACTTTTTGTGAATTACATTTTCCACCTCCAACGCGAGACAAATGCAATCCTTGATGCTACGGTCGTGAATGAACCATTTTTGCTCATTGGAGATAATATGAGGAAGCAAACTCGCCATCCTATTCACTACGATATTTGAAATAATTTTGAATATGAAGTTCGCAAGAGAGATAGGTTTGTATTGTTTTATGCAATCTGCTTCTTTCACTTTATGAATCAGCACCAAAGTGTTGGAATTGTAGTTGAGGACTAACCATCCATCTGTAAAAAAACTGCAAAGTGGCTTTGATGACGTCTTCTTTAATGACATTCCAGAAGAAAAATGTACTTTGCATCATTAAAAGTATGTAATCTAGGAGCAATAATATGGTTCAAACTTGCATCATTCCAGCATTGACCACTTGTCGGGCACCCAAAGAACACATGTCATTCATCTTCCTCATTTCCTTCACACAGTTGGAAGTTATCATGACACATCATAAAGTGTTGACAAAGTCTAATCCACATTGGTAGGCACCCACGACGAATTATCCAAACCAAGTGCTTAGCTCTTGTGGGAGCTATAATCCTCAACAAACTACCTTAATCCCCTTCCACTCTAAGGTTAAGACAATTGGATTGATGTCTCTTTAACAACTTATATCCAGTTTTAACACTATAATTACCATTTTGTTCTTCTTTCCATACCAAATAATCCTCTTCACTTCTTTCAGCAACAATACCTTCAGAATTTCCGACACTACATCATGTGTAAACAATTGTCTAATTTTCTGAGTATTCCATTATTTGACATTAGGCAGCATAAGGTTATTAACAGTAATATTATACACACCTTGTTCTTGAGGTGCATAAAGGCCTCTGTTTCCTTCTTCTTTCAACCACGGGTACGACAACACTAATGTTACTCCCGTCACCAATGCTCCATCTACAACCAAGAGTCAAAACTTTATTAGCTTTTAACATGCTTCTCCAAACAAAACTCTGATTATTACCACTATACCAAACAAGGGCTACGACAACGCTTTTTTTGGCCTTTAACAGCGCTTAAAAGTGCTGCCTAAGGTGGCACTGTCGTAGGTAAAGACAACGCTTTTTTTTATGAAAAAGCGCTGCTAAAGGCCTACTTTAGGAAGCGCTTTACCTTTAAAAGCGCTTTCTAAAGTAGGCCTTTAGCAGCGCTTTTTCCTTTAAAAGCGCTCTCTAAAGTGGGCCTTTAGACAGCGCTTTTGAAAGCGCTGTCTAATGTATACGTATAAAATTTTAATGAATTTTTTTATATACCTTTATGTCATACCCTAAATTTTGACCACTAAGATTTCCCATCATTATGCAAATCATCATCACAATATGGATGAACCATTAGTCTCCCCAAAGATGGGTGAGCCTTCACTACAATCAAACTTAGGGTTTCAAGCCCTCTCTGAGCTTTTAGACAAAGGATCAATCAAGAAATGACATGATCTTCAACTTGTCTAGCCTCTCAAATATCCACAAGGGATCAAAAGGACTCCCACTTCAAGGATTAAGCACAAGGCTGCTCCCTTCCAGGTGGATCAAGCCTCAAGATCGCCAGTGTCACCAAATTAGGGTTTTGGTCGACCAGGGCCTCCAGATGGAAATTCTCCTCTGGGCATGAGCCAAGGCTTCAAGGTATAACCTATGATGCTCCAAGGGATATCATAAACCCAATCACCAAGTCAATTTAGCCTCAGGGGATGCATACATCAAAAATCAGGAATTAGGGTTTCTTGACCTAATTCACACCTAAGTTGACTTTTGGGACTAATCATAAGCCAAGACCTCGAGACATGATTTGAGGGTCTCCAACATACCACATTGATCCATTTGTAACAATGGATTGATCCAGGAAGCTTGAGCAGCAAGTCTCAATTTCATCAGTACCACAGTTAGGGTTTCGATGTCCGTCAAGTTTGATTTAGATCAAGGACATGATTTCCTAAAGGATCGCACAGTTTGGAATTCATCTGATAAAAAGTCAACTGTGCACAAAAGTCAACTTTGACTTTTTGAGATTTTTCACAAAAATGGTTTTTTAACCCTAAAATGATGTTAATGTATGATTTGAATCATCATTCATCAAGAAAAATCAAGAAAAGTGGGATAACTTGTAAAAGGGGTAACCATAAAAACTTAGAAAATTTTCTAAGTTATGAACAAAGTGGCAAGGGTACCAACTTTGGAGGATCATAACTCCTAAACCACAAAGCCATTTTTTCCCATCCAAAGATTGATTGATAGATCTCATTACCCTCTACAAAAGCTTAAAACAGACCTCCCTCCAAATTCCTCATGGATTTTGAGTTATGGAATGATCAAAATCACAAAAAGTGAAAATGTCACTTTTTTCCAACACTTAGTGAAATTTTCACTAAGTCAGAATCTGCCTTCACTTTTTTCCAAATGTAGGGGGATTTTTCACTTGGATCCAAAAGGTATCAAAACCAAATATGATTAAACAGTTGTTGTATCATATGAGGGCTTTCCAAAATGGCCAAGAACATCACCAAATTCCACTTGGGCCAAGAGATATGACAATGGCAATATGCCTTGCTGAAAACTGCCAAGGCTAGGCAGAATTTTGCATTTTTGCTTGATTTGGAAAAATCAGATAATTCCAAGCCTTGTCATCACTTTGGACACATGTGAGGATCAAATCTAAAGGGGATAAACACTGAGCCAAGCCTCCAAAGTCCTTGGAACAAGAAGTAGCATGCTAAACCTAGAATTGCCTAAAAGAGGGACAAGACTCCAATTTTGGATTGGAGCATTCAATGCATACACCAAGGTGGCATGGACTGAGCCATTTGCAACTGAATTCAGTCAAGACTTATCCAAGACCAAGAGAACCACAGCCCTGTGCCCTAACCTCTAGTCAATGGCTAGAGGGGACTTGGATTCCAAAGTGCAACCATTGGCCAAACCTCTGCTGCAGTTGCCATTCACTATTGCTTGCAAAACAAACTTGTTCTACTATAAATAGAGCTCAATTGTGATCAGTTTGAGTACACCAAAGCCATCAAATAGATTCTTTCCTCAAAATCTCCTCTTTCACTCCAATTTTGCCTTCTAAGGCAAGTCACTATCGGGTTTTGAGTTTGAGAGCTTTTCCAATCAAACCAATCACTCACACACCTCACATACATCACATAGAAGTGATCCAAACACTCACATAACATCTGGAACACCAAAATCACAAAATCACCAGCCAGTTGCTCAAGTTCTTGACAAATTTGCAGTTGGGGTACCATCTCAAGTTCCAGATCATTTCAATCCATTACAAGCATCCAGACACACTCCATGGCACCTAGGGAAGCTATCCAGATCATTGGAACCTAGCTGTAATACCTCTAACACAAAACACGATCACCAGCTGCAAGAGGT
This sequence comes from Lathyrus tuberosus, assembly GCA_022829125.1. NCBI lineage: Eukaryota > Viridiplantae > Streptophyta > Magnoliopsida > Fabales > Fabaceae > Lathyrus > Lathyrus tuberosus. The sequence continues at coordinate 1,754,376 of JALAZF010000559.1, forward strand.
AAGCATGAGCTCTTCTAACTCTATGATCCATGCAATTTTTGCTGCACAATAATTTGGCCATATGTTCATAATCATGCATCGAATGTTTTCCCTCAATCAATTGCATTGTATGAATTGTGTATGGAATTTCTGAACCTTCATGCAGAAATTAGGGTTCTTGAGGTTTCTCTTTGATTTCTTATTCCATGTTAAAAATAAATGAAATTAAAGACCATAGACATGATCGTGAGGTTAAAACGAGTAGATTGATATGTAGATTGCATGATATAATCAAGTATTCAGCGAGATTGGATAGAAAACGCAAATCTGCAGAAACAGAGGGTGGCGCGTGTTCTTTCCCTTGTTCTTGGCGCCATTTTTTGAAAATTTGAATATTTGAATTTTGTGATTTTATTTAATTGATTCAAAAATTAATTTCTCTCTGAGTTTTAATGATTTTGAGTTGATTCTTTTTTTAATAATTCACAAAAATGTTAAAATATTTTATTTTACCAAAAAATCCCAAAAATATTATTTAATTCATATAATTGATATTTTTGCAAAGAATTAATATTTTAATTGTTTTTTACATTTAAAATATTTTTTCCTTCTTGATTTTGCAAATTTTTATGATTTCTAATCATTTTGTAGGTCAAAACATGATTTTTGAAACATTAATTTAAGATCACAATTTGTTTTCCACATGTTAAACAATTTTGGTCATTTTAATTGAATTTATTATTCAATTAAAATACATTTTGAAAACAAATTAGGGTTTTGATTAATTCAACCCTCATCAAACAATTTCAAACACTTTTGGGCCTCTAATAGAGTGTAAGACCCAATATTTTATAAATACAAACCTATTTTTGGGCCTCACTTATTGTATAAGTCCCGTTGTATTTCAAAAAGTTCGACACGATCATCGTCCGTTGAAAAACAAACCTTGGGCCTCTCCTCGAGCTATAAGACCCATTCAAAATCTTTTGGGCCTCTATTAGAGTGTAAGACCCAACCCCCTTTAAAAACCAAACCATTTTTGGGCCTCAATACATTGTATAAGACCCACCGCGTTTTCAAAAATCTCGGCGCAATCGCCATTTTCAAACAAATGACCCTGGGCCTCTCCTTGAGCTGTAAGCCCCACCACTTGTACAAAAATAAATCTCTTGGGCCTCTTGAGAGAGTGTAAGACCCATCCCCTTGTACAGAAAACCTTTCTTGGGCCTCAGTCACTTGTATAAGTCCCTCTGTACAAAACGACAGTGCGATCACTGATAAACCTTGGGCCTCTCCTTGAGTTGTAAGCCCCAACATCTTTTCAAAATACTTTCTCCTTTAATTTTGAATATACTGTTGTTTTCAATCTTTCTTTGTTGAATAAGTAACCAAACAGCATGGAAGCTCTACAACCGAGTAAGTGGTTATATGCTTTCTTTATCCGCTTTCATATACATATAACTGTATTGTGGGGCTGTTTCACTGTAAGTCTTCTTTCATAAACTCATATCAACTGTGTAATACTATTATAGATATTTAGAGTTTCCCCGGCAACTACGTCTAGCACTAAGCCCTGTTGGTCACTCTTAAATAGACAAAACTAGATCCCCATAAGATTACCAGATATAGTCTTCCCTCCTCTTGGGGTTAAACAATATGGAGACGTGAAAGGCAGCATTCTCGGTGAACCCTTTCACAGACTGTCACCCTTAGACATTGTCAAAGAAACTTTAACTCCCCAGAGATGATCTTTTCTCCGTGAATGGCATTTCTTGAGTTTCTTCCAAATTCTCAAACTTTCCTGGCTTGATCTATTCTCTGTGAATAGTCTGTCTTGAATTTCTCGGGGTTTGGGGACCCACAGGCTTCCTAAAAGCATCCCCGCCTCCTCTTGGGCGTTGTACAAGGACCCTACGGCTTCTTATAAGTATTCACAGCCTCCTATTAGGCTTCATATAAGGATTCTTCCTTCGGGAAGAGAGCCTCCTCTTGGGCATCGTACAAATTGTCCCTCGGCTTCTTAAAAGTTTCCAGCCTCCTCTTGGGCTTCGTACAAATTGTCCCGACGACCTCCTAAAGGTATAGGAACAGAAATTAGTCATCTTAATAGAACAGTCTTTCAAAGAGTCTAGATCTTTCTACCGTGAACGTACTACTATTGTTTCTTTAAGCATAGTACAAAAGATAAAACTCTAGACTTGGACAGTCTAATCTCCTTGAGCCTCGAAGGCATTCTCAAGTAGGGAAAAACACCAGTAGACTCGGAAAGTCTCCAATACCCTCTGGATTCCCCATTTCCTTAAAGAACAGGAAATAACCCTGATCCTCTGATCAATCCCAAAGCATAGCCTTACCTTTAATCAGTCTTTTTATAAGAACTGATTTTCTCTTTTAACCAACCTACTGGACCTGTCACGTAACTGAAACATCAATCCTTTTAGCCTCTATCTCGGGCTTCGTACGAGATATAAACAGACTCTCTTGTTGAGTCAATAAACCCTTTTAGCCTCCATCTCGGGCTTCGTACGAGATACAAATCACTCTCTTGTTGAGTATAAAAGACTCTCTTGTTGAGTCAACCTTTAGCCTCCGTCTTGGGCTTAATACAAGACACATCTAAAAGCACTCTCTTGTTGAGTCAAACCCTTTTAGCCTCTCTCTCGGGCCTCGTACGAGACACATAAAAACACCCTCTTGTTGGGTCAATAGCCTCCTCTTAGGCTTTGTATAAGAAAAACCCCGGTTGAGTCAATCAACCTTTTAGCATCAAAAATGTGCCTCGTTCATAGGATACAAACATCAACAACTCCTTTCATCTAATCGATGTAAGTGGCAAGCCTCTGGATTATTTACATCCACGCCACTGTCCCTCTTTTAGCATAAGAAATTCCTAAGGAAAGATGGCATTGCTCTACACTTAGTTAAAGTCTTCTCCTTCAGGTTAAAACCCCCTATAAAGGAAATTATGGCATTGCTAGGATTCACATATCTCGGTTAAAGTAATCCTCCTTTATAGTCAGTCACCCCAACAGTTGTGACAAACAGACCCCCTTTAGAGATGACAAATTCTCTCTAAAGACAACACCTTTTTAGCTTCACATATTGGGCTTCGAACAAGATATAAATAGACCATTCAGCTTCACATCTTGGGCTTTGAACAAGATATCAACCATCTTTTCAGCTTCACGTCTTGGGCTTTGAACAAGACACCAAAACAACCTTTTTCCTCCCATAGAATAGGAGGAACTACGATCGCTCTGATTTCCCTGTTTCGGTAAACGGGAATACGTAGGCATAAGATTGAAAGAAAAATCTTAGCGAGCACACCACATCAAAAAAAAAACCTCAGGTCACAAATCCTCACATATCCACCAAAATATCCGAGTCCGTATTCCCTACCAAAAGTCTAAATTCAACCAAAATAACCTAAGAGAGGCCCCCCCACATTGATCGCATCTGTAAACCAACAGTTTTGACTGTTTGACCTCAGTTTGCAAAGCAGGGTTAGTTGGAGACATCTATTTCCCTTTCTTCATCAGCTTCAATAGGACAAAAAATGAATCGACCTGTAGTAACCCAGAGCGGCAGTGCTTAAGAACCACGTCCAAAATCGCTCGCTACACTTTAGAGAGCGCTTTTACAGGAAAAAGCGCTTTCTTTTGTCCCCCTTTAGACAACGCTTTTTAAAGCGCTCTCTAATGTATACCTATAATTTTAATGAATTTTTTTCTATACCTTTAGAGAGCGCTTTTTAGAAAAAGCGCTTTCTTTTGTGAACTATAGGCAGCTCTTTTTCTAGAAAGCGCTGTCTTTTCTATACGCATAATTTTAATGAATTTTTTTAAAAATTCAATTTTAACCGTTTTTTATGCAGAAACCTGTATAATTCAAGCCATTTCAATAAACCTGTATAATTCACATTTCCATTAACAATTTCTAGTATGATTCATTAACCATTTCCACTAATCCCATAAATCACATAAACCACATAAACCATTTCCATTATAATTCAAGTAATTTACATTAACCATTCACAAAACTATACAATTACAATCCAAAATCACATAAATAACATAAACCATTCACAAAACTATACAATCCCATAATATAAACCATTCACAAAACTATACATTCACATAATCCCATAATCCTATACCTTATATGATTCTTTTTTCAATAAGGTATTCGCACAATTCCTCCTTAATTTCTTGCAATTTATCCTTCGTGTAATGAGAACACGCGTATTCATCAAAGTACTACATAACAAAACAAAATATGCATTATTTAGTTTAAAATAATAAACTATATGACATATCCGATAAATATTAAAATAAATCCTAAGTTATAAATCCATGCATACCATGATAGGAATCTCTAATCGATCCATTTGAAGGATTTCTCTCATAAACCTCAAAACGAAATACCCGCAGTCTATGCCATTACACTGACGAGGACACTACACATAGACAAACAAATAAGAATTAATATATAGTTGTTTTGTGTTATCAAGTAGCATCACTAATAAGCAACATTGTGAAAATTAATATACCTCCACTTTGACCCATGTAACGCTGTTTGCTTTAGCCCGTGCTACTCGAGCTTCTCTTTGTGCTCGGTATACTAGTATTGTTCTATAAAAGAAAAACGTAAATTTAGAACAATCTCACAGAAATAATTAAATATACAAATACACACGAATATTTCGAACAATCTCACTTACGTATCAACCACATCCTTCATACTCTCATATGTTGACCAATCATGATCCAATGAATTCAGATAATAGACCACTTCTCTTGTAGGATTAATGGCAACCAACAACCAGTGTCCACTGTAAAATATAACAAAAGTTTAGATGGATAATTTCTACGCAAAAGATACAAAGATTAGAATGAAATTAGAATGAAAATCTTACCCGTTTCCAGTATTATACGGTAAAAGAAACAAACTTCCTGTCTTGCTGACCATAAATCTCTCAATTAAGTGGTCTCTTACCTAAAGTGGATTCATACCAATTGCCGGTGTATTGACACATGTGCAAGACAAGAAACGGAATCTGTTTGACAATTGTGTCCCGCGCATCAATTTTTCATACAAGCACCTTAAATAAAAACATAATAAACATTAGACTATTTTCATTGAAATGTGTAAATAAAATGTTCAACTAAATAAATAATAGATTGATCGGAGTACCAGATGTATGAATGCATAGCACCGATGCCTAATTCAAGATGCTTGAAAATCTCCTCCATGTCCTCTCTTCCGATTATCTCGGAATGAGGAAAACCAAAAACACCTTCGTCCATGTCTATTTGACGAATAGCACCATCCATCACATATGATGTTGCCACAAGTGTTTCAAGACACGACTGAAAGCGAGGAGGAGCTCTTTTTGCCTGCACGATCCTATTAGGAGCTTTTTTCTTGTTGGCCTGTTGTGAAGCTTAAGCAGGAACCTAAAAATCATATTAGTTAGGTAAAGTAGAAAATCATGAAACTTTTGAATTCGGATAATAGAATAACACTTAAAATGTACCTCTCTTTGTGATGAAACAGACTCGTTTTTCCACAAAACCCCTTTATCCTTAGTTGCGGGTTTTGTAGGAGTCTAACATTACCATGTAAAAAAAATGTACGTAATGGTTCAGAATGATTTTCATAATGGTTCAGAATTGACATTTGAATACTAAGAGATTCGTAATGGTTTTCAACATACCTCATCATCTATGGAAATGAGGTCTAACGGTCATGCAACAAACGAACCTATTGCATCTCGCAGCAATGTAACCTCTGAAACCGAGTCAGGCATAGGTAGTACCGCATCCGTATCTAAAGGTTGATATCCATGAGGGAGCGGTTTATGGTGAAGTAACTCTCCCACTTTGTTATGCACTTTTCCCTCGCCAACCATGTGATAAGTCGGTAACGACAAATACATCTGACAAGATGAAATGCCCTGAAGCAATAATAAATATGTAACTGTTAATGTGTATAAAGGTCAATTAAAATAAATGTGTTAATTTAATTAAAATAAATATGTGTTAATTACCTCGGTAATTTTATTTTGACAATTGATACTAGCTTTGTCACTAGTATCTTTCAACCCGAAACCGCGCTTTTCCGCCTCATATCTCTCTTTATCCTTTTGCAATTCACGGACTTGCACTTTTAGTTCCTCCAATGATTGCATGACTTCTTAGTTGCTGGGATTTTTTCTCTTTGGTTGCTTATACAAGGAAGATGGAGTCACACCAAATCCTTTACCTCTCACCCGACCGGAATACTCAGGAACATTTAGTACTCGACTAAGAATGCTCCTGCAATCCTCCTCACCTGTGGTTAAGGATTTAGATAGAGTCTCCTGAAATTCATTGACATATCGAAAATTATTAGTGGGGATTAAAAATTAATTATATTTTAATAAAATTTCGATTAACTTAAAGACATAATGTTATACTTACACATTCGTCATAAACATGTTGAACATCTTCCCTAACAACTCCATCCTTACCCACACGAGCTTCCTTCCACAAAACATGTTCCGGAAGTGATGATTCTTCACTTTTCGTCTCTTCTAACTACACATTTAGTTAAATAATAAGTTCATCAATTATAACACAATAATACAATTAATAAAATCATAACATTAATATATACTTACCAATTTTTGTTGTAACCGTGCATATCCCAAACGCCCTTTTCTGTATGGATACGCGGGTTTTGATGCTCTTTGGCGATTAATGGCACTCAAATCCTGGATAAATAAGTTTAAGTCATATCAAAACAAACTAATGCAACAAGTATATAATACAATTAATAGACATGACAAGATAACATTACATTGAATTTTTCGGTTTTCCGTTTGGCTACAAAAGTGCCCCATTCTTCCGGTGTAATCAAGTCCGCATACAACTGTGGAAGTTCTGCTTCTACAAATTTTTTTTCCTTATCCTTAAGATATTTGTTTGATAATAAGGCTCGAAACCCTCTGTGTCTCTTTCCGGCCAATTGAAGACAATACTTTTTCCGGCTTTCATCAATATTAAAGGACCTCTACAAAAAAACATACACATATAAACATAAAGTGTGTTAGTATAAGTAAATTAAAGACTTAATCGTCAACAAAAATCTAATAACATTAATCATATTTGGTAAGTACCTGTATCTCAGTCCATATCTTATCTTTACCAACTTGCAACAATGGATTCCTCCAATTATCACTGGTAATTGGAATGTGCTGACGGACAAGTGAACCAATGTATGAAGACAACATTGAACCGTTAGGCTCAATTAGTTAGTTCTCATCACTCCAATGTACATCAAATTTGATCCTTTTATCTCTAGCACGGATGATTTACTTCACAATAGTTATTCGTCGTTTTATTTCACTTTCTACATTCGAAGCTTCATTCTGAGCTTCATTTGTATCATGTGTCTAGTGTGTGTCTTCCTGGTTACTAGCCATTTGACCTGTAAGAAAGAAAAAAACAAAAATTAAATGACAAATATAAAAATCCATAATCCATAATCCATTGAATGATATAAGCTATATATAACATGACAACTAATTAATATTATTGAATGATATAAGCTATAATTTTATAACTAGTACCTTTTTCACTAACGTCTCTTTCTTTTCTTGGTTGGAATATGTTTTACCCATCTCTTAACAACACGGACGGTTGGATTGATCCAAATACCCTCATTATGATCATTTCTAGTATATGATTCATTCGCTATAATACTTTCATCTTGATCATTTCTAGTAAATGATTCAATATCAACATCAATATCACCTTGATCTCCAATGTTTTCATCAATTACTTTGTTAGATAAAAGCACTATAGACCATTTTGTACTTGTCGAATCAGTGACATAGAACACTTGTTTAGCTTGAGAGGCTAGAATAAAAGGCTCATCTTTGTACCCCACCCTATTAAGATCCACTTGCAAAAATCCCGACTTATCCATTCGTACGCCATTATTATTTTTCATCCCACTTGCAACGAAATATAGGAATCTGAAACTTCTCATAATCAAACACCCAAATGCGCTCGATAACCCCAAAATATGACAGATTTGCAAATTTGGGGAAGTCTTTCACACTTGAAATGTGCATTGCTTCAGCTACCACGGTGACACCACTATTTTGCATAGTACTTTTATCATCTTGTTTTTTGGTATAAAATGTGTATCCATTAATTGCGTATGCGCTATAAGAAAACACAACCAAACTTGGACCATATGCTAAACATCTCAACCTTTCTTTTATTGAAGCGGGATCTGAATAATACTTTGAATAAATATGATCCTTAAACCAAGGTATGCAACTTCAATTGTGCTCTCGTACTATCCAATTCTCATTTCTATTCGGATTTAAACCTCGGAGAACATCCTTGTGCATTTCAACATACGGCTCAACCTCATTCTCATTGTGCAGAACATACAAATGCACTTGATCCTGTTCGACCCTTGATACTGTCACAACTTCATTCCCAATTAACTTTTTTCCTTCTTTTTTTTTCGACAATATGAGATTTGGGAGTCCAATTGATTGTACATTAGACAGAGTACAAAACTCAATCGCTTCTTCAACAATGTATCGTTCGGCAATACAACCCTCTGGTCGACTTCGGTTTTTCACATACCCTTTTAATATTTTCATATAACGTTCAGCAGGGTACATCCATCTCATATAAGCCGGTCCACACAATTGTGTCTCGTTCACCAAATGAACAACTAGATGAACCATTATGTCAAAAAACGAGGGAGGAAAATACATTTCAAGATCACACAAAGTAATAACTATTTCTTTTTGCAATGTTGGTAAGATCGCAGGATCGATCACCTTACTGCAAATTGACTTGAAGAAAAAACACAATTTAGTTATTGCGCTTCTTACTTTTTCTGGAAGAATAGAACGTATACCTATTGGTAGAAAATGTTCCATTATAACATGGCAGTCATGCGTCTTTAAACTCTTTAACTTGAGGTCTTTCATAGACACAAGTCTTCTAATATCTGAAGAGTATCCTTCTGGAACTTTAACTTCACTTAGAAAATTACACAATACTTTTTTCTCCTTTCTAGGTAGAGTATACGCAGCAGGTGGTAGATATGTTTATTTTGCTTTCTTCAATGGTCCTAATTCAGTTCTTATCCCCATCGCTATCAAGTCATTTCTTGCTTTAAGGTTATCCTTAGACTTTCCTTGTATATTGAGTAACGTACCAATAACACTGTCAAATACATTTTTTTCAATATGCATAACATCGAGAAAATGTCTTACATACAACGACTTCCAATATGGCAGTTCAAAAAAAATTGACCTCTTCTTCCACCCACTCTTGACAAGTGTATGTGCAAAAGGCTTTCCAAACTGAGTACTCACATCTTTCACCTTTTCAAAAATTTGATCACCTGTCAGTATAGTTGGAGCTCTACCTTGTTATGGCTCTCCATTGAATGCTTTTCCCCACCCACGATAGTGATTATTAGAATTTAAGAATCTACGATGACCGAGAAAGACATTCTTCTTACCAAACTCCAATCGCGTCCAATCTGTTTTATCTTCACAAATAGGACACGCACATTGACCTTTTATGCTGTACCCTAATAGATTTCTGTATGCTGGAAAATCATTAATTGTGCCAAACAACATCGCCCTCAAGTTGAAACTTTCTTTCCTATACCCATCATAAACCTCCACACCGTTCTCCCACAAAAACTTTAAATCTTCGATTAAGGGTGCCAAGTATACGTCTATGTCATTCCCTGGTTGTCTAGGCCCAGAAATTAACATAGATAACATCATGTACTTACGCTTCATACATAGCCATGGAGGTAGGTTATAAATCATTATGATCACAGGCCAAGTGCCATGTGAGATACTTTGAAGACCGTGTGGGTTCATTCCATTAGTAGATAATGCCAAGCGAAGGTTTCTTGCTTCTTTTCCAAATTCAGGATAATCATCATCAATTTTCATCCACTGTGGTGAATCTGCCGGATGTCGAAACTTTCCATCAATAATTCTTTCATATGCATGCCAAGTCAAGTGTCTTGAATCGATCTCACTACGAAACATGCGTCTAAATCTCGAAATTATAGGAAAATACCATAAGACTTTTGCTGGAGACAACTTTTTCTTATATCGAGAGACACCGCATTTAGGACACTCATTTAACGATGCATACTCATTTAGAAACAAAACGCAATCGTTTGGACAGGCATGTATCTTATCATAGCTCATGCCAATAGAGCACAACATCTTTTTGGCCTCATATGTTCGATTGGGAAGAACATTATCCTCTGGAAGCATATCTTTCATAAGGGCCAATAACTCTGTGAAACTTTTATCCGACCATTCATTGCCCGCCTTTAAGTTGTACAACTTTAATACCGCAGACAATCTTGTGAATTTAGTGCAACCATTATACAATGGTTTCTCTGCATCGCTTACCAACCTCTCAAACATTTTGGGACAATCCGTAAGATATTCTTCAAGTGCTTCTGCAATCTCTTCGACTCGATCAGAATCGTATGTATCTGTGCCATTGTCGTTTGAAGCATAGGTCGTATTATCCCCCGGTTTAACATTCTCGTTAATCTTCTCACCATGCAAATTCCAACATGTATAACTTCTATCAATTCCACGCCTTATTAAATGTGATGCCAACTGAACCACATCAACCCGACTCCCAAAACAGTAACTCAAGCAAGGACATATCATTCGACTGGGGTCTTTGGCGTGCGCAACAACAAACTTAACGAATTCCGATACCCCATTCTCGTACTCTTTCGACAATCGACTTGAAGACATCCATTTCTTATCCATAGTTATACTAATTAAACTAAACAAAAACAAAAATAAAAAATATTTACCTGTAGGGAAACGATCTGACTTTCACACTTTGATCACAAGTAACCCCTATATATAGCAAATTCATTAAGTTAGTAAACCCATCATATCAGTTCATTCAAAGCACTACTAATTACAGTGGCGAGAGAGAACAACTAATTACCTGTAGAGATGTAAACAACTTCTAGACCCACACAGTGTCCAGATAGGTTAGAATTACCAAGATCCCCCTGTACACGTATCATAAAATGAAATATCATTAATTGACCAATTATGAGTCATAACTTGATAAGTGGCAACATGTAATCACAAACAAGCAACAATTAGAGGTAAACACCTACATATCCCAAGTACTTGACCAAATACTCAAGAGCAAGCATACTTAAACAAGTAACCAAGCATACTTAAACAAGTAACCAAGCATTAGAGCAATTCGTCCTAAACCTAACAAGATTCAAATCTAAGCAATACCTAAACAAGTAAACATGCACCTACCAAACGTGCTTTATGAATAATTCAATCCTATATAAAAAACTAAATCAACCCTTTGCTTTAGGAGACCGCCTTTGCTGGCTTTTCTTCATTATTCATTTCATTCATTCTAACAAGAATTTAATATTTTTAAAATAATAAAAATATCTTCTTTACAAAAAATATCTTTCAACATTTAATAGCAACTTGTTTTTAATTATTCATGTTAATTTCATTTCATTTGAGGAGATATATAGGGTTGATTTAGTTTTTTATATAGAGTAATAAGAAAATTGAGAGTTTGATTCTCATTTTCAAGATAATACCAACAATACGTTTGGTAGGGCATATATCAATTCCACACAACAAATAATAAAAAACAAAATCAGCAAGAACGCAACAATAGCAAGAACAACTAACAGAAGCATAACACAAGTTTAGAAGCATAACACAACAGCAAGAACGCAACACAAGTTTAGAAGCATAACACAACAACAAGAACAACTAACAGGAGCAACAACAACAGCAAGAACGACAACAACAGCAAGAACGACCTAACTATAATAGAACGACGACAACAACAACAACAACAACAGAACAACAGCAAAAATGTAAGAAACAAGAACAATGTAAAAAACAAGAACAATTTAAGAAGCAAGAACAACAACAACAACGTACCTCTTCTTCGTTTTCGTCTTCTTCTTCACGACGACAATGGATGACGGCAATGGAAATGGCAAGGGTTTCAGAACGACGGCAATGGCAATGGCAAGGGTTTCAGAACGACGGCAATGGCAATGACAAGGGTTTCAGAACGAAAGCAAGAATGAACGAAAACAAGGGTTTCAGAAAGAAACGGTCGAGAGAAGAAAATGAAAAAAAGTTTCTGAAAATGATTAGAAATGTGTTTTATATTTTAATTCATAATTGACCTTAGAGAGCGCTTTTCAAAAAGCGCTTTCTTAAGTGCTACCTCTAAGAGCGTTTTCCTTAGAAAGCGTTTTCTTAAGTTGGGAGAATTTAAGACCTATAGCAGCGCTTTCTGAAAGCGCTTTCTAAGGTTAACCTATAGCAGTGCTTTTTTAAAGCGCTTTCTAAGGTAATACCTATAACAGCGCTTTTCAAAAAGCGCTTTCTAAGGTGGCTTCAATTTAGGGCATTTAGCAGCGCTTTTAAAAAGTGCTTTCTAAAGGTTGTCTTTTGCAGCGCTTTTTTTTAGCAAAATTTTTTAAAGATTTATAGCAGCGCTTTTTGCAAAAAGCGCTGTCTTTGTGGCGAAGCGGAAAGCCAATTTTGGCGTAGTGTACCAATATTAGCCTAAAAAAAGACGATCGGGGGAAGTACATGGCTTTAAAGATTCTAGCAACCAATAATATGCCACCTTTGTTCCGCCACCATAGCCATATTGAAAGCTTTGAAATCTCTAAATCTAAGACCATCATCCTTTTTGGCACATGTCAATCCATCCCAAGCAAGCCACATTATTCCTTTATTATGATTACCACCCTCACCAAAAAGAGTTTAACATCTTCTCTATATCATTAACAATATTATATGGAATGACAAACACACTCATAATATATGGGGGTATTGCTTGAAGCACTGATTTAATCATGACCTCTTTCCCTGCTTTAGATAATGACCGTCCTCTCCATGAATTAATTCTCCTCCATATACGATCCTTGACAAACACAAAAGTATTTTTCCTACTTTTTTCAATCATCAATGGAAGCCCCAAATACTTTCCTGTTCCTAGAACATGACGAACTCCCATTATTCGAGCAAGATCTTCCTGGGTTGGACCACTAGTATTACGGCTGAAGAACACTTCTGACTTGGACATATTAATTTCCTGGCCCTAGGCTTCTGCATACGTTTGGATAATTTCCATGAGATGATTCACTTCAGATAAATTGGCCTTGCAAAAAAAAAAATCATCAATAAAAAGTAGATAGGACACCATTGGTGCCCCTCTACATATGTGTACTCTATGGATACCTCCTTTTGCTAATAAAAGTGGAAAGTCCTTCAGCTACTAGCATGAAGAGATATGGAGATAAAGGGTCTCCTTGTCTCAATCCCCTCTCTAGATGAATTGGCCTGACTCTCCATATCAACCAGTACTGAATAATTCACCGACGTTACACACACTACTACAAAACGCCCAAACAACAAGTGCGAACTGGATGCGCGCGCATTATTTTAATTAGAAATCTCAATGGTATAATAACGGTTGTTATGAAAACTGTGGTGATACAATATAGCTATCATGGGTTCGAACCTCATCACCCTCAAATAGTTTACCCCTTTGACGTAAATGCTCCCTTTTTAAGTTTTATTAATATTTAACTAAAAAATAATAATGATATCACGACGACTTTTTCTTAAAACCGTCGTTACAAACTGTTATGTATTTTAAACACCAAGTATATATCAATTTATCCATTGAAAAAAGAAACAAGACGAAACAACCCTAACACCAACGCCGTCACCATTGTCGGGAAGAAGACAACAACAACAAGAAAGTGTTCTACTTTAAGGTGTTGCAATGTCACATTTGAAGACAAAATCATCCAAAGGTGTTTCTACGTCTTCCAGTGTAAAATCTCGATCTGTAAATTTTTGTGGTTGTGATGGTCGTATAGTTTCGTATCAATGCAAGAAGGGACAAAATAAAGGAAGGCTTTTTTGGAGATGTCCATTTTGGAGGAGCGATGAAACATATAATTTGTTCATATGGGATGAAGACATGGGAGAAAGAGATGGAAATGACGATGAGAGCATTATGAAGTCAGAGTTGGAAGCTGTGGGCTATCTATGTATGAGGATTTAAAGAAAAAGAACAAGAATTTGAAGAACAAACTGAAATCAGAGATATTTTCTGGAAATATCAAGATGATATGTTTTCTTGTCTCCTTTATGTTTAATGTTTACTTTGTTATGAAATGTAATAGTTGAATTAGGGTTTGAATTACTTTGTTGATGTTTAAACTGCATATCCATTGTGAATTACATTGTTGATGTTTAAACTGCAGATGCATTGTGAATTACATTGTTGATGTTTAAACTGCAGATGCATTAAGTGAGAAGTTAAGGCGCACCTTTTCTTTTTTATTTATTTTAAAATTCACAAATAAAAGGGTTATCACTACGGTTCTCCTGGTTAACCGTAGTGATATATTTATAATAAATAAATACCGATCTATACGGTTTTTATTTATTTTAAAATTCACAGATAAAAGGGTTATCACTACGGTTATTCTAGTTAACCGTAGTGATATATTTATAATAAATAAATACCTATATATACGGTTGTTTTTGTTAACGGTTGTGAAATAGTTTACCCATATATAAGTAAAATAACTTTCACTTAATTGACAGTAACGTCGTTGCCTTCAAAGTGAAACCCTATAACCCATTTTTTCTCTTTGTTTTCACCATTAGCTATGAATCATACATTAAGGTATTCTTCTTCTTCCATCTATTGTTAGATATTTCCCATTATCTCGTTTGTGGATTGTTATTTTTGTTGATTATTCTCATTCACCTTGTACTTTTTCTTCATAGCTTCACGAACAAGATGTTATGATAGAAACTTCATAGCTTCATGAACAAGATGTTAGTAAATGAAGAATAAACACTGTAAGCAAACTTTATCTAGTTTTAGAAACAATGAAAAGAAATATAAGAACTATGAAGCTTTTGTGTAAGCTTCTTCCTCCTTATATTTCTTTTTCATTGCTTCCCAAACTAGTTCAACATCATAATTGATTCCTGTTCCGCGATTAGTTTCATTAAAAGGTGCGTTATTCCTGTTCCTCTCTTTACTCTTCACTGGATTATGGTTTTAGGGTTTGTTTTCAACTGAGGATGCTTATTTTTGAAGTTTGCTTTGTTTCCTTTCAGGTTAAAGGGATGATACAGGGTGATGATGCTGGTGGAAGCAAGCGTATTATATCAGTTTATAATTTCTGGATCTAGTATAGAATGTTGTTTGAGTTTATTATATTCTATTTACATTGTTTGTTTAACTAACCCTCACTTAAAGTTTGCTGGTGGTAGCAAGCGTATTATATGAGTTTATAATATCTGGATCTGGTATAGAATGTTGTTTGAGTTTATTATATTCTATGTAGATTGTTTGTTTCACTAACCCTCACTTAAAATACATTCAGTTAATTTGACATAGATACTTATAATCAACAAATTAAATTGTATTTGAAAACCAACTTAAACAAACCAATGTTGTTTTCTGATTGCATGCCTCTCATCATTTATCTCACGTTCTTTTATATATAGATTATGGTATAATGATCTGGCTCCTTAGATGCATCACCATCTTCCATTATAGTTAAATCAAAGATGAGGCAGATTATCCAATGTCTTATTGATCTTATGGAAATTTAACTATAATCAAAGATAGTGATATATCTAATGAGTCATATCAATAAACCACAATATATGTAAAAGAGCGTGAAATGCACGATGAGACTAATGCAATCAGAAAACAACATTGGTTTGCTTAAGTTGGTTTTCAAGAACAGTTTAATTTGTAGATTATAGACATCTTTATCAAATTGAATCCATGTATATTTATTTAGTGAGGTGTTTGGAAAACAAGCAATCTACATTTAATATAATAAACTAAGGGTACTTACAACAACGGTTATCTATTGTAACCGATATCATAAGTAATTTATGTTTTATATAATTTTGCTGCTGATGGGTTTCGAACCCAGAACCTAAGTGTATGTATCACAACAGTTTATTATCATAACCGTTGTGATATATGGCTCGCGCCCTACCTTTCAATAACGGTTTCCAGCCCATTGTAGAAACAGCTAACTTACAACGACAATCTACATAACAACACCTTCGCCCGCGTCATTATATGTCATTCCCAACCGTTGTTAAATGGGTTTTTTGTAGTAGTGGCACATCATCACCCAATAGATCCACCTATCTACGAATCCCATATGGCTTAGGACACTTCTTAGAAAACCCAAGTCCACACTTTCATAAGTTTTGCTTATGTCAATCTTAAGAGATAATTCCCCTTTCATCCATTTCGTCCTTCTTTTCAATGCATAAATAGTCTCGATGGATATCATAGTGTTATCAATAATAGAGCGACCTTTTACAAACATCGACTGCTCCTATGACACACACTTAGATAAACATTTTTCATTCTGTTAGCAAGGAGTTTCGAAACCATCTTTTACACCATATTACACAATGGTAGAGGTCTCAAATCCTTCATGTTATTAGGATTCTCACACTTTGGAATAAGACATATATTAGTATCATTAAGAGCATGTGGAAAGAACCTTTTCTCCATCCAATGTGTCACTGCCTCAAATATATCATCACCACACAACCCCCAAAAACTCTGATAGAATACCGAATTAAATCTGTCGAGCCCCTGAGATTTATCTAGATGCATGTGAGTAAGAGCTTCGAACAATTCATCTTTGGTAATATGCCCAAAGAGCTGATAATTATCCTCCCTAGTATTTCGATGTAGGATATTAGCTAGAATCGGATCATGGTTACCATATTTTGCAGCAAATAGTTTGTTAAAGTACTCCTTAGCAACTTCACACAATCTCGACTGATATTTCACTTCCGCATTATCCTCATTTAGCAGCATGCTAATCTTTTTAAACCTTCTTCTTGTTGTGGCTAACATATGAAAAAACTTAGTGTTCAGATCACCATCACGAATCCAGTACATCTTAGCTCGCTGCTTCCAATACGTTTCTTCTTGAGTAGTGATCTTGTTATATTGTCGTTGTGCCTCAAAAAATCTATCACTTGAAGAGGAATTATTGTAACCACGATACCTTTCCATTCTATTCATGCACTCTTTCAACTCTGTTTTGGATTTCATAAATTTTCTCCTACTCTAGAGCTTCAGTTCTTCAGTGCAGCCAGATATACTTTGATTTGATAAAAAAGAAGCAGTACTTTGCACCAATATTCTATATTGATCTTGTACTTGTTGAAATGCAAATACAATCAAGTCTTTATATAGACTCAAGTTTCTACTATTCTAGAATTCTAAAGAGTGCAATAAAATCTATTAATAGGCCACTAACATCTTGGCCCTACCACTAACCTCTTGACCTTTCAAACTTCTAAATTAAAACATACTTAGCATAACATTTAATGTTTATTCAACAAAACTCCCCTATAAACTTAAATGTTTCTACCATCCATCAAGCCTATCATTTTCTTGCCTCTGTCGAAAAGTTCTTTCGACAATGGTTTTGTAAAGATGTCTGCTGCTTGATCCTTGCTAGCTACATGCTTCAATTCGACACTACATTCCTTCACATGTTCTCGAATGAAATGGAAATGAACATCAATGTGTTTGCTTCTTTCATGGTTCACTGGATTCTTTGCTAGCTCAATTGCATATTTGTTGTCCACTTGAATTACTGTTGCACCTTCCTGCTTTTGCTCCATTTTACTCAACAATCTTCTCAGCCATATTGCATGACAAACGCACCAAGATGCTGCCACATATTCAGCTTCACATGTCGAAAGCATTACTATTGGTTGCTTCTTGGAGAGCCAAGTAAAAGCAGTATTTCCCATGAAAAACACATATCCTGAAGTGCTTTTTCAATCATCAATATCACCGCACCAATTGCTGTCGGAATAGCCAATCAACCTGTAATCTTTTGCTTTTGAATAAAACATTCCAAGCGACACAGTTCCTTGAATGTATCGAAGGATTCTTTTCAATACCTTCCAATGTGAATGTACTGGCTCCTCCATGAATCGACTTACAATGCCGACACTTAACGAAATGTTCGGCCTTGTACATGTGAGATAGCGAAGACTTCCCACCAAGCTTCAAAATTTACTTGTTTCGACACGATCTCCCCCATCAAATTTCGACAGCTTGGCACCTGGTTCCATTGGCGTCGAAATCGGATTATAGCTTTCCATCTTATATTTCTTCAAGATTTCTCTTGCATATTTTTCCTGTGAAATACAAAATTCCTAATTCTTCTTGTCGAACCTCCAGACCAAGAAAGAATCTCATCAGACCTAAGTCTGTCATCTCAAATTCTCGTGTCATTGTGCCTTTGAATTCTTCTATCATCTGATCATTACTACCCATAAAAATGAGATCAACGACATAAAGAGCAACAAGTAACATATTACCTCCATTCTTCTTTACATAGAGAGCATGCTCATAAGGACATTGCTTGAACCCATTTTCCTTGAAATATGTGTCGATACGTGTATTCCATGCTCGTGGTGCTTATTTTAGCCCATAAAGTGCTTTCTTCAATTTCAACACCTTCTTCTCTTCTCCAGCTTTCATATACCCTGGTGGCTGTTCAACATAGACTTCTTCTTCGAGCACACCATTCAGAAATGATGACTTGACATACATTTGAAATATTGGCCATTTGAATTGAGCAGCTTGTGAGATGAGTAGTCGAATTGTCTCCATTCTGGCAACGGGAGCAAATATTTCGTCATAGTCAATTCCTTCCTTCTGCTTGTATCCCTTTGCTACAAGTCGTGCCTTATATCCTTCCACTTCGCCTTTAACATTCATCTTTTTCTTGAATACCCACTTCACACAAATGGGTTTACTTCCTTTTGGCATTTCGACTAGCTCCCAAGTGTTGTTGTGATTAATCGCCTTAATCTCTTCTTTCATGGCAGTTTTCCACTTCTTATCTCGCAACGCCTCTTCAAAACTAATGTTTTCTGTAACGCCCCGATTTTGATTATTTCCATTTTGTCAAGTCTTTTATTTAAATTGAGTGGTAAATTATTTTATTTGTGAAATTGGTGTGTTAAATGTTATTTTACCATTTTTGTGAGTTTTCGGGGAAATTAGAATGGAGGGTATTTTAGACTTTTCTCAATTAATCATAAGTTAGAAATTTATTGGAAGTAGAATAATGAGAGAAAAGGAATTAATTGAATTGGTGTAGAAAATGAGAGAAAAGAAATAGAAAAGAAAGAAAAAGAGATAAGAAAGGAAAATAGAATGAAATAGAAAGAAAAGAGAAATAGAGAGAAAAAGGAGAGAAAGAAAGAGGAGGAAGAGAAAAGAAGAGGAAAAGAGGAAAACTTAGGAAATCATCAAGAACAATCATCTAGCAAGTTTGGAATCCGGGTAAGGGTGTGAAATCTTGTTATCTTATCAATGTATATGATTATGTATGATTATGTATGATTATGTTGTTGTGGTTGTTGATTTTTATGAGTTTGGGTATAAACCATTTTTGAGAAATTGATTAGAAATTGATCCAAATGTGTTAAAACTCTTGTTGTTGTGATCTTGGTTGTCTATACATGTTTGATATGTTTTGTTACACTTCAAATTGTTGTTTTTCTGAGATGTGGATGATGAATTGGAGGATTTTGGGGTGGAAAACGCAGAACTCAGTTCTGCAGAATTTTTCTGGGTTTCCCCTGGCCATACGCGTATGAGCCAGGCGTTACGCGTATCATTGGCCTGTTTTTGGGTCAATACGCGTATGGAATGTGGCTTTTCCCGGCCCTCTGGTGATACGCGTATGGGCAGTGGGCGTACGTGTATGGTTTTTGAAAACGTGAATTTGTGAAGGAAAATGGTTCTGCCCATACGCGTATGGGCATTAGGCGTACGTGTATGGACAGGAGGAATGTAAAAATGGGATTTTTCAAAATGTCTTTTTCGTTTTCGTCCGTAACTTTTGTTCCGATTATCCGATTTTTACATTCTTGGTGTCGTTGGAAAACTATTGAGCTGTACTTTCTTATTATGATGATTTGGAAATTGTTAGCCAATTTTATTATATCGAAAAGTCGGGAATAGTGATATTTAGCGACTTTTACCGTTTTGACTATGTGTTTGAATGTGAATCATACAATAGTGCATTGATGTGAATGTATATAGATTGTATGTGATTGTATGAGAAGAATGCATGAATATATTGTGAATATGTATGCATTTCAAGAATGTCTTGAGTCATTTTGCATGTGAAGCATCATGATGTGCATTCTTGTGTTGAGTGATTCTACTGAGAATCCGCTATAACGTCGTGTGCCCATGTGGGGTGTGAGCGATGATTATAGACGATCGTGTGCCCGTGTGGGGTGTGAATGATCGGGTCGTGTGCCCATATGGGGTGTGAGCGATCCATAAACATTGTGTGCCCATGTGGGATGTGAGCAATGGGTGAACATCGTAGACCCGACGGGGAGTTACATTGGTAACGAGCGATGGTTCCAGCAGAGTTCCTGAGTGAACTAGTTATGATTGAGTCGGTACCGCATTGCATTTGCATAGAGTCGTGAGTCGGTCTCTATGATTTGCATTTATCATCTTTATATGATGCATTGGTGAATAAACATAAATGTGTATGTTTATGTGGAATGATTGAGAATTGTGAAAGTATGCATGATGAATATGCTTAGTTGTATATATATATACAATGTGATGTATATGAATGAATTGTGATGAATTGTGGTGAGAATGTGGAATATGTGTATTTTTATGCTAAGGTATATAATTATATGCATTGTTATTATGATAATATTTCTCACCCTTCTGCTGTTTTTTTGATGCTCTATGAGGCATCGCAGAGTAGGTAGGCTGGAGGTCTTTTTGTGAAGCGTGTCTTCATTCTTTTGGTCGGTTGGCTCTGATATGTAGCACCGGGTAGCTAGGATGTATATGATTCTTTTGTGATACATTTGTACATGTATCTGGTTGATGAATGTTTATGTAAACATGAATTATGTTGGTGGATAATACTTGATGATGTATATATATGTTATATATTATTCAATGTTTAGATTTTCCGCTTTTATTTAAAATATTGAGATGTGGGTGTAAGGACAAAGTTCCTCTGTTGTAAAGTTACCCCACTGTTGCATATCAATGTTTGAACAGGTGTTGTATGTTTTAAAATCGTGTTTGATGTGACACGCCTCTTTTATACCATGTTTATAATTATACTCTGGCGAAAATTTTAAATATGTGCCTAAATGATTATGTGATTATTTGGGGGTATAGAAAGGGGGTGTTACATTAAGTGGTATCAGAGCCAGAGTTGAGTCAGTTGTGTCTGTCTTGTTGTTGTGTTGGTTGAACTGTTATTTAACCTTGTTGTAATTTTTGGGAATGATCAGAATATGGCTGGTAGAAACAACAATGCGATGGCTGCTGCTTTAGAAGCAATGGCTAGGGCGGTGCAAGGTGCACCGAACGTCAATGCTAATGACGAGTTCAGGAAGAATCAACCACCGATTTTCAAAGGAAAATTCGATCCCGATGGAGCTCAAAATTGGTTGAAATAGATTGAAAGGATATTCAGAGTCATGGACTGTGCGGAGGAGAATAAGGTGAGGCTTGGATCTCACATGCTGAAGGAAGAAGCCGACGATTGGTGGGTCGGTACACGTAAAGTTCTTGAGGTGGATGATGAAGAAATAACTTGGAATTTATTTCGTACTGAATTCTTGAGAAAGTATTACCCTGAAAGTGTGAAGGGGAAGAAGGAGATGGAGTTTCTTGAACTAAAACAAGGTAGTATGTCGGTGGTGGACTATACTGCTAAGTTTGTGGAGTTAGTTCAATTCCATCCCCACTATGCTGCAATTACTGCTGAGTTCTCAAAGTGTATTAAATATGAGAATGGTTTACGTCCTGAGATTAAGCAAGCTGTGGGATATCAAAGGATAAGAAGGTTTACAGATTTGACGGAATGTTGTAGAATCTTCGAGGAAGATAGTAAGCCTCGTTCTACACATTACAAAAGTTTGAATGAGAGGAAGGGAAAGCAACAAGCTAGAAGTGGACCTTATGTGACACCCGTTGATAAGGGCAAGCATAGGGGAAGCTTTGATAGGAGATCAGGAGGAGGAGGTTCCGGTTCCATTAAGTGTTACAAGTGTGGTGAAATGGGTCATAAATCATTTGAGTGTGGGAAGACTGTGATGAAATGTTCTAACTGTGGAGGAGTAAGGCATGCTACTACTGATTGTAGAAAGAATGTAGTAAAGTGCTATAATTGTGGAGAAGTGGGTCACATTAGTACTAAGTGTACTAAGCCGAAACAAGCTCAAGTGGGCGGAAAGGTGTTTGCATTGGCGGGAACTCAGACCACTAGTGCAGACCGTTTGATTAAAGGTACATGCTTTGTAAATAGTACACCTTTAGTTGCTGTTATTGATACGGGAGCGACTCATTCGTTTATTTCGTCTGAGTGCGCGAAGAGTTTGAATCTTGCTTTGTCTTTGATGGGTATTGAGATGGTTATTGAGACTCCTGCTTCAGGGTCGGTAACTACGTCTTTGGTGTGTGTAAGTTGTCCTTTGACCATGTATGGTAAAGACTTCATTATGGATTTAGTATGTTTGCCGTTGGAGGGATTGGACGTAATCTTGGGTATGAACTGGTTACAATTTAACCGAGTTCATATAGATTGCTATCACAAGTTAGTAAGGTTTCCTTCTTTGGAAGATGATGAAGATAAGAGTTTCCTATCCACTAAAGAGTTGAAGAAACTTTTAGCGGACGAAGCTCAATTGTTTGGTTTGTTTGCATCATTGTCAGTGGAGAGTAAAGTTGAGCTTGATATGTTCCCAGTGGTGTGTGATTTTCCAGAAGTGTTTCCGGAGGATATTATGGATGTACCGCCGGAAAGAGAAGTTGAGTTTTCTATTGATCTAGTTCCGGGTACTAGACCGATTTCGATGGCACTGTATCGTATGTCGGCATTGGAGTTGGTAGAATTAAAGAAGCAATTGAATGACTTGTTGGACAAGAAATTTGTAAGACCAAGTGTTTCTCCTTGGGGTGCTCCGGTATTGTTGGTAAAGAAGAAGGATGGGAGTATGCGGTTATGCATTGATTATCGACAATTGAACAAGGTGACAATTAAGAACAAGTATCCGCTTCCAAGGATCGATGATTTGATGGACCAATTGGTTGGTGCACGTGGTTTTAGTAAGATTGATTTGAGATCAGGATACCACCAGATTCGTGTGAAAGGAGAGGATATTCAAAAGACGGCCTTTAGGACACGGTATGGTCATTACGAATATTCTGTGATGCCATTCGGGGTTTCTAATGCGCCGGGTGTGTTTATGGAATACATGAATCGTATTTTTCATGAACAGTTAGATCGTTTTGTGGTTGTGTTCATCGACGATATTTTGATTTACTCTAAGTCTCAAGAGGAGCATGAAGAACATTTGAAGATTGTGTTACAAATTTTGAAAGAGAAAGAATTGTATGCTAAGTTGTCAAAATGTGAATTTTGGTTGTCGGAAGTAAGTTTCCTTGGACATGTTATTTCCGGTAGTGGTATTAGTGTGGATCCATCCAAGATTGATGCGGTGATGCAATGGGAGGTTCCTAGGTCGGTTACGGAGATTCGAAGCTTTTTAGGCTTGGCGGGTTATTATCGAAGGTTTATTGAGGGGTTTTCGAAGTTGGCACTTCCGTTAACGCAATTGACTTGTAAAGGAAAGGCTTTCGTTTGGGATATTCATTGTGAAGAGAGTTTCAATGAGCTAAAAAGAAGGTTGACAACGGCTCCGATCTTGATTTTACCGAATCCTAATGAACCATTTGTTGTGTATTGTGATGCTTCGTTGATTGGTTTAGGTGGTGTTTTGATGCAAGATGGAAAAGTTGTGGCTTATGCTTCAAGACAATTGAGAGTGCATGAAAAGAATTATCCTACACATGACTTGGAGTTAGCGGTCGTGGTGTTTGTTTTGAAAATATGGAGGCATTATCTTTATGGTGCGAGATTTGAAGTTTTTAGTGATCACAAGAGCTTGAAATATTTATTTGATAAAAAAGAATTGAACATGAGACAGAGGAGGTGGTTAGAACTTTTGAAGGATTATGATTTTGGTTTGAATTACCATCCGGGTAAGGCAAATGTGGTGGTCGATGCCTTAAGTCGGAAGTTGTTACATATGTCCGCATTGATGTTGAGAGAATGGGAACTTTTGGAGAATTTTAGAGACTTGAGTTTAGTTTGTGAAATGACGCCGAGAAGTGTGAGACTTGGTATGCTACATGTTACGAATGATTTTCTAGCAACCGTATGTGAAAAACAAAAGTTGGATTTGAAATTCGTTGATTTGATGTTGAATGAGAATGAGGATTTCAAGGTTGATAATTTTGGAGTTTTGAGATTCCGTGGTCGTATTTGTATTCCCGATGATGCGGAGTTGAAAAAGATGATATTGGAAGAAGGACACCGAAGTAACTTAAGCATTCATCCGGGAGCGAACAAAATGTATCAAGATTTGAAGAAAATCTTTTGGTGGTCCGGATTAAAGAGGGATGTTGCTCAATTTGTGTATGCATGCTTAACTTGCCAAAAGTCTAAGGTGGAACATCAAAAACCTAGTGGATTGATGCAACCGTTGGACATTCCGGAGTGGAAATGGGATAGTATATCGATGGATTTTGTTACGGGATTGCCGAATACGCAAAGAGGTCATAATGCTATTTGGGTAATTGTTGATAGGCTTACTAAATCTGCTCACTTCATTCCAATTGATATTAGTTATCCTTTGGAGAGGTTAGCCGAGATTTATGTTCTTGTGGTGGTGAAGTTACATGGAGTTCCTAAGAGTATTGTATCGGATAGAGATCCTAGATTTACATCGAGGTTTTGGGAGAGTTTACAAAAAGCTTTGGGTTCTAAGCTAAGATTGAGTTCGGCTTATCATCCGCAAACGGATGGTCAAACGAAAAGGACAATTCAATCGTTGGAGGATTTATTACGTGCTTGTGTGCTCGAGCAAGGTGGTGCTTGGGATAGTTATTTGGCGTTGATTGAGTTCACCTACAATAACAGTTTTCATTCGAGTGTAAGTATGGCACCATTTGAGGCTTTGTATGGTCGGAGATGTCGAACACCTTTGTGTTGGCATGAAACGGGTGAGAGGATGATAGTTGGACCGAAGATGGTACAACAAACGACGGAGAAAGTAAAGTTTATTCGGGAGAAGATGAAAGCTTCTCAAAGTAGACAAAAGAGGTATCATGACAAGAGAAGGAAAGATCTTGAGTTTCAAGAAGGCGACCATGTGTTTTTGAGAGTTACGCCGGTTACGAGTGTGGGTCGTGCTTTGAAGTCGAAGAAGTTGACTTCTCGTTTTATTGGTCCGTATCAGATTACTTCACGAGTTGGTGCTGTGGCTTACCGTGTGGCGTTGCCTCCGAACCTTTCGAATTTGCATGACGTATTCCATGTTTCGCAACTTCGGAAGTATGTTCCGGATCCGTCACATGTTATTCCTATGGACGAGGTTGAAGTGAGGGATAATCTTACGGTGGAAACTTTACCGATTAGGATTTTGGACCGTGAAGCTAAGAAGCTAAGAGGCAAGGATATTGCGCTTGTGAAAGTAGCGTGGGGAGGCGCTGCGGAAGGCAATATGACTTGGGAACTAGAGAGTAGGATGCGAGAGTCGTATCCGGAGTTGTTTGTATCAGGTAATATTTTCGAGGACGAAAATTTCTAAAGTGGGGGAGAGTTGTAACGCCCCGATTTTGATTATTTCCATTTTGTCAAGTCTTTTATTTAAATTGAGTGATAAATTATTTTATTTGTGAAATTGGTGTGTTAAATGTTATTTTACCATTTTTGTGAGTTTTCGGGGAAATTAGAATGGAGGGTATTTTAGACTTTTCTCAATTAATCATAAGTTAGAAATTTAGTGGAAGTAGAATAATGAGAGAAAAGGAATTAATTGAATTGGTGTAGAAAATGAGAGAAAAGAAATAGAAAAGAAAGAAAAAGAGATAAGAAAGGAAAATAGAATGAAATAGAAAGAAAAGAGAAATAGAGAGAAAAAGGAGAGAAAGAAAGAGGAGGAAGAGAAAAGAAGAGGAAAAGAGGAAAACTTAGGAAATCATCAAGAACAATCATCTAGCAAGTTTGGAATCCGGGTAAGGGTGTGAAATCTTGTTATCTTATCAATGTATATGATTATGTATGATTATGTTGTTGTGGTTGTTGATTTTTATGAGTTTGGGTATAAACCATTTTTGAGAAATTGATTAGAAATTGATCCAAATGTGTTAAAACTCTTGTTGTTTGTGATCTTGGTTGTCTATACATGTTTGATATGTTTTGTTACACTTCAAATTGTTGTTTTTCTGAGATGTGGATGATGAATTGGAGGAATTTGGGGTGGAAAACGCAGAACTCAGTTCTGCAGAATTTTTCTGGGTTTCCCCTGGCCATACGCGTAAGGGGCATGTCCATACGCGTATGAGCCAGGCGTTACGCGTATCATTGGCCTGTTTTTGGGTCAATACGCGTATGGAATGTGGCTTTTCCCGGCCCTCTGGTGATACGCGTATGGGCAGTGGGCGTACGCGTATGGTTTTTGAAAACGTGAATTTGTGAAGGAAAATGGTTCTGCCCATACGCGCATGGGCATTGGGCGTACGCGTATGG
Organism: Lathyrus tuberosus; assembly: GCA_022829125.1. NCBI lineage: Eukaryota > Viridiplantae > Streptophyta > Magnoliopsida > Fabales > Fabaceae > Lathyrus > Lathyrus tuberosus. Next base: position 1,781,145 of record JALAZF010000559.1, read on the forward strand.
ACAGGAGGAATGTAAAAATGGGATTTTTCAAAATGTCTTTTTCGTTTTCGTCCGTAACTTTTGTTCCGATTATCCGATTTTTACATTCTTGGTGTCGTTGGAAAACTATTGAACTTTACTTTCTTATTATGATGATTTGGAAATTGTTAGCCGATTTTATTATATCAAAAAGTCGGGAATAGTGATATTTAGCGACTTTTACCGTTTTGACTATGTGTTTGAATGTGAATCATACAATAGTGCATTGATGTGAATGTATATAGATTGTATGTGATTGTATGAGAAGAATGCATGAATATATTGTGAATATGTATGCATTTCAAGAATGTCTTGAGTCATTTTGCATGTGAAGCATCATGATGTGCATTCTTGTGTTGAGTGATTCTACTGAGAATCTGCTATAACGTCGTGTGCCCATGTGGGGTGTGAGCGATGATTATAGACGATCGTGTGCCCGTGTGGGGTGTGAGCGATCGGGTCGTGTGCCCATGTGGGGTGTGAGCGATCCATAAACATTGTGTGCCCATATGGGGTGTGAGCAATGGGTGAACATCGTAGGCCCGACGGGGAGTTACATTGGTAACGAGCGATGGTTCCAGCAGAGTTCCTGAGTGAACTAGTGATGATTGAGTCGGTACCGCATTGCATTTGCATAGAGTCGTGAGTCGGTCTCTATGATTTGCATTTATCATCTTTATATGATGCATTGGTGAATAAACATAAATGTGTATGTTTATGTGGAATGATTGAGAATTGTGAAAGTATGCATGATGAATATGCTTAGTTGTATATATATATACAATGTGATGTATATGAATGAATTGTGATGAATTGTGGTGAGAATGTGGAATATGTGTATTTTTATGCTAAGGTATATAATTATATGCATTGTTATTATGATAATATTTCTCACCCTTCTGCTGTTTTTTTGATGCTCTATGAGGCATCGCAGAGTAGGTAGGCTGTAGGTCTTTTTGTGAAGCGTGTCTTTATTCTTTTGGTCGGTTGGCTCTGATATGTAGCACCGGGTAGCTAGGATATATATGATTCTTTTGTGATACATTTGTACATGTATCTGGTTGATGAATGTTTATGTAAACATGAATTATGTTGGTGGATAATACTTGATGATGTATATATATGTTATATATTATTCAATGTTTAGATTTTCCGCTTTTATTCTAAATATTGAGATGTGGGTGTAAGGACAAAGTTCCTCTGTTGTAAAGTTACCCCACTGTTGCATATCAATGTTTGAGCAGGTGTTGTATATTTTAAAATCGTGTTTGATGTGACACGCCTCTTTTATACCATGTTTATAATTATACCCTGGCAAAAATTTTAAATATGTGCCTAAATGATTATGTGATTATTTGGGGGTATAGAAAGGGGGTGTTACATATTCAGCATCTGCCAAAAGACATACAAGATGTACCTCACTTGTCGAATCATACAAATCTTGTAGACTTCGCATTCTGGGTTATCAAGGTTCATCTTCATTGTCAGAATCTTCAAGATCTGTCGAAATGCTTGTTGGTACAGCGATTGATCCAGCTTCGACAATTACTTCTGTCGAATTGTTCTAGTCCCATTTGCTCGCTTCGTTTATTCGAACGTCCCTACTCACTATCACCTTCTTGTTTATGGGATCGAATAACCTGTACCGTTTTGTCTTCTCATCATACCCAATGAATATGTACTTCTGACTTTTGTCTTCAAGCTTCGTTCTTCGTTGATCTGGTATGTGTGCATAAGCCACACTACCAAATACTTTGAGATAAGAAACTGTTGGCTTCTGTCCGCTCCATGCTTCTTGTGGTGTTTGATCTTCTAACTTCGAATATAGACATCGATTCTGAACATAAACAACACATTGTACTGCTTCTGCCCAGAATTCCTTCGACATATTCTTGCTTTTAAGCATTGATCGAACCATGTCGAAAACTGTTCGATTCTTCCTTTCAGCTACACCGTTTTGTTGAGGTGAATATGGTGCAGTTAGAAATCTCCTTATGCCCTGCTCTTTACAATACTTCATAAAGGTTGTCGAAGTATACTCACCACCTCTGTCAGATCGAACTGCTTTGATGTGTTTGTCAGTTGCCTTCTCCACCATTACTTTGAACCTTTTGAACACCTCGAATGCTTCAGATTTTTCTCTCAAGAAATAAACCCAGGTTTTTCGTGAGAAATCGTCGATGAAGGAAATAAAGTACCTTTTACCACTAAAAGATTCTGGGGTAATTGGACCACAAATGTCAGTATGGATCAATTCGAGAATCTGTTTAGCTTGATATTCTGCCTTCTTTTGGAATGAGGTTCTTGTTTGTTTGCTAAGTACACATTCTTCACAAAACTTTTCTTCATAATCCATGTCTGGTAGCCCATGCACTATGTTCTTCTTTGCTAACCTTCTCAGACCAGCATGATGTAAATGACCAAAGCGTAGATGCCACAGCGACGCTTTGTCTTCGACATTGACTTGCAAACATTTTCCTTGAACACTCCTCAAGTTTAGCTTGTACATTCGATTTCTCCCCTTTTCGACTTGAGCAATCAGATGCCCTAACTTGTCCTTCAAGTGTAATATTCGATCTTTCATGAATATCGAATAACCTTTTTCTGTGAGTTGTCCCAGACTCAAAATATTTGTCTTGAGATCTGGTACATAATAAACATCTTGGATTGACCCAGTCAAGTCATCCTTCTGCAAATAACAAATCGTACCTTTGCCTTCGACCTTCACTTTCGATGCATCTCCAAAAGACACATGACCATCTTCAATCTTTTGCATTTCTTTAAACAGGTGTTTGTGACCACACATATGATTATTGCTCCAGAGTCGAGATACCACATAGTGTCATTTTCTGCGTCTTCTTCCTTTTGATTCATCAACAAAAGACCATTATTTGCTTCGACTTCCAAAGCTAGATTGGTTGTTTCTTCTACTTTCTTTTTGAATCGACAATTTTTTGCAAGATGTCCCACTTTACCACAGTTATAACATTTGAAGGAGTTGTAGTCCTTCGCAAAATGACCAAGCTTGTTACACTTGTAATATTCGACGTTGGAGTAGTTCGACCGACCACCTCTTTGACCACGTCCTCTGCCACGCCAATTTTGCTGGCTCGACTATCCTCTGCCGAAGTTGCTGCCTCGACCACTTCGACCATTGTCTCGACCTCCACGGCCACGCCCTCTTCCTCGAAAGTTTTGAGAATATAGTACCTTTTCGTCTTTGACTGACTCCTTCGTTTGATTTGCTTCTTCGACTGTTTCCTCCTTCTTCTTCATCTTTCGTTATTCGTGTGTCTCGAGAGAACTAGCGAGCTCTTCGACTGAGAGCATCAAAAGGTTCTTCGATTCTTCTATTGCACACACAATATTCTCAAATTTATCTGTTAAAGATCTCAGAATCTTCTCAACAACTCGTGCATCAGTCACTGCTTCACCATTTCTAGTGAGTTGATTCACCACCGTTTGTACACGCGTGATGTAGTCAGATACAGTTTCTGACTCCTGCATCTGCATCCTCTCCAATTCTCCACGAAGAGTTTGAAGTCGAACTTGCTTCACTCGATCTTCTCCTCTGAACACTTTTTCTAACGTGTCCCATGCTTCTTTTGTCATAGTCGAACCGACAATTTTCTCAAAGCCAGATTCGTCAACTGCTCGGAACAGCATATACAATGTCGTCTTATCCTTTGAACGCGTCTCTTTCAACGCCTTTTGTTGAGCCGCCGTATATTCTGTAGTATCTGCTGGTTCTGCGAAACCATCCCTGGTCACCTCCCACGCATCTAGAGATCCAAGAAGAGCTTTCATTTGGATACTCCAGTTCTCGTAATTCGCCTTAGTTAAACGCGACAACGGCATTTGACTCATCGTATTTGCCATTAGCTCTGATGCCAATTTGATAAAACAGAAGCAGTAGTTTGCATCAGTATTCTATATTGATCTTGTACTTTTTGAAATGCAAATACAATCAAGTCTTTATATAGACTCAAGTTTCTACTATTCTAGGAATTTTAAAGAGTGCAATAAAATCTATTAATAGGCCACTAACATCTTGCCCCTACCACTAACCTCTTGACCTTTCAAACTTCTAAATTAAAACACACTTAGCATAACATTTAATGTTTATTCAACATGGTTAATCTCAATGTCACTTTCTTGATTCCACCCAGCACTAACCACCTCCTCAATCTCCTCTTTCTTTAGTCATCTATTTTCAAACTTGAAAGAATAATTATAGCAACAACTTTGAACTGGTTCGCATTGTAACAATATAGGGTTATGATCGGAATGAGATGCAAGCATATTTCACAATCTGGCACCAGGGAATAACGATAGCCATTCCTTATTAGCTAACGCTCTGTTAAGTATTTCCTCTACCACCAGTTCAGTATCCCTGCTCTTACACCACGTAAATGGGTGGCCCTCCAACTTGATATGTGTTAAGTCACACTCTTCTACAACATTCCGAAAACCCACGCATAGCCATTTAGGATGAGGGTGAATACCTTGTTTGTCTTCTTAAGATAACAGGTCATTAAAATCTCCTACGATACACCAGGAACACTAGACACGTCGCGTAGTTCATGGAGTAAATCCTAAGCTTGTATTCTTCTTCTTCCTCTTTCTGGATACCCGTAATAGCATGTTAACCTCAATTTCCCTTTTCTTTCATCCTTCACTTCTTCCTTCTACGTTAACTAATAAATGCTCCATCTTTCTTGCTTTTGCTAAAGTCTCTGACATAATTATGATATACAGATAGTGCTTCTGAGCCAAGTTTCACGGGTTAGGAATTGCACTCGAGCTGCTCAATTCTCGGCAATTCCAGCTCAAGATTATCATTGGTCCCGACAGTCCTGGCTGCTAGGACTTGCCGATAATTTTTTTTGCATTGTATCATTGTTGGTTCTACCTAATTTCTTTTCCTCCTCCCTTCTTATTTTTCTTTCCACTTGTATGTCCATGTTATTTTTATCCATTTGGCTTGTTGAGCCTTCAGTTTCTGTAGGTTTTGGATTATTGTACTGTTGATTATTTTTGTTTTGGTTTAGGTTAAGAAGTGTAGGTCTAGGGTTTAAAGTGTATTGGCTTGGTTGAGTATTTCAGAAATAGGTTTGGCCGTGCTTGGTTTAGGTGTTATGATGTTTTAGTTTTGGATAGTTTTATGTTAGATTGGTTCAGAGGGTTTTCCATGCGTCGTCTGGTTTAAACCAATAACATTCATGTCAATTTGTATGGCGTAGTGAGATTGTGGGCCCTGCATGTTGTGTGAGTTGGTAGGCTGATTGGTTTCGAAAATAACGTTGGTGGTGTTACTCCTCATGAGTTGGTCGACCATTGAGTATGAAACCATTAGTGTTGGTTGGCTAATGGAATGCAATAAATGACTATTTGATAAGACTTTTTCTGGATGATTTATTTGGTCTATGATTGTCAAATCATGAGTAATGGTTTGACTGAGAAATAAATGTTGGCTATAATTAGGAAATAATTGCTCTTGATTTCCATTGGGATTAGTAACTGCCAAATTATCATGTGTGGAATGAATGACTAATGACTGTGTTGTCCCTTCAGCATTAATTTCATTGTAACTACTACATTGAACATGTTCCTCACGCGTTCCAACATTTTCATCATTCTTGCAACTCTTACACCATGTTGCTTCCTCTCTCAACCATCGCGACGTCGGACCACCACCATACCTCTTATTTTCTACGCTTATTTCTCCTGACCACCCTCTCTCCCCATTATCCTTCTACATAGCAAACCTAACTTCACATTTTTGCTCTGAATGTCCCATAATTCCACAAATAAAACAGAATAATCCAAGCTTTTCATACTTAAAATTCATAGTACACAAGTCGCCTCCTTTATTCTTCACTCCGGTATGCTTCTTCAATGGATTCCTGACATCAATCATCACCCTCAGTTGCATATATTTTTGCCAAAAGCTTGTGTTGTTATTCTTGTTATGCTCAATGAATGCTCCAATGAAATTTGTCATTGAACTTCCAACTTTCTCTAACATTAAACCCGCTGGAAGATTATGTACTTGGACCCAAAATTACACATGAAACAACGAGATATGTTCGATCTGGACACCAAGTTCCACCCTTTCACTAATTAACAGGTGACTATCAAATATCCATGGACCACCCTTCATAGTTGTCTTCATGTCTCGATGATGAGCTTCTTTATAGGTTGTGCTATGATTGCTTAACATAGCGCTGCATTTTGTCCTGAATCGGAAATCAAGTCATTTTTGTAAGCGAGATTGTCAGCCTCCTACTCTCCATAGTGTGGTGTGAAATAGATTATCTCTTTGTCATTTAAGAGAGCTAGTGGCATACTGTCATACCCCAAATTTTGACCACTAAGATTTCCCATCATTGTGCCAATCATCATCACAATATGGATGAACCATCATGCCTCATCAAATGCCTCAAGGGTTGTTGAGCATTCACTACAATCAAAATTAGGGTTTTAAGCCCTCTCAAAGCCTTAGACAAAGGATCAATCAAGGAATGACATGATCTTCAACTTGTCTAACCTCTCAAACATCCACAATGGATCAAGAGGACTCCCACTTCAAGGATTAAGCACAAGGTTGCTCCCTTCTAGGTGGATCAAGCTTCAAGATCGCCAGTGTCACCAAATTAGGGTTTTGGTCGATCAGGGCCTCCAAAGGGAAATTCTCCTCTGGTCATGAGCCAAAGATCCAAAACATAACCTAATATACTCCATGGAACCTCATGGACCCAATCATCAAGTCAATTTGGCCTCAGGGGATGCATTCATCAAAAATCAGGAATTAGGGTTTCTTGACCTAATTCACCCCTAAGTTGACTTTTGGGACAAATCATGAACCAAGACCTCAAGAGAGGGTTTGAGGGTCTCTAATATACCATATTGATCCATTTGGAACAATGGATTAATCCAAGAAGCTTGAGCAACAAGTCTCAATTTCATCTGCACCACAATTAGGGTTTTAAGGGAAAAGTCAACTGTAACTTTGACTTTTGACCAGGACATGCTCCCAAGCCCTAAGACATGATTCAATATACCCTATGACACCCATGGAACATGTCCATCAAGTTTGATTTAGGTCAAGGATATGATTTCCTGAAGAATTGCACAGTTTGGAATTCATCTGATAAAAAGTCAACTGTGCACAAAAGTCAACTTTGACTTTTTGAGATTTTTCACCAAAATGGATTTTTAACCCTAAAATGATGTTAATGTATGATTTGAATCATAATTCATCAAGAAAAATCAAGAAAAGTGGGATAACTTGTAAAAGAGGTAACCATAAAAACTTAGAAAATTTTCTAAGTTAAAAATAAAGTGACAAGGGTACCAACTTTGAAGGATCATAACTCCTAAACCACAAAGCCATTTTTTCTCATCCAAAGATGGATTTGTAGCCCTCATTACCCTCTACAAAAACTTCAACTAGACCTAAGTCCAATTCATTAAGGATTTTGAGTTATGGAGTGATCAAAATGGCTGAAAAGTGAAAATGTCACTTTTTCCAACACTTAGTGAAATTTTCACTAAGTCAGAATCTGCCTTCACTTTTTGCCAAATGTAGAGGGATTTTTCACTTGGATTCAAAAGAGATCAAAACCAAATATGTTCAAACAGTTGTTATATCATGTAAGGGCTTTCCAAAATGGCCAAGAACATTGTCAAATTCCATTTGAGTCATGAGATATGACATAGGAAAGTTGCCTTGCTGAAATCTGTCAAAGGCAAGGCAGAATTTGCAACTTTGCTCGATTTGCCAAAATCAGCCAAATTCAAATGCTCCTATCCACTTGGACATATCTGAGGATTGAATCTAAAGGGGACAATCACTGAGCCAAGCCTCCAAAGTCCATGGAACAAGAAATAACATGTTGAACCTATAATGGCCAAAATAGGGACAAGACTCCAAATTTGGATTGAAGCATTCAATGGAAGCATCAAGGTGGCATGGACTGAGCCATTCTCATATGAAATTAGTCAAGACTTATCCAAGACCAAGGGGACCAAAGCTCTGTGCCCTAACCTCTAGTCAATGGCTAGAGGAGACTTGGATTTCCATTGGACAACATTGGCCAAACCTACTTACCAGTTGCCATTCACTATTCCTTGCAAAACAAACTTGCTCTACTATAAATAGAGCTCAATTATGATCAGTTTGAGTACACCAAAGCCATCTAACAGATGCTTTCCTCAAAATCTCTTTCTCTTGGCAAAAATGCCTTTCTTAGCAAGGTAGCTATCGGGTTTTGAGTTTGAGAGCTTTTCCAATCAAACCAATCACTCACACACCTCACATACATCATATAGAAGTGATCCAAACACTCACATAACATCTGGAACACTGATTTCACAAAATCACCAGCCAATTGCTCAAGTTCTTGACAGTTTTACAGTTGAGGTGCCATCTTCAACTCCAAACCATTTCAATCCATTCCAAGCACTCAGACACATCACTTGGTACCTAGGGAAGCTATCCACATCATTGGAACCTAGCTGTAACACCTCCAACACAAATCACGATCACCAGCTGCAAGTGGTAAGCATGAGCTCTTCTAACTCTATGATCCATGCAATTTTTGCTGCACAATAATTTGGCCATATGTTCATAATCATGCATGGAATGTTTTCCCTCAATTAATTGCATTGTTTGAACCGTGTATCAAAAATCCTAGCCTTCATGCAGAAATTAGGGTTCTTGAGGATTTTTCATGATTTCTTATTATATGTTTAATTTAAATGAAATTAATGGACATAGACATGATCGTGAGGTTGAGACGAGCATAATGATACGTGGATTGCATGTTATAATCAAGTATTCAGGGAGATTGGATAGAAAATGCAAATCAGCCAAACTCAGAGCACGCGCGTGTTCTTCAGCTGTTCTTGGCGCCTTTTTTCAAAATTTGAATATTTGAATTTTGTGGTTTTTATTTAATTGATTCAAAAATTAATTTCTCTCTGAGTTTTAATGATTTTGAGTTGATTCTTTTTTTAATAATTCACAAAAATGTTAGAATATTTTATTTTATCAAAAAATCCCAAAAATATTATTTATTTCATATAATTGATATTTTTTCAAAGAATTAATATTTTAATTATTTTTGACATTTTAAATATTTTTTCTACATTGATTTTGCAACTTTTAATGCTTTCTAATTATTTTGTAGGTCAATACTTAATTTTTGAAGCATTAATCCAAAATCAAAATTTGTTTTTCATATGTTAAACAATTTTGATCATTTTTAATTGAATTTTTATTCAATTTAATACATTTTTGAAAACAAATTAAGGTTTTTGGATTAATTCAACCCTCATAAATCATTTTCAAATCACTTTGGGCCTCTTGAGAGAGTGTAAGACCCAACCCACTTGTACAGAAATATTTTGGGCCTCATTCGTTGTATAAGTCCCTCTGTACATTTTCAAATAAATGGCACGATCATCGCCTTTTGAAAAATAACCTTGGGCCTCTCCTTGATCTATAAGACCCATTCAAAAACACTTTGGGCCTCTAATAGAGTGTAAGACCTAATCCCTTTGTAAATACCAAAATTTTGGGCCTCGGTCACTTGTATAAGTCCCACGGTGTTTCCAAAACCTCGGCGCGATCGTCGCCCTTTTTAAAATTAACCATTGGGCCTACCCTCGAGTAGTAAGACCCATTTCGTTTCTTAAAACTCACTTGGGCCTCTTGAGAGAGTGTAAGACCCAACCCACTTGTACATAAATATTTTGGGCCTCATTCGTTGTATAAGTCCCTTTGTACATTTTCAAATAAACGGCACGATCATCGCCTTTTGAAAAATAACCTTGGGCCTCTCCTTGAGCTATAAGACCCATTCAAAAACACTTTGGGCCTCTATTAGAGTGTAAGACCCAATCCCCTTTTAACCAAAAACCATTTTTGGGCCTCAGATATTGTATAAGCCCCTCTGCGTTAAAAGAAAATCTCTGCGCGATCGCCATTTCAAACGGAAAAATCATCTGGGCCTACCCTCGTGTTATAAGCCCCACTCTTTTTGTTTAACCTTTTTGGGCCTCTTAAGAGAGTGTAAGACCCATCCCTTTGTACAGAAAACCTTTTTTGGCCTCAGTCACTTGTATAAGTCCCTCTGTACAAATTCAAACAGTGCGCTCACAGATAAAACCCTGGGCCTCTCCTTGAGCTGTAAGCCCCAAATCTTTCTTTTTCAAAGCACTTTCTCCTTTGATTTTGAATATACTGTTGTTTTCAATCTTTCTTTGTTGAACAACTAACCAAACAGCATGGAAGCTCTACAACCGAGTAAGTGGTTATTGCTTTCATTTACCGCTTTCATATACATATAACTGTATTGTGGGGCTGTTTCGCTGTAAGTCTTCTTTCATAAACTCATATCAACTGTGTAATAATAGTATAGATATTTAGAGTTTCCCCGGCAACTACGTCTAGAACTAGGAGACGCCGTTTCGTTTATTCGTAGAAATAGACAACTAGATCCCCCAATAGGATCACCATATACAGTCTTCTCTTCGGCTGTCCTCATTAGGAATTTGTCAAGAAGCTCTACTCCCCAAGATGAATGTATTCTCCGTGAATGGCATCTTTGAGTTTCTTCCAAATTCTCGAGCTTTCCTGACTTTGATCTATTCTCGGTGAATAGCATTGCCTTGAATTTCTTGGGGTTTGAGGACCCACGGGCTTCTTAAAAGCATCGGCCTCCTCTTGGGCATCATACAAGGACCCACAGGCTTCCTAAAAGCAACCTCGCCTCCTCTTGGGCTTAGTACAAGAACCCTACGGCTTCTTAGAAGTATTCACAACCTCCTCTTAGGCTTCGTATAATGATCTCTTCCTCCGGGAATGATAGCCTTCTCTTGGGCTTAGTACAAGGACCCGTCGGCTTCTTAAAAGTTTCCAGCCTCCTCTTGGGCTTCATACAAATTGTCCCGACGACCTCCTAGAGGTATAGGAATAGAACTTAGTCATCTGCATAGAACAATCATTTCAAAGAGTCTACTACTGTTTCTCAAAGCATAGTACAAAAGATAAAACTCTAGACGCGGACAGTCTAACTTCCTTGAGTCTCAAAGACATTCTCAAGTGACCCCTTCGTTAAATAGGAAGGAAACCCGCAGACTCGAACAGTCTCAATACCCTTTGGATTTCCCGCTTCCTTAAAGAACAGGAATAACCCGGATCCTCGAATCAAATCCTTGAGTATAGTGTTGCTCATATAAGAACTGATTTTCTATTTAAAATCAGTATACTGGACCTGTCACTTAACTGAACAGTCACCATAGCCTCTCTCTTGGGCTTTATACAATAATTCTCCCCAGTGGAGTCAAACAATGTTTAGCCTCTCTCTCGGGCTTTGTACGAGACACATAAGAGACTCCCTCGTTGAGTCAATCACCCCTTTCGCCTCCATCTCGGGCTTTATACGAGATACATAAAGGTTCTTATTGAGCCAAATAAACAACAACCTCCATCTCGGGCTTCGTACGAGATACAAAAAACTCCCTTGTTGAGTCAAATAGCCTCCATCTCGGGCTTTATACGAGATACCAAAAGATTCCATCGTTGAGTCAAAACCTTTTAGCCTCTCTCTCGGGCTTTGTACGAGACACATAATAGCCTCCTCTTAGGCTTTGTATAAGAAAACCACTGGTTAATCCAATTAACCTTTTAGCATCAAAGTTGTGCCTCGTTCACAGTACACAAACATCAACAACTCCTTCCTCTTCATCTAATCGCTGTAAGCGGCAAGCCTCTGGATCATCTACATCCATGCCACTGTCCCTCTTTTAGCATGAGAAATTCCTAAGGAAAGATAGCATTGCTCTACACTGAGTTAAAGTCTTCTCCTTCAGGTTAAAACCCCCTATAAAGGAAATTATGGCATTGCCGGATTCACAAATCCTGGTTAAAGTAATTCTCCTTTATAAAATAGTTGTGACATACAACCCCCTCTTTAGAGATGACAAATTCTCTCTAAATTTGGGACCTTCAACTTCACATCTTGGGCTTTGAACAAGATACAAATAGACCTTTCAGCTTCACATCTTGGACTTTGAACAAGATACAAACCACTTTTTCGCTTCACGTCTTGGGCTTTGAACAAGACACCAAAACAACCATTTCCTCCCATAGAATAGGAGGAACTACGAACGCTCTGATTTCCCTGTTTCGGTAAACGGGAATACGTAGGCATAATATCGAAAGAAAAAATCTTAGCGAGCACACTAAACAAAAACCCAAAATCCCATATCTCCATCAATCAAAAGCAGTAATTCAAAAACATCAGTCCTAACATCCTAATCCTTGTTCCCCGCCAGAAACCTTCTGTCTAGATAAAAAGAAAGAAAACCGTATTGGCGAAAATACAAATAACCAGTACAAAGGCCCCCCACATTGATAGCATCCGTAACCTAACAGACCGCTGTTTAAACTCAGTATGCAAAGTAGGGTTAATTGGAGACATCTATTTCCCTTCCTTCATCAGCTTTAATAGGATAAAAAATGAATCGACCTGTAGTTTTAAGCTCAACCGCATAGAGCGACCAGCGCTTAAGAACCGCGTCCAAAACCGCTCGCTACAGAAAAATGGCGCCCACCGTGGGGCCGATTCGTCTCTGTTTTCTTTCTTCCTTCTCTTCACTTGTGTGAATACCACAGATTGGGGCTTCCGCCGGGGAACCCATTTTCTGTCAGGAACTTAGGATTCATAGCTTTAAAGGTCTAGGATGTTTAGGACAAATATATATACTGCTTTTCCTAATTGCTATACATGTTTATTTTTCTGCTAATGGGAATGTGGGTGATGCCGTATGTGGAAAGATTGAGTATACACTTAAGATAAGTGATGGCGACGGGGTCGACCATCAACCTCAGTGGAGGCTGACCAATGCAACCCATTCTCTCACCTAGACAATGGGCCGATTGTTAAGTCTGAGAAGCTGAGGAGCCAAACTATTTCGTAGTGCAGAAACTATCGGAAATAGATGTTAAGCGATACTACCCTCATTTAAGGCTGGTGATCTATTCTCAGTGAATGGCACTTACTCTAAGATTGCTCTACAACTCGCTGGCGATCCGCTTGTTGTTTTGCTTTCCTGGGAGGAGCTGATGATAATGAGTACAGGTACAAAAATCACCCTAGTATAAACCTTTGGGGATGGGTAGAGCCTGGACTTCATGACAACGACCCTTTGACCCCATGTTTTTTCTATGTTTTTGTGTGCTGCATTCATGCATTCATTTAAAAAACATTAAAACATTCAAAAAATCTTCTCTTCTAGTCTCTCTGTTTTTTCAAAATAAACTAAGACTGTGATTGTAAATATCAGAGAAAAGGATTGCACTAATGGATTTCGGTAGAAGGAGAACTCATAGTTATACCTTCAAGGTTCCAAAACTAGAGGATTTGAGAAGGTTAGCGAGGATGATCACAAACCAAGAGGCTTTCAGAGCCAAGCACAGAGGTTTGTTACCACTATTAAGAGTCCGTGTGATTGAGGGAATCATGGATGCGCTCATTCAGTTTTACGATCCGATTTATCACTATTTCACATTCCCGGATTACCAGCTAGCACCAACGTTGGAGGAGTATTCTCATCTGATTGATTTACACATTACAGATCGAGCTCCATTTTCTGGACTGGAAGAAATTCCAAAGAATCAGACCATTGCGAGAGCAATTCATTTGGACGAGTCTGAGGTCAGGACTCACCTAACCACTAAGGGTGGCATCCAAGGTTTGCCAGCCCAGTTCTTGACAAAGAAGGCCCTGTATTTTGCCAGTATAGGAAACGTGACTGCTTTTGAAAGCATCTTTGTCTTGCTCACCTACGGGTTATTTTTGTTTCCCAACATTAATAACTTCGTCGATACTAACTCTATTAAGGTTTTTCTCATTGGAAATCCTGTGCCGACTTTGCTCGCAGACGCGTATCATTCTGTACACTTGGGAAATTTGTACAGCGGAGGGGAGATCACATGCTGTGTACCTCTGCTTTATAAATGGTTTATATCCCACTTGCCCAAGTCTGCTGCTTTTTGGGATTGCAAGAGTGCCTTACGTTGGTCGCAGAAGATCATGTCTCTTACCAACTCTGATATAGATTGGTGTAATAGGATTTATGATGGAATCAGGATCATTGATCGTTGTGGAAACTTCCCCAACGTACCCCTCATAGGAACTAAAGGAGGAATCAACTACCATCCAATATTGGTTCGCCGTCAATTTGGATACCCGATGAGACACATCCCACTGGGTGTTCATCTGGAAGGTCTTTTCTTCAAGGAAGGAGAAAATGACAGAGCACTAAAGATGGAAATAGTGCAAGCTTGGAAACAGGTTCATAAGAAAGGACGAGAGTCTCTAGGAAAACCAGACTGTGTCTCGGTGGAGCCTTATCTCCATTGGGTACAAACTAGAGCTCTCAAGCTAAAAATGCCCTATCCTCGTTACGGAATTCTTCCGCCGAGGGAATCTGTCATGTACTTCATGACAGAAACTGAAAAGCTTCAGGTTACTCTCAACAAAGTTCAACGGGAGAGAAGGTCTTGGAAGAACAAGTACCGCACCCTCGACGTAGAGTGCATCAAAATAGAGCAATTACTGAAAGAAAAAGATGCTCTGATTGAAATTTTGGAGCAACATGCTGTAGATAATCAGGATGACCAAAGGAATTTGCTCACTCCTTTCACTTGGCAAAGGAATGACAACCCAACAACGGCCCAAGAGCCCCGGTCAAAGAAAAGGAAGATACCAGAATCAGCACCTGATTTCTCTTCAGAGAGGACTCGGGACCCATTAGCTTAGGTTTCTGTTTCTGCACCTTGTAATCTACTGTATTTCCACTTCTGTAATCCTTTGAATTCAATAAAAAGGGGTTTCCCCACTGTTTGATATTTGCAATCTAATTGTCAAAGTTTATTTTGCTTAAACCAAAAAACAATTAATATAATCATTGAATTCATCATTCTCACATCGCGTATTCTTCTTACCTACGAATCTCACGTTTGTGTCTCGGTTCTAGAGTCAAACTGTCTCATTCGTATAATACTCGGGCCAATCGTCAGAAAAAGATGGATGATCTTGAGGAAGAAAATAGAGAGTTGAAAGAAGAGATCGACGCTCTAAGAGAGGATATGAGAAAGCTTTGTAACGACATGCAAGCCATGGCAGAAGCTCAGCTACAAAGAACTGTGATCTCAGAGATCACCTCAACGCCCATAGCGGAAAGGTATGATCCTAGGTATCAGATGCCGAAAGATCGTCCTTGGGGCATGCCTGTTAACTATATCCTGGGAGGATATGTTACGCCGATCACTAAAGATCAGGGAATCACAACAGAAGCCGATGGGCCTGAAGGTTACAAACTTCGGGAAAGCGAAGATGCCAGGGGTATACTGAAGACTCCTGAACGTTACAAACTTCGGGAGACGCCAAGACTCACTGCCGTAGTCACGGTACCACCCCCTGTGGTGCACACTATCCCGGAAGGACAGATTACACAGACATCTTCTGGTAAGAAGGAAACTATGTTTGACAGAATGGAGGAATTCCAGGAACAGTTCTTGGAAATGCAGAAGGAACTGCAAGTCATTCGCAGTCAGGATCTATTTGGAAAGGACGCCGCAGATCTCTGCTTGGTCCCAAATGTGAAAGTTCTGCACAAATTTCAAGTGCCCGACTTTGAAAAATACAAGGGTAACTCTTGCCCTCAAAGCCATCTGGTGATGTACGCTTGGCGGATGTCAGCTCAGACGGAGAATCAGGACCTACTGATTCACTACTTCCAGGATAGTTTAACCGGTGCCGCACTCAAATGGTACATGGGTTTAAATCGTACTACGATCAGCACATTCAGAGATCTTGGTACTGCCTTCGTCCAACAATACAAATACAATTTGTACATGGCACTCGACAGAGATCAACTCAGATCGATGTCGCAAAAGGACAAGGAAACCTTTAAGGAGTATGCACAAAGGTGGCGTGAGATTGCCGCTCAAATTTGTCCACCTCTTGAGGAAAAAGAGATGACAAAGATCTTTTTAAAGACCTTAAGCTCATTTTACTATGACCGAATGGTTGCCAGTGCGCCCAGTGATTTCACCGAAATGGTCGGCATGGGCGTACGTCTTGAGGAAGCCGTCCGAGAAGGACGTTTGGTAAAAGACACTGGATCGACGAGCAGTACTAAAAAATACGGTAGTGCTCTCCCTAAGAAAAAAGAGCAGGATATTGGGAATATCTCTCTCGGAAAGCAAAGACGACGTTATCAACCGGTAGCAGCTGTGACTCCTACTATCAACCGTCGTCTACTCCTACGTATCAACCTCAGGTTGCGCAGAGCCAGCCTGATCAACAAAGGACACAACAGCCTCTTCAGCAGGCTCGTCCTCCATATAACAACAACCGTACAACACGACCATCAGGGTTTGATCCTATACCCGTGACGTACGCAGAACTGTTTCCATTACTACTGGCTAAGGGGCACATTCAGACTAAATCTCCTCTTACAGTACCGGAAAATCCGCCTTTTTGGTTTAAGGTGGATCAAACATGCCCTTATCATCAAGGAGGTTCAGGGCATAACATTGAGACTTGTCTCAATTTCAAGTCCGACGTGCAAAAGCTTGTTAGGAACGAGCTCTTATCTTTCAAATATACGAATCCCAATGTTCTCACGAACCCGCTGCCTCAACACGAGAAAGCTGCAGTCAATCTGATTGAGAAAGAGAGTAATAATGTCTATCAAATTCACGATGTACTCTTTTTAAAGACCAATCTGGTCAAGATGCATTATAGACAGAGCGGATATGGCCATGTGCCACCTCATAACTATCACCAGTGTGATATCTGCTCTAAAGACAACCAAGGATGTTCTGTAGTGCAAGCAGCTCTGCAGGAACATAAGGATCTTGGATGGATCCAAGAGCACCGAGTTCATGGAGTTAACATGGTCTACACGAATTCTAACGTCATTCAGAACCACGACATCCATGCAATGAATGTCAACTTGGTGGCGATGCACTCAAGGCAAAGCCAACATCATAATCTGCCGCGGCACGATTACGGTTCCTGTCTGACTTGCTCGGTAAACAAACAGGGATGCTCTTTTATACAAGAGGCCCTCCAGCGTCAGATGGATCTTGGATAGATCCAAGACTACCATGATAGGAGCTCTTATCAGATCAACATGGTTCAGATCTTCGATATTCGCGTGATGAATACCAACCTGGTAGAGTTACATGCTGAGCAGGTCCGACTCGGATTCTTAATATCACATGACTATCAAAGCTGTAAAGTGGGTTGCGAAAACGATCGAGGTTGTACCCTTGTCCAGGAGGCACTTCAGCACTTGTTAAATCATTGGTGGATGCCAATTTATATGGATGAAGATACTCAGCAGATTAGTATCAGTAACAGGAATCCTACCCGGCGTCAAAGTCAGGATGTCTGATCAGTGGAAGCTAACCTAGTAAGGTTACATTGTATTCAAAGTGGGCGTGGCCAGGTGCCACCACATAACTATGACAGTTGTAGCGTCTGTTCGGAAAGTAACCAAGGGTGTTACCTTGTGAGAGCAGCTCTTCAAGGTCAGGTCGATCGTGGAGAAATTCGTCCATATTCGGGTTCTGGACCCATCGACTGGACGCCGAACTACCTTGCCGAGCAAGTTGAAGATGTTGTCACGATCTCTGGTCATCACAGGACCAGGGATGTTTTTGCCATTATTCCTCTACTTGACGAATCTAAAGTTCCCAACCGGGAACGGATCGAGATTACTTATGATGGTCAGAAAAATCAGAAGGTTCCCATAGTCATCTATCTACCGGGACCACTGCCGTATGAATCAACTAAGGCGATCCCTTACAAATACGGTGCAACAATAATTGAAAATGGAAAGGAAATTCCATTACCCTCCGTTGTGAACATTGCAGACATCAGTCGAGTAACACGGAGTGGTAGAATCTTCAACCGAGGGGTTGGGGAAGTTAACAAGGAAAAGGAACTTCAGACAGAAGCTCCCGATCTATCAGTCAGTCAATCCAGTAATCCTGACCTTTCGAAAAATGATGATGAGATGCTGAAGCTCATCCAAAGGAGTGAATACAACATTGTTGATCAACTGTTGCAAACTCCTTCAAAGATCTCAGTATTGTCACTGTTACTCAGTTCAGAAGCCCACAGGGAGGCTCTACAGAAAGTCTTGGAGCAGGCCTTTATGGAACAGGATGTAACAATCAGACAGTTCGATAGTATTGTCTCTAACATCACTTCCTGCAATAATTTGGGATTTAGTGATGAGGAATTACCTGAAGAGGGTCACCGTCATAACATGGCGCTCAACATTACAGTTAACTGCCAGGACGATGCTTTAGCCAGCGTACTGGTAGACACAGGGTCAGGCCTGAATGTTATGTCGAAGTCCACTTTGATGCAATTATCATTCAAAGGACCTCCGATGAGAGTTAGCGAGGTTGTCGTCAAAGCATTCGACGGATCTAGAAAAACAATTATCGGCGAAGTTGATCT
Organism: Lathyrus tuberosus; assembly: GCA_022829125.1. Classification (NCBI taxonomy): domain Eukaryota; kingdom Viridiplantae; phylum Streptophyta; class Magnoliopsida; order Fabales; family Fabaceae; genus Lathyrus; species Lathyrus tuberosus. The sequence continues at coordinate 1,799,720 of JALAZF010000559.1, forward strand.
TCCCATAACTATCGGTCCTCACACTTTCCAAGTCACTTTCCAGGTCATGGACATCCGGGCAACATACAGTTGTTTATTAGGAAGACCTTGGATACATCAGGCTGGAGCGGTTACTTCAACCCTCCACCAAAAGCTAAAGTTCGTCAAGAACGATCAACTTGTCACGGTCTATGGGGAACAGGCCTTACTTGTAAGCAACTTGTCATCATCTACTGGTATAGAACCCGAGGAGGTTATTGGAACTCAGTTCCAAGCATTGTCGGTGAGCAAGGACAATCAAT